>CM038146.1:133265926-133865926 GCA_021437245.1 Aegilops speltoides
CCGGGGCCATAGGTTTCACTAGTGGCTTCTCTCAAGATAGCATAAGTATTACGGTGGTGAACAAATTATCACGAGCAATTGATAGAAAAGAGAATAATTATAAGATTATCTAGGCATGATCATGTATATAGGCATCACGTCCGCAACAAGTAGACCGACTCCTGCCTGCCTCTACTTCTATTACTCCACACATCGACCGTTTTGCCTGCATCTAGAGTATTAAGTTCATAAGAACAGAGTAATGCTTTAAGCAAGATGACATGATGTAAAGGGATAAACTCAAGCAATATGATTATAAACCCCATCTTGTTATCCTCGATGGCAACAATACAATACGTGCCTTGCTGCCCCTATTGTCACTGGGAAAGGACACAACAAGATTGAACCCAAAGCTAAGCACTTCTCCCATGGCAAGAAAGATCAATCTAGTAGGCCAAACAAAACTGATAATTCGAAGAGACTTGCAAAGATAACTCAATCATACATAAAAGAATTCAGAGAAGATTCAAATATTATTCATAGATAAACTTGATCAGAAACCCACAATTCATTGGATCTCGACAAACACACCGCAAAAAGAGTTTACATCGAATAGATCTCCACAAGAGAGGGGGAGAACATTGTTTTGAGATCCAAAAAGAGAGAAGAAGCCATCGAGCTAATAACTATGGACCCTGTAGGATCGAAGAAGGTGAGAGTGTCTAGAGGGGGGGTGATTAGACTACTCGACAAGATAAAAATTATGCCTTTTGACAAAGACAAGTTTTTGGCAGATTTTGCATATCACACAAGTCAAGTAGCATACTACACATGCAATTCTAGAGTATGGGCAGCGGAAAGTAAATTGCACAAGTAGTAAAGAGAAGTGGAGAAGATCAAACGCAATTTGGAGACACGGAGATTTTTCTCGTGGTTCCGATAGGTGGTGCTATCGCCACCCACGCTGATGGAGACTTCAACCCACTGAGGGTAACGGCCATAGAGTCCACGGAGGGCTCCACCCACGAAGGGTCCACGAAGAAGCAACCTTGTCTATGCCATCATGGCTCACGCCCACGGAGGGCTAGCCTTACTCGGGTAGATCTTCATGAAGTAGGCGATCTCCTTGCCCTTACAAACTTCTTGGTTCAACTCCACATCTCGACGGAGGCTCCCAAGCTTACACCTAACCAATCTAGGAGGCACCACCTCCAAAAGGTAATAGATGGTGTTGATGATGATGAACTCCTTGCTCTTGTGCTTCAAATGATAATCTCCCCAACACTCAACTCTCCTCACCGATTTGGCTGTGGTGGAAGAAAGGATTGAGTGGAAAGCAACTTGGGAAGGCTAGAGATCAAGTTTCATATGGTGGGAGTGGAGCTACTTGATCTCAACACAAGGGTAGGTAGTTCTCTCTCGAAATGTAAGGTAGGAGTGGTAGTACTTTCTCGATGGCTCTCTACTAATGAAGAGGGGTGGAGGGTATTTATAGCCTCCACACAAAATCCAACTGCTACACACATTTGACCAATCTCGGTCGAATCAAGTTGACAACTCGGTGAGACCAAAAGTTCAAATCATGTGAACGTTGGGATTTTCGGTGGGACCGAAAATACAAACTCTGTTAGTCCGATTTGTGTAAAGACAAGAGCTTGCCAATCTCGGTGGGACCGACTTTCATCATCTCGGTGACACCGATTTAATGACGTATGTTACGTAAGCTTGGCAACTCAAGTTTCGTGAGACCGAGTTCAGAATCGGAAAATCCGAGATTTCTAGGGTTTGGCTATATGGCTGAGGTGGTTCATCTCGGTGTCACTGGGTTTAGGAAATCGGTGGGACCGAGATTACTTTTGAGTGTATTATGGAAGTGAGAGTTGCTGATAGTTTAGGAGATGTATCACTAAGCACTTTGAGCAACCAGATCATTATCATAACCTCATCCCCTTTTAATAGTATTGGCTTTCCTATGGACTCAATGTGATCTTGGATCACTAAACCAAAAAAATGGAGTCATGAGCTTTTGCCAATGCTTGCCTTAGCATTTGAGGGGTCCACCTCTTCAGTCCTTTTGCCATGCCAATGTGATTGAACTTCCTGAAACATACTTGATAAAACCATTAGTCCAACCACAAAGTATGTTGTCATTAATTACCAAAACCACCCAGGGAGCAAATGTGCTTTCTGAGCCGTGAGGTCTGTGGTAAACTACTCATAACTCATCCGGAGGGGCTATGGTGTTGATGTAGAAGCCTTCCGTGGTCGATTCCTCCCAAGCAGAGTGCCATGAAGGCTCCAAGATGAGATCTTGTGGATACGTATGTTACGGCGTGGAAATTGTGTTTCGTTGGCTCCCTGGATGTTTTCGGGCTACGTAGACTTATATAGGAGGAAGAAGTACGTTAGTGGACGCCCGAGGGGCCCACGAGACAGGGGGCGAGCCCTATAGGGGGGGCGCCCTCCTATCTCGTGGAGGCCTTGGCTGCTTTCTTGACTTGCACTCCAAGTCCTCTCGATCATGTTTGTTCCAAAAATCATGCTCCCAAGGTTTCATTCCGCTTGGACTCGCTTGATATTCCTTTTCTTCAAATACCAAATAGGCAAAAAAACAGCAATACGGGCCGGGCCTCCAAGTTAGTAGGTTAGTCCCAAAAGTGATATAAATGTGTAAAATAAAGCCCATAAACATCCAAAAGGGGTAATATAATAACATGGAACAATCTCCCCCTTTTTGGTAATTGATGGCAACACACAAAACAAGACATCAAAGCTTACTGAAAGAAAGACAGAATTATCACAAAAGCTTTGACAAACATGTAGTGCATGTGCTCCCCTACAAGTGTGCAAGATTTTCATAAATTATGGTTTTGGACTACCACAAGCACACAAGAGAGAAAAGCAGATGTGCTACATGCAGCTTGGCTATATGCATCGAGCGATGAAAAGAAGTGAGTGATAATGCATATGTGCATGGTGATTTCTTGCAAACAAGTATTCACAGGCAAGTCACCATCATGCACATTCTGCAAGATGCATATACTTACCTTGAGGTTCCTTGGCATTGTACCTGAAGAAATAGACTTGGGAAAACAAGGTTAGATAACACAAGAGTATTTCTTCAACCAACTGCAAGAACATCAAGAGTACCAAGCCAGGGATGACATGTATAAAGAGTGTCTCATTTTGAGCACAATCTTGAATCAGCAAACATGTCTCCGAAAACTAAAAAGATTTTCAATGAATTCTGAGAGATTTTGCTTTCCATAAGATATCAATTGTGAAGGTTCCTCTCCCTTTGAGTTGTCTCAGATCAGGGGTTTGATGGAAAGAGCAAAATCAAAAGAATGATGCCAAATGTAATATCCAATGTGGAACACGGCAAAGCTTTGATGTGATTCTCTCCCCCTTAAGATAAGATTGCTCTTCTTCTCCCCCTAAATCTTCTCTTCTCCCCATAAATCTTCTCCCCCTTTGACATCAAGTGCCGAAAAGGACAGCAAACTAGGAAGGTCAGGAAAGATGAAAGGAAAGAAATGGGATCCTTAAGAATCACAACAGGGTAATAAGAAAACATACATAGAGAATCATTTAGTGGAGCTGCAGAAGATGATATCCTGAAAGAAGTAAATCGGTGACACCGAAATAAGATGGATCGGTGGGTCCGAAAGTCAGGGACTTAGGGCAGATCCGTTTCGGTCAGACCGAAATATTTAAGTCGGTGACGCCGAGTTTAATTCCAAGGAAATACAGAAATAATTCAGCTCACTTTGCAAGGAATGTTTCAAGGGATTTGCAATGAATTTGTAAATGATTTTCGAGGAATTGATTAGAGCCAAAAGGATATTCACAAAGACAGAAGAATAATGAAAAGATTCCTAGATGAAGTTTTTTTTGATTAAAAAGAAAACTCAATGAGAAAACATAAGAGAAAATAGAAAAACTCCAAAACATATGTACTTCATCTAGATAAGGGTCGGCGACAAAGTCACCTATGTTTGAGTATATTGACTTAGGAGTCAAATGAGGACATTTGATCATAGGTCGTACTCATCGTTTAAGCTCAAAATGGGGTTGCCATTTTTCGATTAAGCATTTGATGTGATCACATCTTATGAAGCTGCTTGTACTCATGACTTTGAGCAAAGCTTCTTAAAGATGTGAAAAACATACCTTGGGCTTGTTGTTGCTTTGTTCATGTAGGTGAACTTGATGTAGGTGCTCATTGAATGTGAAGTTGGAGCACCATTTCCATTTGTGTAGTTCATCTTCCTACATGGGTTAGGCTAGCAAGGAAATACTCAAGGATATCCAAGATGACAAGAGTGAAATACTAGATGTATAAGATGTCAAAAAGGATATGTGGAATTTCGTTCCTTGAACTCAACATCCCAAAGGGCTAGATACTTGGTCAATGACAAGATTACTCAAGATTTGAGTGTGTGGTAATCTTGTGGAATGTAGATCATCCAAGTACCTGCAAGGAGTTAGATGCAATACAAGGGGGCAAATGTGTCCAAGACATATGATCATCATCATAAGAGTAATATCAAGGATTAGTCAATTAGGCTCATGCCTTGCATGCATCAATGGAGTTTTCACTCCAAATTTGAAGCATCAATGATGTTCAACTCACTCCTTAAGCGACAAAACACTTTCTCATCAAGAGGTTTTGTAAAGATATCTGCAAGTTGTTTGTCAGGACGAACATGCTTAAGATTGATGTCTCCTTGGCAATGTGATCACGAATAAAATGGTGACGAACTTCAATATGTTTCGCTCGAGAGTGTTGCAATCGATTGTGTCCAATCTTAATCGCACTCTCATTGTCACAAAGCAAAGGAACATGTCTCACATGTATCCCATAATCCTTAAGCGCTTGTGTCATCCATAGTAATTGAGCACAACATGAACCAGCAGCAATACATTCTCGCTTCGGCAGAGATAATGATATCAATTTTGTTTCTTGGAGGACCAAGATACAAGGGATCGACTAAGAAATTGACACGCACTCAAGTTGACTTTCTATCAACCCTCACACCGCATAGTCCGAGTCGGAATAGCCAACAAGGTCGAAAGAGGCCCTCTTAGGATACCAAATGCCAAAGTTTGTGTGTGTATCAAATATCTCACAATTCTTTTAACAGCTTTAAGATGACATTCTTTAGGGGAAGCTTGATATCGAGCACACATGCATACACTCAACATTATGTCAGGACGAGAAGCACAGAGATATAGTAGAGAACCAATCATAGATCGGTAAACCTTTTGATCAACAGGTTCTCCATCTTTTGTCAAGTCATTATGTCCACTTGTAGGTATGGGGGTTCTCATACCTTTGCTTTCTTGCATGTTGAACTTCTTGAAGAGATCCTTGGTGTACTTCTTTTGTGATACAAAGGTACCCTCCTTAGATTGCTTGATTTGCAACCCAAGGAAGAATTTGAGTTCACTCATCATGGACATCTCATACTTCTCCGACATGAGCTTTCCAAACTTCTCGCTAAAATGAGGGTTAGTTGAACCAAAGATAATATCATCAACATATATTTTGCACACAAATAGTTCACCATCAACCCTTTTCGTGAATAGCGTTGAGTCTATTTTTCCAATCTCAAATCCTTTTTCAAGAAGAAAGCTAGTCAAGATTTGTACCAAGCTCTAGGAGCTTGTTTAAGACCATAAAGAGCTTTGTGCAACTTGTAAACATGATTAGGCTTTTAGGATTCACAACCGGAGGTTGTTTCACAAATACTTCCTCCTCAATTTCACCATTTAGGAAAGCACTTTTAATGTCCATTTGATAGAGAGTAATATCATGGTGGTTGGCATAAGCAAGAAGAATGCTAATGGACTCAAGTCTAGCAACGGGGCATAGGTCTCACCATAGTCCATACCTTCGACTTGTGTGTAACCTTGAGCTACGAGACGAGCCTTGTTGCGATGACTTGTCCATCTTCATCTTGCTTGTTCAAAACATCCATTTGGTTCCAATGACATTTTGATCATCCTTGGGCTTTCTACCAAAGTCCATACGTTGTTCCTCTCGGTTGTGTAGCTCTTCGCATAGTGTTCACCCAATCCGGTCTTCAAGTGCTTCTTCTACCTTCATAGGTTCAAGACTAGAGATAAATGAGTAATGCTCACAAAAGTTAGCTAAGCGAGTTTTAGAGCAATAATTCTCCTGAGTCGATGTCGCTCATCATTTGTTCCACGGATGATTTTTCTTGACTCTTGCTCGGACTCGGATAGCTTTTGTTGAGGTTGTGGCTGAGCTTCCTCATCATCCTCATCTTCCTCTTCTTCTTCATTGTTGTTGGTGTTGTCTTGAGGCGGTGGAGAAGGAGGTTGTGGTGGATCTTCTTGTTGCACATCCTCATCTTGGTGAGTTCCACTTGTGGAGGCCTCCATGTTGCCTTGAGGTTCATCTTTCCATGAGGTAGGGGGCTCCACATATGTAGATGAGGTACTCTCCTTCACTTCCATGGGACGAATCTTTCCAATAGATAAATCTTGAATGGCTTCCAATGGGTCCTTGTCTCCTACATCAATAGGCATTTGCTCTACTTATGAAATATTAGATTCATCAAACTTCACATCTACCGCCTCTTCAACCTTTCGGTAAAATTATTGTAGACACGGTAGGTGTGGGAGTTTGATCCATAACCAAGAAAAAACCTTCATGAGTTTTAGGAGCAAATTTAGACCGACGATGCTTATCAAGGATGTAGCATTTCAACCAAAGACACGAAAGTATCCCACATGGGGTTTGTTATCGTGAGGAGCTCAGATGATGTCTTGCCGAGGAGCTTATGAAGATAAAGCCTGTTGATAGCATGACAAGCTGTCTCGACGGCTTCACCCCAATGTGCTTCGTGTCTTGTATTCATCAAGCATCGCTTCGCCATCTCTATGAGCTGCTCGGTTCTTCCTCTCAACAACTCCATTTTGTTGAGGAGTGTACGTAGTCGAGAACTCATGTAGAATCCTTCCTCATCGAGAAAAGAGTCTACATGGGTTTTCTTGAACTCCGCTCCATTGTCACTCCGAACTTTCTTGATCTTCACTTCAAATTGATTTTGGGCCTTTCTAGCAAAGGTTTTGAAGATTCTCTCAACTCGTGATTTGTCATCAAGGAAAAATACCCACGTAAATCTGGAATAATCATCAACTATAACTAGACCAAAGGAGTTACCACCAAGGCTTTTGTAAGCATTGGGACCAAGAGATCCATATGGAGAAGCTCAAGCGGTCTTCTTGTGGTCATGATGTTCTTCACGGATGACTTCCGCCTACTTGTTTTCCCTGCCCGACAAGCACTACAAAGTCTATCTTTGTCAAAGAAAACATCTTTAACACCAAGAATATGATCACCTTTGATTAGCTTGTCTAGATTACGCATACCAACATGTCCAAGCCTTCTATGCCATAACCAACCTTTAGCGGATTTAGCAATGAAGCAAGTTCTAGGTTGGGCTTTCTTAGTGAAATGAACAATATATAGATCACCTCTACGGATACCGGTAAATACCATGTTATGATTGTCATGACGAAAGACTTGGCAATCTACCTCGGTGAATAGCACATTGAATCCAAAGTCAGCTAATCTAGACACGGAAAGTAAATTGTATCCAAGTGATTCAACAAGCATGACATTTTGAATGGAGCTATCATGGATATGGCCACCTTACCAAGGCCAAGTACCTTACCCTTGAGTTGTCTCCAAAAGTCACATACTTGCGTGGACCATCGTTTTTGCAAGCTCTCAAACATGTCTTCGCCTCGTCATGTGATCGGTGCATCCACTATCAAGAATCCACTCTTTTCCACCGGATATGTAGTCTCTCGATTTGCCATTAGATTGAGACTCTTCATGATCTTGTCTAGCTCAAGGTCCTAATCGGAGTAATCATCATCATGCTCATACTCATCATCATATTGACCCATAGATAGTTCATCATCAACTCCTAGGTCAATTTGACAAAGAACTTGCATTTGTTTTGTCAATGTGACAATAATCATCTAATGCAATACAAGAGCATTTCTAATTAGAGTATTGATAAGACAAGGATCACCCTTCTTTTCATGAGATCACGAAGCTCAAAGAAGCATTTATCAAAGTTGGGATCATTAAAGATCATATCAAATTCAATAGTCTTGTATAGAATTTCATCAAGACCTCTCAAAGAGTAGTCCGGATAAAGTTCTTCCAAGAACTTCCACATAGCATAGGCGCACTCAAAGTTTGTGACGAGCTTAAGCAAGTTATCGGGCAAACCTCTAACGATAAGATTTACAGTTCTAAGGTTACGAAGCAAATCAAGCTCTTCAACCATGGTAGGGTGCAATGGGTCAAATGGAGGCACATAGGGGGTTTCAACATATTTGCGCAAGTTATACATCTTAAAGATAATAAGCATTTCAATCCTCCATGAGTTATAGGACACTCCACTAAGAATAGGCACTCTATGGCTAACACTCCCAAACGTAGACACGTCCATCTTCCTCCAATGGTGTGTAAACCAAAGCAATGGAGACCAATGCTCGATACCAATTGTAGGATCAAGAAGGTGAGAGTGTCTAGAGGGGGGTGATTAGACTACTCGACAAGATAAAAATTATGCCTTTTGACAAAGACAAGTTTTTGGCAGATTTTGCATATCACACAAGTCAAGTAGCATACTACACATGCAATTCTAGAGTATGGGCAGCGGAAAGTAAATTGCACAAGTAGTAAAGAGAAGTGGAGAAGATCAAACGCAATTTGGAGACACGGAGATTTTTCTCGTGGTTCCGATAGGTGGTGCTATCGTCATTCCACGTTGATGGAGACTTCAACCCACGGAGGGTAACGGCCACGAGAGTCCACGGAGGGCTCCACCCATGAAGGGTCCACGAAGAAGCAACCTTCTATGCCATCATGGCTCACGCCCACGGAGGGCCAGCCTTACTCGGGTAGATCTTCACGAAGTAGGCGATCTCCTTGCCCTTACAAACTTCTTGGTTCAACTCCACATATCAACGGAGGCTCCCAAGCGACACCTAACCAATCTAGGAGGCACCACCTCCAAAAGGTAATAGATGGTGTTGATGATGATGAACTCCTTGCTCTTGTGCTTCAAATGATAATCTCCCCAACACTCAACTCTCCTCACTGATTTGGCTGTGGTGGAAGAAAGGATTGAGTGGAAAGCAACTTGGGAAGGCTAGAGCTCAAGTTTCATATGGTGGGAGTGGAGCTACTTGATCTCAACACAAGGGTAGGTAGTTCTCTTCTCAGAAATGTAAGGTAGGAGTGGTAGTACTTTCTCGATGGCTCTCTCTACTAATGAAGAGGGGTGGAGGGTATTTATAGCCTCCACACAAAATCCAACTGCTACACACATTTGACCAATCTCGGCCGACTCGGTTGACAACTCGTGAGACCGAAAGTTCAAATCATGTGAACGTTGGGATTTTCGTGGGACCGAAAATACAAGCTCTGTTAGTCCGATTTGTGTAAAGACAAGAGCTTGACAATCTCGGTGGGACCGATTTCATCATCTCGGTGACACCGATTTAATGATGTATGTTACGTGGCTTGGCAACTCAAGTTTCGTGAGACCGAAGTTCGAATCGGAAAATCCGAGATTTCTAGGGTTTGCCTATATGGCTGAGGTGGTTCATCTCGCAGTGACTGGTTTAGGAAATCGGTGGGACCGAGATTACTTATGAGTGTATTATGGAAGTGAGAGTTGCCGATAGTTTAGGAGATGTATCACTAAGCACTTTGAGCAACCAGATCATTATCATAACCTCATCCCCTTTAATAGTATTGGCTTTCCTATGGACTCAATGTGATCTTGGATCACTAAACCAAAAAATGGAGTCATGAGCTTTTGCCAATGCTTGCCTTAGCATTTGAGGGTCCACCTCTTCACCTTTTGCCATGCCAATGTGATTGAACTTCCTGAAACATACTTGATAAAACCATTAGTCCAACCACAAAGTATGTTGTCATTAATTACCAAAACCACCCAGGGAGCAAATGTGCTTTCAGACCCGTAGGTCTGTGGTAAACTACTCATAACTCATCGGAGGGGCTATGGTGTTGATGTAGAAGCCTTCCGTGGTCAATTCCCCTTCTTCGGCAGAGTGCCAGCGAAGGCTCCAAGATGAGATCTTGTGGATACAGAAGGTTACGGCGGTGGAAATTGTGTTTCGTTGGCTCCCTGGATGTTTTCGGGGTACGTAGACTTATATAGGAGGAAGAAGTACGTTAGTGGACGCCCGAGGGGCCCACGAGACAGGGGGCGAGCCCTATAGGGGGGGCGCCCTCCTATCTCGTGGAGGCCTTGGCTGCTTCTTGACTTGCACTCCAAGTCCTCTGGATCATGTTTGTTCCAAAAATCATGCTCCCGAAGGTTTCATTCCGTTTGGACTCCGTTTGATATTCCTTTTCTTCGAAATACTGAAATAGGCAAAAAAACAGCAATACGGGCTGGGCCTCCGGTTAGTAGGTTAGTCCCAAAAGTGATATAAATGTGTAAAATAAAGCCCATAAACATTCAAAAGGGGTAATATAATAACATGGAACAATAAAAAATTATAGATACGTTGGAGACGTATCAAGCATCCCCAAGCTTAATTCCTGCTCGTCCTCGAGTAGGTAAATGATAAAAAGAGAATTTTTGATGTGGAATGCTACCTAGCATAATTCTCAATGTAATTTTCTTTATTGTGGCATGAATGTTCAGATCCAAATGATTCAAAATAGAAGTTCATATTGATAAAAGAAATAGTAACACTTCAAGCATACTAATCAAAGTAATCATGTCTTCTCAAAATAACATGGCAAAAGAAAGTTCATCCCTACAAAATCATATATTTAGGCTATGCTTAATTTTCGTCACACAAAGATGTTCCCAACTTCTATACCCCCGATGACAAGCCAAGCAATTGTTTCATACTTAAATAATCTCAAACTTTTTCAACCTTCACGCAATACATGAGCGTGAGCCATGGATATAGCACTATGGGTGGAATAGAATATGATGATGCGGATTGTGTGGAGAAGACAAAAAAGGAGAAAGTATCACAATGTCGAGGATAATCAACGGGCTATGGAGATGCCCATCAATTGATGTCAACATGAGGAGTAGGGACTGCCATGCAACGGATGCACTAGAGCTACGAATGAATGCTCAACAAAAGAAAACTTGTGGGTGTGCATCCAACTTGCTTGCTCACAAAGACCTAGGGCATTTGAGGAAGCCCATCGTAGGAATATACAAGCCAAGTTTTATAATGAAAAATTCCCACTAGTATGAAAAAGACAACTTATGAGACTCACTATATAAAAAACATGGTGTTACTTTGAAGCACAATATATGAGACTCACTACATGAAGAACAAGGTGCTAATTTGAAGCACAAGTGTGGAAAAAGAGATAGTAACATTGCCCTTTTTATTTATTTACTTTTTTATTTTTTCTTCTTTTTTTCCTTTTTTTGGGCCTTTTTTTTTTCTTTTGGCCATTCTTCTTTTTTCTTCTTCTTTTCTGTTTTTGGGCAATGCTCTAATAATGATGATCATCACACTTCTATTGATTACAACATATGAATTACAACTCAAAACTAGAACAAGATATGACTCTATATGAATGCCTCCGGCGGTGTACGGGATGGTTCAATGAATCAAGAGTCACATGTATAAAAAATAATGCATGGTGGCTTTGCCACAAATACGATGTCAACTACATGATCATGCCATGGCAATATGACAAAAGTAAAGTATGTCATGATGATAATGAACGAAACGGTGGAAAGTTGCATGGCAATATATCTCGGAATGGCTATGGAAATGCCATAATAGGTAGGTATGGTGGCTGTTTTGAGGAAGATATAAGGAGGTTTATGTGTGATAGAGCGATCGTATCACGGGTTTGATGCACCGCCAAGTTTGCACCAACTCTCAAGGTGAGAAAGGGCAATGCACGGTACCGAAGAGGCTTGCAATGGCGGAAAGGTAAAGGTGCGTATAATCCATGTACTCAACATTAGTCAAAAGAACTCATATACTTATTGCAAAAATTTAGAAGTCATCAAAAATAAAGCACTACGCGCATGCTCCTAGGGGGATAGATTGGTAGGGAAAGACCATCGCTCGTCCCCGACCGCCACTCATAAGCATGCACAAGCCAGGTACACTTCCTGTTTCAAATTTGTTATACAACTTTAACCATACGTGCATGCTACGGGACTTGCTAACTTCAACACAAGCATTCTTTAAATTCATAATCACCCAACTAGCATGACTTTAATATCACTACCTCCATATCTCAAAACAATTATCAAGTATCAAATTGATCATAGCATCCAATTCACTTCCTATGATAGTTTTCATTATACCCAACTTGGATGTGCACCATTCTAGGACCAATTTTATAACCATAGCAAATACCATGCTGTTATAAAAGACTCTCAAAATAATATAAGTTAAGCATGAGAGACTAGTAATTTCTACAAAAATAATTCACTGCCGTGCTCTAAAAGATATAAGTGAAGCACTAGAGCAAAAACTGTCAAGCTACAAAGATATAAGTGAAGCACATAGAGTATTCTAGCAAATTCTAATCAAATAGGCTTCTCCCAAAAGGTGTGTACAGCAAGGATGATTGTGGTAAACTAAAAAGAAAATACTAATATAATACACGACGCTCCAAGCAAAACACATATCATGTGGTGAATAAAAATATAGCTCCAAGTAAAGTTACCAATGAACGAAGACGAAAGAGGGGATGCCTTCCCGGGGCATACCCAAGCTTAGGCTTTTGGCTATCCTTGAATATCTTGGGGTGCCTTGGGCATCCCCAAGCTTAGGCTCTTGCCACTCCTTATTCCATAGTCCATAAAGGCTTTACCCAAAACTTGAAAACTTCACAACACAAAACTCAACGGGAAATCTTATAAGCTTCGTTAGTGAAAGAAAACAAAACCACCACATAAGGTACGGTAATGAAATCATTATTTATTTATTTTGGTGTTAAACCTACTGTATTCCAACTTCTCTATGGTTTATAAACTATTTTACTAGCCATAGATGCATCAAAATAAGATAACAACACACGAAAAACAGAATCTGTCAAAAACAGAACAGTCTATTGAAATTTGTAACTAACGCAAACTTCTGGAACTCTAAAAATCCTACCAAAATAGAAAGTCCTGGACAATTTGTCTATTGATAATCAGAAAAAAGAATCAACACAAAATCACGTTTCTGTGATTTAACAAAACTAAATTTGTGCGCGAAGAGTTTCTGTTTTTCAACAGAATCAAATCAACTATCATCATAGGTTATCCTATAGGTTCTACTTGGCACAAACACTAATTAAAAGATAAAAACACATCTAAACAGAAGGTAGATGCAAGATTTATTACTAAACAGGAACAAGAACAAAAAACACAAAGAAAATTGGGTTGCCTCCCAACTAGCGCTATCGTTTAACGCCCCTAGCTAGGCATAAAAGCAAAGATAGATCTAACGAGTGCCATCTGTGGCACTAAATTCATAAGTAGCCCGCATGATAGATTCATAAGGTAATTTGACTTTCTTTCTTGGAAAGTGCTCCGTGCCTTTCTTTAATGTAAATTGGAATCTAATATTCCCTTCCTTCATATCAATAATCCCGCCAATCGTTCTAAGGAAAGGTCTACCAAGAATAATAGGGCAAGAAAGATTGCAATCTATATCAAGAACAATAAAATCTACGGGCACCAAATTTCTATTTGCAACAATGAGAACATCAGTGATCCTTCCCATTGGCTTTTTAATGCTGGAACTGCAAGGTGCAAATTTAAAGAGCAATCATCAAGATCATGGAAACCTAGAATATCACATAAAGTTTTCGAATCGTGGAAACACTAGCACCCAAATCACACAAAGCAAAACACTCATGATCTTTAATTCTAATCTTTATAGTAGGTTCCCACTCATCATTAAGTTTTCTAGGTATAGAAACTTCCAAATTAAGTTTTTCATCATAAGATTGCATCAAGGCATCAACGACATGTTTGGTAAAAGCTTTATTTTGACTATAAGCATGAGGAGAATTAACAACGGATTGCAACAAGGAAATACAACCTTCTAAAGAAAAATTATCATAATCAAATTCCTTGAAATCCGAGGTAGTGGGTTTAATACTATTTAAAGTTTTGACCTCTCCAATCCCACTTTTACCAAATTTAGCATCAAGATCTAAAAACTCCGAATTCTTGGGACGCCTTCTAGGTAAAGTTGACTCATCATTAGTCCCATAATTATCAAGATTCATATTGCAAAACATAGATCTAATAGGAGACGCATCAATAACTCTAAGATCCTGATCATTATTTTCATGGAAACTAGAAGAACACGCTTTTATAAAGCAATCTTTCTTCGCATGCAATCTAGCGGTTCTTTCCTTGCACTCATCAATGGAAATTCTCATGGCTTTGAGAGACTCATTGATATCATGCTTAGGAGGAGAAGATCTAAGTTTAAGAGAATCAACATCAAGCGAAAGTCTATCAACGTTCCTAGCCAAATCATCAACTTTGAGCAAATTTTCTTCAAGCAAGGCATTAAAATTCTTTTGAGAAATCATAAATTCTTTCACACTATTCTCAAAATCAGAGGGCATCTTATTAAAATTACCATAAGAATTATTGTAGGAATTTCCATAATTATTAGAGGAATTACTAGGGAACGGTCTGGCATTAAAGTTTTCTCTATAAGCATTGTTTCCAAAACTATTCCTACCAACAAAATTCACATCCATATATTCATTATTATTCTCAATCAAAGTAGACAAAGGTTTGGGATCAAGAGGAGTAATTTTAGTAGCAAATAATTTCATAAGTTCATCCATCTTTCCACTCAAAATATTGATTTCTTCTATAGCATGCACTTTTTTTACTAGAAGATCTTTCGGTGTGCCATTGAGAATAATTAGTCATAATATTATCAAGAAGTTTTGTAGCATCTCCTAACGTGATTTCCATAAACGTGCCTCCCGCGGCTGAATCTAAGAGATTTCTAGAAGCAAAGTTCAAACCGGCATAAAAATTTTGTATGATCATCCAAAAATTCAAACCATGAGTAGGGCAATTGCGAAGCATCAATTTCATTCTTTCCCAAGATTGGGTGTCGGTGTACTAAAGTAGGGGTACCTTAGTATCCCGAACTTGTGCACGGGCAGTCGCAGCACCCAGCGGCAAGGCTTGCCGAGCGTCCGCCAAGATCCTCCGTAGCTCATATTGATGCCATTCAAGAACAAAGTGTTTTGACTGAGAAGACAAGACTCCGGCAAGAGGAGCTTGCCGGGAAGGGCAAGGCCCCGGCAAGAGGAGCTTGCCGGGAAGGCCAACCGAGGCATTTCAAGAAACTTGCCGCGATGCGCCGCGCGCCCCGGCAAGACCCGACGAGCGACAAGCCTTCGGGTGCGACAAGACAACAACCACGGCAGGCGCTTGTCAGCGCAAAGCCACCTCCTCGCGCCCACGCCCAACAAGATCCAACGACGTGTCGCCCCAAGATCATTCCCCGGCGATGCGGGCGGGCGGTCAGGCAGCCAAGCGGTGCGAGGTGGCAAGTGGAGATGACGAGAAGGCCATCGTGGCAAGCGGTGGCACCCCAAACGGCGCGTTTCGACTGCTTGGGCGACCGGACGGTATTAAATGCCCTTGTCCCCGCCACGAGTTAGGGGTGCATTGTAGATAGCAGTTGTACCAACCCCTCTTTTTACATTTGTACTCTCGCTATGCTGTTACCACTGCCGGTGACCCTTTAGCCTATAAAAGGAGGCCCATGCGCAACGAGAGGGGTACGACTCATTCAAACTACGTAACGCCACTCCTCGAGCAAGAACACAATATATCCACAAAGCAGCAAGAGGAGTTTTATCTCCCGAGAGCTCCGGCCGGGTAAAATCTCGCGCTTCGCCGATCCGCTCTTCAGGCGCCTCCCTCCCGCCGGACCGAGAAGGGCCCTGCCCCATAGGTGTTCGCTCCCACGACATCTTTGGCGCGCCAGTAGGGTGCGCCGAGGTTGCGTGAACCTGATCCGTGTTCACGCGAGCGATCTTCATTTTCTTCATCATCATCTTCGACATGCCACCAAGAAGAAGGCTTCGAGGTGGCTGGTCCGTCACACGATCCCACCGCCACCGGAGCAAACGGGCGGTGGGGTGGACGCCGCCGGAGGAACGGGCGCCGACGAGGGAGCTCACGATGCTGCCAACTCCAAGGACAAGGCTGCAAACTTCGGCGTCTGCGGCATGCACCGCGCCTGCCTCAGAGGCGCGACCAACAACGCCATGGTGCTCGCAATACCATACTTTCGCGGTCAAGGACAAGCTGGTGGATCTCGACGCCAAGATCAGCATGCACGCCAACATGCCGAACGAAGCGCGGCACGGTCGCCGGACGAGATGCTGCTCCTTCTAATACCGTTAGAAGTGCGAGCATATCTCGCCGCTCACGCCGCCGCCGCCGCCACCTAAGACTCCGTAAGAAGCATTGCCCGAGCCCAATCGCTTTAGATTACCTCCAGCCGCATAAGATTGACGATTGAGGCCACCATCCGAGCCTCATCGGCTTCGCCAACGGCGACACTCCCCGGCAACCGACTACATCGAAGCCGCGACAAGACGTCCAAGCGCAAGACGATGGCAACAAGACCGGTGGGGGCGCAACCACTGTGCATTCCCCGCCCCGAAGGCCAAGATCGCCGACTCGTCGGGTCAGCCTCGACACCGACTCCACGGCGTCATTAGATCCGCGGGCTCGTCGTGATCAGCACCAAGTTCTTCAGGAACGACAACACGAAGACGCTCGCACCCGTATCGAGCGTCGGAGAGAAGCGCGATGTCAATCAGACCAGCGCGCTGGGCCCATTGTCAACATGCGTGCACCAAGAGAAGCAGGCGACTTGCCGTACGCGGCAGGTTGTCCTGCGTTTACCCGTGAGCTGCAGCAAGTCCAGTGGCCCAGTACCAAGAACTTCAAGCCAGACGTACCCGAGAAGTATGACGGCAAGATACATCCGTCAGAGTTCCTCAGATCTACACCATCGCGGTGCAGGCTGCCGGGGGCGCGACGAGAAGATCCTCGCCAACTACTTCCCGTTGGTGTTCAAGCCCAACGTCAGATCTTGGCTCATGCACTTGCTGGACAACTCCATTTCCTCATGGGCAAATCTGTGCCATCAGTTTGTCGGCGCCTTCACAGCGCCACAAGCCCCATGGCCAGAGAGCACCACATCTGCCGCCTGTAAGGAAGGAGAGCCTCAAGCAAGTACATTCAAAGATTCAGCCAGTGCAAAAAGAACATCCCAGATGTCCACCCCATCATGTTATCGCTGCTCCATCGTAACATGCATAATAGCAGGATGAGGGAGGAGATGGCGATGTGCAAATCAGAGATGTCACCGAGCTATATGCTCGCCGACAAGTGTGCATCGCACGAGGAGGGGAGGAAACTCCCGGAGAGAACGCAGGAGCGTAAGGGTCTCGACAAGGAGGATGCCGCCTTGCAAGGAAGAACCGGAGGCGGAACAATAGAAAGGGGAAAGCTAAGGATGTGCTAGTCGTCGAGCAGTCCGACAATGGAGGTGGCGCCGAGAAGGCCAAAGCTGGTAACTCCGGCGAGGCTGTGGGGGCCGCCGACAAGCAGGATGGCTCCGGCAAGCAGTACTGCAAGATCCACCGCACCAAGGGCCATGATCTCCAGACTTACAAGAAAGTTGAGCAGCTTGTTGTACTGCAGAAAGCTGAATATGAGCGGCGAGACAAGGAGAAGGCTCAAGAAGGTGGAGGAGGATCCGGCAAGAAGCGTCCCGCCTGGGGGGGGCGCCGCGACAAGGCTAAGCAGCGGCAAGGAGACAGGCCTCCCCGCGACCGCGACAAGGATGAAGACGAAGATGAAGATGAAGAGATGGATGAGGATGAGGCCGACGAGCAGGAGTTTCAGAAAGCTACGGAGGTTTTGTGCGTTGACAGTGGTGCTTCTTTGCATACCTCGCACCGCCAGCTCAAACAGTGGGTGCGAGAAGTTAATGCAGCAGAACCGCCAGTTGAATCGCGCAAGCCTCTGAAGTGGTCCAACACGCCCATCATCTTTGACGTTGAGGATCACCCTGATCGCATAACTGCGGTCGGGTGCTTGCCGATGTTGGTCTCACCAACTATCCGCAACCTCAAGGTCACGAAGATGCTGGTTGACGGTGGGGCCGGCTTGAACCTGATCTCCTCAGCGGTGCTCAAGAAGCTCCAGATACCCGACAGCGAGCTCGAAGAGACTGGTACTTTCCAAGGAATCAATCCGGGAAGGAGCAAGCCGAAGGGGAAGATCACACTGCCAGTGACATTTGGCAGCGAGCTAAACTTTAGGACACAGAAGGTCACCTTTGACGTTGCTGATTTCCCATTGCCCTACAATGGGATACTCGGCCGTCTAGCGCTCGCCAAGTTCATGGCAGCCTCTCACTATGCCTACAACGTGCTAAAGATGCCAGGTCCGATAAGCGTCATTTCTGTCCCTGGCGACAAGAAAGATGCCCTTATCTGTACCGACAAGATCTACCGGAAGCAAGCAGCCGCAGCAGATCGCAGACACTTGCCGCCAAGCTCCCGGGGCAAGAAGAAGACCAAGTCCGCAAGAACTCGATGCCCACTCCGCAAGCGCACCTCTTCGAGTGCTGCGCTACCGCCGAGGACGCACCATCGAGCTCCACCGCAAGTGCAAGAAGGCAAAGAGAGCTTCACCAGAGACAAAGAAAGTGGCCGCTAAGGAGGACGGCACCGGTGGTACCTTCACCATCGCTGCCACGCTTGATCCTAAATAGGAAAGCGCCGCTGCTTTCCCCGGGCAAATGTTGATGTGTTTGCATGGCAACCATCCGACATCCCCGTGTTCCCGTGAAAGTAATTGAGCACCACCTTCCGCCTGTCCTCTCGCGCCCCCGCCAAGCGAGGGTAAGGAAACAAGCAAAGGAGCGACAAGAATTCATTGCGAAGAGATCAAGAAGTTGGAAGCAAGCAGGCCATGTCCGAGGAGTACTCCATCCAACGGTTTAGCCAATCCAAGAGTCGTGCGCAAGGCGAATGGGAAGTGGAGGCTTTGTATTGACTTCACCGATGTTAATAAAGCTTGCCCCAAAGATCCATTTCCTTGCCGCGATTGACCGATTGTCGACTCCACGGCAGGATGTGATTTTCTTTCATTTCTTGATGCATATTCAGATACCATCGATCTTTATGGCGTAAGAGGATGAAGAGAAACCGCATTCATTACTCCATGTGGCACGATCGCTTTGTACGAATGCCTTCGACTAAAGAATGCTGGTTCAACATTTGCAAGGGTAGTTCACGGCTTTTGAGCCACAAACTGCATAGAAATGTAGAATCTTACATGGATGACATAGTGGTCAAGAGCAAAGACAGAGCAACTCGATTCAAGATTTGGACAAGACCTTGCAAATCTGCGCAAGATCAATCTCAAACTCAACCCCGAGAAGTGCGTGTTTGGAGTCCCTTCCAGAAGCTTCTCGGTTCTTTGTGTCTCAAATAGGGATCAAAGCCAACCCCGACAAGATCAAGGCCATTGAGCGATCAAGCAATCAAGCGCAAGGATGTATGAAGGCTTGCCGGCTGTGTAGCTGCTCTCGAGAGGTTCATCTCTAAGTCGGTTGAACGCTACCGCCATTTTTCAAAATTTTGAAAAGGCAGGTCCAATGAAATGGACTCCTAAGCGGAGGCTGCGTTATAGGACTTGAAGAGATACCGCCCTCCACTCAATACTTGTCGCACCTAAGCCACAAGAGAAGTTGTCGCTATATCTAGCGGCAACCAACCGTGGTTAGTGCTGCGTTAGTAGCGGAGAGGGAGGCGGATGATGAGCCAAGAACCACGGCAAGCGAGTCCAATGACAAGGTGGGGCTTCCCGACAAGCTCGTCCCGACAAGGATAGATCTGTGCAGCCATAGGAAGAGAAATGAAGAAGATGGTGCAGCGCCCGCTTTATTTTGTCGGCCCTTCTGCAGTGGCTAGGTCAAGATACTCGTGTGCGAAGTTGCTTTTCGCCTTCTCATGGCCTCGAGGAAGTTGGCCATTACATTCAAGCACACGAGATTACGGTCGCCACTCGTCATCAAGAGGATATTGCGTAATCCGTAGCAACAGGCGTGGATTGTCGAGTGGGCACTGGAATTGTCAAGTTTTGGCCTCAAGTTTGAAAGTACTTCAACTATCCAGAGCCGAGCATTGGCAGAATTCATAGCAGAGTGGACGCCAACACCTGATGAAGAAACTCCAGAGACGAGCATCCCCGTCAAGGAAGCAAGCAAAGAATGGATCATGTACTTTGACGGTGCCTTTTCACTGCAAGGCGCTGGTGCGGGAGTGTTACTTGTCGCACCCACCGGAGAGCACCTCAAGTACGTGGTCCAGATGCACTTTCCTAAGGAGCAGGCGACAAACAATACTGCAGAGTATGAAGGATTGCTTGCCGGACTCAGGATCGCTGCAGACCTTGGGATCAAAAAGCTTATTGTCAGGGGCGACTCGCAGCTTGTCGTCCGCCAAGTGAACAAAGATTATCAGAGTCCATTTATGGAAGCCTACATTGATGAAGTGAGGAAGTTGGAAGAACATTTTGACGGCCTGCAAATGGAACATGTTCCAAGAGCCCAGAACGATGTTGCCGATGGCCTGTCGAAATGTGCCGCACTCAAGTTGCCTGTGGAACCAGGGATCTTTGTGCTCAAGCTAACTCAACGATCTGTAACATCATCAACTGGACAGAACAAAAGAGGAAGCAATTTCGGCGACTACTTTCCGCAGAGCCCCCCTCGCCGCCGCCAAGAAGGTCCCCAAACTCAACACTAAGAGTGATGAGGAGCAGTCCGCTCCGACAAGCCTTAAGGTTTGTTCCGCTGAAGCGACGCCCCGACAAGTCTTGCTCGCAAGCTTGCCGGGAACATCAAGCTCCGCTGAACCGCAGGTTCTGCCATAGAAGCCGATGTTCCCGCAGCAGCATTTGGCGCCTTTAGTCCTTGTTGTCAAGCCGCAGTGCTCCAAAGATGGGCACAAAGAGATCGCCCATTTCCTTCAAACAGAGAACTTCCCAAGAACAAGAAGAAGCAAAGAGAGTAGCCCGGCAATCAAGTATGTACCAGTTTGTCGATGACATACTGTACAGAAGAAGATTCAACGGAGTGAAATTGAAGTGTGTTACCCGGGAAGAAGGACAGAAGCTGTTGGCGGAAATACATGGAGGCATATGTGGTCACCACATTGGTGCAAGAACACTTGCCGGCAAGGCTTTCCGGCAAGGTTTCTTCTGGCCAACAGCCCTCCAGGATGCAACTGCACAAGTAACCAACTGTGAAGCGTGCTAGTTCCACTCCAAACAGATACATCAACCAGCTCAAGCTCTCCAGACGATCCCTTTTCCTGGCCATTTTCGGTCTGGGGGCTCGACATCCTCGGCCCCTTTCCCCGAGCTGTCGGGGGCTTTGAGTACTTGTACGTGGCAATCGACAAGTTCACAAAGTGGCCGGAAGTGGAAGCAGTGAGGAAGGTGACGACATAGTCAGCGGTCAAGTTCTTCAGGTCGATTGTTTGCCGTTTCGGAGTCCCTAACAGGATCATCACCGACAATGGCACACAATTCACGAGCCGCACCTTCATGCAGTATGTCCAAGATCTTGGCGCCAAGGTCTGCTTCGCTTCTGTTGCTCACCCGAGAAGCAACGGTCAACCGGAGAGGGCAAACACTGAAGTGCTGCGCGGGCTCAAGACCAGAACTTTCGACAGGCTGCACAAATGCGGAAGAAATTGGATCGAGGAGCTGCCAGTGGTTCTTTGGTCGATCAGGACGACGCCGAATCGAGCCACTGGCCAAACACCTTTTGCTCTAGTCTATGGAGCAGAGGCAGTTCTCCCCACGGAACTCGTATACGGATCGCCTCGAGTGCTCGCTTATGATGAGCTTGAGCAAGAGCAGCTGCAGCAAGATGACGCGCTGCTCCTTGAGGAAGATCGTCTTCAGGCTGCTGTACCAGCTGCTCGATATCAGCAAGCTTTGTGCCGCTACCATAGCCGCAAAGTCAATGCCAGAAGTCTCGAGGAAGGTGACCTTGTTCTTCGGCGCGTTCAATCCGCCAAGAATTCCAACAAGTTGGCACCGCAGTGGGAAGGCCCTTATCGGGTGAAGCGAGTCACTAGGCCCGGCGCTGTCCGCTTAGAGACCGAAGATGGCTTTCCGGTGAGCAACTCCTGGAACATTGAGCATCTTCGTAAGTTTTACCCATAAGGCGCAGTTGCCGGAATCTGTTCCGGCAACCACCTTTTGTACAAGTCTTGCCGCTGTTGCATGTAACCCTTTGTACAAAGCCGGGCGCAGAGCCCGTGGATAAATAAAGCTCACATGCTTCGCACATCTTGTCAAATTTTATGCATTTTTCTTTTTTGCATTTATTATCTGACACTTTGTGCAGCACTTGTCCCCGGTAAGCAATAACGAGCCTTGAGGCTCCATATCTTTATTTTCTCTTCTTTCTTTTTCTCAAAAGGAAGGTTCCCTCGCCCACAAGTTCACCGGGGGGGAGGAGAAGATAAGGTGTGGACTAGGCGTCGTTCAAAGAAGTATAGCCTTGCCGGGACACCGACGACAAAAGAAAAAGCTAAGTCGCCAAAGTTTTAGCATGATCAGTTTTTAAGTTTTTTAAGTTATCTTCCTTGAACGACCGTACTTTGTATGGAAAACCTGTGCGCGGAGGAACCGACTTGTATCTAGTTGCGCCCTTACTTTGTTTCGAGTCCGCTCAACAACTTAAGTGTGCTGCAACTAGTTGCGGCAAGGTTTCTTGCCGGAGCAGCACCGCCAGCAGGCTCTTGATGTTCCGCACTCAACGCCATGGCAAGGGTGCTCTGCCGCAAGTTCCCTAAAAGCGAGGGTAAAAACATACAAAAGAAGGAATCAAGTACAGAAATAACATAGCAAATACAGCCCAAGATAAAGTTATATTACAAAAGAAACTTGTCGTGGCAATCGACTAAATTGTTCTTATAACATAAATGGCAGCGCAAGGAAAGGAGAGAAAGAGCAGCTTAATCCACGCGCCACCGCCGATCCTCCCGACTTCATTCACCTTGTCCACAATGGTGCGACAAGGGCCTTGAGTTCTGCAAGATCAGCACCACGGCAGCTTCTTGAGAACGCTGGTGAGGTTGAGGTTCGGATTATGAAGAGCACCTTCACCAACACCTTCTCCAAGACCTCGGCACAGATTATGCCATGACTGTCACCAGCTGCCTTGGGATCCTTTCCCGAAGCTGCTGGAGGGCCGCCACGCCTTGAAGAATAGAGTAAGCTTGGCGCTGGGCTGGAGGTTCTCGCCGGAGGAGTACCAAGCCCGCCAAGTCCAGCCTCCGCCACCTCGTCGATGATCTGCAGCGATGTTGACGAGGTTCTCCGCCCGAGCTCCACCAGAGCCTCAAGGTGTTTTGAGTCTCGGCGGCCCTCGTTAGCAGCTCCTCGTTGGCCTTGATCTCTTCTTCAAGTCCTCCTCTCGCTTCTTTGCGCCGCCCAGCCGCCTCCGCTGGTGGCCAGCTTCAACTCCAGATCAACATTTGAGTCCTTGGCGGCGTTCAGCCTTGCCCTTGTCGGCAAGCTGGACTTGCAGATCACCATGAGCGAGGGCATCCTTCTCGCGTCATACTGAGCGCTGCAAGCTCCTCATTCCTCCCTTTCAGATCAGCCTCCACCTGCGCCATCTTCACCTCCACCTTCTTGGCGGCCTCGGCAGCTGCGGCAGCGTCCTTCGCTTCCTTGAGCGCCCCGCCAAGTGATTGCTCGCGTGTAGCGAGTTCCTCCTCGTGGCTGTCCAGATTGACTTTCCGCTGTGTCAATTCACCTTCCCGGGTGGACAGCTCTTCAGCGGCAAGCCTCTGTTGCTCCTCAGCTTCCGCCTTCTCGAGGAGGAAAGCCTTCCGCGCCTCGACAAGCTGCGCCCTCTCCTCCGCAATGGATCGGAGGGCCTCTTGGTTGCGGCTCTGGAGTTCCTCCGCATGCTTCTCTATGTCAATTCCTACCAGGCGACAAGCGCCTCCGACTCCAGCTTAAGCTTGCGGGCGCGTAGAGCGACACCAACTTCCGGAGCAACCGATCCTCTTCGACTCGCCACTTCGCTGCTGCTGCGCACAACCATCATAGCCCCGCAGAGGCGAGCACCTCTCCGTCAAAAGCCTCTCCTCGACCGGCGCCTCGAGCTCGACGCCTGTGGAAGCTTGATGAAGACACCTCGCCGCCTTCGTGTAGGCGCTGGCCGGGCTCTTCGAGCCCGGTGTTGCGCCAGGCCGCGGAGGGGTCGGCGGTCGGTGTAGCGCCTTGCGCCTGCACCCTCGGGTCATCAAGACGATCGCGGACCTCGCCAGCCTCGCGCCAAGAGCCTTGGCGGCCTCTTCACCGCGGGATCGCTGCGTCGGCCTCTTCCTCGGCAGCGCAGATCCTCGCTGTTGCTGCGCGGCCCTCCTCGCCGGTGGCCTCTGTCTCCATCGGATCTGTGGAAGGGGGATCTGAAGACAGGAAGAGGAAGGAAAAGTCAAGCAAACATCCAAAAAGAAGACCAGAAGAAGAAGAACCCAAGGGAGAATTTCCGACAAGGAGGGTTACCTATGCTGGGCTCTGTGACCATGGGCTCCACCACCGAAGGCTCGCCGGTCCCATCCCTTGCCGGGGACCTCTCTCTTGCCGGAGAGCGCTCCCTTGTCGGAGAATCGCCCCTTGGAGGCGTGGTTGAAGCAGATAGCACCTCTGGAGCGGCTTTTGGTTGCTCCTGATGGGCCTGCTCTGCTCCTGCACAAGCAAGTCAACAGTCAAGATGTCAACAAAGAAAGAGCACCCACACACGCCCCACAACAGGAAGTGAACAAGTACTTACGCTGGGGGCTGCGCTGGGGGCTGGTTCGGGGGGGGAGGTTGCCGGGTCTGTCAAGGTGGTCTCGGATGCGTCCTCTGTTGTCACAGTAGGATCATCCTCGATGACTACCACGGGGACCTTGGCCCTGTTCGCCGCTCTCTCGGCCAGAGTCCTGAAATGGAACGAGGATCAGAGGGAAGCCGATCAGATACAAGACAAGAAACAACAAGAAACGAAGAAGTATAAATACAACAGGAAGAAAGTCTTACTCCTCCTCCTCTTCTTCCTCCTCGCCGGAGCCGAGCGCGAAAGGTCGGGTCGCATCCTTTCGCGTGATTTACGCGAGGGGTAGGCTCCTTGGGCGCTTAGCGGAGCTGCGGCAGGATCGGGAGTGGCGGCCCGAGAAGACCCCTCTCCAGTTGCTGGCGCGGCATGAGATGCTCCCGTGTCGGCGGTGCTTGGCGCGGTGGAGCGTGTCCCGCGGTGTGATGGCTGTTGGCCCGTTTGTCGCCCTGCCGTGTCGCCGGTCTTGCGGAGGCGCCTCCTTGGTCGAGCTGGGGGCTGCGCTGAGGGCCCCGTCTGCGGCAAGCTACTCGAAGATGGCTGGCCACTTGTGCCCCGCAGTCTCGCCGCCGGCTTCGGCTCCCCTCGCCAATGACCTCCCGCCAAAGTCCTCTCTGCCGGCAAGGCTTGCCGCCGCCGCCTGCCTCCAATGTGAAACCAACCGCCACGGGCGGTGGCTTCCGCCGCTTCTTCCGCCTCGGTGGCGATGTACCGATCTCGTCATCGCGGTGTCGCGGTGAGGAGCCTCGCCGCCGTCGGACGGATCGCTACCTCCACCAAGCCGTCGAAGAATTGCCGCGACGACGTCGCCGGAGGGCTCCCGCCAAGTTGGGATAATCCCATGCGAGTCGCACTCCGGCATCATTGCGCGGATGCGATGAAGCTGGGAGTTGTTGCACAGTGGGATGACACCCTGCGGCAGCCTGAACCACTCCGGGTGATTGGAATCGTGCTTGAACAACTCCTTGAGCATCCCGTCCAACTCCAAAATAGTAAAGTTAAAATTGAGGCCTGGGCGCAGCCTCATGATATCCGCCGGGCCCCCGAACAGCCAGGCGGGCCTCCCCCTCTCCTGCAGAGGGGCGATGCGGCGACGAAGAAAGTCCGCGCCAACAGCCCCTACGGTGAGCCCGGCAAGCCTAAGCCGCAGGATCCTAGTGGTGGCGATCTTCAGCTTGGCATCGTCCGCCGCCAGGGCGCTCCAGTCGCCGTCGCGCACTACTTGGGTTTTGCGCAAATTGGTGAATGGCTGCAGATCTGCGTCAACAATCCAACACCATTCGGCCCTCCACTCGTCCCATTTGCTGCGGAGCTCCCCCTCTAGATACACCTCCTTCTTGCCGGCCCTCGAGATCTAGGAGACCCCGCCAGACAAGGGCTCTCCTTTCTCGACCCGGGGCATGAAATAGTGGCGGAAAGGGCAACGTTGGGGTGGATTCCGACGAAGTTTTCGCAAAGATGCGCGAAAACCGCCATTGTCAGAACGGTGTTGGGGGTGAAGTCAAGGAGGTGGAGCCCAGATGTGTTCATGATATCACGAAGATATCGAAAAGGCGGGCGAGCCCGCAATAGAAGAACAACGGGAAGAAATAGTACCCTTTTGGGCATCGCTGAAGTAGAAGCTTGGCGAGAGCGTCTGCGCGCGGATGCGCCGCATCTCCGCCGACCGAAGAGATAGAAATCCTCCCGCAGCGCCGGGGTGAGCTCGGGGAAAAGTGCTCGCCTTGCGCGCCTCGACCGAGCCACAAATACCGCCCGACTTCACACTCTTGCTGGTCTTCGGAGCCATGGCGGAAGTGGTGGAGGAGGGCGGCGACAACCGGCGGCGGCGACGGGCGGCGGAGCGCTGCTCTCTTTCGGCTTGGGAAGCAGAAGGGAGCGGCGGAGCTTTCTGAGGAAGGAATCGCAAGTGGCGAAGGTGGGGGAACGGCCCCTGTTTCCCCTGCTTATAAAGAGGAGAGGCGAACGTTACGCCTTTCCTTGATTAAAGAATTGCCCATGATCTCTCCCACGACGCCGCGTTTGACGCGTGCCGTTACGGGAGGACGTGGTGGATACGGAGCTAGATTTGGTATGGATCCAGGCCGCGCGTGCCCGTGCCCTGTTTTGGGCCTGGCCCAACAGCGCTCGGCACCGTGTGTGGCCCAGAACCGGGGGCTCCTGTCGGTGTACTAAAGTAGGGGTACCTTAGTATCCCGAACTTGTGCACGGGCAACAGCAGACACCAGCGGCAAGGCTTGCCAAGGCCCGCCATGATCCTCCGTAGCTCATATTGATGTCATTCAAGAACAAAGTGTTTTGACCGAGAAGACAAGACTCCGCAAGAGGAGCTTTCCGGAAGGGCAAGGCCCGGCAAGAGGAGCTTGCCGGGAAGGCCAACCGAGGCATTTCAAGAAACTTGCCGCGACGCGCCGCGCGCCCCGGCATGACCCGACGAGCAACAAGCCTTCGGGTGCGACAAGACAACAATCGGCGTAGGCGCTTATCATGCAAAGCCACCTCCTCGCGCCCACGCCCAACAAGATCCAATGACGTGTCGCCCAAAGAGCATTCCCCGGCGATGCGGCGGCGGTCAGGCAGCCAAGCGGCGAGGTGGCATGTGGAGATGACGAAGTCCATCGTGGCAAGCGGTGGCACCCGAACGGTCGCTTTTCTGCACTGCTTGGGCGACCGGACGGGTATTAAATGCCATTGTCCCCGCCGTCGAGTTAGGTAGGGTGCATCAGAGATAGCAGCTTGTACCAACCCCTCTTTACATTTGTACTTCTCACTGCGTTGCCACTGCCGGTGACCCCTTTAGCCTATAAAAGGAGGCCCATGCGCAACGAGGGGGGTTCGACTCATTCAAACTACGTAACGCCACCCCTCGAGCAAGAACACAATATATCCACAAAGCAGCAGAGGAGTTTTATCTCCCGGAGAGCTCCGGCTGGGTAAAATCCTCGCATGCTTCGCCGACCGCTCTTCAGGCGCCTCCGCCTCCCTGCCGGACCGAGAAGGGGCCCTCGCCCCATAGGTGTTCGCTCTCATTTACATTGGGCAACATGCTCACGATCAAGTTGTTTAAAATTCATGATATCGTTCCTAAGAGTGATAATCTTAGCGGGAGGAAAATACTTAGAGATAACTATTTTTAGGCAAAGACGAAAACCAAACTTCAGCACGATCTCTAAGTGAAAACGGAAATAACTTCAATTTGACAATATTGTTATCTGTATCTTTCTTCTTTTGCATATCACACAAATCAACAAAGTTGTTTAGATTAGTAGCAGCATCTTCGCTAGGAAGGCCGCGAATTGATCTTTCATAACAAGATTCAACAAAGCAGTATTGATTTCACAAGACTCAACATCATTAAGATGAGCAATCGGAGTACTATGGAAATCATTATTATTGGTATTCGAGAAATCACACAATTTCGTATTATCTTGTGCCATGGCAACAAGTAATCCAACACACAAGCAAACGGAAAAGGCAAGCGAAAAAGAGAGGAGAAGATTGGGAAAGAGAGGGCAAATAAAACGGCAAGGTGAAGTGGGGGAGAGGAAAACGACAGGCAAATGGCAAATAATGTAAATGCAAGGGAGATGAGTTTGTGATGGGTACTTGGTATGTCTTGACTTGAGCGAAGACTCCCGCAGAACGCGCCAGAAATCCTTCTTGCTACGCCTTGAGCTTATGCTGGTTTTCCTTGAAGAGGAAAGGTTGATGCAGCAATAGTAGCGTAAGTATTTCCCTCGCTTTTGGGAACCAAGGTATCAATCCAAAGAGGAGGCTCCTCAAAAGTCCCACGCACCTACACAAACAAACAAAGAATTCGCAACCAACACAATAAAGGGGTTGTCAATCCCTTCATGGCCAGTTGCGAAAGTGAGATCTGATAGAGATAGTATGATAAGATAAATATATTTTTGGTATTTTATAATATAGATGAAAAAAGTAAAGATGCAAATAAAATTAGATTGGAAGCAAATATGATAAGAGAAGACCCGGGGGCCATAGGTTTCACTAGTGGCTTCTCTCAAGATAGCATAAGTATTACGGTGGGTGAACAAATTAATGTCGAGCAATTGATAGAAAAGCAAATAATTATGAGATTATCTAGGCATGATCATGTATATAGGCATCACGTCTGCAACAAGTAGACCGACTCCTGCCTGCATCTACTACTATTACTCCACACATCGACCGACTCCTGCCTGCATCTAGAGTACTAAGTTCATAAGAACAGAGTAACACTTTAAACAAGATGACTTGATGTAGAGGGATAAACTCAAGCAATATGATATAAACCCCATCTTGTTTTCCTTGATGGCAACAATACAATACGTGCCTTGCTACCACTGCTATCACTGGGAAAGGACACCGCAAGATTGAACCCAAAGCTAAGCACTTCTCCCATGGCAAGAAAGATCAATCTAGTAGGCCAAACCAAACTGATAATTCAAAGAGACTTGCAAAGATAACTCAGTCATACATAAAAGAATTCAGAGAAGATTCAAATATTATTCATAGATAAACTTGATCATAAACCCACAATTCATCGGATCTCGACAAACACACCGCAAAAAGAGTTTACATCGAATAGATCTTCACAAGAGAGAGGGAGAACATTGTATTGAGATCCAAAAAGAGAGAAGAATCCATCTAGCTAATAACTATGGACCCATAGGTCTGTGGTAAACTAGTCACAACTCATCGGAGGGGCTATGGTGTTGATGTAGAAGCCCTCCGTGGTCGATTCCCCATCCGACAGAGTGGCAGCAAAGGCTCCAAGATGAGATCTCGCGGATACAGAAGGTTACGGCGGTGGAAATTGTGTTTCGTTGGCTCCCTGGATGTTTTTGGGGTACGTAGGCTTATATAGGAGGAAGAAGTACGTCGGTGGACGCCCAAGGGGCCCACGAGACAGGGGGCGTGCCCTATAGGGGGGCGCCCTCCTATCTCGTGGAGGCCTCGGCTGCTTCTTGACTTGCACACTCCAAGTCCTCTGGATCACGTTGTCACATCCCTGGTTCTGTTGTGCACTAGGTTAGACCCTCATGTGTGCATCATGTTTTAATTCAAATGAAATTTGAATTGAGGGATTTTCAAAGCCTCAGAAACCTCCTAAAAATGATCAACATTAAAATCTTCTCAAAGAAGTCCAAGAAAATGTTCCTCTTAGTCCCTGAAAATATTGCAAGGAGGTAAAACTCAAAACAATATTTTTGGTATCTCAGAGTTAATTATTTTGGGCCTTTGAAATAAATACAACAACTATTTGCATTGGATATATAAATTATATATAATTAATATATGTCCAATAATTCGAACATTTTATGTGGGTTGGTATATTTTAGTTCTAGCCACATAATTATTTTCAGGATTTTATAAAATGGTTTAGCTTTATTACTAAACCAAAACAAAATAGCGTAAATAGGAAAAAGAAAATAAAACAGAGAGACTCACTGGCCACTTACTCGGGCGCCACCCACGAGCCCACTGCCGGCCCAGCCCACCCGCCCCAATGAAAGCAGCTTGGCTTGGCGAGCGAGTAGTAGCTTGCCGACGGCGAAAGCACAAAGATGCGTACACGCAGCTGCCTCGCCGCCGCTCCTCTCGTTCAGCTGCTGCCGTGGGACAAACCCTCTCCTCTCCCGACCCGCAGACACCCGCCTGCCTCCTCTCTCGCTTCTCTCCCGACGTCGCCGAGACGCCGGTGTCGCCGCCGCCGCCACAGCGCGTCCAACGCCGCCCGCGCCCTCTCACACCGTCCGGACGGTTCGCCGTCGTCGACTACGCCGACCAACCAAGACACATGACGCCGGAGCCCTCGTGATCATCCCGCCACTGCCGTTTTCAACCTCGGGCCGCCAGACGCCGCCGTCGTCCCGACCGCACCGGCCTTCCCGAGCCAGCTGAGCATCTCGCCGCGCCCTCCGTGAGCTCCTTCTCCTGCTCCCCTCTCCGCTTTCTCTCGTGCACCATAGCGACGACACACTCACCGCGCGCGCGCCGCCGACCACGCCGCCGGCGTTGTTCGGTGACCATTTGGTCATGGGCTTGTGCCCGCTACACTCTCGCGATCGTAGAGGCCGAGGGTGCTAGCACCACGCCGCTTAGGCCACCGCAGCCCAGCGCACGAAGTTGGCTCGAAGCCGCCGCCGCCGAGCTCATCGCCGGCGCCAACTCCGGCCACCCCGACCCCAACGGACTCCGCCAAGAGCCGCGGCTCGTCCCCAGCTCCACGCTGATGCCTTCCGCGTCCCATTTGGTGGCCGGAACGGCGAAAACCACTTTCGCCGCCGCGTCGGGCTCGCCGGCGGCTAAACGCCGGTGCAGCCGCGTCGACTTTGACCACGGGTGGGCCCCGGTTGACTCCGTTGAGTCAATGACAGGTGGGGCCCCCTTCTGTTAATTACCCAGATTAGTTTAAACTAATTAAATTAGTTAATTAGCCACTGACACCCTGGACCCACGCGTCAGGTTTGACCTGGCCGGCCCCGTTGACTGCTGACGTCACAGTGACGTCATGCTGACGCAGTAAATCCTTTTCTGGATTTATTTTTATTCAGGAAATTCCAGAAAATTGCCTAAACTTCTAAAATTCATATAAATTCAACCGTAGCTCCAAATCAAACAAGTTATATATGAAAAATGATCAGAAAAATCTAATCTATCCATCTGCACTGGTTTCATGCATGTTTAAACAACTTAACCTTGCTGTTTAGTGCAAAACATGATAAGGCACTATTTGAATTCATAATTTGAATTTGGGGTTGAACCTTTGGCTCAATATGACCCAAATCCATCCGGTTGTAGTTGCATTAGCCCAAAACACATTCATATTGCCATGTCATAGCATGCATCATATTGTGCATTGCATTGATCGTGTTTCTTCTCTCGTTGCGATTGCTCCCCTCGATAGACATTGTACCGACAAGCAGATCGCTGACACTAATGAAGACTCAATGCTATCTTCGTGCTGTGCAAGCAAAACCTCCTTGTTCATTCCGATACAATCCCACTCTCTCGCCTCGCTCTATTTTATCGCATTAGGACAACAACGATTCATCTCATTATTTGCTGCGTAGCTGAACCCCTTTATCCTTTGCATGACCTGTCATTCCACAAGAATAGATGAAACCCACTAGCATGAGTAGGAGTTGTTTGAGCCCTGTTGTGCCTACTCATACATGCTTGTTTGTCATGCTGCTACCGCTTAGAGTTGAGTCGGGTTTGATTCATCGAGGATGATTCGAGGTGTGAATATGTCCCACTGTGTGTGAGCTAAGTGTGTGAACACGATTTGGTAAAGGTAGCGGTGAGAGGCCATGTAGGAGTACATGGTGGGTTGTCTCATTGCAGCCGCCCTCGTGAACTGAGTTCTGTGTTTGTGATCCATGATTCAGCTATTACCACGCATTGGGCCCAAACCAATGGACCCTCTCGGCTTCTTAATCACCCTTGTCCTCTGTCCGTGAGTTGCAAGTAGTTTCGTGTTTGTAGTATGTCGGAGGTCGTGCGCGCAAGATCGATCGTAGGGGTGGGCTGTGATGCGGTAGGCACGTGGCACGGTGTACCGGGCGCCTGCTTGGTGTCTCGTGAACCCTGCTCACATCGCTTGGGGCTGTGAGCGAAACTTGCCGGAAATCCTCATAGATGGAACCCAAATAGGCGATAAACCCGACTATGGACTTGAGTGTTTAGGTAGGTCGTGGCCGACACCCACGCCGGGCTTCCGCTGAAGGTTGCCGAGTGCATGTCGTAAACGGCGGTAAGTGGTGAGAGCGTGTGAAGAAGTACACTCGCAGGTTAATATGATCTATTCAATAGCCGTGTCCGCGTAAAGGACTTCGGGTTGCCTATAACAGTTCATAGACAAGTGGAAGTGGATACTCTAAAATACGCAAGATAAGTGTGAGTGCTATGGATGGCGTTCTCGTGGGGAGACGGAGCGGATCCATGGTGGTGTATTGATATGGTGAATATGTGGACTCGTGCGCCACCTCAAAAGAGTTACTTGCAAATGTAGTTTAGGATAGCCACCGAGTCAAAGCTGGCTTGTCACTGTTAAACTCCACCATCCCTTTGTTGATAATGATGCATATGTAGTTAGTTCCGATGTAAGTCTTGTTGGGTACATTTGTACTCACGTTTGCCTATTTTATGTTTTTGCAGAGAGACTTCGGTCTCGCTAGTAGTTCCGCGTGGACTTCGACGCTTAGCTTGTTACCTCAGCCACGATCTTGTGCCCTCGGCAGATCTCAGTAGACAACAAGCTTCTCAAATTTTTTCATTTATAGACGCTCAGACTCGCATATATTAGCTTCCGCTTGTGTTTGACTTGTATGTTTCAATGTTGGGTCATGAGACCCATGTTTGTAATATCTCGCTCCTCGAGCCTATTGAATAAATACTTGAGTCGAGAGTCATGTTGTGATGCCATGTTGTATTTGCACATATCGGGCATATTGTGTGTATGTTGTTGAAATGCTTGGTATGTGGGATCCGACTATCTAGTTGTTTATCTTTAGTAGCCTCTCTTACGGAAATGTCTCCTAGTGTTTCCACCGAACACTTAGGCTGGCCGCATGTGTCCTTCTTCGCTCTCGTATCATCCCTTCGGGAAATGTCACGCTGTTAGTACCGGAGTCCTGTTAGCCCGCCATGGCCGGTTTATCGAGTCCCGCTAGCCCAAAGGTTACAGCCCGAACTTACTCGTGATGACCGACATGTTCGATCTTTGGGTCATGGATGCTCGTCCTCGTAAGTCTGTGCCACTTTGGGTTTACGACTAGCCACGCCAGCCGGGCTCCTTTTCATATGGATGCTAGCGACACTATCATATACGCGTGCCAAAAGGCGCAAACGGTCCCGGCTAAGGTAAGGCGACACCCGTTGGGATACCGTGCGTGAGGCCGCAAAGTGATATGTTGTGTTTCAGGCTAGATCGATGTGACATTGAGTCGGGGTCCTGACAGCTTTGGTATCAGAGCTTGATCGTCAGAGGATTACCAAGCCAAACTGGTCGGGTTGTGTCTAGAAATGCTTTAGTTATATGTAGGGGAATTGATTGTGGGTTGGAACGTAAGGCTCTTTTTACTCCTTATACCTCATGGCCTTCTGATCTGAGTCATCCTCTTCTCTTCTACGGGGATTAAGAACTAGGCCTTCTCATCTATCTATCAGGATGACGTGTTATTAATCCATAGACCTATAGAATTGCTAGTTTCAAATCTCAGCCCAGTTTTACTACTTCCGTATGTTCATAACTGTTGGTCTCGAAACCTTGATATTGTGCTTCTGAGTGGTTATGCCACCATTTTTGTGGTATGTCTCCAAACTTTTGGGCATTTACAGCCGTTATGCTGTCCGAGTCATCCCAGGTTTCTAAACAATCTGATGCACTTGCAAATCCTTTTCCTCCGGTTTTGATGTTCCTTTGGACCAGGTTAATCACACTAAATGCTGAGTTGAGGTATTCCATTGCCTCAACATATATGTTGGAATTATTATTATGACCCTAGGTATTTTAGGGAGTCACCTAGTAATTTAGCTATGTTATGTGTTCCCAGTGTGATGATTCTGGCCATCATTCTCGAAGCATCCCGTGATGCCATTTAGTTCATAGGTATTCTATTTCTGGGTTCTTGAACCCGAGATTCACCCTACTTACCTCCTGTTGATAGTATTTGCTTGTTCCTTTAGGTTATTAGTAACCTTGCGATAGTCCTCGAGGTCCGTGGTATTTCCTTCTTCCAAATACTATGAACCACTTACGGCAGATGTTTGTTGGATCAAAAGATCACAACCGGAGTGCTCTCGATGGGTTCTCCATTCATAATTGTGATTCTGCCAGTTCTACCTTTCTGCATGGGTTATCTGGAAGAAACCTGTTGAACTTGGTTCGACATATTAACCTATGCATCCACAACTCAGAAAATCATATGTTCCTTTGAGTTGTTCCTCTTTAGTTGTTTTCTGACCTTCGCCTATCAATTGCTAGTCAAGAGTATGCGTGCCTTCGCTCATCGACGCCTATTACTCTTGTGGTCCGTCAAGCCATTCTATTCGGAATGACTAGGAAAACAAACTCGAAGACCTCATCCATATCCGTGGATTGGGTCGAAATAGTTGTGCTCATGGATCAAAATGCCAATCCAGCTTCTGGTCTGTTCTACCTTGAAGTATTACCTTCTTTATGTGAGGATTGTCATGAGAATTGCACCACCTCTTATGAATTCTTGATGCAGTAATACTTCTTGTCATCATTGTTCATTCCTCGGTTCCTGTGTTATTGTAACCGGAATGCCGACAAGTGAATCGTGGTGTGTGAAATCACATCACTGGCAACTCCGCTGCTTGGTAGTTAAAGGGACGATAACCTCATTCTTAGCATGTTGATTATTAAATCGTCACCCTAAGGTTGATTGTGCTACCTAGTTCTTATTTCTGGTGCACTCCTCGAACAATGAGTTGGGATTTTGTCAAACCCTTGCTCTATTGATCATATCGTCTTGCCCTAAGAAGCAAGATTGTTCTCGAGCGTAGTAACATATCGGTGGTTCGTGATTTTCCGAATATCTTCCCGGAAGTATTACCAGGTTGTCACCTGACCGCTATGTTGAGTTCGTGATCAAGTTGGTTTCATATAAACCACCCCCTTCTCCAAGAATCTGTGTTGCATACCCCGAGCTGGTTGGTTGCTTAACAACAACTTGGAGAGTTGGAAGATAAAAGCCTGTCCGACTTAGCTCATATTAAGGGATATCTTGTATATGTGTTGAAGAAAGATGATATCCCCATCGATTGGTCCTCGTGATCAGTTGCTGGACTTATTGTCTTGCCAAAACTTTGATTTGAGTATGGGCTATCCTCAAATCAAGTCAGAACCAACGATGTGCGTAATGTTGTCTTACTCGTGGATTTTCCTCGAGCATACACCATTACATCTTTTGGGTCTGACCAATACTACCACCTTGTCCACATAGTTATGGAATTCCATCTCCATGGGAGTCTGGATGAATTGTTGTTGAGCCCATCGACAACATCCTTGTCTTCTCCATAATTTTGTTGAACATTAAGCTAGTGTTGGAAACTTTTGAAAACATTTGTTCATGCTAGCTCATGAAGCATATGTTCGGATGTAAGAAGTGACTTCCTCTGATTCATGTGCATTTGATGCAAGTTGCCGCAGTGAATTTGAGAAAGTCAATGTTGCCTCCTCTAGAACCATCTCAAGTCAGTCATGCATGTGCGAAGTATGCTATGGTTTGATAGGCTCGCTACCTCCATTCTATTTGTGTCCCTAGCTCACCAAGCCACTGATTGATTTGTTCAAGGAGAAGAAGCTCCTTCTTAAGAGTATACCCTTTGCAAGGACTTCGGTGTCCTCGATGATGGTTCCCCACCGAAACTCGGTAGTGTTTCATTGTAAGACTACCATGGAATCATGTTTGTCTGGGACAACGTGTTCCCATGTTTGTAGCAAAACCAGCTCATGTTTTGGAGCTTGCTATCGTAGTTCATTTCCTGAGAATCTCGCGACGTCATCTCGTCGATTTGTGTTGCAAACTTTCATTTTTCTTTCTAGACTCGATAAGTCTGGATTATTCTGACACCAAACAGATCTGAATCTCAGGCAGATATGATGGTTGGAACATTTCCCGAAAACTATAATATTGGTCTCGCGATAACCGGTTAAGTGGATGTCGTGACCAACACACCCCGCCGGAAGACCTGCTATTGTAGTATCTTGATTGAGAAAGTTGGCCACTTCCCCATAAGGACTTCGTAGGATTTACTCCCTAATTGTGCCTTATGATTTTTGTGTTTCCGAAGTCCGACCTTACTTGATGTTCTAGATATCCTACCATATCTATGAATGGGATACGCTGGTACATCAAGGAGAACATTAGAAGCGGAGTGCTAAATGTCTCTCGGTCGATCATCCAGATTTTGTCTCCTTGGTCTCGCCAAGGTGAAATCTGAGAAAGTGTTATCTTCCTTTGCATCTGCATTGTCCATCGCTACTCATCATGGTAGTATGTTGTGTTATCAGCACCCTTGACCGGATGTTGGTAAAACCTTGATGAATATGGAAATGCTCAAGTTCTTGAGAGCACGCACAAGCATTAGGTGCAATCGTAGTTACTAACCGAGATTGCTCTCAATTCCCTCGGTTATGCTATAACCATTCCAACAAAGAGATTCACTCTCTCATCGCTGAGCTACTCCTAGCTACTAAAATCACCCCTTGTGTTGTTTTCAACAAGGTAATCCACATCATCCATTCCGCCCGAGAATGTCATTCTCTCGGACCCTTTAACCGATCGACTATGAATTGCCTTAGGCTGGTATAAAGAGTTTCAATGATCTTTGAATCAAATGTAATTCTTTTTGCCACTTAAGAGGATATTTCTACATGTCACCTCTCCCAAGGTGCCCGTTATGGGATCATAGTAATTGTTCCTCGCTACTCAAACCTCACAAATTGTGTCTTCTGTCCTTCCCGAAGCATGTCTCGCCTCTCAGCTCCAGAGATGTTTCTACGTCTCATTCTGTGAGTTGATCTTGTGATCCTTGAGATGATCCTAAGATACTCGAACCTCAAGAAGATCGATTCCTCCAAGATCCTTCCCTTCTACTCATCGTCATGTTGGATGTAGTTCTCAAAGCAAGACGTCAAAATCAATTGGAGCACTGAATCAGCATCCTCGAGAAAGACAGTTGGATGGTGAAGATTGTAATAGCTTGTGTCCCTTTGTCTTCTCACCTCACGTTTTGAATCTCGGGACGAGATTTTCGTTTAGTGGGGGGTGAGTTGTCACATCCCTGGTTCTGTTGTGCACTAGGTTAGACCCTCATGTGTGCATCATGTTTTAATTCAAATGAAATTTGAATTGAGGGATTTTCAAAGCCTCAGAAACCTCCTAAAAATGATCAACATTAAAATCTTCTCAAAGAAGTCCAAGAAAATGTTCCTCTTAGTCCCTGAAAATATTGCAAGGAGGTAAAACTCAAAACAATATTTTTGGTATCTCAGAGTTAATTATTTTGGGCCTTTGAAATAAATACAACAACTATTTGCATTGGATATATAAATTATATATAATTAATATATGTCCAATAATTCTGGAACATTTTATGTGGGTTGGTATATTTTAGTTCTAGCCACATAATTATTTTCAGGATTTTATAAAATGGTTTAGCTTTATTACTAAACCAAAACAAAATAGCAGAAATAGGAAAAAGAAAATAAAACAGAGAGAGACTCACCGGGCCACTTACCTGGCGCCACCCACCAGGCCCACCTGCCGGCCCAGCCCAGCCGCCGCTCCAGCGAGCAGCTTGGCTTGGCCAGTAGTAGCAGTGCAGCTGACGGCGAAAGCACAAAGATGTGCCACGCAGCTTGCGCCGCCTCGCCGCCTCTCGTTCCTGCCGCCGTGGGACAAACCCTCTCCCTCTCCCGACCCGCAGACACCGCTCCTCGCCTGGCTCTCTCTTCGCTCTCCCGACGCCGCTCGAGACGCCGTCGTCGCCGCCGCTTCGCCACAGCCGCGTCTAACGCCGCCCGCGCCCTCTCACCGTGTCCGGACGGTTCGCCGCCGACTACGCCGACCAACCAAGACACATGACGCCGGAGCCTCGTGATCATCCCGCCACTGCCGTTTTCAACCTCGGGCCGCCAGACGCCGCCGTCGTCCCGACCGCACCGGGCCTTCCCGAGCCCGCTGAGCATCTCGTCGCGCCCTCGTGAGCTCCTTCTCCTGCTCCCCTCTCCGCTTCTCTCCTCGTGCACCATAGCGACGATCACGCCACACCGCGACGCGCGCGCCGTCGACCACGCCGCCGGCGTTGCTCGGTGACCATTTGGTCATGGGCTTGTGCCCGTCACACTCCTCGCGATCGCGTAGAGGCCGTAGGTGCTAGCACCACGCCGCTTAGGCCACCGCAGCCCACGCCGACGAAGTTGGCGAAGCTTGCCGCCGCCGAAGCTCATCGCCGCGCCAACTCCGCCACCCCGACCCCAACGGACTCGCTAAGAGCGCGGCTCGTCCCAGCCCACGCCGATGCCTTCGCGTCCCCATTTGGTGGCCGAACGGCGAAACCACTTTCGCCGCCGCGTGCTTCGCCGGCGCGCTAAACGCCAAGCAGCCGCTGCGTCGACTTTGACCACGGTGGGCCGGTTGACTCAGTTGAGTCAATGACAGTGGGGCCCCTTCGTTAATTACCCAGATTAGTTTAAACTAATTAAATTAGTTAATTAGCCATCGACACCCTGACCCACGCGTCAGGTTTGACCTGGCCGGCCCCGTTGACTGCTGACGTCACAGTGACGTCATGCTGACGCAGTAAATCCTTTTCTGGATTTATTTTTATTCAGGAAATTCCAGAAAATTGCCTAAACTTCTAAAATTCATATAAATTCAACCGTAGCTCCAAATCAAACAAGTTATATATGAAAAATGATCAGAAAAATCTAATCTATCCATCTGCACTGGTTTCATGCATGTTTAAACAACTTAACCTTGCTGTTTAGTGCAAAACATGATAAGGCACTATTTGAATTCATAATTTGAATTTGGGGTTGAACCTTTGGCTCAATATGACCCAAATCCATCTGGTTGTAGTTGCATTAGCCCAAAACACATTCATATTGCCATGTCATAGCATGCATCATATTGTGCATTGCATTGATCGTGTTTCTTCTCTCGTCACGGTATTGCTCCCCTCGATAGACGTTGTACCGACGTTGTGATCGCTGACACCGATGAAGACTCAATGCTATCTTCGAAGTGCCGTGCAAGCAAAACCTCCTTGTTCATTCCGACACAATCCCACTCTCTCGCCCTGCTCTATTTTATCGCATTAGGACAACAACGATTCATCTCATATTTGTCATGCGGTAGTTGAACCCTTTATCCTTTGCATGACCCGTCATTCCAAAGTAAATAGATGAAACCCACTAGCATGAGTAGGAGTTGTTTGAGCCTGTTGTGCCTACTCATACATGCTTGTTTGTCATGCCTGCTACCGCTTAGAGTTGAGTCGGGTTTGATTCATCGAGGATGATTCAGAGGTGTGTGAATATGTCCTACTGTGTGTGAGCTAAGTGTGTGAACACGATTTGGTAAAGGTAGCGGTGAGAGGCCATGTAGGAGTACATGGTGGGTTGTCTCATTGCAGCCGTCCTCGAACCGAGCTCGTGTTTGTGATCCATGATTCAGCTACTACCACGCATTGGGCCCGAAACCAATGGACCCTCTCGGCTTCTTAATCACCCTTGTCCTCTCGCCCAGGAGTTGCAAGTAGTTTCGTGTTTGTAGTATGTTTGGAGGCCGTCTTGCAGCCTGACCGTAGGGGTGGGCTGTGATGCGGTAGGCACGCGGCACGTGTACCGGGCGCCTGCTTGGTGTCTCGGGAACCCTGCTCACATCGTTTGGGGCTGTGAGCGAAACTTCGGCCGGAACTCCTCATAGATGGAACCCAAATAGGCGATAAACCTGGACTATGGACTTGAGTGTTTAGGTAGGTCGTGGCCGACACCCACGTCGGGCTTCCGCTTGAAGGTTGCCGAGTGCATGTCGTGTAAACGGCGGTAAGTGGTGAGAGCGTGTGTGAAGAAGTACACTCCTGCAGGGTTAATATGATCTATTCGAATAGCCGTGTCCGCGGTAAAGGACTTCTGGGTTGCCTATAACAGTTCATAGACAAGTGGAAGTGGATACTCTAAAATACGCAAGATAAGTGTGAGTGCTATGGATGGCGTTCTCGTAGGGAGACGGAGCGGATCCATGGTGGTGTATTGATATGGTGAATATGTGGACTCGTGTGCGCCACCTCAAAAGAGTTGCTTGCAGTCGTAGTTTAGGATAGCCACCGAGTCAAAGCTGGCTTGTCTTTGTTAAACTCCACCATCCCTTTGTTGATAATGATGCATATGTAGTTAGTTCTGATGTAAGTCTTGCTGGGTACATTTGTACTCACGTTTGCCTATTTTATGTTTTTGCAGAGAGACTTCGGTCTCGCTAGTAGTTCCGCGTGGACTTCGACGTTTAGCTTGTTACCTCAGCTACGATCTTGTGCCCTCGGCAGGATCTGGTAGACAGTCAGGCTTCTCAGCCTTTTTCATTTATAGACATCTGTACTCAGACATATTAGCTTCCGTTTGTGTTTGACTTGTATGCTCTGAATGTTGGGTCATGAGACCCATGTTTGTAATATCTCGCTCCTCGGAGCCTATTGAATAAATACTTGAGTCGTAGAGTCATGTTGTGATGCCATGTTGTATTTGCACATATCGGGCATATTGTGTGTATGTTGTTGAAATGCTTGGTATGTGTGGGATCTGACTATCTAGTTGTTTATCTTTAGTAGCCTCTCTTACCGGGAAATGTCTCCTAGTGTTTCCACCGGAACACTTAGGCTAGCCGGCATGTGTCCTTCTTCGTTCCTGTGTCTGTCCCTTCGGGGAAATGTCACGCGTTGAGTACCGGAGTCCTGTTAGCCCGCCATGCCGGTTTACGGAGTCTGCTAGCCAAAGGCTACAGCCGGAACTTACTCGCCGATGACCGACACGCTCGATGTCGGGTCATGGATGCTGTCCTCGTAAGTCTGTGCCACTTTGGGTTTACGACTAGCCACGCCAGCCGGGCTCCTTTTCATATGGATGCTAGCGACACTATCATATACGCTGCCAAAAGGCTAAACGGTCCCGGCTAAGGTAAGGCGACACCGTTGGGATACCGTCGTGAGGCCTCAAAGTGATATGTTGTGTTACTGTGCTAGATCGATGTGACATTGAGTCGGGTCCCGACACACGCTCATTCCAAAAATCACGCCCCGGTTTTTCATTCCGCTTGGACTCCGCTTGATATTCCTTTTCTTCAAATACTGAAATAGGCAAAAAACAAAGAATACGGGTTGGGCCTCCGGTTAGTAGGTTAGTCCCAAAAATGATATAAATGTGTAAAATAAAGCCCATAAACATCCAAAAGGGGTAATATAATAGCATGGAACAATCAGAAATTATAGATACATTGGAGACGTATCAGCCACCACCAGCCGGTTCATCTCAAACGAGTGAGTCGCGAACCACGCCACCACCATGAGAATGACATGTGGGCCAACCGCATTTAGGTCCGCATGTCATTCACTCATAGGCCTGGCACTAAGGCACTGAAGTTGGGTCCCGTCGGCCCCGAGATGGAAATGTAACTCCTGCGGCAGCCCTTGTGGTGCTCCCGTAGTACGAGCTCGTGCCAAAACTGGAATTTGTTTCTTACTACTACCAACTAGTACTAGTAAGGTACACGTGCATTGTACGCATGACATTCTGGTGGTTTGTGCATTATGCTTCTACATGTGGAGTTTTCTAGATTCTAACATGTGGCAAAATCTGGTGGAATGTAAGGTTAGGCAAGTTTGATTAACTTAGGTGAGTGTTTGGTTCAAGCCACACCTTAGGCAAGCCACACTATGGCCCCACATGACATACACACAAAAAATGTGGCAAGATTCCCTTAGGCTTGCCAACTTGAGGCTCTCATTTTGAAGAAGTAATAACTTTGCCTAAGCTTAGTTGTGGCAAAGTTAGTCATGAATTAAGTTCAACCATGGAGTCTTCTAGATTATACATGTGGCAGAATCTGGTGGATGATATCCAACGGCAAGTTGTGCTCGGATTTGCCATCTTTGTACCGTCGGATTGGCTTCATCCAATGACCAACTTTCAAAGTTTTTTCACACACTATATAGGGGGTATAGATATAGATGTGTCGGTCCGTTGCGATGGATCCAAAGTATATCTATTTAGTGGAGTGCACTCTAAACACATTATCTATTTATTTTTCTCTAACCTTTGGTAGCCATGCAACCAAGCCACATAAGCTTCATGGGTGCCCCCACATCATATTATTCATACTACGTTGATTGAAAAAAAGATAAATCACCCAAAACAAGACACTACAAAAAAAGACACATTCGTGACATTTTGGGCCGAACGAATTTTTTTTCTGTCATACATATGACACTTCTATGACGATAATTGTGACAAAACCCGGTATCATCATAGATGTGGTGGGCTCCTACTTCTATGACAAAAAATCATGACAGAAAATGGGCTTTTCGTCCTGGGCGGGCCGGAGACGCAGCTACATGACATTCTTTGGGCCGTCCATGACGGAAAAAACCGTGGTAGAAGCGAGGGGGAGGAAAATTTCGGGGAGTTCCCGGTTACGGTGGGAGGTCGGGGGTGGAGCGATGCGCGTTTCTCTCGTACGTACGCGCGTGTGTGCGAGGCGTTGGCTCTAACTGAACCCGAGTGATTGCACTGCAGGCTATGCGTTACTGAACCCGAGCGATCGATCGATGGCTGTTAACTGATCCCGATGGAGTGATTCCTTCGCTACTACTGCTAACTGAAGCCGATCGATGCTGCCTCTGGGATGAACAGTGAGCGTTGCAGCGGGGGGTGGATGAACAGTGAGCGGTGGCGTTGCCTCTGGATGAACAGGAACCCGTGGTGTGGAGGGCAGGATGAACAGTAGACGGTGGAGGGGTGGCCGTGGAGGGTGGTTGAACAGACCCGGTGGTGTGTAGGGCTGGATGAGCGAGAGACAATGGAGGGTGCCCGTGGAGGGGTAGTTGAACGATGGCGGTGGAGTAAGCGCGGTGGAGGCTGGATGAACAGGAGCCCGTGGAGGCTGGAGGAGGTCGACGGTAGCCCGTGGAGGCTGGAGGATGTCGACGGTGGAGATGAACAATATCCCGTGGAGTCCCGTTTTGCGGTACACCACTCCCCTCCCACCCCCTCGTTTCGACCGTAGAGCTCCAACACAAGTCCGTTTAAATCCGTTTTGCGATGCGCCACACCCTCCCGATCAACAGGACCCCGCTTGATCGTGAGGAGGTCCGTTTCCTCCATTTTGCGGTACGCCAGGCCCCTCCCGATCAACAGGACCCCGTTTCGAACGTGGCCGGTTGAACACAAGGTCGTTTCCTCCGTTGTGCGGTACGCCAGGCCTCGTTTCCATTGCCTGTTCTGTCCAAGCCCTCCCGATGAACACGACCACGCATTCCATTCTGACCCAGCCGGTTGGCTCCCCATGAACACGACGACGACGTTGTTTCTCCGTTCTGACCCAGCCATGTACGTATGCATGATAGGTGTTAGAGACCCTGCCCATATGTACATATGTGGCTGTATTTTCCTTCTTGCACCCTCGCCGATGTACGTACGTGTACATGCTAGATGCGCGCCTCTACTACGACACGTGCGCGCCTCTACATCCACCATTATATATGTACGTACAAGTTCATGACCAGAATGACAACACTACGTATGCTTCGACCAGGTGGGTCCCTACTGTCAGGCAGTTCCTTGCATGCGAAAATGTAGCTGGTGGGTCCCAGCAGTCAGAGGGGCGAATCATTTTTTTTGCCCGGACGCACTTCCTTTGCGTGCGAAGATGTAGCTGGTGGGTCCTAGCAGTCAGGGGGCGAATCGATTTTTTTTTGCCCGGACGCACTTCCTTGCGTGCGAAGATGTAGCTGGTGGGTCCCAGCAGTCAGGGCGGCGAATCGTTTTTTTTTCGGACGCACTTCCTTGCGTGCAAAGGTGTAGCTGGTGGGTCCCAGTAGTCAGGGGGGAAACTTTTTTTCACGAAATATGGTGGCACGTTTGGTGGGTCCCCGTTGTCAGGTGGATGAATAATTATTTTGCGCGTAGTAAGGAGGCACTTCCTTGCTGCGGCCATGGACCCAATTTGTCGACCTCTCCACATCTGATCCCCGATGGAAGCCGTTCCTTGACCACGTTGACCACGCCGCGCCGAGAGCACCAGGGCTGTGGACGATGACGAGGCCTAGGAAGGGGACGACGTGGAGCCAGGGAAGACGCGGCCATGGATGCCCACGCGTAGAGGAGTACGAGGGTTCACTGGTTTGCTGCGGTGTGAGGCTGCCGTCGCCGCAGAATAATAGGCGGGGTGGGTGAGTAGAGGGATGGCCTGGCCAGCGGTATGAGTAGTAGGGGGCGGTGAGGCCTCCGCCGCATCGTAACCGGCCACGGGAGGCAGGAGCACGAGGCACGACCGGCGCTGGTTTGGGCGGCTGGAGCAAGAAGACCAGAGGTTGAAGAAGCACTACGTCCATTGGATGGACATCGTACGGTCACTGGAGCTAGAATCGTGCATATTGACTAAGTTGACAAAGCCCTCCGTCCCCATCAACTTAGTAGGCACACAAGTCAGCCTGCCACTATACTGGGTCCCAGCTAACAGGGGGAGTATTCATTATTTTTGTGCGTAATAAGGAGGCACTTCCTTGCGTGCGAAGATATAGCTGGTGGGTCCGAGCTGTCAGCGGCGGTAACGTTTTTTTCGCGAAATACTGAGGCCCTTTCGGTGGGTCCCAGATGTCAGGTGGATGAATCAATATTTTGCACGTAATAAGGAGGCATTTCCTTGCATGCGGCCGTGGACCCAGCTGTCGGCTTCTCCACGTACAGTCCACTTCAGATACATGTCTGTCATTGACCATGTTGACCAGGCCGCGCCGAGAGCGCCAGGGCGGTGGACTACGGCGAGGCCTAGGAAGGGAACGACACGGAGGCAGGGAAGACTCAGCAGTTGTTTCCCACGCGGAGGGGAGTACGACTAAGCGAGGTTTATGGTTAAATGCTCGCCATCGCGGAGAATAACAAAGCAGTGTGGGTGAGTAGAGGATGGCTAGGCCAGCGATGGGAGTCTGGTGGGCGGTGAGGCTGCATGGCACCACGGCCCGTAACGGGAGGAGGAGCGAGCAGTCCGCCGGCGCTTGTTTGAGCGGCTGGAGCAGGAAGAGCAGAGATTGAAGAAGCACGACGGTCGTTGGATGGACATCCAACCGTCACTACTTGTGTGTCAACCTTTTTTTAGGAAAGCCTCAAATCTGTGGAAAACAGCATACAACCCATCTGCCATTATTTTTAATAATTTACAGCCCATTTGCTAATTCTTAAAGTTTTTTTTGTAGCCCATATTCTTTTTGTTAGCATTACAGCCCATATTGTAGCCACGGTTAAAAAATTAAACGAAATTTTGCATATTTCAGTGCGGTCCGAACTGTTTTTAATCCCCAAATTTTGACTCACATTCAAACTGATTTTAAAAATAAATGTATATCAATATAAAATCCAATAAATTCTCCACGCATAAAAATTAATGTAATATAAAATCTTCAAATGAAAAAAAATTGAAACTAATTGTTGGTTTGATGTGTTTTAAAAATGTACAACCCATTTCTCATTACTGATGGGCCATTTTCTGGGCCAGCCGAATGAAAAGCTCTCCTTGTCTTGAAAGATTTGCATCCCAACAGGCCTGACAAAGCGACTTAATTGGCAAATCACAAAAAAACTAGGCTGTTGTCGTGGACCCAGCTGTCAGCCTCTCCACGTACAGTACTCTTCCGATGGAAGTCATTCCTTGACCATGTTGACCATGCTGCACGGAGAGCACCACGGTGGTGGACGACAACGAGGCCTAGGAAGGGGACGACGCGGAGCCGGGGAAGACGCGGCAGTGGAAGCCCGCGCGGAGAGGAGTACGATGGTTCACTGGTTCGGCTGTGGTGTGAGGTTGCCGTCGCCCTTGAGGCCTGGCCAGTGTGGGAATAGTAGGGCGGTGAGGCCTCCAGGCGGCCTGACCGACCACGGAGGCGGGAGCATGCGGCACGACCGGCGCTGCTTTGGGCGGCTGGAGCAAGAAGACCAGAGGTTGAAGAAGCACTACGGCCGTTGGATGGACATCGTACGGTCACTGGAGCTAGAATCGTTCATATTGACTAAGTTGACAAAGCCCTTCGGACACGTCGACTTAGTAGGCCCACAAGACAGCCTCCCACCTAGGTGGGTCCCAGCTAGCCGGGGGAGTATTCATTTTTTTTGTGCGTAATAAGGAGGCACTTCCGGTGGGTCCGAGCTGACAGCGGGGGAACGTTTTTTTCGTGAAATATGGTGGCCCGTCCGGTGGGTCCCAGCAGTCAGGGGAAACGATTTATTTCGCAAAATACTGGTGGCCCGTCCGGTGGGTCCCGGCTGTCAGGTGGAGGAATAATTATTTTCCGCGTAATAAGGAGGGACTTCCTTGCGGCTGCCGTGGACCCATCTGTCAGCCTCTCCACGTACAGTACTCTTCCGATGGAAGTCGGTCGTTGACCACATTGACCACGCCGTGCCGAGAGCACCACGGCGGTGGACGATGGCGAGGCCTAGGAAGGGGACGACACGGAGCCGGGCCATGGGAGGCAGGAGCAGGCGGTAGCACGGCCGGCCACGGGAGGCAGGAGCAGGCGGCACGACCGGCGCTGCTGTGGGCGGCTGGAGCAAGAAGACCAGAGGTTGAAGAAGAAGTATGGCCGTTGGATGGACATCATACGGTCACTGGAGTATTGACTAAGTTGAAAAAGCCCTCAGCCCAACAATATGGTGGGTCCCAACTAGCAGGGGGTATTCATTTTTTTCGGCGTAATAAGGAGGCACTTCCTTGCGTGCGAAGATATAGCTGGTGGGTCCGACCTGTCAGCGGGGGGAACATTTTTTTCACGAAATACAGAGGCCCTTCCTGTGGGTCCTAGCTGTCAGGTGGAGGAATCATTATCTTGCGCGTAATAAGGAGGCATTTCCTTGCGTGCGGCCGTGGACCCAACTGTTAGCCTCTCCACGTACAGTCCACTTCCGATGGATGTCGTTCATTGACCACGTTAACCAGGTCGCGCCGAGAGCACCAGGGCGGTGGACGACGGTGAGGCCTAGGAAGGGAACACCACGGAGCCAGGGAATACTCGGTAGTTGTTTCCCACGGAGAATCTGAGGGTTTACCGGTTAAATGCGCCGTCGCCGGAGAATAACAACATGTGTGGGTGAGTAGAGGATGGCTAGGCCAGCGATGGGAGTGCGGTGGGGCCGTGAGGCTCTTGGCAAAGATAGCCGACAGCGGGAGGAGGGAGCGAGCAGTCCAGCCGGTGCTTGTTTGAGCGGCTGGAGCATGAAGAGCATAGATTGAGGAAGCAGGACATCCGTTGGATGGATGTCCAACAGTCACTGCTCTCGTGTGTTCACTAAGTTGATAGGGCGTTGCGTGTGCGTCAACCTTTTTTTTATGAAAGCATACGCGTCAACCTGTAGTAGGTGCACAAGTCAGCCTCAAATCTGTGGAAAACAGCATACAGCCCATCTGCCATTATTTCTAATAATGTACATCCCATTTGCTATTTCTTAAGATTTTTTTTGGAGCCCATCTTCTTTTTGTTAGCATTACACCCCATATTGTGGCCACAATTAAAAAGTATACGAAATTTTGCATATTTCGGTGCGGTCAACTGTTTTTTAATCCAGAAATATCGATTCACATTCAAACTATTTTGAAAAATAATTTATACAAATATAAAATCAAAATAATTGTCCACGCATAAAAATCAATGGAATTTAAGATCTTGTTATGAAAAAAAATGAAACTAATTCCCGGTTTCATGTATTTTAAAAATGTACAGGCCATTTCTGGGCAAACCGAATGAAACTATCCTCGTCTTGAAACATTTGCAGCCCAGCAGGGCCGATAAAGCAAGTAGGCCTTTTTTGGGTATTTCTTTAAAAAAAAAATAGAACTGGGCTAGCCATTTTCAGCAGGAAAAAAACACAACTGGGCTCATGATGTGGTAAACATAAATAAAAACCTGGCTAGACGGGCCACAGCCCTCGCACAGCCCCGTTGTTACCCTGATCCGTCGCTAAAACTAGTATAAATAACAACTGCTTGTTCCTCATTGTCTCAAAAAAAAGTGCTTGTTCCTCGAAAAAAACTGTGCGACTTGATGGGTCCCTGGTGTCAGCCGCTCGTAGTGTAATTCTCTCGTTTATTGACTATGTTGATGATGGCGTGAGCCCCAGATGTCCAACCATTAGGAGGAACCATATTTTTGGGCTTGTACTATAGAGGCACTTGCTTGCATACTGCCATGACGCTGGTGGGTCCCTACTGTCATCCTCTCCACGTCTGATCATCTCCTTGTTCCTCTCGGTTGTTGACGACGTTGACAACGCAGAAGAGGCGGCGCACAAGCAGGCGAGCGAACCAATGCCGCAAAGGCGGAGGACAGCAGCGAGGCCTCGGACGGAATGAACAAGAGCCGTTGAAGATGCGCCGGTCCATCATGCAGCGGAGAATACGAGGTTGACCGGTGGGGGTAGTAGGGCTAGTCACTTGGCTTCAGAATGCACAAGTGAGCTCAAGCAGCCGGCGTGAGTGATGTTATTTCCCTTGGTTGTGATTTGTTACAATATTTCACTCTAAATTAAACGAATGGCAAGCCATTTGCCTTGTTTCAAAGAAAATACGACAGTCACAGCCGAGTTGAAAAGGGCAGGAACATCTAACTGCAGCTTACAAACTATACAAAAGCACGAGGGTTGATTGTTCATCAGGTTTACAAAAAAACCCAGATTGAAAAGGACAACAACATCTAACTCCAGCACTGTTTTCAGCAATCATAGTCAAATGGAACGGTCAGGTCCATAGAATGAACATCCTGGATCGTAAAATTTAATGGATTATGACCACAATATGTTGTAAATAGAAGCCCGGCATGTTCAGAAGCTCTTTTGCCCACCTGAAACTCCTTTTCTTGATCTTCGACATACCCATCTGTCAAAACCATGCTGCTGATAAACTTAAGCCTGATGGACAATAGTAACCTCGCATTCAGCAGGAAGAATGTGACAAATCTTGTGTTTGCATGGTTGGCTACACATCGTTCTAGCGTTATTGTCTTCAATCGAATCTCATGAGAAGTGAGAAAATCCCAATGCTTAGGAATCCACCGATTGGTTATAACTTTCTTACCCCGTCCTGTTGCCTAAATAGACATGAAAATTGAAAACAGTTAAGGTCTAAAAGAAGAGTGTCGAAAGAGCAATAGCTGAACGGTTAATTCTAGTACACTATATGCGGGCTTCCAATGTGCGTGAAATTATCACCTTTATATACAACTTCTCCAGACATGGAAAGCATTGCAGCAAGCCAATAATCTTGTTCAGATCAAAACTATTCATTTGGATATATATGATCTTGACAGAATCCAACACCATTGATAGGCCATCCATGGAGAAACTCTTCATTGAGCATAGAACATAATATTAGTAAAAAATGTGTACTCCAAGATGATATATAAATTATGCGCAGAAATTTAAAATGCAGCATATGGTTACAAGTGTAGAAGATAATATAAAGTACCTGAAGAACTATGGAGCCAAACACCATATTGAAATGAGCACAGAGATCATGTATTACACCGAAGGTCTCCAGTTTAGGCGCAGAATCAAGGATCAACCTTTGAAGTGAAGGGGCATCTTGGATGATGAGCTGCCTTCCGTCAAAAGAAATTCCAATTCTTACAAGGTTAGGCGACTTTATTTGGAGACAACCGATTCTAACTGTGAAAACAAGCACCAAGCACTCCAGCGCGGGACAACTGGAGTGGATGATGCTGTGCAATGAGGCCTCCGATATATGAACCCGTACAAGTGAAAGTTTCTTGAGAAATGGGAGTCAAAGTTTAGTACCAGATTGTCTGGAAGGTAGCACAGTGCAAAGGTGGCGGTGTGGAGACAGGAGGAAAACCGCGAGATGGACATCGGTGCTGAGGGCACAAGTTCATGTCGTTCTGTATGTGGTATGTGATTTCCAAGGGAATAGTAGAACTCAAGCAGCTGTAGTTCTGTGAATTTAGGGGATTTCAGCCAGGCGTCCACCATGCAGGGCATGGTATGCTTGCTCGAGTAGCATGACGGGATCTGAGAGGCTTTGAGCGGAGCCTGGTGGGAGGAGATGATGGCTCTGGGATTTCAAAATCATTGAAGAGAGATAGCCGACGACGATCGAGATTAAGGGCATGGCGCGCCATAGAGGGCGACACCGAGTTGAGAGGACTTGGGTGCGGCAGCAATCCTTGGTGGGGAGAGCGAGATGATCTCCCCAAGGACGGCGTCCGGAGATCGCTGATCACGATCCACCCGAGATTCTCTGGTTCTGGGATCCGGTGGGGGCGGGTCGCCGCTTCTCCTGCTGCTGCGGGTGCGGGATCTACAACAGACCTCTGCTGGTGGGAGCCTCATCTTCTTGGCGTTGGGGTCAGCCGACTCCATTTTCCTCGAGGGCGACGCGTCGCGCTCACGGATTTGAGTAGAGTAACAAATGACGAGCCTAGTTGTAGTCTGACGAAGAAGAAGGGAGCTGGGGTTTTACGTAGGGAGTGAGGAAGAAGGGAGCTGGGGTTTTCTGTAGGAGTGAGGTGAGGAATTTGGGGGTACGAGTGGAGCGAGCTGACGTGAGGTGGGTGGGAGTGAGGAGGAAGAAGAGCACCCAGGTTTTTTTGTGAGGGAGGGGGCGGTGTGCTGGGTGTGGGTAGCGCCTTTTGAATTGATTTTACAATTTACTAGTGTGGATTGGTTGTTTTATCTTGGGCTCAGAGAAACAATTACTACTAGTACAGTGGAGACACTCTACAGCTACCTAGAAAAACAATTACTACTAGTACATTGGAGACACTCTACCGCTTCTGGCTCCTCCTAGGTCATTGAAACGTCTCCCTCTACTGAATGTTGTTATACTTTTGTTCACCGACATGTAGGCCATGCAGCGCACGGGCCCAAATGCCATCCACCAAATTAGCAGGCAGTATGCAGGCGGAGAGTCACCCCGGTCGTAGCGCGGCAGTAACAAGCCGTCGTATCACAAAACCCCACCTCCCCGTGGTCTAAGTTTGACGGATGAAGCAACCATCATTTCACTCCTCACTGAATCCCCTTCTCCCTCACCGTCTTCAAGAAAGGCAACACTCGCATCTGCCACTGTTCTTCTCTCCCAATGAAGGGAAGGTAAGCGGATCCGTGATGTTGGTATATTTTCGTTCAGAGAAAAAAAAGAACTTTTGCAAAGCAGTAACCGATCCTCACTCTCTTTTTTGTTTCATTGTCATTGCGATTGTGTTTTCCTTTCAGTGGTCTCCTAATATTCGTCGGTTTCATGATGGACCAAGGAGAACCAGGCAAAGATTTGCCGATATTGGAGCGGACGCGGGAGGCTGATCCCCACGAGACAGAGAGCTCCAAGAAGATGGAGGCAACCACCGAGCTGACCCCAGATACGCTCACAGCCACTACTGAGATGGTCAATGCCCCGTCTGAGGTTACAGCCCCCGTGGCACTGCAGGAGCAGTTTTCCCCCTTCGAGGATGTGTCCCCCCCTGCTGAGCTGCCCAAGGTGATTTCCTTCTTTGCCGATCTCGATTGTGATTTTTCATCTAAGTATGTGGTAATTTTTTTAGAAAAGGAAGTGTGTGGTGATTAATAATGCAAAATTTTATTAGCTTCGATGCCATGCTATACATAGTGGTTTAAATAACTTGTGGTTCTTATACTGAAAAGTAATTCAGAATTTGTTTGTGTTTCATTTAGAGCCCTGATGCAGACAAGGATTGTGTGGTTGTGCATGTCACTCGGTATGAGGCGGACGACCTGAATATACGCACTGGGAAAACAGAGTTCTTAGGCTGTTGGATCCTGGAAGCCATTTGTGGTTATACCAATGAAGAGTTGTATTCCAGCCTCACTGTTGTCAGGCGTGTTGTCCAGGGTGTACTGAAGCACAAGAAGTTCAAAGCTACTCCTTCGTTTGTGAGGCATACTGTTCTTGTCAAGCTTACGCAGGAAGATGACATGGCATGCCTCCACAAACAAGTTTATCAGTGGCAAGGCCACAAGGTTGTCTTCATGAAGGTTCACAGGATTGAGCCACTGTGGGACGTCCTCGATGATGTTCATGGCAAGGTCCTTCTTGTGTCCAGCCCTAATTAGATCGAGGCATGAAATAGTTGCCCCAGCTAGTGTTTAATAGTAGTTTGGATTGTGTCTAATTATCCGAACCTTGCCTGTTATCGACCCCTCTGGGGCTAGTGCTCTATTTGAATCCGTCTATGGGAACTGCTGCTACTTTTGTGTGCCCGTGAATCATGTGAGAACCATCGTAATTGTTGTCGAAACAGATGCGTCCTCACTAGTTTTTTCATCAATATGGCATGGTAAGACATAAGTTGTCATGGTTTATCATACGAGCAGTGTGTGTTTTGATGAAATAGAGCACTCGTTCGAGAACCGTGCGTCAACGTATACATAAGTACTTGTAAACACTATTGGTGCTACCCCACTTGTAAGCAGTTGTGCAAAACACGGCACATTGGCTCAGCTCGCTTCAACACTAGGCTATCGACCAGCTAACAATCAACAATCTGCTGTCTGACATATAAGCAACTACTAAGTATCTTGTTACAGTGGTTCATGCAGTTAATTGAGGCCACAATGTAATAAATTCCAAATGTTCACACGCTAGTCCAACGCTCATGTGGAACACTCACAATTAAACTCATCTTCATAAAAATCTTGAAAAGCATAAGTTAAGCAATTTTATAAATCTCAATGATTCATAGAACATAACAAACATATACTAGTTCACAGCAAAAGACAAAGTTGTGAGAAGGTTTACAAATCAGGAAAAAACAAGTAAGGCTTCTCTGTGCAAAGGGCCTCCCAGCAGGCTTAAATTTCCTGGAGTTCACTCTGGTTTTTTCTTGTTGCCACCATCCAGGGTTAGGTTCTCTCATTCCAGAATAACCAATTATAATTGTGGTCTCAGCTGGAATGTTGAAGTCAACCATGCAGTGTACTGACCAGCTGAAATGCTTGTGCATTCCACTAAATTTAAGCACCGCTATTTGCGAAATAAGCAGACCACAATGCCTCTTGTCCGCAAGACCTGTCAAAAACCGCCCGTGCAGCCGTGCCGCTAGTCCTCGGTCCATGGATGAACTGGTAGAAAGTGCATTCGGACTAGGATGCGATTGTTTTCGCTCGTCCACTGCCTTGCAATCGTGAAGTAAAACGTTTAATCAACTTCTTTTAGATTGCGTTGGTCATTCTACCTTAGTTACTACCAATGTAGGGATACCTTGAAGGCGGGAGGTTAGGCAGCGGTAATGAGGATAGCCATCTCATTTTGCGTAGTTGTACTAAAACCGAGGTGTGTGCTTTTGATTGCTTGCGGATAGAAGCGATCACGAGAGACGTACATCCCAAGCGATATGGAGACAGACATCCCTGTTTGCGCAAATACGAAATACGGTTATTTAAACAGTGACACATATTACTACTTTCCCTCGTTTTCCTCTTATAACCAAGTCCTAGATTCATGCTACAGCTTTCCCACATTCTTCCCTGTTTGAACCAACGCTTTGAGTTCACTGTATGAACTAGCTTTACTTCTAATAATAGTAGAAGTCTAGGTGGCTTTGTAACTGCGGACGGAAGTAGAAAAGGATCCACACGAAGGGGGAAGAGCTGGGGCAGTAGAGCAAGGCAGGTTTCGAAGGACTATATACCTGAGGGTCTCGGCATGTGGCAAAGACGGCGTCGGGAGGCTGCATCTTGGCCACAATACCGCAGGGGGGAAGAAGGATTCGGAGGCCCTCCCGAGCCGGCGCTCTCTCGGAGAGAACAGCATGGCCGCCGATCGGGACGCGCGGGCAGCTGTTGGTCTCCTCCCTCGCCGCTGACGACAGCGTGAACGATGCACCTACACCCCCTGCCTCGGTCGAGGTTGTCCGGCCGGATTTGTGACCAGCCGTGAGCTAAGAGAGAGAGTGTGGCCACCTATGTCTTGCTTAGATCTCGAGAGCATGAGAGAGTGAACGAGAGGAACCCTAGTAAAGCAAGCGCTAAGGCTACTGCTTTTATATATAGTGAAGTGATTTTGTTGTACCGGCTTCAAAAAATGCGCTCCTACGTGTACCCGCGAGTGGGTGTGAGAGAACTAGTGTGTGCGTGCACCACTTCTCTTCGTGAGAGTACAATATATACTATGCCCAAAGAACGTTCGCCGCAAGAGTAATAATATAAGTGTGTGACGTGTGAGATAAAATAAAATGTGCGCGCCGTCTTTTGTTTTTTAGAAGTTCTGACGGTAGGGTGTGAAGAGCACATATGTGCGTGACGTCTACCTGCAGATAGAGGATGGGTGCGACGTGCGAGTCTGCGAGAGGACTCGAGAGAGTCATGACTCGTGAGGGTGCGTGTGCGTGAGAGAGAGGGGGGCACGTATCAATGCAATGAATGTTTCCGTAAATCATTATCCGACAAACGTTCGCCACAAGCCTTTTCCTGACGAACGCCATAAGAACCGTTAGATCGGCATCCGACAGTGTCCGTTTTTCCATGTCATTTAACAGAACAGGCACTCCTCCTACAGACAAATCTTCCACGTGAGTGTTAGCAACTGTCGTATGCTCCCTCCGTTTCGAAATGTCGTGCATATAGCTTTATTGAAAATTAGAACCTCGCAAACTTTTACCGAGTTTTCGTATACCAAATTGCACATGTAGAATACCCTGTATATATCATTTCATTCATCTTCGATAGGTAACTATAAAGATGGGTGAGGAGTCTACAAAGAAAGACCATCGTATCACCCGCAGCAATTTCAACCACCCTTTAGTGTCGAGGAATATCATAGGAACTCTATATGATATGATTTTTATAGGATTTTTTCCTTTAGAGCCAATTGGTTCATAGGAATAGATTCATATACTCTACATTTCAAAGGAAATAAACATAATATCATTTCTATAGCTTTAGAGCCACTTGGTTCATATGAATGGATTCCTATACTCCCTTAATTTCAAAGGAAAATAAACATTAGCGTATATTCAATAGAAAAGTTCCTATGATATGAACCAAATTACATCTCTTTACTAATCCCTCCTCATAGGAATTGAGATACATGTCATCTCTAGATTCAATAGAAAAGTTCCTATGATGTGAACCAAATGACATCTCTTTTCCAATCCCTACTCATAGGAATTGAGATGCTCCATGTCATCTCTTTCCCTACAACTTCCACGTATGCATCTTCTATTCCTAAATAGATAGTACAACCCGCTAGTAGCTTTTTTCCAAAACATGCAACTATGGCACAAGAACTATATAGTGTGCCAATAACTTTGAAAGATGGTCATTGGATGAAGCTAACCCGACAAAGGCAAAGATGGGCAAATCCGAGCACTACTGGCCGTTGGATATCATCAACATTCCACCAGATCTACCACATGTACAATTTAGAAGACTCCATGGTTGAACTTAAGCATAATGCACAAACCTCAAAACACAAGCACTTCTCTTTTGTTCTAGAATCTTCTGTATCATAATTGATTATTTTTTTCTAAATGAATTGCCATTATTTGTTTTTTACTTTATGATTTACAATGCACAACCCCATGAATCTTAACATTTTTATAAAACTAATTGATTTTGAATGAGATGAACTATAAGAACTAAACGAACATCTACATCATGCATATATGACTCAATGCTTTACATGCTATAGTGTGTATTTATTCATAATTTGGTTTCGAAATCTCATGCGTTCGATACATGTGTACCTTACTAGTTTTGAGTAGAGTAGCACATTTCACGCGGCCCCGGGTATATCAAAATGCAGGGCCCATGCATCATTGCCTTTCGGTCGAACCTACGTCCACAATTTTTTGTACGTGCTATATCTCCACTGGTCCCCGAACCCAAAATGTTGCCTCGTTCCCGTAAAACCAAGTGGCCCACACATATTTAAGGCATCGAATCGAACCCGTTTACTACCACGTGGCCCCGCACGCCGTAGTACTCCAACAAACCCTACCGCCAGACTCATCATTGGTTTTCTTCAAGAGGACGAGGGAGAAGCCGATTTGTAGTGAAGGCGCTTTCAAAAAAAAGGATCTGTAGTGGAGACCCCTACCCTAGGGTGCCCTAGGTAGCTGCCGCACACATCATTAATTTCTCTTTTCTTTATGCTCTTGCGCGCTAGAGTGAAATGATGGTTGCTTTGTCCATCCAGCTTAATGCGGGAAAGGTGGGGCTTTGTGATTTGACCCCTCATCGCTCATTTTCTACTACTGTGGCGCTACGACCGGTGTGCCTCCAATTCCAAGCGCTGCTCCGAACTGTAATTTGGTGCATCACACGTGGAACAAGATGGTGGATGAGCCACATGTCTGCCAAAGGGGTCCTGTTAAGTGTGTCGCCATTTCGTGTGCGGACTGACCCTGCTTGAGTTGATACGCCAACACGACAGGAGCAGCCTACCACTTGGTTTTGCTCCTTGGTGAATCCTGACTATATTGATCTAAAAAGATACATGCTGAACTACCCTCTCCGTCTCGGTTTTTTATTGGTAGGCGTCTCGGTTTATAGGGCCTGCATGTAGTTCTAGGTCATCCATTTGACTAACTAAATATGAGTTACTATGTCACAAAAAGTATATCATTGGGTTCTTATTGGTTGATATGTGAAGAAACAAGAAACGAGGTAGAAGTTAATGCACCGCGCCTTAGTATTGTGGGATTATTTGGTTTTCGTAAGGTGACGTGCATTTGGTTGCAAGGGAGGTCATGAATGAGTTGGGATCGTTCAGAAAATAGACATGTTTGGTTATAAAGGACATGAATGGTTCGAGTCAAAAAAAGAGAATATGCCTTGAAGATGTTGAACCATTCCACCCAACCAAATCGGTCGAATCAAATGGTCACCCTTTGCATGCATGACTATGTGAGCATGACTGGTGGTACCATCTTAAATAATTAGCTCATCTCTTATATTCAACCAAACACATGAATTGAATGGTTCAATCCCAAAAAAATTGAATGGTCCCAATCCATTCATATGATACCTTCAACCAAACGCATCAGACGGAGGGAGTAGTTGTATTTAAAAGTCGAGGGCGGGGCTTTTCCTGCACGGTAGGTGGGGCAGTTCCGCCTAGTCGGTTCGACAGAGACGCGAGAAGACGAGGGAGTAGGCTGCTGGAAACGTAGGGCTGTGTGATTTGACAGCGAGTTACTGCTGGACAGGTGGGGCCCCGTGATTTGACTTGCCTTTATCATTTTAACTGCGGCGCTACGACTGGCGTGAGTCTCCCGATTCCTGACCACCTCCATATAGGTGCCTCTCCCAATGCTCCACCATGTAGTAGTAGAGGCTGGCTCTTGCATGAGAGCACACTTATCCACTTTATCCTTGCCTCTCTTTCCTCCACATATGCAAAAATGCCATGTAAAGCGCACTATTGTACTTACTTGCTCCTACAGGTGCTTAAGCTTGCCACACAGGCATAAAGTCTGATGTGGAAAGTTAATCAAGAAGAGAGAGACTAGTTTCGTGACCCAAGGAAGAAAAGGTGCTAAGCGCGTGTACCTAGGTGAAAAGACAATTTTGAGTCTATAGCTAATTAAATGAAGCAAACTTAGCAACACCATTTCATTGGAAGAGGTCACTCCTTGGCAAATGCAATAAATACTAGTACTCCCTGTGTCCCATTATATAAGAACGTTTTTGACACTACACTAGCTAGTGTAAAAAACATTCTTATATTATGGGACGGAGGGAGTACGACGAAAGAGATAGAGAGGAGTAAAAAATACACTTATAGCCAACCTTATAGCCAACCTTGTTGTAGTATGAGTGACTAAGTGATGACTATGTATGACATGCCAACATCAGATAGCCTAATGCACCGTGTTAAATCTCCAAGGGCGTGACCACGCGAGCGACGCGACGGTCGTGGTAGGCGCAACCATGATACGGGATGCTGGCAGCCCTTGGATCTGAGATCAAACGGTCGCATGCTAAGTTGCTAAAAATTTTAAGAATAACCCTCGAGGATAGGATATTCACCCATAGGTCTAGAATCACGCCATGCAACCGTTCGATCTCAGATCCAAGGGCTCTCGGAAGCCCGTACCATGGGAGAATGGAAAGCCACTACCCTGTCGTTTGCACGCTGGCAGTTCGCTCCTACTCTTTCCCGCACGTCCTTTAATACTATGGCGGTTCGCTCCTAGTCATCCCGTCCATTCACATTACGTCAGTTCCACTAATCCTAGTCCTCCTCCCAAATCCATGGAGTCCCAAATCTCCCCGATCGGCGGTGAGTACAAGGTTAGAACCATCACCAGCGATGAGTTCCACGTCATCTACACCCGTACTTCCGTGACGGTGAAAGGATGTCTTTCTCGCTTCAGACGCATGTTTGAAAACTCACATGATGAGTGGGTCGCTGGGCTAGATGTTGAGTACACCACAGTCATGGGACGAGAGAAGGATCTAAAGGACGAAGAGAGGAAGAAGCCCGCCGTGATCCAGGGTTTGCATACATAACGTTTGCTTGGTCTACCACATATGCCATGCCGACGTTGAGTGCCAGGATTTTAAGAACTTCCTCGAGGACAAAACAGTCAAATTCGTTAGTGTAGACTTTAAGAACGACAAAGAAGTCCTGCATCGGATAGGCCTCGTTGTAGGCAACCCCTTCGACCTACAGAAGAACGGCTGGTGCCCTCTCATCAGCCCTAATGCTGACCCTGGCAGGAGCCATGGTTCATCCTTCGTACCGCAAACTGGAGAAACCTCATTACACGTTTCACCGTCATTCATGGCAGCGGAATGTACTAGATATAGACCACATCCACTATGCTGCAATGGATGGTTACCTTTGTTTCAATATCTACAAGGGTTGGATGAAGAGCAACAGCTAACTTGGCGGTTCAAGCAAAGAAGTATCGGCCAAGAGGAAGAGGGACAAGGACGAAGTCGAGGACGTGGACGAGGACTCCGAGTAAGGTGGCAGTGTCATTGCTCATGGCGGTTCTAAACTTTTAATGCAGTGTCTACCGGACTAGTTGCATAGTTTAATTTCAGGTGTGCTTAGTTTAATTTGAGGGGTGTGTTGTGCTGAGCCCCCGACAGAACTATGTTATGTTTCTTCTCGTCACTTTAACTCTTCAGTATGTACATACTAGTACTAGTAATTCTTTAATAGAATTTAGCACCCTAATTAAGCATGTACTAGCTTTTTTAATAGTACTATATGCATAATTTGGCGACGAGCGCTCTCTATATGTACCACCTTTTTTTAAAATTTCAATTTTTGCTCTATGGCGCAATCCATCGATAGTGGAGTACTACTGTACAAAAGTATACATTTTTTAAAAGGCTAGCGTACTGTTCATCACATATATATATATATAGCCAGTTAAATTCTCAACCTAGAACGACGTGCATGCCATGTAGTAAACCGATCCGGAGGAAGTATAGTAAAAATGAGGTGATTTTACCCAGCGATCGGCGGGGGAGCATGGCCTGTCTTGCGGTCCCACGTGTCATGATGTACCAAGGCGATGCGCGTGTCCCTCTTGAGGCAGAAGAAATACTAGTACGTGGTTTGAGATGATGTCGAACCGAAGTGTGAAATAATGGTTGCTTCGTCCGTCTGGGAAGGTGCGGCATTGTGATTTCACGTCTCATTGCTCATTACTAACACTTGGGCGATGCAGTGGGGTGCCCCCCTGCTGTTCAAATCTTTGTTATTTGGTGCTTGACACATCGACCCGGTTGCTATATGTCCCACATGTCCACGACAGGAAGTATAGAACTCATGAAAGGGAGCGTCGACGGAGGAGTATACTACAGAATTCATGAAAGGGAGCGACTTAGTTTTGGAATAATCTGTTTTTACGGAGTACGTACCCACTAGGGTTTATAGGGCTCATCTAAAAACATTCGTTTATTCGTTTGATAAGTCTCAATTCTACTCCCTCCGTTCAGAATTACTTGTCGCGAAAATGGATGTATCTAGAACTAAAATACATCTAGATACATCCATTTCTGCGACAAGTAATTCCGAACGAAGGGAGTAGTTCTATACTAGTAGTAGTACCATTACATGTTGGATTTCGAGGTGCGTTAGATCACCCGACGCAAGCAGTGTCAAGAGGAAACTAACCAATGCATCTACAAGTTCATGGAAATTTAGTGGTCATTCATGCATTCGTTCTAATTAATGCGTCGGTAAACATAACTTCTTGAGAAAAACGAGCATACTGTGCAAACTACGAAATTAATTCGACCACTCACCGTCTACCTTTGTTGGAGAGATTTTGAAATTGAGCCATAAACTGGAAAGGAGGGAGTAGTAACTTTTGTCTCGATTACAATTGGTGGCCTTGTATAGATGCAAAATGTATTTTTTATAGTGGCCTTTTATAAGTAAATAGAGGGAGTACTAACCAAAGTACGTAGTAGGGACGAGGAGTAAACGGAGGGAGTAGTAAAATTTTCTCCTCGTGCTGCGAGCCACCGCGCGCGTGGGCGAGGGAGCGGGTGTAAAGGCGTACAGTAGTACTCCAGCTTCACCTCATCCTGCGAGCCACCGCGCCCGTGGGCGGGGGAGACGGCGTACTAAGCAAGTTTCTCCTCGTTCTGCGAGTTGACGGGACACATCAAAAGTACTCCAGTGTATAGAGCCTTGCCTCTAATGTAGGCCCCACATGGTTTGCCTCTTTTTTTAGTTTAACATAACGCGTCAAGTCGCAATTTGTTTGTTCACCCGTGGTAGATGATCCTCCCTCCACCAAGTGGACAACCAGTACATGTGCCAAATTACCATGTGGGCTGCCTTTTTCATACAGAAATGAGCTCCAGCGTGTACCCGCGCGGGTGTGGTTGGGAAAGAGACGGGAGTACGTGCGCCGTGCGTGCACCTCTTCTCTTCGTGCACGTCCCCCACCTACGTGGGTGTGTGTGAGAGAGATACAAACCTAGACATAATGCGCCGTCCATCCCCATGCCTCCGCCCAGTCCGACCACCAGTCCCCACCACGGCACCACGCCCCACTCCTCCTCACCTTATCTCTCATATTTCTCCCTCCATTTTTATATACAAGGGGCCACTATCAAAATTACAATTTGGAGATATACAAGGCCACTAACACTAGTTGATGCAATATTAATGGTGTTTGCCTCGTGGTACTAGCAAAGGAGGACATTAATTATCCCTTGCATGCGTGCGGGAGTTTGTAAAAAATGCATCTTGATGTTCCGTGCAATGCACGGGCATCTTGCTAGTCCATGAAAACAACACATGGCAAAATTCCACGGCGAACAAGGGATTTGAATCTGTTGGGAGGGCCTGTTTGGATCTTGCCCGGGGTAGCCAAAATATTGGCGACCCTTTTGTCCACCGGTGCCTTTGCCACCGATGAACGAGGAACGGCTCGGTGCTCATCTTTGTCATGCATCCTCCAGTAGCGCGTTGGAGACGAGCTCGCACGAGATGTGTTTTTGTCCCATTAACGCCGCCGAGCCGCCCAGCAGACCGACCGGCGACCATAAATTACGCCATCCAACCGTAGCCGCACACATTATGACAAAGAACTCAACCAACCGGACGAAATTCACGCAAACACGTAGAAAACTGATATTTCATATAAATAACGACGGAAATTATATAAAATACCAGATTTTCACACAAACATGACGGATTTCATTACATTCAAATGAATTACGCGGTGCTAGTTCTGGACAGCATAGGTATATAATACATGGCCTAAATGGTCGCCCGCCGATCGATTTGTGTTCCTCTTGTCCGGCAGCACGATCACCGGACTGTCGGGAGCCCTGGAGGTATATGCTTCTGCGCAAAGGACGGCTCGCTTCCCCACTGCCCAACTGATATCATTGGCTGGTGCCGAAGATGATGGTGGCCGGCACCGATTTGAGTTCATCACCGGCCACTACTTCGCCATGGCCGGCACCGGCTCGAGTTCATCCTAACATTTACCTCTTCCATGGAGCCCATGCGGGGTCGACGAAGGTCCTTGCAACAAAAGGATCCGGCAAGACACCTGCTGTGTACGCCAGCAGCACCTCCGTGGTGGCCTTCATGGGACCTAAGCGGCAACGGCCTCCCGTGTTCTACTTCTCCTCGATGATGGCGGCGGACGCGGAGGCGCTGGCCACCGACTCGTCGCTCTCCGTGCACACGGCTTCTGTTGCTGCTTGCATGGCGCGGCCGCCAGCATGGGAGTCTCAGTCACATAAACGGGAGACGCGGTACGAGGCGGCGGCGTGGACTACAGCAACGATGCCCGTGCGCTGCTCCTCTTCGAGCTGGCCTGGAGCGGTGAGTTGCTGAACTGCGTGCCGGCTTGGGGTGGCAACTAGCTCCGTCGGGCGAGGGGAGGGAGGTGGATCAGCGAGCTGCATAGCTCGTATCCGGCGGGCTACCCAGCCGGCTTGGATGCGGAATAACTACTCTTCGTAAGCCATTGTAAGAGTGGACAAAATGGTGGAGGAGATAGGGGAGCGGCGGAGGTGTGCGATTCTTGGCCGGCGTTTGGCATCGTTTAAATAGGAGACTAAATAGATGGCGGACGGGAGGAGCTCGGCCGGCATTGCGTTTAACGCCGGCCCGGTCATGAACGGACGTGTGTCCAGAGTGGGTTTCTCGGCTTCCACACGGGCGAGTTTCATGGAGGCGTTTGAATGCGGCACGGAGGCGTGTTCAGCCGGGCGTGCCATGAGTGGCGCCCTCGACTCTGACCTAGGACACCGCGCCGTTCTTACACTGACGTGTGGGCTCTTTGGGTGCATGGCCAGCATGTCAGTGACCCAACGCAGGCAGCGCACAGCAGAGGAACCTTTGGTGGTCCAGGGCGGTCAAAAGCGGGCATTTCATAAACCGATGATTGTTCATTGAGTGTGACGTCATCTTTTTCATGTAGTTAAGCATGTGTCTTGCGTCGTGTGCTGTGTGCATGCAGGCGTGCGAGTGTGGCGTGCGTGCAAGGGTGCGTTTCAGTGTTCCATGCATGGATGCGTACGTGCAAGGGTGCGTTTTAGTGTTGCATGCATGGGTGCGTACGTGTGTGTGTTCGTGAGTGCATGTGTACATGTCAGTGTTGCACCCCATCATGCGTGCGTGTGTACGTTATGTGTACGTGTCAGTGTTGCATGCCTACATGCGTGCGTGCGTGCATGTGTACGTGCGGGGTGAGGCTACACGTCAGTCAGCTGACTTTTTCATCTCTAGTCATTAGATTTTCCAGCCGTTGGATTCGAAATCAAGGGCCTCCAGTTTATCATCAAACTCCCCCCCCCCCCCGAGCCGCCAGCCACCACCGGCCGAACCGCCCGCCCTGCTGCCCGCCGCCGGCCCGCCTTCCCCGAAACCACGCCCCACGGCCGGTCCGCCGCCGCACCTTCGAGAGAGTGGGCCAGCATATATGATCTTGAGATTTTACGAAGTCACCATAGGTGCCTCGTAGTCGAGTGGAATGTATCCTCCCACTGAACGTACATCGCCGGAAAATACTGAAATTAACACAAGATAAATGCGAGCACCGGGACTTTAAACTTGGTGGGCTCGAGAAACCACCGTCCTCTAACCATCCAACCACATGTTGGTTAGCACGACAAAATGAATGTGGTGACCGTGATGAGCTTATTCTGAAGTCCAGTGACCATATCATGCTTTCGCTTCAAATACAATGACCGTAAGTGTCGTCAACAAAATACGGAGCATGCATCAAATGCAAAGTCCGTCAGTGTCATCAACAAAATATGGAGACGTATCGTGAGCTAGATACCGTTGTACTATTGTATATGCTTATTTTCTTAGTGGCCGATTGCGTGTGTGGTGTGGTGGGCACATCATTTCTAGTTGTGGTGGGTCAACATGAAGACTCATGGGTCGGTTCCATCCTGCGCCACATATAGGTTGGACCGAGACGTGTTATATGGAGACCCGTGTGGAGGACTCGGCGTACATTACAAAGCTACCAGAGTCGCAGAGGACTCTATCCCCACTGGTGATAAGCTGACTATATATGATTTGTAACCCTAGGCCCTTAGTATGTTATACAAGCTTGGGGGCTAATTCGTCGATAGTATACACACACGCACAATGCCTGGTATTCACGTGTACTTTGTACACACCCCTAACACTAATATACAGTACCAGGAGTAGGCTCTTTCTTCAACTGCAAGGATCTGATCCAAACTAGGGTAAAACTTTGCCTCGTATTACCATCCAGCCTAATAGCCAGCGATATCCTACCGAATGATATGATGAAATCATATCTGCCAACTACTATTAGAGAGGTGTGTAGGGGGGGCAATGTGTGCGAGAGAGGCCTAAAGATAATGTGCGTGCGGGAGACACATAGGCACATATATGTGCATATAGAGGGCTAGTAGAGACCGTGCATGTGTATATATGCATGTGAGAGAAATGGTGTTTTCCAACTGAGATTAGTGAAAAGAGTGGTACATAGTAGTCAGAAAGAGAGATAGAGAAACAGAGAGAGCATGTGTGTGAGACACCCCGACACCCTGAGAGAGATTGTGAGCATGTGTGAAAGAGAAATGCCAATGCATATAAAGTGTGTGCATTTTTGCGTTAGATAGAGAGATATCTACGTGTAAAAGGCGGTTCTACGCATTAAATTAAAATATAAATGGCATTATTATTTTTGGATGAGATCATGAATTTTGCAAAATTGCGTATGGACAAAAATTGGTCTATCAGACACCCATACTCTATTGAATTGTAGCATGTGCATGTGTTTATTTCGTACTAACGATCCATAGAGTGAGAGCCGTTTGAAATACAGGCAATGGATGCTTTTGCAATTCATATATAAACATTAATTAGTGCACTCCATGTTGTTAGTGCGAAGCACTTTATACATTTGTCACTTGCATGGATACATTCCAAATTGCTAGCTACGAAATAAAATACATGTCGAATTCAACATAAAGGGGGTTTCAAAGATTCGAATTCATAGGAAGTGCATTCATCTATTTGAACCCGAGATAATGGCATTTGTAAATCAGATGTAAAAGGGGGCATCAATCATTGTTGTGAGTTTGAACATGGTATATATATATATTCATATGCATATCTAACTTTTTTTTGCAACCAAGGAGATTATACCTGGAACCATGCATGAACTGAGGTAAGTTGCATATTTTTTAATATATACTCGTGCACAATGTATATTAAAATGTACCCCCTCCATTCCAAAATAATTGTAGCTTTAGGATTTTCAAGAGTAAAGATTTGTGAAGTTTGAAAAATCCTGAAAGTTCAATTCAAGAGAACCAAAACGTTAATGCTACGCTCCCAAATATTGAGCGGCGCCAAATAGGCCTCTGGTCACCCGAAACCGCGCGAGACTAATGTTTTGGTGGTAGGAAATTACTGTCCTAACTCTGGCCCGTGTAGCCTATCGGCCCAACGTCCAAAGGTCTAAACTGGGGTAGGTTTGTAACTTCACCAAGACGCCAGTCTCAACCGCCTCCGAGAAGCATTCATACGCCGTGGGCGCCTAAACACCCATGCGCTCAGCCGAAATCTATCCCGTCCACATTTGGGACACCTGACATGACTGTCCTACCCCTAACCCTCAATATGTTCGAAATTTTAGATGGGGGCAAAGTTTGTAACTTTTCTCAAATTTCAAACAAGCGCGTCTCAAACCAAAACATTGTTCCACCTTAGTTCCCCACCTCCCTCCGTTTCCCCATTCATACTCCGTGGGTGCGAAAACACCCTCTCCAAGAGCCGTGAAACCCCAACCTCCTCTGTCCTCCACCCCATAGCGGCCAATCCACCGCCGCCCTCCTCCATCACGCCGGAGCCGGTACCCCGACGTCGTCGTCCAACGCAACCGCAACCGCAACGCCCTCAAGGACTTAGCAGCTGAAGTCGAGGTAGAGCTGCCTCCACGACGCCGACGCCGACGTGTGCCGTACCAGAACCACTCTGACCACGCCGTCCTGCGCCTCGCTGCTGCGGCTCCACTGTCGCAACCGTCCACCGCACCGGAGCTGTTCTTGCTACGCTGTCATTCGCCACCTCGGATCTGCTTCCCCGCCACCGACAGACGGACAACGCACCACACTCAACAACTTGGCCATGGGTTCGTCCAAGGCTGCACCGTCCTCCACAACTTCTGGTTTTCGGCGAACAACAAGATCGTCGGAAAAACAGAAGGAGGACACAGCACTGCCAGCAGAAAGAGGTACTCCTCTTTCCTTATTCGTGCAAATCTTACGTCTCCGCTCACACCATATTCATCCCACAAAAGAAACTAGTTGAGCGCTTCTTACTGCATCTTCTTCGTGATACTAAATGCACAAGGTTTCCTCCCTTTTACTCTTTCATCTTTCCTAGAGGTCAGTAGCCCGCCTGGATTTCAATTCAGGGTCGGTCGAACTGCAATTAAAAGAAGCAGCACCCGCTTAGGCGCGCGGAGCACCTAGTCCGCCTGTTCCCCGTGGAAGCGGCGCATCGGTGTCTATCATAGGGGTGTGGGTCGCTTGCGCCCGATCTGGAGGTCGGCGGGGCTTGAATGGATGGCCGAGGGGGGGGGGTGCCAAGCACGGCGGTGCGGTGAGGTCGAGGGGAGGGCGCAAGCAGGGGGGAATACTGGGCCGGTGGTCGCTGACGTTTCGAGGAAGATCATCAACACTGACTGGCTGGAGGTAGATGAAGGTGATCTCCCCGTTCTTTGTACATCGGACGGTGCAGAAAAAATGGACTGACCTATTTGCTTTCAGTCGACTGTTATTTTCATAGAATCCTGTAGTAATTGAGTGTGCCATGCATGTTGTAGAGCTATCATATGTCTCCGTCACTTATTTCTCACCGACCGCTATCTGCTACCTTTACACTGCACTAATTGTGCACACTTCACCCATACTCACACTATTGTTTTTTATGCATGGGTATTTCAGACTCTGACGCAGTGTTGATGAATGCAGAAAATAAAAGACAGAAGTCGCTCCAGTGTAATTCGAAGATAAGCAGTAAGCGTTTCAACGCTCTAATGGGTGCAGTGTTAGCAGTTGGAGACAGTAAAAGTAGCTCTACAGTTGATGATCTCAATTGCCACACACAACCATCCTAGGTGCTTGCTTTAACTTCACGTTGTCAAATGTGGTTGCATGTTGCATATGGTGTCTAGCTTGTATTGCTCCAATTTGGTTAAATTGCATCTGCTTACTTTACACATTATACCTTTGATAATGACATGCCTTCCTGTTTTTGATACATACTACATATGTCTATTAACCATGTTCGTACATCAAACTAATGCTCTTTTGTATCCCTCGTCAATCACTTATGATGAGACAGTCACCCGGGTGGGTTACTGTGAGACGCCCTACTCGTTTAAAGGGTGTAGTGTCATCCTCCCCACATGATTCTCAAGAAACAGCAAGGCTAAATGAAGATAGTCAACGTAGCTCTCTAGTTGATCACCGCAATTCCCCCACACCACCATCGCAGGTGCTTGCTCTTACTTGGCAGTGTGATATGTGGTTGCATGTTGCATATGGTGTCTACCTTGTAATGCTTCTAATTAGGGTAAATTGCATCTGCTAAGTTAACACATTATACCTGTGAATATGACATGCCTTCCTGTTTTTGGTACATACTATGTCTTTCTATTAACCATGTTCTTACATCAAACTACTTCTCTTGTGTATCCCTCATCAATGCTCCTAATTTTTTAAATTGCATCTCCTTAGCTTACACATTATACATGTGAATATGACACGCCTTCTTGTTTTTGGTACATACTACATCTGCCTATCACACCATGTTCTTACATCAAACTACTCTTTTGTGTATCCTGCGTCTATCGCTTATGATGAGACAGTCACGTGTGTGGGTTAATATGAGACGCAATACTCTTATAAAGAATGCAATTTCATCCTCTCCGCATGATTCTCAAGAAACAACAAGCCTAAATGAAGATATTGAACGTTGCTCTGTACCTGAAGACAGCACTTCGCCTACACCACCATCACAGGTGCTTGCTCCAACTTCGCAGTGTGATATGTGGTTGCATGTTGCATCTGGTGTCTAGCTTGTAATGCTTCTAATTAGGTAAATTGCATCTTCTTAGTTTACACACTATACCTGTGAATATGACATGCCTTCCTATTTTTGGTACACACTACATCTATGTGTTAACCTTGTTCTTACATGAAACTACCTCTCTTCTGTATCCTGCATCAATTACTTACGATGAGTCACCTTTATTAGTTGCATATTGCATATTATTTCTAGCCTGTTGCCATGTATTGCTTCTAATTTGGTCAAATACATTTGTGAGGGCACCCTTTTAATTTGGCAGAGTGATATTGGTTTCATCTTTCATATGGTTTCTAGCTTGCATCGATTCTAACAAGTTCAAGCACCTTGTGCTTAGTTTACACTTTACACATCATACATGTCAATATGTCACGCCGTCCTATTTTTCATACATATTCCATCCTCCTATCATGCGGCTGCCTTACATGAAAGTAGTGTTCATCAGTATCATGCATCAATAAGTTCTGAAGAGCAAATTTTATTCCTTTTTCTTGTGGGTTTGACTTGACAAGGCAAAATCAAGAAAGAGGAAGGAAAAGAGTAAGGAACAAGATGATGGTGGTCCTCTACAGCAAAGTAAACGGAGCATCTGTACCGATTCTCCTTGTACTGACAGTGCATTACATGGTCCAAGTCTCCTCTCCCCTACTCCACCATCCAAGGTGCTTGCTCTAACTTGCCAGTGTGATATCTGGTTGCATGTTGCATATGGTGTCTAGCTCGTCCTGCTCCTAATTAGTGTAAACTGCATCTGCTTAGCTTACACATGATACATGTGAATATGACACGCTTTCCTGTTTTGGGTACATACTATATCTGTCTATCACACCATGTTCTTACATGAAACTACTCTTCTTGTGTATCCCGTGATCAGTCACTTATGATGGGACACCTTTAAGTTAGCGCAGTGATATTGGTTTGCATCTTGAATATGATTTCTAGCATGTATTGCTTCTAGTTTGATGAACGCTACCTATGACGAGACAGTTTTAACTTGGCGAGTGATATTGATTGCACCTTCCATATGGTGTCTTGCGGTGTTTCTAATTTGTTGAAGTGCCTTCGCTTAGTTACCACATCATAGGTGTGAATATGTCAAGCCGTCCATTTTTTCGTACATATTCCATCCTCGTATCATGACTTTGCCTTTTATCGAGTAGTGTTAAATCAAGATCATGCATGAATGAGTTATGAAGAGCGAATGATATTCCTTTTTCTTGTCGGTATGACCTCACAATGCAAAATCAATAAAGCTGAAGGAAATTAGCAAGGCATTGGATGATGGTGGTCCTTCCGAGCAACTGAAATGGAGGTTCTCTACAGATTCTACTCCGCCATCCTCCCACCAAGATTCGCAAGATAACGCAAGGCTAGACAGTCAACGTAGCTGTGTAGATGATGAGCACATCTCCCCTACTCCACCATCACAGGTGCTTGCTCTAACGTGGCACTATTATATGTGGTTCCATGCTGCGTATGATGTCTAGCTTGTATTGCTTCTAACTTTGTTGAATTGCATCTGCTTACTTTACACATAACTAGCAAAGTGGCCCGCTTGATGCGCGGGCTAGGATTTTTTAAAGTTAATTTTTGAGAAAATATTAAGTAATTTGTCCATAGAAAATTTAAACCAAATGTGATGATATTATCAAGATTATTTTGTGAACTTTTTTTCTTTGGTTTGTTTGGTTTTTATTGGTATATGTAGGGCTGGAAAAAAAGCTCGAAGCTACAAGTAGCTCGTGACTCGGCTCGAATCGACTCGAACTCGAAGAATAATGAGTCGAGCCGAGCTTTAGTTTAAGATCGTTTATAGACCAAGTTAAACAAGCCAATCTCACGAGTACTCGTGTAACTCGTTAGGCTCGATACAATAGATCAGCCACTCCCAATACAAAGAAAGATCAGCCACTAAACAGCCTACGTCCCAGGCGCACAACCCAAGGCTGAGCAGTTGAAGGCCTAGCCTCCTAGGAGACTCACGCGTTACAAGAAAATTACAATTGTTTAGTGATATATATGTTTAATATATACATAATCATTTTTATCATATTTAAGGGCTTTATGTTTATATCTTAAACGAGCTTAACAAGCTAAACGAGCCAGCTCGCGAGTTATACGAGTCGAGCCAATCTTGGATTTGAGATCGTTATAGTAGCGAGTCAAGTCGAGCTAGCTCGTTAACGAAACGAGCTCTAGCGAGTCGAGCCGAGCTGGCTCGACTCGGCTCGAATTCTAGCCCTAGGTATATGAATATATGTGTTGTCCATTCTCATTTTCCATACTAACTGTAGCTTTATAATCGACTGTATTTTTGAAATTATATCTGTACGTTCTAATCTTAAAATCATCCCCATACTTCCAATTATATCTATATATTTTTGCTAACATTTTTATCATGTTGCTTAGTTTTTTTATGAATAGAAATTTATCGGAAGTTCATTTTGGCACATGGGAGCATATGCTCCTGCCATCGGGAAAATATTTAAAAATGTCAAAAATTCCAAATGAAAATATGATGCATACAAATCGATATTCTATGTGCGTACACTAAGTTTTGTGAAAAATTGGTATTTTCTGTGGCTTGTGTAAAAAAGACAAAGAAATATCTCATGAAAAACCCTTTTTAACTTTGTCTTTTTCACACGTGACACAAAAATTGTCGGCTTTCACGAAACGACTTTGTGAGTACGTAGAATGTCGAGATGTACGCACATAAAATTTCTTTTAGAATTTTGTGACATTTCAATATACGTTTAGAGCACATTTTAAAAACCAGGAGCATATGCTCCTGGGTGCCAAAACGCCCCTCTCGAGATTTATTACTTTCTTTATTACATAATAATTGTCACTGATTTAGTACACATCAACAACTAAATTGGAACGGAGGGAGTAGTGATTTTGTCTTAATGTAGTCAAAAGTTAATTGCTAATGGTACCCAAGATTGGTATATTTATTTATTATTTTTTACTGAAATTGATTTATACCTTTTATAGTCTTGATATCCATATAAACTTTGCTGGTATGTATTTGTTTTTATAGACGTGCACAACAGTACAAAAGGTTCGTGCACGGACGCCACTCATAGTGGAATAGTACCAAGGGTGTGTGTACTACCCCAAAACGTCATTAGTTTAAGGAAAACGTTTATGGCCGGCGCGCCGACGGAACGCTCAGCCGATCACATGCGGTTTGTTCAATTTTTGTAACAAATCGTGTGGCCCGCGTTCGCCCTTATCCGCTGACCTCCACCGCTTTTTTATCCACTCGCCCCAACAGCTCCTCTGCCTTATCCTTTCTTTTCTCATCCCCTCGCATGCGTCCTCAACCCCCGCAGCAATTCCTCCCCTGCATACTCTCTCTCCCATGACCAACCTCCAAATAAACAGCTCGCCGGCCACGGAATAGGTGCGTGGCGAGCTGGCGATCCCGGAGGAGAGCACACACGAAGATGTAGATGTGCGCGGAGTACGACCTTCAGCAAGCAGAAGTGCGGTGCTCGTCGCCTTGTTTGTCGGCAACTGGATCTGCGCCCTCTCCATGTCCGCCGTAACCAGCTTCAAGCGGGCATGGGAGAAAAAGCTTCCATCATGGGGAGGAAAAGCTTCAACCGGTTGTGGAAAAGCTTCATCCGGCTTAGGAAAAGCTTCAAGCGCCATGAGAAAAAAGTTTCTCTCGGCTTTAATGACGAAAAAAGCTTCAATCGATGATTTAATTTGCTGGAACCCAGTGTTTTTTTGCTGGAACCAATTTTCCTCATGAGGTGCAGTGGGCGAGGCATGTTTTTTGATTTTTTGCTGCATTTGTGTTTTTTGCTGGAACCATCAACTGATTTTGCTACAACGACCTTTTGATTTTGCTGGAACCACCTGAAGCGGAGCTGGGACCAGATTTTAGCAATTGATTTTTGCTGCAACCATCCAATCGGCGAGCGGGTCGACGGCGAGCCGGCGAGCGGCCCGGCGAGCTGGTGAGCGGTGGCCATAGAGCTTCAAGCAAGAGGTCATGGGAGGGCAACGGGGAAGCAGGTGGGCTGGGGAATTGTTGCGAGGAAGGAGACGCGACCGCCGGGGCGAGGGGTAGAATCTTGTGGTCTAGGACCGCGTATCGTGCGGCTAGGGGCAGACCGGCCGAAATTTCGGCCGGCGCGCTGGCGCGTAGCGGTACCCACCATTATTATTCTCCACTTTCCTGTTCTGTAGACTTCTTGAGTTCTCCGCTCCTATTTTCCCCATCCATTTCCTCCGATCCCCTTTCTCTTTTCCTAAATCTTGCTTCTCACTCAAAAATTGCTGCTGCTGGATATCTCCCATCAGCTTTCTTTGCTGATTCACTTCATGGAGGTTTATCTTCCTCACCTGGAGCCACCCCCGCAGCTGGTTATGTCACACATGTTCAGCATGGATGGCTGCTTGTCTCTATCCTCGTACGCCTCTTCGGTCACCTAGGCTTGTAAAGGGCGGCGGTGGCGTCCGTGCAGTTTCTTTGGTCATTGATTTGATCTCCTGCGGACCTGCAGCCCTCTTGCATCTAGCTTGAGTATGAGATTGCTGGCTACGTTTTCTTTCACAAGTGCGCAAAGCAGACACATCATTTCTATTTCTGCTCGAGGTAGCCCGGCACATCACCCTCATCCTTCACAGCGGTAACATTCTTCAAAGCTCGACCTGAAGGTTCCTATTTTTCCTTTACCGACTGTAATTTATCTCCTTTTTCTTATCCTTTTCCTATGGTTGTGCGGTTGAACCAATATAATGTAATCAACAAAATGACTTTTAGTGGTAAACATTTCATAATTTTTCTTTCTAATCTCGGAAAAACATATGATTTTCTTTTTGTAAGTGGTCTAGTACATAGTAGCTAGTAATAAGTTCGTGAAAATTTTAAAATGTAATTATATGTATGAGCAGACATACCAATCAAAATTAGTACTATATCGGTATATTAATTTATATTAATCCAAATTAGAACACAGAATCGAACCTTGTGTTTATCTTAAAAACAATACAAGAAAGTATGTACTTTTGACCTCACTGTCAGATTTGTTTCTTTTCACAACTCTTCGCGGTTTCTTGTCGGTAGTCGTTTTGACATGTATATAGTTTTGTTTGCAATCTTTATCTAAATCATCCTCTATGGTAATTATATCTGAACCTGTAGCTCAAATGTCTCTTTGCGCACATCCTGTCAATCTGTGCAATGGAGGAGGTGAGCTTGTCGATCTTGACAGTATCGTTGTCGTCGTCGTCCTTGGAGGCGATATGGGCATGGATCTCGTCTACTACAGCGAGCTTGGATCCACATCGCATCGTGGCGGTCCCCGAGCAAGACAGCCCAGCAGGTCGCCTTGATCCTTGATAGAGGTAGCCTGATTTCGGCGACTCATTCTTCCACCTGTATGTCCCCACTTCTCCATTTTCATGCATTTATCATATTTTTTTCTTGGTTCTTATCATTTCTCTTCATGTGTATGGCTAAACTAATATAATGTGCATTAAGGTATAACTTGTTACTCAAAGATGTAAATTTATCTATGCCCCACCACTTTTTTCCGTACATTGGACCGGCATCGACAATGTCAGGCCCCCCTGCCCCCATTCATTTCTAGACTTAATATGTAATTAATTAATTTGTGCTTTGCTATAATTTTACAATTTCCCAAAGATAGAATTATTTTCAGTAAGTGAATATGAAAATAGGTGCTATTACATTTTACATATTAACTATAACAACCCATGGATGCTGTAACTGTTGTCATGTTTAGTAGAATAAGTTTCAAATATCAAAATATATATAGCATTGGCAATTGGTATTATTGGGCTATTTCCATCGAATGTTGATGCATGTTTCCAATAATTCTGGGAGCATTACATCATATCTGCCGTCATATCATGTTAGCATAGAAAAATCAGTTTAGTTCCATCTTCTTATGGTTATGTTCCGTCATATCATGTTAGCATAGAAAAAATAGTTTTGTTCCATCTACTTATGGGCTTTATGGCTATCTAAAAAGGCTAGTAGCATCCGTAAGTGTATTTTTAATTCCTACCTTCAGGATATTTCTGTGTAGACTATGTTCTTGACCACATCATCCTTGCTGTTAGTTCATTTGCTATAGAGAAGAAAATAACATGTGTGATCAAGTCGGTTTGGCATTACTTGTGAGTGTGTTTCCAAATATTCCCTTTCTCTTACATTTCTCATGAACTCTTTGAGCTTTATGTAGATCACCCGGTCAACAATACCAGGTCTTTATGATGCTGCTATGCCTACTTTATGTAGCAAAGATTAAGTGTGACAAATAGGTCTGTGTATCCAGCCCACCTACATATTGCCATAGCATCTTAGTAGTCTTATGCTTTGTATCTTGGGCTATCTGTGAAGATGGATGGCGCACGACAATAGTTTTGTCCTTCATACCTAGGCAGCCCTTGTATCTTCTCTGTCTATTGTGTCTTGCAAGCAAGCATATAATTGCGTTCTTAGGTTTCCTTTATGACTTTTGATGCAGTCTATTTGTACTGCACTACTGCAAAATGCATACAAAGGCATCCATATTGAACTACAATTTAAGCTTTTCACACAGCAGTAAGTGTATACATGCTTTCTCTTGCTTTTTGCACCTTCTTCTATTGTGTAATGTATATTTCCTCTGTACCCAGCTTCTCCTAGGGGAATAACAATCGATACTGCACATCCCTGTATTTTGAATGGTTCTCCGATATTCTTCTTGGTCACATGCCTTTGTACTGAACAATGATATCATGTCCTTTTCCATTCTCTATTGTATCATTCACAATCAACGCTGCTACTTAAGTTGCAGATGGCATGTCATGTCGTGTTAATCTCACGTCGTGATAGTTCAAGGCCGCTACTTCAGTTGCAGATGGCATGTCATGTCGTGTTAATCTCACGTGGATAGTCACCTTCCTCAAATATATCCCTTGTCATTCTGAGTGTTTTTGCTAGTCTATTATCTTTATCCAATATATTTTTCAAGCCCTCGACAATGTGAGGATCTATTGACTCCCTTTTATCTTCTGATGTTGACGTGTCAATCCTGATTCTTACCTCATTTGTAGTGGCAGAGGTGTGCAGCTGCGCTGTGTGTGGTTTATCTTTACCTTAAGGTAGTAGAGTACCTATCTGTGATATTTTTGGCCATTCATTCCAAATACATAAGGCCCGGGACCATTTTTTATTTCCGTGTCTACCTTTCCTCCCATTGATGTAAAGCGAACATGGAGTCGTCGAATCTGATATTGTGCATGTAGTTTTTCCACCTCTTTCTGAACTTAAAAGCATTTGATTGTGTTGTCACACCTTGAATTGAACACCCAGATCAACAAATCAAGGAAAAACAACAGGACCGAAACAGCCTTGTTTTGCCATCACTACAAGAAATATGTCAACTTATGACCACCACTGTTGGTCACTGAAAGGTCACAAATTTCCATTTATGACCTTTTTGTGACCAAAAACATAAGGTCAAAAGTCAAGCGTCAGAATCGACTATAGCGACCTTTCTTCCGGAATGGTCGCAAACGCTTATGACCAAAATACGTCTCTTGTGGTGTTTTGGTCACTAGCAACCTCCCCTGAGCCACGAGGCATCCAAATGTGGCAACTGACGTGGCACAAGATTCAGCCCGGTCCAATTCGATTTTCTACATGGGCCGAGCCCATTAATTCATCCCATTTATTGTTTTTTCTTGCAATTTGGGTAAGCTACACGGGCCATGCCCTATAATTCAGCCTTTTTATTTCTGGGTTGTGGCCATTTTTTTCCTTTTTCAAATGGGTACCAATTGTCAGGTTCTAATAAGCAGGTCCCAAATGTCCGATTCTGGTTTGTGGAACTTTGTTGTCATGGCCATGTTCCTCATATTTCAATATGCCAATAATTAAACAACCAGTATTTAAATCAAAATAGACAGAAAACAGGTGTAACAAGCCGATTCTAATATACAAATGCGATCAATCTGTTACATCAATAAGAAGCAACAATCTGTTACATCAACAATAAGCAACAATCTGTTACATCAACACATACAAATGCGATCACAGTATAACAAACTCTACAGGTGTCTTTTGACAGCTTCAAGTGGCCCTTCATGGCGGCAGGAAGATGGTTCCTATCACCCTTCATGGGCATCAGAGTGATGCAGCTGAACGTGGCAGGGAAAAGGATTACCTGCAAAAGCCAAATTTATACAAGATATCAGCCTTTCAGTCATGCAGAATATCAGAGACACATGCTTCATCACTACAGGGCATGGAAACGTAAAATGCATTTTTTACAAAGGGCTTACAATTGCAAATTTACTATCCACAAAATTAAATTAGAAAAAACAAATAAAACAGTGAGGTGCAAAAGATGTCAGCCTTAGTGTTTCTACTTCCTACAACCGATCGAGACCATGTTTGTTTCAACCTTTTGTAGAACACATCGTTCTCTAACAAAGATATATTGAGCATGCTACAATGAAGCTTGAATTTATGGTTTCTATACTTCTACATTATACATCCTCGAGAATATAGACCAGTTTGTTAAACTTCGAGGTTGAGATCAAGGCCTGTCAACTAAATCATATATATGCATTAAAAAACAAGGCCATATGGACCAATGCATCATAATTATCAGTTTAAACATCAGCAAAGGAATTAAGCAAACTATTGTGCTGGATCACTATCATTATTGTTCCATAGAGTTTATGTGTACATTGTCCACTAATTCATGAGGATTGATGCAATGGATGCCGGCTTGGCAACCATAGTAGTTTAGGCGAGCAGTGTAAACCCACACAAATGCTACTAATTCCATCATATCAAGGACCATTTTATCAGGTCCATGTGTATACTACTCACTACAAGAAGCAACATGACAGCAGTATCACCATGATCATCAAAAAAGGAACAGCTTTTCCTCTGCTCATGCCAGCCTCAAACAACACCATAGCAATCAAATTTTCAAATAATGAACCAAGACATGTCCAGAACAATCCAAAGTTTGTTGTGCACGTGAGATGAGATGAGATGACATGACATGAGCTCACCACACCAAGTCATGTGGTTGGAGGAGTAGGGAGCAGCCATGAGGCCTCATCATCCACCTGCGGGAGCAGCAACAACTCATCCAAATCAGATCTAAGCAACCCGAAAAACAAAAAACATGATTAGGGAGCTGGTACATAAGAAAGGAATTCATGCATGAATGACATATACAACTTAAAAATCAGGATATGAAATATTATTAGAATTGCATATTAGATGGCTGCAAGATAACTGTTGCTTCATATAAAGTAACTAGAATTAGCACCCAACAGCTAGATAGCATATGGTGCAGAAACTAGTTTCAACTAAATGGTTCGTCCAAATTGGAGGGTAACTCACTTCATTATCCAGAACATTATCCAGAAATATAGGAGTGTTGTGCATATCGAGATAAAATCGAAGACCAAGACACTTGGAGAAAGCAACTGGTGTAGTAACAAGCTTTGATTGTGCGAAATGCAACAGGTTTGCATAATATGAAGTTTACCAATTATTCCAGAAAACAAGGAAAAATAAATGTTGATGTTTCAAGTGTAGAAGAACATAAACTGGTACATATATTGGCCCAGAAAACACTGCTCATCCAAGATGAGAACAGAACATATCTAAGCAAACTAGCAACAATGCACTGTACACATGTTTGTAGATTAATACAAAAAAGTATCACAGCCAATAATCCATTCCAGTGCAGTGCACTCTTAATCACCCCTAGTATAATTAGCTAAATTGTGCACACAGTTGTGTTTATATTATGAGCAAGTGTTGGTTCCAACTCAAGCACAAATGTACGCAGAACTGGAGGCCTGCCTTAAGAATCCCAACATTTTAACTACATCACCATTCGCCTCAAAACAGAAAAAGCACACGAAACCCCCCACCACACAGCAATCTTAACGTCTTTAGGCAGCAACCAAATTACAGACCAGTTAATTTTTAGGCCAGCAACCAAATTTTCTTCATCCAAATTCATGGCATAGGGCAGAGTTGTGCAACATCTAGCTAACCAGTGGAACTCATGTAGTATTGTTTCTGTTCATTCAGTTAACAATGGCAGAGTAATTTTAGGCAACCTTGAGTACCAAATGACATTGTCTCTTAAAATTTATCTAATACCAGTTAACATATGAATGCAACTATAAACATGACCACGCAGAGCTACTAAGCAGGCATGGAATGGGAGAGGCAACGCCAGTTGGTGTGGTCGTCGATGACGAGGCCGGCGGCGGTCGTTGGTGTCGATAGTAGTCAACCCGACATCCTGGTGCTCGAGTGACGACAGATCTGGGAGGGAGAACGGACGAGGTGAGTAAGAGAGCGGAGATTTGGGATTATCCAAATGAGAAGTGGAGGGACTCACCTGAACCAGTGGAGCAAGTGACGAAACTGAACCGATGGTGCTCCTCCTAGGCCGCCATGGATGATCTGATGCCCGCGGGATCTTCTCCATGGCCGGCCCATTCCTTCACAAAACCAGATCGGGTCTCTTCACGAACATGCAAGAAAATGGGCGCATGCATCAGATTTAGGGAGGGGGGAGGGGGCGAGATGCAGGAGAAGAGAAGGGGAGGAGCAGGGATGCGTACCACTGGCTTGCTCGATCTGGGCCGCGTAGAAGCACGCGTAGGTCATCTCCCGATGCTCGAGCCTGCCCTCCGTCAAGGACCGGGTCAAAGAAGCCCTTGACCTCAACGACGGCGCTGCCGGATCTGGGAGGGAGCGCCGTCGATGCTGGCCTAGGGCCACGGTTAAGCGAAGGATCGGCGGGGAGGAGGAGGCGGTTCAGGCGGGGGAAGGCGGGGAACGAGCGCATCAACGTCGGGGAGGAGGAGGAGGAGGGGCGGGTGAGCTGCTGTGGGTGGCCTAATGGGGATGACCACCGGGCGTCGAGGGAACGGAGCAGGGGAGGGGGTGGATCTGGCCGCCGCCATGGCCATGGCCATGCCATGCGGCTAGGTCTAGGTCATGAGCGAGGGGGGAGCACGGATCCGACCGCAGCCGTGGGAGAGAAGGGAAGGTGAGGGGTTGACGGCGGCTGGGGTTGGGGGAGAGGAAGGAGGATGGTGGCGGCAGCGGCTGGGTGGTTGGGGATCGAGAGATTGAGAAGGAGCGAGAGGGTTGGGGGGTGGCGGCTGTGGGACGAGAGGGGAGAGTGGATCGGGGGAGAGGTGGGGATCCAGAAGTTAGGGTTTGGTTGAGAGGGTAAGGGGGCGAGGGCTGCCGTTGGATCCAGAAGCATCCACCGGTGGTTGACGCATGATCCGCGTGATATACCTATGGACCAATCAGAGCGCACCAAATAATTTGAAGATCTTTTGACCATATAAATTGGTCATGATTGATTACATACAAATTTTTCATTCCATTTTTCAATGCTCAAAATGAGTTTTTTGGTGAAAGACATATAAAATAGTTGTTTAAATGATGTCATATTTTGCACAAGTTTACATCTTAGATTGGCAAACAAAATTGACAACGGGAGTTTTCATTTTCTATGCACAGAAAATTCAATTTCCATTTTCCGAGTGCCCGAAATGAGTTTTTTTGTGAAGGACCTACCATATATTTGTTGCAAAATTGGACCGAATCATTTTTATAAAATACTAGGCCATATTTAATGGACAATTGACAAAATGGTTGGGTGTAAAAAGTTTTGATCCACCTCTCGTGAAAAAGACAAATTTCCGCCGATTCAGCTGGAAGCGGGTCAAATTTGAACTGCAGCTGCCTCATAGTTTGCTATTTATTTTTTACAAAAAAATCATTTCTAGGTACATAAGTATCTATTTAATCAAAGAAACACCAAAAGTTTTCCAAGATTCAACCACTAGCTAGGAACGGTCAAGCCCGCCGTTTTGACCGCATTTTGAAACGGGCATAAAAAATTCAAAAAAAATCAAAAAATTGGAAACCTTCGCATTGTGTCATCATATGTGGCCAAGTTCCTAGGAAAAATAACAAACTTGTAATACGGCAATTATTTTAAAAAAGTGTTCTCAGAAACGAGCTATCACGTGTGGAGATCAATGGCTTTCAAGCCAAAATGATCAATCTTATGGCCACATTCATGGCATAGTTTGTTCAAATGATCTCATATTGTGCACAAGGGTGCATATTGGAATGGCAAACAATGTTTCCTAAGGAAGTTTTCATTTTCGTTGGACGAAAAAACCATTTTCCATTTTCCGAGTGCCCGAAAAGAGGTTTTTTTGTGAAGGAACTACCAAATAATGTTGGGGAACGTAGTAATTTAAAAATTTCCTACGCACACGCAAGATCATGGTGATGGCATAGCAACGAGAGGGGAGAGTGTATGTCCATGTACCCTTGTAGACCGTAAGCGGAAGCGTTATGACAACGCGGTTGATATAGTCGACGTCTTCAGATCCAACCGATCCAAGTACCGAACGTCACGGCACCTCCGAAGTTCAGACACGCTCACTCGATGACGATCTCCGCCTCCGATCCAGCCGAGTTCGGAGATGAGTTTCACAAGACGACGGCGTGGTGACGATGATGATGTTCTATCGCGCAGGCTTCGCCTAAACTCATGACGATATGACCGAGGTGGAATATGGTGGAAGGGGCACCGACACGGCTAAGGAACGATCCGTAGATCAACTTGTGTGTCCATGGGCGCCCCTACCCCGTATATAAAGGAGTGGAGGAGGGAGGGCGGCCCTCTTCTATGGCGCGCCTAGGGGAGTCCTACTCCCACCAGAGTAGGATTCCCCTTTCCTAGTCCAACTAGGAGTCCTTCCATGTATTAGGAGTAGGAGACAAGGAAGGGGAAGAGAGAAGGAAGGAAGGAGGGTGCGGCCTCTCCCTAGTCCAGCTTGGACTAGGCCATGAAGCGCGCAGCCTGCCCTAGGCAGCCCTCTCTCTTTCAGGCCCAATAAGGCCCAATACTTCTCCCCGCGAATTGTCAGAATCTCCCACTCGAAAAATACCGAATCACTCGGAACTTTTCCGAACTCCGAATATAGTCGTCCAATATATCGATCTTTACGTCTCGACCATTTCAAGACTCCTAGTCATGTCCCCGATCTCATCCGGACTCGAACTCCTTCGTAAATCAAAACTCATAAACTCATAATATAAGCATCGCCGATACCTTAAGCGTGCGGACCCTACGGGTTCGAGAACTATGTAGACATGACCTAGAACTATTCTCGGTCAATAACCAATAGCGGGACCTGATGCCCATATTGGCTCCTACATATTCTACGAAGATCTTTATCGGTCGAACCGCATAACAACATACGTTGTTCCTTTGTCATCGGTATGTTACTTGCCCGAGATTCGATCGTCAAGATCCAATACCTAGTTCAATCTCGTCACCGCAAGTCTCTTTACTCGCTCAGAATGCATCATCCCGTAACCAACTCATTGGTCACATTGCTTGCAAGGCTTATAATGATGTGCATTACCGAGAGGGCCCAGAGGTACCTCTCCGAGCAATCGGAGTGACAAAACCTAATCTCAAATACGCCAACTCAACATGTACCTTCGGAGACACCTGTAGTACTCCTTTATAATCACCCAGTTGCATAATCTCATAGTTACAGGAACATGTATAAGTCATGAAGAAAGCAATAGCAACATACTAACCGATCAAGTGCTAAGCTAATAGAATGGGTCAAGTCAATGACATCATTCTCCTAATGATGTGATCTCGTTAATCAAATGACAACTCTTTTGTCCATGGCTAGGAAACATAACCATCTCTGGTAAACGAGCTAGTCAAGTAGAGGCATACTAGTGACACTACGTTTGTCTATGTATTCACACATGTATTATGTTTCCGTTAATACAATTCTAGCATGAATAATAAACATTTATCATGAAATAAGGAAATAAATAATAACTTTATTATTGCCTCTAGGGCATATTTCTTCAAATAATTGTTGCAAAATTGGACCGAATCATTTTTATAAAATACTAGTCCATATTTAATGCACAATTGACAAAATGGTTGGGTGTAAAAATTTGATCCACCTCTCGTGAAAAGGCAAATTTCCATGGATTCACCGAAGCGGGTCAAATTTGAACTGCAGCTGCCTCATAGTTTGCTATTTATTTTTTCAAAAATCATTTCTAGGTACATAAGTATCTATTTAATCAGAGAAACACCAAAAGTTTTCCAAGATTCAACCACTAGCTAGGAACGGTCATTCCCGCCGTTTTGACCGCATTTTGAAACGGGTATACAAAATTCAAAAAAAAATCAAAAAATTGGGAAACCTTCGCATTGTGTCATCATATGTGGCCAAGTTCCTAGGAAAAATAACAAACTTGTAATACGGCAATTATTTTAAAAAAGTGTTCTTAGAAACGAGCTATCACGTGTGGAGATCAATGGCTTTCAAGCCAAAATGATCAATCTTATGGCCACATTCATGGCATAGTTTGTTCAAATGATCTCATATTGTGCACAAGGGTGCATATTGGAATGGCAAACAATGTTACCTAAGGAAGTTTTCATTTTCGTTGGACGAAAAAACCATTTTCCATTTTCCGAGTGCCCGAAAGGAGGTTTTTTTGTGAAGGAACTACCAAATAATTGTTGCAAAATTGGACCGAATCATTTTTATAAAATACTAGGCCATATTTAATGCACAATTGACAAAATGGTTGGGTGTAAAAAAAATTTATCCACCTCTCGTGAAAAAGTCAAATTTCCGCCGATTCAGTTGGAAGCGGGTCAAATTTGAACTGCAGCTGCCTCATAGTTTGCTATTTATTTTTTTCAAAAATCATTTCTAGGTACATAAGTATCTATTTAATCAGAGAAACACCAAAAGTTTTCCAAGATTCAACCACTAGCTAGGAACGGTCATTCCCGCCGTTTTGACCGCATTTTGAAACGGGTATAAAAAATTCAAAAAAAATCAAAAAATTGGGAAACCTTCGCATTGTGTCATCATATGTGGCCAACTTCCTAGGAAAATAACAAACTTGTAATATGGCATTTTAAAAAAGTGTTCTCAGAAACGAGCTATCACGTGTTGAGATTAATGGCTTTCAAGCCAAAATGATCAATCTTATGGCCACATTCATGGCATAGTTTGTTCAAATGATCTCATATTGTGCACAAGGGTGCATATTGGAATGGCAAACAGTGTTGCCTAAGTTTTCATTTTCGTTGGACGAAAAAACCATTTTCCATTTTTCGTGTATTGCGAACGGAGGTTTTTTTTGTGAAGGAACTACGAAATAATTGTTGCAAAATTGGACCGAATCATTTTTATAAAATACTAGGCCATATTTAATGCACAATTGACAAAATGGTTGGGTGTAAAATTTTTTGATCCACCTCTCGTGAAAAAGACAAATTTCCGCCGATTCAGTTGGAAGCGGGTCAAATTTGAACTGCAGCTGCCTCATAGTTTGCTATTTATTTTTTTCAAAAATCATTTCTAGGTACATAAGTATCTATTTAATCAGAGAAACACCAAGAAAATTCCAAGATTCAACCACTAGCTAGGAACAGTCATTCCCGCCGTTTTGACAGCATTTTGAAACGGGTATAAAAAATTCAAAAAAAATCAAAAAATTGGGAAACCTTCGCATTGTGTCATCACATGTGGCCAAGTTCCTAGGAAAAGTAACAAACTTGTAATACGGCAATTATTTTTAAAAAGTGTTCTCAGAAACGAGCTATCATGTGTGGAGATCAATGGCTCTCAAGCCAAATGATCAATCTTATGGCCACATTCATGGCATAGTTTGTTCAAATGATCTCATATTGTGCACAAGGGTGCATATTGGAATGGCAAACAATGTTTCCTAAGGAAGTTTTCATTTTCGTTGGACGAAAAAACCATTTTCCATTTTCCGAGTGCCCGAAAAGAGGTTTTTTTGTGAAGGAACTACCAAATAATGTTGGGGAACGTAGTAATTTAAAAATTTCCTACGCACACGCAAGATCATGGTGATGGCATAGCAACGAGAGGGGAGAGTGTATGTCCATGTACCCTTGTAGACCGTAAGCGGAAGCGTTATGACAACGCGTTGATGTAGTCGACGCCTTGAGGATCCAACCGATCCAAGTACCGAACGTCGGCACCTCCGAGTTCAAGACACGCTCAGCTCGATGACGATCTCCGGCCTCCGATCCAGCCGAGTTCCGGAGATGAGTTTCACAAGACGACGGCGTGGTGACGATGATGATGTTCTATCGGCGCAGGCTTCGCCTAAACTCCGCGATGATATGACTGAGGTGGAATATGGTGGAAGGGGGCACCGCACACGGCTAAGGAACGATCCGTAGATCAACTTGTGTGTCCATGGGGCGCCCCCTACCCCCGTATATAAAGGAGTGGAGGAGGAGGGCCAGCCCTCTTCTATGGCGCGCCTAGGGGAGTCCTACTCCCACCAGAGTAGGATTCCCCTTTCCTAGTCCAACTAGGAGTCCTTCCATGTATTAGGAGTAGGAGACAAGGAAGGGGAAGAGAGAAGGAAGGAAGGAGGGGTGCGGCCCTCCCCTAGTCCATTTGGACTAGGCCATGGGGCGCGCCAGCCTGCCCTAGGCAGCCCTCTCTCTTTCCCTGAGGCCCAATAAGGCCCAATACTTCTCCCGGCGAATTGTCAGAAACTCTCCCAGACTCGAAAATACCGAATCACTCGGAACCTTTCCGAACTCCGAATATAGTCGTCCAATATATCGATCTTTACGCCTCAACCATTTCAAGACTCCTAGTCATGTCCCCGATCTCATCCGGACTCCGAACTCCTTCGTAAATCAAAACTCATAAACTCATAATATAAGCATCGCCGATACCTTAAGCGTGCGGACCCTACGGGTTCGAGAACTATGTAGACATGACCTAGAACTATTCTCGGTCAATAACCAATAGCGGGACCTGGATGCCCATATTGGCTCCTACATATTCTACGAAGATCTTTATCGGTCGAACCGCATAACAACATACGTTGTTCCTTTGTCATCGGTATGTTACTTGCCCGAGATTCGATCGTCGAGATCAATACCTAGTTCAATCTCGCCACCGCAAGTCTCTTTACTCGTTCTATAATGCATCATCCCGTAACCAACTCATTGGTCACATTGCTTGCAAGGCTTATAATGATGTGCATTACCGAGAGGGCCCAGAGGTACCTCTCCGACAATCGGAGTGACAAAACCTAATCTCGAAATACGCCAACTCAACATGTACCTTCGGAGACACCTGTAGTACTCCTTTATAATCACCCAGTTGCATAATCTCATAGTTACAGGAACATGTATAAGTCATGAAGAAAGCAATAGCAACATACTAACTGATCAAGTGCTAAGCTAATAGAATGGGTCAAGTCAATGACATCATTCTCCTAATGATGTGATCTCGTTAATCAAATGACAACTCTTTTGTCCATGGCTAGGAAACATAACCATCTCTGGTAAACGAGCTAGTCAAGTAGAGGCATACTAGTGACACTACGTTTGTCTATGTATTCACACATGTATTATGTTTCCGGTTAATACAATTCTAGCATGAATAATAAACATTTATCATGAAATAAGGAAATAAATAATAACTTTATTATTGCCTCTAGGGCATATTTCCTTCAAATAATTGTTGCAAAATTGGACCGAATCATTTTTATAAAATACTAGTCCATATTTAATGCACAATTGACAAAATGGTTGGGTGTAAAAAATTTGATCCACCTCTCGCGAAAAAGGCAAATTTCCGCCGATTCAGCTGGAAGCGGGTCAAATTTGAACTGCAGCTGCCTCATAGTTTGCTATTTATTTTTTCAAAAATCATTTCTAGGTACATAAGTATCTATTTAATCAGAGAAACACCAAAAGTTTTCCAAGATTCAACCACTAGCTAGGAACGGTCATTCCCGCCGTTTTGACTGCATTTTGAAACGGGTATACAAAATTCAAAAAAAATCAAAAAATTGGGAAACCTTCGCATTGTGTCATCATATGTGGCCAAGTTCCTAGGAAAAATAACAAACTTGTAATACGGCAATTATTTTAAAAAAGTGTTCTTAGAAATGAGCTATCACGTGTGGAGATCAATGGCTTTCAAGCCAAAATGATCAATCTTATGGCCACATTCATGGCATAGTTTGTTCAAATGATCTCATATTGTGCACAAGGGTGCATATTGGAATGGCAAACAATGTTACCTAAGGAAGTTTTCATTTTCGTTGGACGAAAAAACCATTTTCCATTTTCCGAGTGCCCGAAAGGAGGTTTTTTTGTGAAGGAACTACCAAATAATTGTTGCAAAATTGGACCGAATCATTTTTATAAAATACTAGGCCATATTTAATGCACAATTGACAAAATGGTTGGGTGTAAAAAAAATTTATCCACCTCTCGTGAAAAAGTCAAATTTCCGCCGATTCAGTTGGAAGCGGGTCAAATTTGAACTGCAGTACCTCATAGTTTGCTATTTATTTTTTCAAAAATCATTTCTAGGTACATAAGTATCTATTTAATCGAGAGAAACACCAAAAGTTTTCCAAGATTCAACCACTAGCTAGGAACGGTCATTCCCGCCGTTTTGACCGCATTTTGAAACGGGTATAAAAAATTCAAAAAAAATCAAAAAATTGGGAAACCTTCGCATTATGTCATCATATGTGGCCAACTTCCTAGGAAAATAACAAACTTGTAATATGGCATTTTAAAAAAGTGTTCTCAGAAACGAGCTATCACGTGTGGAGATTAATGGCTTTCAAGCCAAAATGATCAATCTTATGGCCACATTCATGGCATAGTTTGTTCAAATGATCTCATATTGTGCACAAGGGTGCATATTGGAATGGCAAACAGTGTTGCCTAAGTTTTCATTTTCGTTGGACGAAAAAACCATTTTCCATTTTTCGTGTGCCCGAACGGAGGTTTTTTTTTGTGAAGGAACTACGAAATAATTGTTGCAAAATTGGACCGAATCATTTTTATAAAATACTAGGCCATATTTAATGCACAATTGACAAAATGGTTGGGTGTAAAAAATTTTGATCCACCTCTCGTGAAAAAGACAAATTTCCGCCGATTCAGTTGGAAGCGGGTCAAATTTGAACTGCAGCTGCCTCATAGTTTGCTATTTATTTTTTTCAAAAATCATTTCTAGGTACATAAGTATCTATTTAATCAGAGAAACACCAAGAAAATTCCAAGATTCAACCACTAGCTAGGAACAGTCATTCCCGCCGTTTTGACCGCATTTTGAAACGGGTATAAAAAATTAAAAAAAAATCAAAAAATTGGGAAACCTTCGCATTGTGTCATCATATGTGGCCAAGTTCCTAGGAAAAATAACAAACTTGTAATACGGCAATTATTTTAAAAAAGTGTTCTCAGAAACGAGCTATCATGTGTGGAGATCAATGGCTCTCAAGCCAAATGATCAATCTTATGGCCACATTCATGGCATAGTTTGTTCAAATGATCTCATATTGTGCACAAGGGTGCATATTGGAATGGCAAACAATGTTTCCTAAGGAAGTTTTCATTTTCGTTGGACGAAAAAACCATTTTCCATTTTCCGAGTGCCCGAAAAGAGGTTTTTTTGTGAAGGAACTACCAAATAATGTTGGGGAACGTAGTAATTTAAAAATTTCCTACGCACACGCAAGATCATGGTGATGGCATAGCAACGAGAGGGGAGAGTGTATGTCCATGTACCCTTGTAGACCGTAAGCGGAAGCGTTATGACAACGCGGTTGATGTAGTCGTACGTCTTCAGGATCCAACCGATCCAAGTACCGAACGTACGGCACCTCCGAGTTCAGCACACGTTCAGCTCGATGACGATCTCCGGCCTCCGATCCAGCCGAGTTCCGGAGATGAGTTTCGTCAGCACGACGGCGTGGTGACGATGATGATGTTCTACCGGCGCAGGGCTTCGCCTAAACTCCGCGACGATATGACTGAGGTGGAATATGGTGGAAGGGGGCACCGCACACGGCTAAGGAACGATCCGTAGATCAACTTGTGTGTCCATGGGGCGCCCCCTACCCCCGTATATAAAGGAGTGGAGGAGGGGAGGGCCGGCCCTCTTCTATGGCGCGCCCTAGGGGAGTCCTACTCCCACCAGGAGTAGGATTCCCCCTTTCCTAGTCCAACTAGGAGTCCTTCCATGTATTAGGAGTAGGAGACAAGGAAGGGGAAGAGAGAAGGGAAGGAAGGAGGGGGTGCGGCCCCTCCCCCTAGTCCAGTTTGGACTAGGCCATGGGGGGGCGCGCAGCCTGCCCTAGGCAGCCCCTCTCTCTTTCCCGCAGGGCCCAATAAGGCCCAATACTTCTCCCCGCGAATTGTCAGAACTCTCCCAGACTCAAAAATACCGAATCACTCGGAACCTTTCCGAACTCCGAATATAGTCGTCCAATATATCGATCTTTACGTCTCGACCATTTCAAGACTCCTAGTCATGTCCCCGATCTCATCCGGGACTCCGAACTCCTTCGGTAAATCAAAAACTCATAAACTCATAATATAACTGTCATCGATACCTTAAGCGTGCGGACCCTACGGGTTCGAGAACTATGTAGACATGACCTAGAACTATTCTCGGTCAATAACCAATAGCGGGACCTGGATGCCCATATTGGCTCCTACATATTCTACGAAGATCTTTATCGGTCAAACCGCATAACAACATACGTTGTTCCCTTTGTCATCGGTATGTTACTTGCCCGAGATTCGATCGTCGGATCAATACCTAGTTCAATCTCGTCACCGGCAAGTCTCTTTACTCGTTCTGTAATGCATCATCCCGTAACCAACTCATTGGTCACATTGCTTGCAAGGCTTATAATGATGTGCATTACCGAGAGGGCCCAGAGGTACCTCTCCGACAATCGGAGTGACAAAACCTAATCTCGAAATACGCCAACTCAACATGTACCTTCGGAGACACCTGTAGTACTCCTTTATAATCACCCAGTTGCATAATCTCATAGTTACAGGAACATGTATAAGTCATGAAGAAAGCAATAGCAACATACTAACCGATCAAGTGCTAAGCTAATAGAATGGGTCAAGTCAATGACATCATTCTCCTAATGATGTGATCTCGTTAATCAAATGACAACTCTTTTGTCCATGGCTAGGAAACATAACCATCTCTGGTAAACGAGCTAGTCAAGTAGAGGCATACTAGTGACACTACGTTTGTCTATGTATTCACACATGTATTATGTTTCCGGTTAATACAATTCTAGCATGAATAATAAACATTTATCATGAAATAAGGAAATAAATAATAACTTTATTATTGCCTCTAGGGCATATTTCCTTCAAATAATTGTTGCAAAATTGGACCGAATCATTTTTATAAAATACTAGTCCATATTTAATGCACAATTGACAAAATGGTTGGGTGTAAAAAATTTGATCCACCTCTCGTGAAAAAGGCAAATTTCCGCCGATTCACCGAAGAAGCGGGTCAAATTTGAACTGCAGCTGCCTCATAGTTTGCTATTTATTTTTCAAAATCATTTCTAGGTACATAAGTATCTATTTAATCAGAGAAACACCAAAAGTTTTCCAAGATTCAACCACTAGCTAGGAACGGTCATTCCCGCCGTTTTGACCGCATTTTGAAACGGGTATACAAAATTCAAAAAAATCAAAAAATTGGGAAACCTTCGCATTGTGTCATCATATGTGGCCAAGTTCCTAGGAAAAATAACAAACTTGTAATACGGCAATTATTTTAAAAAAGTGTTCTTAGAAACGAGCTATCACGTGTGGAGATCAATGGCTTTCAAGCCAAAATGATCAATCTTATGGCCACATTCATGGCATAGTTTGTTCAAATGATCTCATATTGTGCACAAGGGTGCATATTGGAATGGCAAACAATGTTACCTAAGGAAGTTTTCATTTTCGTTGGACGAAAAAACCATTTTCCATTTTCCGAGTGCCCGAAAGGAGGTTTTTTTGTGAAGGAACTACCAAATAATTGTTGCAAAATTGGACCGAATCATTTTATAAAATACTAGGCCATATTTAATGCACAATTGACAAAATGGTTGGGTGTAAAAAATTTATCCACCTCTCGTGAAAAGTCAAATTTCCATGATTCGGTTGGAAGCGGGTCAAATTTGAACTGCAGCTGCCTCATAGTTTGCTATTTATTTTTTTCAAAAATCATTTCTAGGTACATAAGTATCTATTTAATCAGAGAAACACCAAAAGTTTTCCAAGATTCAACCACTAGCTAGGAACGGTCATTCCGCCGCTTTGACCGCATTTTGAAACGGGTATAAAAATTCAAAAAAAATCAAAAAATTGGGAAACCTTCGCATTGTGTCATCATATGTGGCCAACTTCCTAGGAAAATAACAAACTTGTAATATGGCATTTTAAAAAAGTGTTCTCAGAAACGAGCTATCACGTGTGGAGATTAATGGCTTTCAAGCCAAAATGATCAATCTTATGGCCACATTCATGGCATAGTTTGTTCAAATGATCTCATATTGTGCACAAGGGTGCATATTGGAATGGCAAACAGTGTTGCCTAAGTTTTCATTTTCGTTGGACGAAAAAACCATTTTCCATTTTTCGAGTGCCCGAACGGAGGTTTTTTTTTGTGAAGGAACTACGAAATAATTGTTGCAAAATTGGACCGAATCATTTTTATAAAATACTAGGCCATATTTAATGCACAATTGACAAAATGGTTAGGTGTAAAAATTTTTGATCCACCTCTCGTGAAAAAGACAAATTTCCGCCGATTCAGTTGGAAGCGGGTCAAATTTGAACTGCAGCTGCCTCATAGTTTGCTATTTATTTTTTTCAAAAATCATTTCTAGGTACATAAGTATCTATTTAATCAGAGAAACACCAAGAAAATTCCAAGATTCAACCACTAGCTAGGAACAGTCATTCCCGCCGTTTTGACCGCATTTTGAAACGGGTATAAAAAATTCAAAAAAAATCAAAAAATTGGGAAACCTTCGCATTGTGTCATCATATGTGGCCAAGTTCCTAGGAAAAATAACAAACTTGTAATACGGCAATTATTTTAAAAAAGTGTTCTCAGAAACGAGCTATCATGTGTGGAGATCAATGGCTCTCAAGCCAAATGATCAATCTTATGGCCACATTCATGGCATATTTTGTTCAAATGATCTAATATTGTGCACAAGGGTGCATATTGGAATGGCAAACAATGTTGCCTAAGGAAGTTTTCATTTTCGTTGGACGAAAAAACCATTTTCCATTTTTCGAGTGCCCGAAAGGAGGTTTTTTTGTGAAGGAACTACCAAATAATTGTTGCAAAATTGGACCGAATCATTTTTATAAAATACTAGGCCATATTTAATGCACAATTGACAAAATGGTTGGGTGTAAATTTTTTTGATCCACCTCTCGTGAAAAAGACAAATTTCCGCCGATTCAGTTGGAAGCGGGTCAAATTTGAACTGCAGCTGCCTCATAGTTTGCTATTTATTTATTCCAAAAATCATTTCTTATTACATAAGGACCTATTTAATCATAAATACATGGTTTGGTGGCGATACGTCAAGGTTTGGGCGGTGGCCGAGGGCCTCAACTCTAGAGCGCCAGAACTCAAGATGCCGTCAGCGTGGTCACCACGTGACCGTAATGTTGCCATGTGTTCTGGGCGGCTTAGGCATGTCCAGTGGGTTGGGCACTCCCCAGGTTGGTGCTAGGAAGAAAATTACAACATAAGATACTCACGAGAAGACCGTTCGATGCTCAAACATGAATTAGCAGCCAAGTGTTTGATTAGCTGATGCAGAAATGCACATGGCCAATGGGCGTGAGATTTGGCTGAGGATGATCATCTACTAAGGAGAATGTCTTCACAAATTTTTAGCTCAAAAGGAGCATCCTAGGTGGTACTTGCTTTGCAAAGTACCACGCTGGACAAAAATATGAATGTTGAAGCTGGGCTCAAAATAATGAATGGATTGAGCTGAAATTTTGTGGAGGATGGTTATTTGGGCATAGGAAAGCATTGAAAATTGATACCATTTGGACATGCCAAAGTAGTACTTCCTTCACAATGCTCTTCTATGGACAGAAACTTGGGAAAACTAGTGAGAGAGATTGGATGAATGAAATGAGCTCAAAATTGGTGTAGGTAAGTTACTTAGGTATGGTCATGCGCTGGTCATCACAACCCACCACAATCTACAAGGTTATGACCATCTATATTGGTCATTAACAACTAGAAATAAGGCAGCGGACTAGCACTCTTTGCTTTGTGACCATTTCGTGTAAGGAAATTACGACCTTTCTGACCAAAATGGTCGCAATGGTTTAGGGTTTGAAGCCCCCTGAACAGCTTTTGACCAATTGATCTAAAATGGTCATAAATTTATGGCCAATTCTTCGAGGGTCACTGACAGAAGGTCATAAGTTGACATATTTCTTGTAGTGCATAAACTCGGCGTCTCGTGTGTTCGCGTGTGTTTGTTCCGTCGACTTGTCACATCGTTCAAGTTGATCGCTAGCGTAGCTAAAGCTAGCTTTCTGCACGTGCGTGATCCATCCATTTGGGAAACAATCCATCAGCTTGGCTAGCTGTTTGAGTATACGTGCACCTCGCCGTGTACGTCCTGCCAGTCCCGGCGGGACAGGTCTATGCACGGCCCGCTCTGTTTGACCGGCCGGAAAGTATTCTGCTATAGCTTGACATGAATGAAAAGCTCTTTGATTGTGTTGTCATACCTTGGATTGAAGACATAAGTTTTACTGTCGCTTCTGCTCTTACTTTTAAGAAAAGTTTAAACTTTATGTCAGTTCTATATGGTCTCTGCAGATGGTCCAGCTGCTGGAGGTGATCTGCTCACCTGATGGAACCAACGGCACACAGTCGAGGAGATTGGGGCACTCGTGTCGGGGAAACTGATCCACGAACACCTATGGGACCGGCGGACCGACCCCCTTTCGGTTCGGCGGGGGGCGGAGATCGCACGAAGAGCGGATCGATGCAAAGCACACGAACAGTTTACCCAGCTTCGGAGCTCTTTGGAGAGATAATACTCCTACTGCTGCATGTCTGAGTGTATTGAGTTGTTGCTCGAGAGCGCTGAGTGCTACAGTACACGCTAGCTGCTAACGAGACCGAGCGTGAGTGTTTTTCTGCCTTCGAACCCCCTCTACGTTGCGCATGGGCCTCCTTTTATATGCTAAAGGGGTCACCGACAGGTGGCAACATAGACAAGGGTAAAAATGGAAAGGTGTTGCGGTTGGTACAACTACCTGTACAGTGTACCATACCTAACCCTGACGGTAAGGGACAAAGGCATTAAATGCCCGTCTGCGTCGCCCAAATAGTGCAAAAAGGGACCGTCAGGGACACCACTGCTTGCCACGATGGCAATCTTGTCAGCGCTGCTTGCCACCGCACACCGTTGGCTGCACAGCCTCCTGCCACGCGCGGCTTGAAAGGTCCCAGGGTGACACGTTGGTGGATGTGCTGGAGCGTGGGTACAGAGTGGTAGCTTGCCGCGGCAAGCGCCTTGCCGCGGTCGTTGTCTTGTCGCGTCCGGAAGCTTGTCTCTCACCGGGCCTCGCCGGGACGCGTGGCGCATCGCGGCAAGTTCCTTGAGATGTCTTGGTTGGCCTTCCCGGCAAGCTCCTCTTGCCGGGGCCTTGTCTCCTTGGCTTGAATACTTTGTTCTTGAATGGCTCCAAAGGAACCACGGAGGACCTTGGCGGTCACCCGGCAAGCCTTGCCACGGGGTGCTGCGACTGCCCGTGCACAAGTTCGGGATACTAGGGTACCCCTACTCTAGTACATCGACAGGAGCCCCCGGGCCTGGGCCAAACACGGTGTCGAGCGTTGTTGGGCCAGGCCGAAAACAGGGCACGGGCACGCGCGGCCTGGGTTACGCCGTATCTCACTCTTATCCACCGCGCTCTCCCTGAACGACACGCGTCGAATGTTGCCTTGGGAGAGATCGTGGGTGGTTTCTTTATTTGGAAAGACGGAACGTCCGCCCCCTCCCTCTTTATAAGCAGGGGAAACAGGGGCAGTTCGCCCATCTCGCCGGTTGGTATTCCAATCTCAAAAACCTCCGCCGCTCCCCCCTTCTTCCCAAAGCTGAAAGAGAGCAGCGATCCGCCCCCCATCGCCACCAGCACCACCAACGCCGTCGATCTCCCCCACCACCTCCGCCATGGCTCCGAAAGCCGACAAGGGGAAGGTCGTGAAGTCGACCGAGGCGCAGCGGCTCGCGGCGCTGCCAAAGGGGCGGGCAACCTTCCCCCCCAAGCTCGCCGCAAAGGAGCTGAGGGAGTATTACTACCTCTTCTGGTCGACGGAGATGCGAGCGCATCCGCGCACGAAGGTACTCTTAGCCGCCGCTTCGAAACTGGCTCCGAATGGATATCCCTTCTTCGTGCTGTTCTTCTACTGCGGGCTCTGCCTGCCTTTCTCTGAGTTTTTCTGCGACATTATGAACACCTACGGGTTCTGCCTCCTTGACTTCACCCCCAATGTTGTTCTGACCATGGCAGTTTTCGCACATCTCTGCGAAAACTTTTTCAGAGTCTGTCCAAATGTAGCTCTTTTTCGTCACTTCTTTAAGCCCCGAGTTGAGAGAGGAGAGCCTTTATCCGGCGGGATCGCCTGGATCTCGAGAGCTGGCAAGGAGGAAGCTTATCTGGAGGGAGAGTTCCACAGTAACTGAGAGGAATGGAGAGCAGACTGGTGCTGGATTGTCGAGGAGAACCCGCAGCCATTTACGGCCCAGCGCCAAGCCCCAGTAGCGCGTGGCAACGATTGGAGCAACGTGGCCCCGGAAGACGATAGGCTGAAGATTGCCGTCACCCGGATCCAACGCCTCAGGTTTGCAGGGCTCACTGTAGGCGCCGTTGGTGCAGATTTTCTTCGCCGCCGCATCGCCCCCCTGCAGGAGAGGAGGAGACCCGCCTGGGAGTTCCAGAATGCGGCGGATATCATGAGGCTGCGCCCGGGCCTCAACTTCAACTTCACTGTCCTGGAACTGGATGCGATGCTCCAGGAACTGTTCAAGCACGACCCTCAACATCTCGAAGTGTTCAGGTTGCCGAAGGGTGTCGTTCCACTATGCAACAACTCCTCGCTCGACCGCATCCGTGCAATGATGCCGCTGTGCGATTCGCATGGAATTGTCCCAACTTGGCAAGAGCCTGCAGAAGATGTCGTGCAGGAGTTCTTTGATGTCTTGGTAGAAGTGCCAGTCCGCTCCGATGAACAGAACAGCCTTACTCGCGACACCACCGATGCGGAGATGCAGCGCATCGCCACTAGGCTGGAAGAGGCGGCGGCAGCCGCTGCAGCGGGCGAGTTTGAATTCACCGTGGAGGAGGCAGAGGCAGCAGAGGCGGCAAGCCTTGCCGAGCGAGAGGAGCTTGCCGGCGAGGGAGAGCTTGTCGGGCCTGAAGTCGAGTCGAGCGAGCCCGTCGAGGGTGCGAGCTGCTCGTTGAAGACCAACTCCTCTTCCTCCTCATCTTCAGACAGCTCGCCGCAAGCAGAGCCCCTAGCTCCACCAAGAAGGCATCTCCGCAAGGCCGGGGACGTAGCAGGGCGGCAGACGAGTCAACAGCCGCCGCGCCGCGCGACATGCTCCACCGTGGCAAGCACTGTTGCCGCGGGAGCACTTCACGCCGCTGCGGCAACTGGAGCGGGGTCCTCCCGGACCACCGCTTCTGCCCCCGCCAAGCGGCTAAGGGAACCTACTCCTCCGCCTCGTCGCGCCGGGGGTGAGCCGGACTTCGACCTCTCCGCGCTCAGCTCCGACGAGGAAAAAGAAGAGTAAGATTCTTTGCTGTACTTGTAGTTCTTCAATTCTTGCTGTTTTGTCTTGTATCTGATTTGCTTTACTCCGAACCCATTTCTTTTCAGGACCCTAGCCCAGAGAGCGGCGAAGAGAGCCAAGGTCCCGTTGATTGTCATCGAGGATGAACCCACCGCGACAGCAGGGGGTGTGTCCGAGACCACCTTGCTGGACCCGGCAACTATTCCCCAAAGCAGCCCCTAGCGCAGCCCCCAGCGTAAGTATATGGTTTACTTCCCGCTGTTAGGCGCGCATGGGTGCTCTTTCTTCTTGACATCCGACTATTGGTTTATGTGAGGAGCAGAGCAGCCTCACCAGAGCGCTTCGGAAGCCGCCCCGACATGCCATCTGCTTGACTACACCGCCAAGGAGGGTTCCCCGGCAAGGGAGCGTTCTCCGGTAAGGGAGAATTTTTCGGTAAGGGTGAAGTCTCCGGCAAGGGAGAGTTCTCCGGCAAGGGAGAGTTCTCCGGCAAGGGACATCACCAGCGACCCCCCGGTGGCGGAGACCACGATCAGAGAACCCAAAGATGTAATCCTCTTGCTTGAAAACTTCCTTGGGTTCTTCTTCTTCTGATTTTCTTTTTGGATATTTGCTTGACTTTTCTCCCTTTTCCGGCCGTCAGATCCCTCTGCCACGGAGCCGATGGAGACCGAGGTCGCCGGCGAAGAGAACGCGCGCGGCAATACCGACGACGCCGCTGCCACCAAAGAAGCAGTTGGTGCTGATGATCCCGCCGGCGAAGAGGCCGCCAAAGCTGCCGCCGCAAAAGCTGGCAAGGGGTCTGGTGATCGTACTGATGGCCCCGAGGCCGCAGGAGCGCCAGGCGCTACGCCGACCGCTGATCCCTCCGCCGCTGCCGCAGCGTCAGGCTCCGAAGAGCCCCAGCCCGGCGCCTATTTGAAGGCCGGCAATGGCGTCTATTTGAAGGCCGGCGATGGCGTCTTCATCAAGCTCCCCTGGGCGTCAAGCTCTAGGGCACCGGTCGAAGGAGAAATCTTTGATGGAGAGGTGCTCGCCTCCGCTGGGCTGATGCTGGTTGACGCGCCGAGCAGCAGCAGTGGCGAGCCTAAGGAGGAGCGGCTGCTGCGGAAGCTGCTGTCGCTCTACCGCGCTTGACAGGCCAAGCTGGAATCCCGAGAAGCGCTTGTCGTGAAGGCGGGAGTGGATATCGAGAAGCGCGCGGAAGAGCTCCGGGGTTTTAACCAGGAAGCTCTCCGGTCCCTGGCAGAGGAGCGGAAGCAACTTGCCAAGGAGCAGAAAGCCTTCCTCCTCGAGAGGGCTGAAGTTGAAGAGCAACAGCGGCTTGCTGCCGAGAAGCTATCTGCGCGGGAGGGCGAGTTGGCGCAACGGAAGGTCAACCTTGACAACCACAAGGAGGAGCTTGCTGCGCGCGAGCAAACATTCGGCGGAGCTCTCAAGCAAGCAGAGGATACTGCCACAGCTGCCTAGGCCGCCAAGAAGGAGCTGGAGACGAAGGTGGCGTAGCTGGAGGCCGATCTCAAAGCGAGCGGTGAAGAGCTTGCTGCACTCAAGCATGAGCGCGAGAAGGACGCCTACAGCTATGGCGAGCTGCAGGGTCGTCTCGCCGAGAGGGGCAAGGAGCTTAACGCCGCCAAGGACTCCAACGCAGATCTTGAGTTGCAGCTGACTACTTTGACCAAGACGCTGGACGGCGCCAGGGAGCAGGAAGTGGCCTTGAAGGAGAAGATCAAGGCCGACGAGGCACTGCTGGCGAGGGCTGCTGCCGCCCAGAACACTTTTAGGGAGAATGTGGAGCACTGGACGGAGGGTCTCGTGGATGTTGCCGCATCCATCAACAGGGAGCTGGCGCAGCTGGGGATGGAGGATCTCAGGTATTCCTCCGATGAGAACCTCCAACCCAGCGCCAAGCTCAGCTTGTTCTTCAGAGGCGTGGCGACGGCCCTCCGGCGACTCCGGGAGAGGATCCCAAAGCAGCTGGCCGACGAGTCGCGCAAGATCTGCGCGGGAGCTCTTCAAAAGGTGTTGGTGAAGGTGGCCTTCCGCAACCCAAGCCTCAACCTCACTAACGTCCTCAAGACCCTGCCGCCGGATGCTGATCTGGAAGCGCTCAAGACACTTGTCGCACCCATTGTGGACAAGGTGAGCGGGATCAAGAGGGTTGAGGGTGATCGCGTAGATTAGGCCACCCGTTTTCTCCTTTTCTTGTCGCTGCTGGTCATGTTATGAGAACAATCTGTTAGAGCTGTGACAAGCTATCTTGTAATATAACTCTATTTTGGGTAGCGATTGCCATGTTATTTCCTTTACTTGATTCCTTCCTTTGTATGTTTTTGCCCTCGCTTTTAGGGAACTTGTCGTGAGCACCTTAGCCGCGAGCGCTGAGTCTTGGGACGTCGGCAAGAGTCTGGCGGTGCCGCTACCGACAAGAAACCTTGTCGCTACTAGTCGCAGCTCACTTAAGTTGTTGAGCGGGCTCGAAACAAAGTAAGGGTGCAACTAGCTACGAGTTGGTTCCTTCGCGCGCAGGTTTTCCATACAAAGCACGGTCGTTCGGGGAAGATAACTTAAATTTTTTAAAACTGATTGTTCAAACTTTGGCAACTTAGCTTTTCTGCCGTTCGCTTCCTGGTAAGGCAAAACTTTCTTGAACGATGCCTGGTTCACACCATCATCTTCTCCTTTCCCCCCGGCAAACTTGTGGGCGAGGGGACCTTCCTTTGTTTGAGAGAAAGAAAGAAGAGAAAATAAAGATATGGAGCCTTATGGCTCGTTATTGCTTACCGGGGGTAGGCGCTGCACAAACTGTCAGATAATACATGCAAAAAATAGAAAGCATGAAATTGACAAGATGTGCGGAGCACATGAGCTTTACTTATGCATGGGGTCTGCGCCCGGTTTTGTACAAAGGATTACATGCAACAGCAGCAAGACTTGTACAAAAGGTGGTTGCCGGAACAGGTTCCGGCAACCGCGCCTTACGGGTAAAACTTACGAAGATGCTCAATGTTCCAGGAGTTGCTCACCGGAGTGCCATCTTCGGTCTCAAGGCGGACGGCGCCAGGCCTAGTGACTCATTTCACCCGTTAAGGGCCTTCCCACTTCGGCGTCAACTTGTTGGAATTCTTGGCGGACTGAACGCACCAAGAACAAGGTCGCCTTCCTTGAGACTTCTGGCATTAACTTTGCGGCTATGGTAGCGGCGCAAAGCTTGCTGGTATCGAGCAGCTCGTACAGCGGCCTGAAGACGGTTTTCCTCAAGGAGCAGCGCGTCATCTTGTCGCAGCTGCTCTTGCTCAGGCTCATCATAAGCGAGCACTCGAGGTGACCCGTATACGAGTTCCGTGGGGAGAACTGCCTTTGCTCCATAGCCTAGAGTGAAAGGTGTCTGGCCAGTGGCTCGATTTGGCGTCGTCCTGATCGACCAAAGAACCACCGGCATCTCCTCAATCCAGTTCTTTCCGCACTTGTGCAGCCTGTCGAAAGTCCTGGTCTTGAGCCCGCGCAAAGACTTCAAAGATTTGCCCTCTCCGCTTGACCGCTGCTTCTCGGATGAGCAAAGCGAAAGCGAACCTTGGCGCCAAGATCTTGGACGTACTACATGAAGGTGCGGCTCGTGAATTGCGTGTCGTTGTCGGTGATGATCCTGTTAGGGATCCCGAAGCGGTAAACAATCGACCAAGAACTTGATCGCCGACCGTGCTTTCACCTTCCTCATCGCTTCCACTTCCGCCACTTTGTGAACTTGTCGATTGCAACGCATAAGTACTCAAAGCCCCGACAGCTTCGGGAAAGGGGCCGAGGATGTCGAGCCCCCAGACCGAAAATGGCTAGGATAAAGGGATCGTCTGGAGAGCTTGAGCTGGCTGGTGTATTTGCTTGGAATGGAACTGGCATGCTTCACACTTGGTTACTTGTGCAGTTGCATCCTGGAGGGCTGTCGGCCAAAAGAAACCTTGCCGGAATGCTTTGCCGGCAAGCGCTCTTGCGCCAATGTGATGACCACATATGCCTCCATGTATCTCTGCCAACAGCTTTTGTCCATCTTCCCGGTGAATACACTTCAATTTCACACCGTTGAGTCTTCTTCTGTACAGTGTGTTGTCGACAAACTGGTACATACTTGACTGCCGGGCTACTCTTTCCGCTTCTTCTTGCTCTTCGGGAAGTTCTCCTGTCTGAAGGAAACGGACAATCTGCTGTGCCCATGCTGGAGCTTGCGGCTCGACAACAAGGACTAAAGGCACATCTGCTGCAGCGGGAACATCCGCTTCTACAGTGAGAACCTGCGGCTCAGCCGGGGCTTGACGTTCCCCGGCAAGCTTGCCGGAGCAAAACTTGTTGGGAGCGTCTGCTTCAACGGAACAAACCCTAGGGCTTGCCGGAGCAGACTGCTCCTCAGCACCCTTGGTGTTGACCTTGGGGACCTTCTTGGCGGTGGCTTCGGGGAGCTCTGCCAGAAAAAAGTCACCAGAAATCAACTTCCTCTTCTTGCTCTATCCAGTTGATGGCGTTACAGACGGTTGAGTCAGTTTGAGCACAAAGATCCCTGGTTCCACAGGTAACTTAAGTGCGGCGCACTTCGATAAGCCATCGGCAATGTCGTTCTGAGCTCTTGGAACATGTTCCATCCAGAGGCCGTCAAAGTGCTCTTCTAACTTTCTCACTTCATCAACGAGGCTTCCATCAACGGACTCGATAATTCTTGTTCACTTGGCGGACGACAAGCTGCGAGTCACCCCGACAATGAGCTTCTTGATCCCAAGGTCTGCTGCGATCTCGAGACCGCAAGCAAACCTTCATACTCTGCGGTATTGTTCGTTGCTTGCTCCTTGGGAAAGTGCATCCGACTACGTGCTTGAGGTGCTCTCCGGCATGCAACAAGTAGCACGCTCAAGACCGGGCGCTTTGCATCGAGAAGGCACCATCAAAGTACATCAGCCACTCTTTGCTTGCTTCCTTAACGGGGATGCTCGTTTCTGGAATTTCTTCATCTAGTGTTGGCGTCCACTCTGCTATGAATTCTGCCAATGCTCTATTTTGGATAGTTGAAGTGCTCTCAAACTTGAGGCCAAAGCTTGATAGTTCCAAAGGCCCACCGACAATCCCGCTCTTGCTTCGGATTCTGCAGATCCTCTTCATGGAAAAGCAGTGACAACTGTGATCTCATGTGCTTGGAAGTAATGGCGCAGCTTTCAAGGCCATGAGAAGGCCGAAAGCAATTTCGCACACCGTAGTACCTTGACCTAGCCCCCTGCAGAAGGGAACTGACAAAGTAAACTGGGCGCTGCACCATTCTCTTCTGTATCTCCTCACGCGCCTGCGCAGATCCATCTTTGTCGGGACTAGAGCTTGTCGGTGAAGTCCCCTTCTTGCCGCTGGATGCATCTGCCGTGGTTGTTGGTTCATCATCCGCCTCCCTCTCCGCTAATAACGCAGCACTAACCACTTGATTCGTTGCCGCTATATACAGCAGCAACTTTTCTTATGGCTTAGGTGCGACAAGTGGTTGAGTGGAGGTCAGGTATCTCTTCATGTCTTGCAGCGCAGCCTCCGCTTCCGGAGTCCATTTCATTGGACCTTCCTTTTTCAATATTTTGAAAACGGCGGCGCCAGCAGAGACCTAGAGATAAACTCTTGAGCCGCCACACAACCGCAAGTCTTCGTACATCCTTGACGCGTTTTGGTGCTTCAATCTGCTCAATGGCCTTGATCTTGTCGGGATTGGCTTCAGTTCCCACCGAGACCACGAAGAACCCGAGAAGCTTGCGGAGGGGACTCCAAACACACACTTCTCGGGGTTAAGCTTGAGGTTGATCTTGCAGATTTGCAAAGGTCTCGTCTAAATCTTGAATCGAGTTGCCTTGTCCTTGCTCTTGACCACTATGTCATCCATGTAGGCTTCCACATTTCTGTGTATTTGTGGCTCAAAAGCGTCATGGACTACCCTTGCAAATGTTGAACTAGCATTCTTTAAACCGAAAGGCATCCGTATGAAACAGTATGTGCCACATGGAGTGATCAATGCGGTCTTCTCCTCGTCCTCTTCTGCCATGAAGATCTGATGGTATCCTGAATATGCGTCAAGAAATGAAAGCAAGTCACATCCGGCCGTGGAGTCGACAATCTGGTCAATGCGCGACAAGGGAAATGGGTCTTTGGGACAAGCTTTATTGACATCGGTAAAGTCGATACAAAGCCTCCATTTCCCGTTTGCCTTGTGCACAACTACAGGATTGGCCAACCACGTAGGATGGAGCACTCCTCTGACAAGGCCTGCTGCTTCCAATTTCTTGATTTCTTCTGCGATGAATTCTTGGCCCTCCACTGCTTGTTTCCTCACTTTCTGCTTGACGGGCCGCGCATGAGGACAGACGGCAAGATGGTGCTCGATTACTTTCCTGGGAACACCGGGGATGTCAGACGGTTGCCACGCAAACACGTCGACGTTCGCCCGCAGGAAAGCAACGAGCGCGCTTTCCTATTTAGGGTCGAGTGGCAATCGATGGTGAAGGTACCACCGGTGCCGTCCTCCTTGGCGGACACCTTCTTGGTCTCTGGCGAAGCTGCCATTGTCTTCTTACACTTGTCGGTGGAGCTCGATGGTGCGTCCTCGACGGTAGCGCAGCACTCCGAAAAGGTGCGCTTGCCGGAGTGGGCATCAGAACTCTTGCCGGACTTGGTCTTCTTCTTCCCCCCGGGAGCTTCAACGGCAGGTGACTTGCGATCTCTTGCGGCTGCTGCTTCTCGGTAAATCTTATCGGCGCAGATAAGAGCATCCTTCTTGTCGCCAGGGACAGAGATGACACATATCGGGCCTGGCATCTTCAGCATGTTGTATGCATTGTGAGAGGCTGCCATGAATTTGGCGAGTGCTGGACGGCCGAGTATCCCATTGTAAGGCAATGGAAAGTCAGCAACGTCAAAAGTGACCCTCTCAGTCCTGAAGTTCAACTCGCTGCCAAATGTCACCGGCAACGTGATCTGTCCCTTCGGCTTGCTCCTTCCCGGATTGATTCCTTGAATGTGCCGGTCTCTTCGAGCTCATTGTCGGGGATCCGAGTTTCGAGTACCGCGGAGGAGATCAGGTTCAAGCCAGCCCGCCGTCAACTAGCATCTTAGTGACCTTGAGGTTGGGATAGTTGGTGAAACCAACATCGGCAAGCACCCGACCACAGTTATGCGATCCGGGTGGTCCTCAATATCAAAGATGATAGGCGTGCTGGACCATTTCAGAGGCTTGCGTGACTCGACGGGTGGTTCTGCCGCATTGACTTCCCACACCCACTGCTTGAGCTGGCGGTGTGAAGTATGCAGGGACGCACTGCCGTCAATGCACAGGACCTCTATGGCTTTCTGGAACTCCTGCTCTCCGGTGTTGTCATCATCCATATCTTCATTGTCGTCGTCATCTTCATCCTTGTTGCAGCCGCGGGGAGGTATGTCTCCTTGCCGCTGCTTGGCCTTGCCGCGGCGTCCTCCTCGGCCGGGGCGTTTCTTGCTGTATCCTCCAGCACCTTTTTGGGCCTTCTCCTTGTCGCGTCGCTCGTATTCAGCATTTTGCTGCTCGACAAGCTGCTCGACCTTCTTGCAGCTCTGGAGGTCATGGCCCTTGGTGCGGTGGATCTTGCAGTACTGCTTGTTGGTGCCGTCCTGCTTGTCGGCGACCGCCACAGCCTAGCAGTTGGTGCATGCGGCAGTCTCCTTGCCGGAGCTACCAGCTTTGGCATTCTTGGCGCCGCCTACGTTGCCGAACTGCTCAACGACTATCACATCTTTGCCTTTCTTCTTCCTGTTGTTCCGCCGCCGGTTTTTCCTTGCCGGGGCAGCATCCTCGCTATTAGATCCTCCTGCTCCTGTATTCTCTCCAGGAAGTTTCCTCCCTTCCTCAGCACGTGCACACTTGTCGGCCAGGGCATATAGCTCACTGACGTCTCTAATCTTGCACATCGCCATCTCCTCCCGCATCCTGCGGTTTCACACGTTCTGATGGAACGCACTGATGACCGCGGCAGGGTGGACATCTGGGATGTTGTGCTGTACACGGCTGAATCTCTGAATGTACTTGCGCAGGGGCTCTCCTTCCTTCTGGGCGAGCAGATGAAGGTTGCTCTCTTTGCCATGAGGCTTGTGGCCACCTGTAAAGGCGCCAACAAACGGATGCGACTTGCCGTCGTACTTCTCTGGTACGTATGGCTTGAAATTCTTCATGCTGGGCCACTGGACTTGCCACAGCTCACAAGTGAACGCAGGGCAACCTACCACGTACGGCAAGTCGCCTGGTTCCCCTGGCGCATGCATGTCGACAGAGGGCCCAGCGCGCTGGTCCGATTGACGCCGTGCTTCTCTTCGGCGCTCAATGCGAGTACGAGCATCTTCTTGCTGTCGTTCGTGAAGAACTTGGCGCTGATCGCGATGAGTTCGTGGATCTGATGATGCGGTGGAGTCGCTGTCGAGGTAGATCCGGCGAGTCGGCAATCTTGGCCTTCGGGGTGGAGAGTGCATGGTGGTTGCACCCCCACCGGTTTTGTCGCCATCGGCTCGTGCCTGGCAATCTTGCCGCGGCTGCGATGTACTCGGCTGCCGTGGGGTGTCTCCGCTAAGCGGCCGATGAGACTCTGAATGGTGGCCCTCCATTCGTCGATCTTGTCTGCCGTTGGAGGGTAATCCAGGAGCAGTTGAGCTCGCGCCAAAGCTTCTGCTGAAGTGGTGGGTGGCAGTGGCGAACGGTGCGAGGAGCGGGATATGCTCGGACTTCTAACTATGTTAGAAGGAGTAGTATCCCGTCCAGGCGACCGTGTCTCACTCGTGCCAGCACGGTTGCGTGCATGCTGGTCCTGAGCACCCCGAGATCCACCGGCCCGATCTTGGTACAACGAACGTATGGTACCGTGAGTACCATGACGCTGTCGGTCCCGCGCCTCCTGAGATGGGTGCGGTGCATGTACGGACGCCGAGGTCTGCGCAGCCTTGTCCTTGGACCTGGCAGCACTGTGAGCTCCCTCGTCGACGCCCGTTCTTCCGCCGGCGTCTACCCCAACACCCGTTTGCTTCGGTGGGGGTGGGATCGATGCGAACGGAGTAGCCGCCTCTGAAGCCTTCTTCTTCGGTGGCATGTTGATGAAAAAGATGAAGATCTAGCCCGTGTGAACGCCGGATCAGGTTCACACAACCTAGACGCCCCCCTACCTGGCGCGCCAAAGATGTCGGGGAAACCGATCCACGAACACCTATGGGACCGGCGGACCGAGCCCCTTTCGGTTCGGCGGGGGGCGGAGATCGCACGAAGAGCGGATTGATGCGAAGCACACGAACAGTTTACCTAGCTTCGGAGCTCTCCGGAGAGATAATACTCCTACTGCTGCATGTCTGAGTGTATTGAGTTCTTGCTCGGGAGCGCTGAGTGCTATAGTACACGCTAGCTGCTAACGAGACCGAGCGTGAGTGTTTTTCTGCCTTCGAACCCCCTCTACATTGCACATGGGTCTCCTTTTATATGCTAAAGGGGTCACCGACAGGTGGCAACGTAGACAAGGGTAAAAATGGAAAGGTGTTGCGGTTGGTACAACTACCTGTACAGTGTACCATACCTAACCCTGACGGTAGGGGACAAAGGCATTAAATGCCCGTCTGCGTCGCCCAAATAGTGTAAAAAGGGACCGTCAGGGACGCCACTGCTTGCCACGATGGCAATCTTGTCAGCGCCGCTTGCCACCGCACATCGCTGGCTGCACAGCCTCCCCGCCACGCGCTACCGAAAGGTCCTGTGGTGACACGCTGGTGGATGTGCCGGAGCGTGGAGTGAGTGGTAGCTTGCGCGCAAGCGCTTTGCCGCGTCGTTGTCTTGTCGCGTCCGAAGCTTGTCGCCACGGGCCTCGCCGGACGCGTGGCGCGTCGCGGCAAGTTCCTTGAGATGTCTTGGTTGGCCTTCCCGGCAAGCTCCTCTTGCCGGGGCCTTGTCTCCTTGGCTTGAATACTTTGTTCTTGAATGGCTCCAAAGGAACCACGGAGGACCTTGGCGGTCACCCGGCAAGCCTTGCCACGGGGTGCTGCGACTGCCCGTGCACAAGTTCGGGATACTAGGGTACCCCTACTATAGTACACCGACAACTCGCTCATGAGTGTTCTTTTTTTTAGGGAAAACCTGATGGAGCCGATGGCACAATCGAGGAGTTTGGGGCCCTCGCTCGTGGGAGTTCTTTTTTTAGGGAAAGCCATCACGGCGATGTATATTGATTTGGAATAACAGTAATTATCCGTAAGAACATCAAGTAAAAAAGTTGGAGGGTGGCATGTGATGCTATGAGTCGAACCTATGGTGAGTTTTGTTTATGAGATTGTGAGATTTGTGTAAAGATTATGGGACGGATCAAAAGATGGATTGTGAGATTAGCGTATAGGACATGGCAAAAAGACTATACAACATGCATGCAATTGATCAGCGTAGGGTTGGATATTTGGGAAGAAGTCGTCAACGTACATACCTCGGAGGCGACATGTGCCTTCCAGCCCTATCTGCGCTTGGTCTTCGGCTGAAAGCCGCCAAGGCAATGGCCATGAGGATGGCGTAGCCAAACTAGGGTATGCTGTGATATTTTTTAGCTCATTTCTTCTTGTTTGCCATGAGGAAAGGGACTATTTGCTGCATTATAATGGCAATGGTGGGTAATTTAAAAGTTAAATCTAATCTAATGGTGATAAAGTTTTTACGTATTAAATATACGGTCAGATATTTTTAATTTTTGTGGTAATTTCTAGCCTATTTTTATTTTCTCTGGTTAGCCCATCAATCACTTTTTATATATAAATAGATGCCTGTAAATATGACTTGTGTTCCTCTTTCTACATCAGACTACTATTCTTGCATATACCGCATCAGTCACTTATGATAAGGCACCTTTAAGTCGCCACTGTGATATTGGTTGTGTCTTGCATATGATTTCTAGCATATGCTGCTTCTAATTTGTTGAAACGCCATACAGTTTGAACTTGGCAGAGTGATATTGGTTGCATCTTTCATATGGTGTCTAGCTTGCAGTGCTTCTAATTTGTTGAAATGCCTTCTGCTTAGTTACCACATCATAGGTGTGAATATGTCACACCATCCTGTTTTTCATATATATTCCATCCTCGCATGATGTGTTTGCCTTTCATCCGAGTAGTGTTCGTCAGTATCATGCATGAATGAGTTCTGAAGAGTCAGTATCATTACAGCTGAAGGAAATTAGTCCGGCATTGGATGATGGTGGTCCTTCGAAGCAACTCAAACAGGGGGTCTCTACAGATTCTACTCCGCCATCCTCCCAACAAGATTCGCAAGACATCACAAGGCTGGACAACCAACGTAGCCGTGTAGATGATGAGCACATCTCCCCTACTCCACCATCACAGGTGTTTGCTCTAACTTGACACTATTATATGTGGTTGCATGTTGCTTATGATGTCTAGCTTGTATTGCTTCTAACTAGAATTGCATCTGCTTACTTTACAAATAATGCCTGTGAATATGACACGTGTTCCTGTTTCTAGAACATACGTGTACACGATGAGCACATCTCCCCTACTCCACCATCACAGGTGCTTGCTCTTACTTGGAACTGTTCTACGTGGTTGCGTTTTCCGTATGATGTCTAGTTTGTATTGCTTCTGATTATGTTGAATTGCATCTGCGTAGCTTACAACTTATACCTGCAACAATCACTTACCCATAAGACACATTTAACATGGGATTGTGATGTAGGTTGCATCTTGCATTGTCTTCTAGCTTGTACTGCTTCTAATTTCTTGAAATGGCACTTACGACGAGACACTTTTTACCTGATAGAGTGATATTGGTTGCATGTTCATATGGTGCCTAGCTTTCATTTCTTCTAATTTTGTTCAAATGCCTTCCGCTTACTGTTTTTCATACATATTCCATCCTCCTATCGTACATGTGAATATGAAACGCTGTCTTTTTTTGTATATATTCCATCCTCCTGCGCTTGCCTTACATCAAAGTAGTGTTCATTTGTATCATGCATCAACCAGTTATGCAGAGCTAATTTTATTCATCTTCTTGTGGTTTTGACTTCATAAGGCAATATCAGAAAATAGGAAGGAAAAGAGTAAGTTAGGGGATGTTTGTGGTACTCCGCACCGACGCAAACAGAGACTCTCTAGATTTGCCACTGCTACTGCTAATGAAGTTGAAGTCCCAAGTCTACATGATGAGTTCATCTCTCGCACTCCACCATCGCCGGTGCTTGCTCTAAGTTGACAGTGTGATAATTGGTTTCATGTTGCATATGTTGTCTAGCCTGTATTTCTTCTATTTTGATTAAATTGCACCAGCTGAGTTTATACATTATACATGTGCATATGACATGGCTTTTTGTGTCTAGAATACACTGCATCTATCTATCATACCATGTTCTTACATCAAAGTACTACTGTTGTGTATCCCGCATCAGTAACTCATGATTGGACGCTCCTAACATGGCAGTTTGATAGTGGTTGCATCTTGCATTGATTTCTACGTTGTACTGCTTCTAATTTTTCGAATTTCCACTTATGACAAGACACTTCTAATTTGGCAGAGTAATATTGGTTGCATCTTTCATATGGTGTCTAGCTTGCATTACTTCTATTTTCTTGAAAATCCTTCTGCTTAGTTTGCACATCGTAGCTGTGAATATATCATGCCGTCCTGTTTTTCTTACATATTCCATTCTCATACGATTGTCTTACATCAAAGTATTGCTTGTTTGTATCATGCATCAATGAGTTCTGAAGAGTGATTTTATTCTTTTGTGTTGTGGGTACAACTTGACATGGCAAAGTCAAAAAAGAGCAAGGAAAGTAATATAGTACGGAGTGCTGTTACTCGTCGGGTGAAACAGAAAAGGCTTTTCCGTCGAGATTCTGCTGGTACTTATAGTGCAGTTGTAGGACCTTGAATTATGTCTAGAGGGGGGGGGGTGATTAGACTACTTGACCAACTAAAAACTTAACATTTTGCCAATTTTAGAGTTTGGCTGATTTTAGCTACTTTAGGACAAGTCAAGCAATCATCATACTATTCAAGCAAGCATGCAAAGAGTATATAGGCAGCGGAAATTAAAGCATGCAACTTGCAAGAAAGTAAAGGGAAGGGTTTGGAGGATTCAAACGCAATTGGAGACACGGATGTTTTTGGCGTGGTTCCGATAGGTGGTGCTATCGTACATCCATGTTGATGGAGACTTCAACCCACGAAGGGTAACGGTTATGCTGAGTCCACGGAGGGCTCCACCCACGAAGGGTCCACGAAGAAGCAACCTTGTCTATCCCACCATGGCCGCCGCCCACGAAGGACTTGCCTCACTAGCGGTAGATCTTCACAGTAGGCGATCTCCTTGCCCTTACAAACTCCTTGGTTCAACTCCACAATCTTGTCTGAGGCTCCCAAGTGACACCTAGACAATCTAGGAGACACCACTTCCAAGAAGTAACAAATGATGCGTTGATGATGAACTCCTTGCTCTTGTGCTTCAAATGATAGTCTCCCCAACACTCAACTATCTCTCATAGGTTTTGGATCCGTGGAAAGAAGATTTGAGTGGAAGGCAACTTGGGGAAGGCTAGAGATCAAGATTCATATGGTAGGAATGGAATATCTTGACCTCAACACATGAGTAGGTGGTTCTCTCTCAGAAATGGTATGTTGGAAGTGTAGGTTCGTTCTGATGGCTCTCTCCACGAATGAAGAGGAGGTGGAGGGGTATTTATAGCCTCCACACAAAATCTAACCGTTACATACAATTTACCAAACTCGGTGGGACCGATTCAACAGACTCGGTCGGACCGATTTAGTAAACCTAGTGACCGTTAGTGATTTTCGATGGGACTGACATGCATCTCGGTGAGACTGATTCGGTTAGGGTTAGGCCATAACGTAATCTCGGTAAGACCGATTACACAAACTCGATGAGACCGATTTGGTAATATGCTTTCCAGAGAGTTGGTCAGGTAAACTCGGTGGGACCGATTTGCTCTTTTCGGTGAGACCGAAATGTTACAAAAAGGAAAAAGAGAGTTTACATTGCAATCTCGGTGGGACCGATCGCTCACTTTGGTTAGACCAAAACGTTACGAAGGGAAACCGAGAGATTACAATCCCATCTCGGTGAGACCGAGATCCCTATCGGTAAGACCGATTTGCTTAGGGTTTGTGGCAGTAGCTATGACTTTTGGAATCGGTGGCGCCGGATTGGAAGAATCGGTGTGACCGAATTTGGCTTTGGGTTTAGTTCATATGTGGATGTGGGAAAGTAGCTAAGGGTTTTGGAGCATATCACTAAGAACATGAAGCAAGAGGCTCATTAAGCAACACCTCATCCCTCCTTGATAGTATTGGATTTTCCTATAGACTCAATGTGATCTTGGATCACTAAAATATAAAATGAAGATTCTTGAGCTTTTGAGCTTGAGCCAATCCTTTGTCCTAAGTATTTTGAGAGATCCACTTTCATTATCCATGCCATGCCATTCATTGAGCTTTCCTGAAATAATAGTCTTGGAATAGCATTAGCTCAATGAGCTATATGTTGTTATGAATTACCAAAACCACCTAGGGATAGTTGCACTTTCAGCAGTAGAAGGTCCAAGTCCACCGGCTAAATCTACAAACACAGTATCACCTACTCCACCAGCTACAACATCCGCTTCAACTGTACCAGCATCTCAACCAGTTACTCGTTCGTTTGCTCCGGAACTAGCCAGTTCCCAAGCTGCCTTCACACCTAACACTACTTCCGAAGCACTGTTGACACAACAAGACTTGGCAAGATCAGATGAACCTCATGAGCATCAACACCAAGACGGTACCTGACCGAGTCAAGTTGCAGTTGCATGCTCCTTTATATGTACTCTCACGCTTTGATGTACACTAACACTTTCCATATTCGTTGTTGAACTAGCACCACGGCGCAAGCGCGAAACAGACATCGTGGATAATGCTTGATGATTAACAAAATCTGAAGGAGGAAGAATGGAGATCCATTTTGAGGCAGGTTTAAAAAGGCCACGTGATTCTACACAGTCAGCCAAGTTAGTATCAGGGGCAGCCATTGCTGTTAGGTGTCATGCGCGTATCCTCCCAACATGGATCCAGTACAGGAATGAGAAAGACAATACCCAATTTAACACCTTCCTTGACCATTTATCTGTAAGTAATGTTATTCATCGCAATTAGTAATATTGTCTTGCTCTGTCCCATACTTTCTAGCTTCCTCCTAATAAGACTCACATTTTTTTTCAATAGATGAGGTTCAAGTTGGATCCGAAAGATGATGCAACTAAACAAGCATGCACGCATGTTTTTCAGTTTGCTCTGCGACAGTATCGGTACCACCTTAGAAAATATCACTCTGAAGGCAAGGCTAACAATGAATTCGCCCAAACATCTCTAGTGGAATATATTACGTGAAGACCGGACATCCTCGTTAAACAACATTCGATCCAAAGTATCGTAGGCTATATGTATTTGATCAGACCACATATTGAATTTGTATTTATGTATGTGCCTTACAAGTGTATCTTCTTCTAGGCTAACTGTTAGAAGAACAAAACCAACCGTTCTAAAGTGAAATTCCAACAGACAATAGGATCTCATAGCTATATTGCACACTGCGAGGCTCTTGTAAATAGCTGCTACTTCCTTCTTTTTTTGTGCCATATTATCGTATCTATATTGACTTGTTACAAATATAGAGGAAAAGCCCATGTGAACCAAAAAGAACCTGAACCGAATGCAGTGCAAATCTTCAAGGATTGCCACACTAGCCAGATGAAGGGCATGAGCACACCAGTACAAGCCGCTGTTGTAAGTCCTTACTCCTCCTGCCTTGAACTGATTGGTACTGTGATGTGTTCATTTAACTACTTGGTTTGCAGCCAATGTCAGTTACTCTGTTCACTTTTATACACAGTTGTCTTAACGTATCATTTCACCTTACATGGTTTAAAAGAGATGAAGGATATTCTTTTTTCTTGATCTCTAATCTAGTTGTTATGTTCACGTGCGCACACAATGAAAAAATAGCCTGTTTGTTTTATATCTGTTTGCCCATGATATGAATGATTTCATACTATGCTCATCCTACTTTAAAACATGTCTCTTTACCCTTATATGTCAATGAATGTGAGGAAATAGACAATACATTAGGCATGCTACATGGACATATGTTCCGAAAGTGATTTTATTATGTAGTTGGCACTACAATACATGCTAATGTATTACAGTAGTTAACCAAAATAAGTTTGTATAAACGTTTAAACTACTTTGTTTGTTTTTGTCTCATTAGTAACTCACTGGTACACTAATCTACAAGTTCAAACTTTCAGGAAGCTATGGAACAAATGATTGAATAGCCACAACCACCTGAAGGTTACGAGGCTACTACAGGCACAATGTCACCTCTTGCTGCAAGGCGCGTCAGATCTCTCCACTAACGGTGGCAAAAAGCACCTTCCCGCATAATTCGGGTTGGTTGTCAAGGTAACCTCGCCCAAATCGCCATCGAACAAAATCTTCCTGCTAGATGAGTGATCTATCTGTGCTCCGCACACAAGTCCAATCCCTAATGGACGTTGTTTCGAAACAAGAATAGTGGTTGAGAAATGCTGTCAAGATATGAATGGTTTTGAAACCAGACTATCAGACATTCGCTTCGTTGTTGAAGAGCAATGGCGGAAAAAAAGGTGGAGATCATGTTGCTCCATCAGATTCTATAGCCTGAAACATTAGCACTCAGGTCAAATGATCTATGCTTCTATACATCTAATGGTGCTTTTATCTGGAAGGACTGTAAACGTTATGCCAACAGGCCTTTTGTTGTATGATTGGAATTTATTTTGTTCTGATACAACAGTTATGATGCTGCCACAGGCTGTCAGGGGTTGGGTGCGACATATGCCAAAGGATGGCTTATCATGGTGGGGGCGAGTAGAACGTCGCCGGTGCCTGGAAACGGGATGAGGCGCAGACATGCACACCGGCGAATCTTAGCCAACTTCGGGGCTCTCCGGGGAGATAACACCCCTACTGCTGCTCTGCGGGGTCTCTGCATGGTCACTATGGCGAAACGGTTACAGAGGTGCTCCTAGAGCTGTATCGGGAAGCTAGAAGGAGCTAGGCTGGCTCTCTCTTCCCCTGTCTGTGTGTCTAACTCTATCCAAGGCCGAACCCTTTGCATGGGTGCCCCGGGGGGTTTATATAGGCCTACCCCCCCCACCCCGGGGGTACAATAGTAATCTGACCGGGCGTGGCCCCACCCGCCGGGCTCTCAAGCCGCCCTTCCTTCTGCTTCGGGCCCGGGCCGACCGGTGGTCCCAGCGACAGCCGAACACTGTGCAGCACTCTTGATGACGCAGGCTTGGTCATGGGGTCGTGGCAACAGTGCCGCCGTCTATCGGGCGATCGCTGTCCCCACTCCCGATCCAATCTGGTTTATGGCTTGTGGGGCCCTGGCGGGGAGGTGGCCGACTCCGTGGAGGCCGAATCCCTCAGGGCCGTCATCTGGCGCTCTGCCGTCTCTGATTCACCCACTGATGGGTGGCCCGGCGTTCTCTGGGCCGTACAGGCCGGCGTCGTGGGCACAGTGCATCACGCACTGTGGCTGAGGTCAGGGGAGGCATGGCAACAGTGCCGCGCCTCGCCGGAGATCTCCCGGCGATACGGCTCACTTTAGCCATGCCAACCCCTCGTAGGCGAGAGGGGATGGCCACGTCGGGGCCGTACTCTGCATCGGTCTTCGTGAAAGGTCGCGGGCCGACTCCCATAGTCGGCGCTTCTGGAGGTCGCAAGCCGGGAGTCGGCTTGCTTTAAGGTCGTCGTCTGGGACTCGGCCTCGCCGAAGGTCGCCAGCTGGGACTCGGCCAGAGGGGCGCGGCCTGCCCCGACGTCTTGAAAGATCCTGGGTCCCGGGTCGGCCTACCCGTGGCCCATTACTCCGATAGTAGTCCCTGAAGCTGGTGAAGCCCTGCGGGCGCCGCCTTGTGGGGCTTCAACAGTTTCAATCTTCCCAGTGCCGATTCTGAGACTCGGCCGCTGTTTCTTTGAGCTGACTCGCCGAAGTCGGACTCGTTCGTCGAGGGGCCATTATTCGCAAGTCGCGGTGGGAAAACAGGCGGCGTATCGGATACGCTTCCCTGCCATCATCGAGACAGTCCTATCACGTGGCGCCACGTGGGGACGATAGTCTGCCCACCCACGCGCGCGACGGGACGGGCCGCCAGGTGGGGCCCGCCACTACCGCGCCTCGGCTTCCGAGCGGATCCGCTGCGGCTGCGGACGGTTGGCATCCCCATGTTGTTATCAAGGCGCAGAACCCGTGGGTAATCGTGGCGGCGAGGGCCTCGGCGCAGCTTAATCCCACGCCCGCCTCGGCTCCTCACCAGAGGGCTATAAATAGGCGGGAGGAGCGGGCAAGATCAAGACGCACACCTCTCCCCCGCTCTCCTGCCATCTCTTTGTAGGATCGAAGAAGGTGAGAGTGTCTAGAGGGGGGGTGATTAGACTACTCAACAAGATAAAAATTATGCCTTTTGACAAAGACAAGATTTTGGCAGATTTTGCATAACACACAAGTCAAGTAGCATACTACACATGCAATTCTAGAATATGGGCAGTGGAAAGTAAATTGCACAAGTAGTAAAGAGAAGTGGAGAAGATCAAACGCAATTTGGAGACGCGGTGATTTTTCTCGTGGTTCCGATAGGTGGTGCTATCGTACTTCCACGTTGATGGAGACTTCAACCCACGGAGGGTAACGGCTGCGAGAGTCCACGGAAGGCTCCACCCACGAAGGGTCCACGAAGAAGCAACCTTGTCTATGCCATCATGGCCTCACGCCCACGGAGGGCTAGCCTTACTGGGTAGATCTTCACGAAGTAGGCGATCTCCTTGCCCTTACAAACTTCTTGGTTCAACTCCACATCTCGACGGAGGCTCCCAAAAGCTTACACCTAACTAATCTAGGAGGCACCACCCTCCAAAAGGTAATAGATGGTGTTGATGATGATGAACTCCTTGCTCTTGTGCTTCAAATGATAATCTCCCCAACACTCAACTCTCCTCACCGATTTGGCTGTGGTGGAAGAAAGGATTGAGTGAAAGCAACTTGGGAAGGCTAGAGATCAAGCTTCATATGGTGGGAGTGGAGCAACTTGATCTCAACACAAGGGTAGGTAGTTCTCTTCTCGTAAATGTAAGGTAGGAGTGGTAGTTCTTTCGATGGCTCTCCCACGAGTGAAGAGGGGTGGAGGGTATATGTAGCCTCCACACAAAATCCAACCGTTACACACATTTGACCAATCTCGGTGGGACCGAAGTTGACAACTCGGTGAGACCGAAAGTTCAAATCATGTGAACGTTGGGATTTTCGTGGGACCGAAAATACAATCTCGGTTTGTCCGATTCGTGCAAAGACAAGAGCTTGCCAATCTCGGTGGACCGACTTCATCATCTCGGTGACACCGATTTGATGACGTAGATTCTGTAAGCTTGGCAACTCAGGTTTCGTGAGACCGAGTTCGTAATCGGAAAATCCGAGATTTCTAGGGTTTGGCTTTGTGGTGAGGTGGTTCATCTCGGTGACTGGTTTAGAATATCGGTGGGACCGAGATTACTTATGAGTGTATATGGCGGTGAGAGTTGCGATAGTTTAGGAGATGTATCACTAAGCACTTGAACAACCAGATCATCATCATAACCTCATCCCTTTAATAGTATTGGCTTTCCTATGGACTCAATGTGATCTTGGATCACTAAACCAAAAATGGAGTCTTGAGCTTTTGCCAATGCTTGCCTTAGCATTTGAGGGGTCCACCTCTTCAGTCCTTTTGCCATGCCAATGTGATTGAATTTCCTGAAACATACTTGATAAAAGCATTAGTCCAACCACAAAGTATGTTGTCATTAATTACCAAAACCACCCAGGGAGCAAATGTGCTTTCACTCTTCTTCCTCCGCCGCGAGCCAAAGCATCCTTCCTCGTCAGTGATGAGCTCTTCTTCCGCTGCGCCCCCCACCTCGCGCTCCGGCATGTGGGACGGCTCGGACGTGGAGGCGGAGCACATCGAGTTTCTCCGCCGGACCCGCCGCCTCCCAGCGAGAGACTGTGCACGCCTGGCCCCGCGGGCGGCGAGAGATCCGCCCCGCACGGAGGAGGGCGAAGGGTCGCCTTCCGCTCGCACCTAATCGCGCTGGCTGGGGCTTCCGGCGGCGGGTTCTTCCGCTCGTTCCTCGGAGTTCCACAAGCCACCGCACCACCTCACCCCAAACGCGTGGTGCTGCTCGCCTCGCCACTCTATGCGAAGGCTACCTCGTGTTCTCCCCACCCTCGAGCTGTGGGAGAGTTCTTCTCTTGGCTTCGGTACTCAGGCCGCCGGCATGCCGTCTCGATCACGGCACCTACATCATGATCGGCGCCGACGGCCGACAACCCTTTCCCTCCCATCTCGTTGGTGAAATCGGTGAAGATGTGGCAGAAATCTTACTTCTACGTGAAGAACATCTCCACCGACGGCGACTGGGTCAACTTGCCGCCCTTCGACCCCGAGCCTCTGACTGGCAGGCTTGCCAGTTGGTCCCACCGGTCCAGATCGCTGTCTCCTTCCGGAGCCTGCTCCGTGGCGCGGCTCCTAGTTCTGCTGCAGTCGGAGGGCCTCGTCGGATCCGATCTTCTGGCCGCCTTTGTGGCGCGCCGAGTCCTCCCGCTCCAAGGCCGGCCTCACCTCATCTGTCAGATGAGCGGCCGCCACGATCCGAGCCAGCTGAGCACCAAGGAAATGCCCCGCGCGGAGGTGGTGAACTTGGTGAACCACATCGCGCACTGCGAGTTCACGGAGAACTGGCAGTTCGGCAAGGAGCCGTACTCGCGCGACAACCCCCCTCCAATGGTAAGTCGCATCCTTCTGTAGCTTAATCTTCTTTGCAGCCGACTCCGGACTCTAATCATTGTTGGTTTCTTCTGGGCAGAGTCCCCTCACGGCGCCCGCAGCCGGCGCCATGAGAGAGCCCCACGACTACGTCCCAGACCGCGAGGACAGCAATGTCGACGACCCCGACTTGGGGGGCGACGGCGCTAGAGGCCGACGCCGAAGGCGGCGGAGAGGGGGCGGACGGCGGCCTCAGGCCATCAGCCACCTTCGCCGACTGGCCCGAGGACGACGCCGACGTGGAAGTCGTCCCACGCCACCAGCCGAGGGCCGGCCCCTCCGGCCAAGTTGGCGCAAAGAGGCGTCACACCGGGCCGAGCGTGCCCGGCGGCAAACAGAAGAAGTTCAAGGGCGGCCGCGCGAAGCCAGAGGAGGCGGCGCAAGGCCAACCGCTCAAGGGAAGTGAGAAGGCCGCCGCTAGTTTTTGCGTGAGTCTTCTTTACTTTTTCATTTTCTTTGTTGGATCTTGTTCGAGTCTTCTTTGATTTTTCCCTCCGATCTTCTCCAGAGCTCCCCTCTCCCTTGAGAGAGTCGCCGTCCCCTCTGTCATGGGGTCGGTGGAGACATCCGCCAACACTCGGCGGATTGATCCCGCCGCCGACCTTCGGGAGGCGACGAAACAGAACGCGCGGTAGAAGTGCGATGAAGAGGAGGCCGACCGCCTGGAGAAGGCGGAGGCTGAGAAGGCGACCGCCAATGCCCAGAAGAGACTGGAGGAGGCCGAGAATGCCGCCGCGATGAGACGACACACTGAGGAGGTCGCGCATCGCTGATCGGCGATGCTCGTCCCTCCGTTGTCGTCAGCGCCGCCGGCTCTGGAGTTCACGGGGCAGACCGGGGAGGTCGGCACCGAGAACCCTCTCGTGGAGGAAGGCGGCGACGCATCAGGCTCGGACACCCACGCGCCGCCTTCGCCGCCTCCACCTCCGTCTAGGAGGCCGCATGGCAATCAGCCGGTGGACCCGCAGGATCCTCCGACTACGGACGACGCCGAGGCGCGGCTGCTTCTTCAGGTCGCCGTGCTGGCACGCCGCCGCTTGAGAGGACGAAGCTCGGCGCCGCGAAGCTCGGGAGATCGGGCGCCATGAAGCTTCGGTGAATTGACGCCGAGGCCTCCAGCGCCCGCACCGGCTGGCTACGCTGGAGGCGGCACCGCCCGCTGAATCGAGCCTCCAGACGCCCACCAAGCTGCTGTGGAGAGCGACGCCCTCCAAGTCTGCACCAGAGCGCATCTGGCTGTGCGGACATCTGTCCGAGTATGTTTCCTTCTCTCTTTTTTATTATTTTCTGCCTTTCTCTGTGGGGGCGCGCCAGCGCACCCACTGGGTGTAGTCCCCGAGTTCCGGGTCGGCTGCTGAGCAGGCGGTTCGGAACTCCCTCTGGTGAGCTCCGAGGACTAACTTTCGCCTTTGCCGGCTTTTTTGCAGGAATATCATAATCTCCGCGCCGCTGCCTTCAACCGCAACGTCGAGGAGCTGAAGAAGCGGACCGCCGACCTAACGGAAAGCCGAGGTGAGTTATTTCTTCCTTCTTCGCGGGGGCGCGCTGGCGCACTGCATGGCTGTAGTCCCCGAGATTCGGGCCGATCACTGAGCGGCCGGGTCGGATCTCTCCGCGACACTTTTCTTCTTCTCCGCTGGGCGTCTTTGGCGCTTCGCTGGCTGTAGTCCCCGAGATTCGGGCCGACTGCTGAGCAATCGGGCCGGATCTCCCCGGCGATCTATCTTACTGATGACTTTTCTTGTCTTCTTCTTCGTTCTTCAGACGCCAATGCCGCCCTCCAGGAGCAGCTGGGCGAGGCCAACACTGCTCGTCGTGCCAAGGAAGAGGAGTGCGACAAGCTCGCCAAAGAGCGCGATCTGCTGGCGACGCAGCTAGCCGAGTAGTAGGAGTTTCTCTGGAAGGCGCAGGACGACGCCAAGTCGCGGGAGGTCGCCCTCATGGCCGAGTTCGAGGTCGAACGCTCCGCCTGGACTGACCGGGAGGCGAGGCTGACCTCCGGCTATCATGAGCTCGAGGACATCATCGATGGTAAGTCTTTTTTTGCTTCTTTGGTCTTCCGACTTTGTGTCGGGCTGATGTCTGATTTTCTGACTATCTTCTTTTCTGCCTTGGCAGACTTCTTTCCCGGCCATTCATAAGCCGTCCCTCTGGCCATCGAGGCGGCTCGGGAGGCGCGAAGGGAGAAGGGTGAAGTGATTGCCTCCAACGCCCCCCAAACCATCGACGAGCAGCTTCTGAGCATCGGGGCTCGTCTTCGCCCCGCCACCGCTCGCTGCGCCGTCTTTCAAGGCGGTGCCCAAGTGGTTGCCGCCAGGCCGGACGTGCCGCTCTTCGCGACCGCCACCGGATCGCTAACTGGCTGGAAGTCGCCGCGGCTGTCTTGAGGCTTGAAGGGCTCGCCCGGCCGAGCACGCTGGCCTTGAGTTTGTCAAGGGTGGTATCCGGCTGGACTGGACCGTCTCGCTGCATTCCGGCCGAGGCCCAGCCGAACCGAGGCCGAGAAGGCGCTTGCCGAAGCGCCGGCGGCTATCGCGAGTACACGGACACCAGCGTCTTCGTGCCCGAGCGGACTGGCGGCGAGGCGGCACCGCCGGACTAGTTCGATGAACCCGAGTACGAGGAAGACTCTCAAGGAGGTGATCGACTCCAGCCGAGGAGGAGGACGAGTCGGAGGACGGAGGCGAGGAGGAGGCGCTAGAAGATGAAGCAGGCGGCCAGCCTCAGCCCGATCGCGCCTCCAAAGAACGAAAGCCACAGTAGGACAAGGCGATCGCCACCGGAGGCGACTCAGCCGAGACCGCCACCGATCGCCTCGCATCCGACACCGCCGTCACCTCCGATCCTCCGGCCCTGGAGGCCGCCTCCTAGATCGCTTCTGTTTATCTGTCTTCATTAATCTCTTGCAAGACTTGTTAGATTCGAACAATTCCACCCACGGGGTGTATCCTGAATTCTTATTTGGATATTCGGCCGAGGGCCTATGTAAATATTTATCTAATTCCCGCCTTTCCTTGCTTATTGCTCCTTAGGCTTTTTTCCTTTGCCGCCTTCCTTCAGTTGCCGCCTTGCCGGCTGGGCAGCCGCTCTGCGGACTATCGCCGGGTCAAGTGCTTGGCTACTTCAGGAAGGCAAGTACTTAGCCATTTAGAGTTTTTTCTAGCAAGTCGGCTTAGGAAGCGACAGGCCGACTATTCGAGAGTCGGCTGTCCTTGATAAGAGTTGAGATGGCGAGCCGACTGTCCATGAGTCGGCTCGGTGGGGGGAGGCTGGTAGCCGGCTTGGGCTATGCGTAAGCTTTTAGGTCCTTAGCCATTTTTCATGTGTACGCTCATTCTTGTTTGTTTCCTGCCTACCGACAGTCGCTCTACGAGCTGCGGCTTTCGACAGGAGATGGCTTGAGCGCAACACATTACTTGTCTGACCGCAGGAAGCATTCCATAACGCAAGACGGCAAGTCCCCGAGCCGACTAGTCGGACCCGGTGCCAGACAGTATGATAAAAAGAGCAGCATATTCATAAGCGTAATTCTTATCATACAGATAATCAAAAAGGCAGTCCTGGAGCTCGTCCCGGGGGGCCTAAGGTCTTAGTACTTTAATACAAAGAGGGTAGTGCGATACATAATGTGATCAAGCTGAAAATCTTCAAGAAGATTCGCGCTCCACGGCGCCTGCTTTTGCCGGAGTCATCCCACTTGCGCGCCGAGGCTTCGAGCATCGATCAAATAGTAGGCGCTGCTCCTCAGCACCTTGTCGATGATGAAGGGACCTTCTCTAAGGCGCCGATAACTTGTGCTGGCCGGCTGTTCTCTCGAAGTCACCGGAGCACAAGGTCGCCTCTTGAATGATCTTGGCTTGACCTTGCGGTTGTAGTATCGGCACAGACTCTGCTGGTAGATGCTGGACCGACTGAGTGCCAACAGTCGGCCCTCTTCCAGCAGATCGACGCCGTCTTGGCATGCTTCTTCGGCTTCCTCTTCGGTGTACATGGAGACTCGCGGAGAGTCAAATTCTATATCCGTTGGGATGACGGCTTCGGCACCGTAGACCAGGAAGAAAGGCGTGAATCAGGTTGACTTTTTTGGGGTTGTGCGCAGACTCTAGAGGACGGCAGGCAGCTCTTTGACCCAACAGCCGGCCGAACGCTCGAGTGGTTCGACCAATCGAGGCTTGATGCCGGACAGGATGAGGCCATTGGCTCGTTCCACCTGGTCGTTTGACTGCGGATGGGCAACAGACGCTAAGTCCAGTCGGATGCCCTGCGTCGCGCAGAAACGAGCCAAGGTGCCTTTGGTGAAGTTGGTGCCGTTGTTGGTGATGATGCTGTGCGCTATGCCGTACCGCACCGTGATGTCGGCAATGAAGGTTACTACAGTAGGCCCGTTCAATTTCTTGATGGGCTTTGCTTCCACCCACTTGGTGAACTTGTCCACCGCGACAAGCAGATGAGTTAGGCCGCCTCGGGCCGTCTTGAATGGTCCTACCATGTCCAGGCCCCAAACTGCGAAGGGCCAGGCAATGGGGATTGTCTTCAGCGCGGAAGCCGGCTGAAGGGGCTTGGAGCGGAACATCTGGCACCCCTTGCATTTTTGGATTAGTTCCTTAGCTTCTTCCAGGGCAGTCGGCCAAAAGAAACCTTGCCGAAAGGCTTTGGCCACGAGCGCCCTCGAAGCCGCATGGTGGCCACACTCGCCCTGATGGATGTGTCTGAGGATCGCTTGGCCTTGCTATGACTCTACGCAGCGCTGGTAGACACCAGTGACACTGCGCCTGACTAGCTCTCTGTTGACTATGGTGTATGCCGCCGCCGCGCTGCACTTGCCGAGCCAGATCTCGCCTGCTGGTAATTCTTTGTTCACTAGCAACTTGAGGATGGGCAGTGCCCATGAAGGTGCCGCTATCTCTTCAACTACTACCACAAATGATTTGGACAAGGGTGGCTGGGCCGGGAGGCGGCAGGTTGGAGTATGCCGCTGTTTGCTGGTTTGAGGGAATCTTCGATGATTAGCAGCTCCGCTGATCGGGCGCAGCCCCCGGCCGGGCTCGAAGTCCTCGGCCGATCGGGCGCGCCGCCCCGGCTGGGCTCGATGTCCCGGCCGACCGGGCGCAGCCCCCGCCGGTTTCAATCGTGGCTTTGAGGTCGCCATCGGGCCTTTGGAGTCGGATCCGACTATTTTCGGCGGAGCCGCACGAAGATGGAGTCTCGACTCGTGAAGGCTTGATAGACGGCTTGAGGAGGCGCCAAGGGCAACGCCGAAGGTATCGCTTGGCGAGTGGAGCCGACTCGCGCTAAGGGATCTCGCTGATCGTTGTCATTTCTTGGCACGTGAAGGAATTTGCACCCTCGAAATATCCGCTGAGTTGTCGCACTGTGAAGCGGTAGCTCGCCATGTTTGCGCTTTTGGCGCCCCGCCACGGATGATTGCCGAACCACCAAGTCGGAGTTGGCATAGCATGTGATCCGGCGAATGCCGAAGTTCTTTGGCAAGCCGGAGCCCATTGATGAGCGCTTCATATTCGGCGACGTTGTTGGAGGCGGCGGCGGATTTGCAAAGACGATTTGAGCTTGTCGCCTTAGGGGAGGTGAGGACGACGCCGCTCCAAGGCCGTGCACATCTTGGAGCTTGAAGTGCATCCGCCAATGAGTGGAGTCGGGCGCTGGCGGCAGGTACTGGGTCTCGTCCCAGTCGACGAGGAAGTCGGCCAGCAACAGTGACTTGATGGCGCAAGGGGCTGGTAGTAGATGGTGTAGGGGCTAGATCAATAGCCCATTTGGCCACTCGGCCGGAGGCGTCTCGGCTTCCAATGATCTCGGCGAGTGGAGCAGTGCAAACCACAGTGATTGGATGCTCTTGAAAGTAGGGCTTCAGCTTCTTGGCGGCAAAGTGCACACCGTAACACATCTTCTGATAGTGAGGGTAGTTCTGCTTGGAGGTCGACAGACTCGCCTGTAATATACCGTCTCGGACTGGAGCGCCTTGCCTTCCTCCTTGCGCTCGACTACGATGACTGTGCTGACTACTCGACTGGTGGCGGCGATGTACAAAAGCATGGGCTCTTTGGGAGGTGTAGTCAACATCTTCTTCAGTTGGAGAAATGCTTCATCTGCCTTGTGGTTCCACTCAAAAAAGGTGATCTTCTTCATCAGTTGATACAGGGTAGTTTCCGCCCACCGATCGAGCAATCGGCTGATCGACGCCAAGCAGCCGGTGAACTTTTGCACATCCAACACTCGGCTGGGTACCTCCATTCTCTCAATGGCCTTGATCATCTTGACGGGTTGCACTTTTGCCGTGTTCGAGACCGTAAGCCAAGGAGTCGGTTTACCGACCAAAAACGCACTTCTCGGAGTTGAGCTTGATCTCGAATCGCGCAGATTTTCAAAGGTCTTTTGAGGTCTTCCAGCAGCGCCCCATGCTTTTTCCGCCTTTACCACCACATCATCCACATAGACGCTATGCTCCTCGCCGAAGTTGCTTGAGGAGGCACTTCGCATGCAACGCTGAAAGGTGGCGCCGCATTCCTTAAGCCGAACGCCATTGTCGCAGCGTATATTCTCAAACGGCATGATGAATGCGGTCTTCACCGTCTGCTGATTCAGCTTGATCCGTGGTATCCTCGAGTATGAATCTAGGAAACTCAACAGCTCGTGATCCGCCGTGGAGTCTATCACCCGATCAATCTTGGCGAGCAAACGGGTCCTTTGGGCAGGCTTTATTGAGGCTTGTGCAATGATGCACATCTGCCATCGCTTGTTTTTCTTCAGCACCAAAGACCAGGTTTGCTAGCCACTCGAAAAACACTTCCATGATGAAACCGCCTGCCGTGAGCCGGGCTATCTCTTCTCCAACAACTCTTCTTTTCTTTTTTCGACAGCGCGCAAGGGCTGCCCGACGAGCTTCATATCTGGTCTCGACGTAGCTTGTGCTCGGGCGACCTCCGTCAAGACACCCGCATGTCCTTGGGAGACCATGCAAAGATGTCCCAGCTTCACGGAGGAAATCGACGAGCTCGCCTTCCTATTTGTCTGTCAAGGCCTGTGCCTCACGACAACAGATCTCTGGGTGCTCCGGGTCCAAGGGTATCTTCTTGGTTTCTTTAGCTGGCTTGAATGATCCTTCTACCTCCGACTCCTTGGGGTCGGGCGACATCTCTGGCTGCTTTCCGCCATCGCCACGACTCGTCAAGGAGCCGCTTCTCCGCGATCACCAAAGACTCGCCAGCCGACCGCTTCTCGGCCAAGAAGCGACGACTTCTTGTAGTCGCCGCAATGGTCAATCCCCTTGAACTCGGCATCTTCATTTTGAGGTAGGCGAGTGGGGAACCGCCATGAATTTGGCCAAGGCAGGCCGGCCAAGGAGTGCGTGGTATGGGCTCTCCAAGTCCACCACCTCGAACCATACCGGCTCTCGGCGGAAGTGATCTTTGTCTTTGAAGAGGACGTCTATCAGGATCTTGCCGATCGGTGAACAGGAGAGGCCGGGTACAATTCCATGGAACACGGTGCGGCTGCTCTGCAGCTGCCTTCGCCTGTTTCCGAGCTTCTCCATGGTGTCTTTGTACAGGATGTTTTTGCTGCTGCCTCCGTCTATCAGGACCCGCAAGAAACGGGCGGCCCGCCTATCAGTGGCCAAGGTCGCGCCTAAGACCAGGGCGTAAGAGCCTAGACTCGGCAACACCTCTAGGTGATCCGCCCGACTCCAACTGATAGGCTTCTCGGACCAATAGATGAACTCTGGAGCATCCGTTGCTACTGTGTTTACTTTGTCTGCTGTGTTGGCGCCGCTGCGCCGGGTCATTTGCCACATCGTTGAACACTACGTAGGCTCCGCGGTCTTCTCTCGGAACTCGTTTTGTATCAAGGCCGATCGGCCGAGCCGGCCGCTGGGCGGGCGGCGGGAGGCGGCGTTCTGCAGCGGCAGAGGAGTGAGGCCGCCTCCCTTGGCGATTCTCGCGAGCCGCTGGCACTTCGTGGTGTGGTTCGACGGCCGGCAAGGTGGAACTTGCAAGGACCATCCAAGGTTCTGCTTATAGGAGAAAGCTCGCAACCAATTGGACTTGCCGCTTTTCGCCGCTTGGCGGAGGCTGCCTCCGGCTGCTGATCTTCTCATCGTTTGCGACCCGCCGATCGTTGGAAGTCGGTTGTGGGGCCTTGCGCTTGTTGTCGCTTTTGTTATTTGCCGCCGATCGGGCGTCTCCACCGGGTTCTGGGAGCTTGGGAGGACCTTGCCACCGCTGCTGACTTGAATCTCCGCCTTCATAGAAGAGTCGGCCGTGGCGTGCATTTATCCGCTATGACTAGCAATTGGTCAAGGGTTTCGCCTCGCCGCAGAGAGCTTGTGCTTGAGGAGGGTGCCCTCGGCACCCGGCAAAGTGAAGTACTCGATAGCCCGCACCTCGTGCACGCCCTCGCAGGAGTTTCGAAGTTCGCCACAGCATGTGAGGTAGTCACGCGTTGATTCTTCAGGGCCTTGCACGCACAAGGAGAGCTGGCGCGGCTTGGGAGGTCGCTTGTACGTGCTGGTGAAGTTGCGAATGAAGGCTTCGGTGAAGTCGACCCAGCTGTTGATGCTGCGGGGTTTCAGGCTGTTCAGCCATGTCCGGGCCGTGCCCTGGAGCATGAGAGGAACATACTTCACGGCAACTCGCTTGTTGCCGTTTGCTATGTTGACGGCTGCGGAGTAGTCTATCAGCTAGTCCTCCGGCTTCACGGAGCTGGTGTACTTGGGTGTGTCTCGGGGTAGCGTGAACCCTTTGGGGAAGGGCTTGTCTCTGATGCGGGGCCCGAAGCAAGGCGGACCCAACTCATCTTCTTCTTCCAGTGCCAGGGATCGGTGGAGTCGGTCGATCCGATGGCGGGCGTCATTCTCTCCGACTCCCTCTCGGCGGCCAAGGCGACCTCCGAGAGTCGGATGCTCAACAAGCAGCGGAGAAACTCGCCGCTCTCTTCGAGGCGGGGGAGGCAGATAATCGTCCTGTCGTTCCACTGCTCTTGGGCGGCCGTCTTGGTCGTGCTCGATGGTGATGTGAGTCCGGCTGTGGCTGACAGCCGGCTCCTTTCTTTTCTTCCGCTGCTCCGCCATCAAGGTTCAGAGGTCGCGCCTTGATCTCGGCGGGGAGGTAAGTCGTCATTTTGCTGCTGCGGCGCATCCGCGCGGCCGCCGGCCGTGTTTTGCGCAACAACCGCGTCGAGGAGCTGCTGGACTCACTCCGTCATCACACGGCACTCTTCGCCCTCAAAGTTCTTCAGCTCGTCAGTCGCCGCTTGGGCGGCACGGATGTTCTCTGCCGGGTGGCGACATGGGCGTTCGCCGAAAGAAGTCGGCGATGGCTGCGCCGACTTGCCGACCGCACCTGTGATGGCTCGGCCTAGTCGGAGCGGGCGAGCCGCCACGCACGGTCCATCTCGCTGGGCATGCTTCGACAAGCGCCTCATGCTTGCCAACTTCTTGGCGCCTTTGATGATCTGGCGGCGTGTTTCCAGCGTCCTCAGCGTCCGCGCCCTCTGGAATGGGTGCGGTTAGGTCTTGCAGACCGCTGGCGCGGTCCTGGCTTCTTCGCCGAGTGCTCGCCGTGGCTGATGACGAGCACCTCCGCGACGGCGCTTCCGCCACTCTCCTCGTCGAAGCGGCTCGTCAGAGACCACCACGCTGGTGGGGAAGATGTCAAGCGACACGGCGCCGGAATCGACCAAAGATCGGGTCGGAGGAGCCTCACGGACTCAAGTCACGGCAGCTCGCCGCAACGTGGAGTTGGTCGAGGAGGCCCGCGAGAAGGTTCTCGGGCCACCGCGCCGCGTCGGTGCAGCTCGTCGAGAGGCGCACTCGCCGATAAGTTCAGCGAGGTCGCTCGCAGCGGCGCCGGCGCCGCAGCGCAGCGGTCGATGCAGACCATCCGGCGAGCTGGCTGCTCAAGGCCGCCAGGAGGAAAAGGGTTCCCGTCCAGAACAGATCTCCGGACGACGGTGCACCTCGCCCCACGGTGGGGGCCAAATGTTGGGGGTTGGGTGCGACATATGCCAAAGGATGGCTTATCATGGTGGGGGCGAGTAGAACGTCGCCGGTGCCTGGAAACGGGATGAGGCGCAGACATGCACGCCGGCGAATCTTACCCAGCTTCGGGACTCTCCGGGGAGATAACACCCCTACTGCTGCTCTTCGGGGTCTCCGCATGGTCACTATGACGAAACGGTTACAGAGGTGCTCCTAGAGCTGTATCGGGAAGCTAGAAGGAGCTAGGCAGGCTCTCTCTTCCCCTGTCTGTGTGTCTAACTCTATCCAAGGCCGAACTCTTTGCATGGGTGCCCCGGGGGGTTTATATAGGCCTACCCCCCCTAGGGGTACAATAGTAATCTGACTGGGCGTGGCCCCTGCCGTCGCTCTCTCAAGCCGCCGTCCTTCCTGCCGGGCTCGGGCCCGGGCCGACCGGTGGGTCCCATGGACAGCCTAACACTATGCAAGACTTTGATGACGCAGGCTTGGTCATGGGGTCGTGGCAACAAGGCCGCCGCTCATCGGGCGATCACCGCCGCCACTCCCCATCCAATCAAGTTTATGGCTTGTGGGGCCTGGCGGGAGGCGGCCAACTCCGTGGAGGCCGACTCCCTCGTGGCACATCCGGCGCTCGCCGCCTCTCGATTCACCCAATCGACGGGTGGCGGCGATCTCTAGGCCATACAGTTTGGCGTCGTGAGCACAATGCATCACGCACCGTGGCTGACGTCAGGGGAGGCATGGCAACAATGCCGCGCCTTGCTGGAGATCTCCCAGCGATACGGCTCATTGTAGCCATGCCAACCCCTCGTAGGCGAGAGGGGATGGCCACGTCGGGGCCGTACTCTGCATCTGTCTTCGTGAAAGGTCGCGGGCCGACTCCCATAGTCGGCGCTTCTGGAGGTCGCAAGCTGGGAGTCGGCTTGCTTTAAGGTCGCTGTCTGGGACTCGGCTCGCCAAGGTCGCCACCGGGACTCGCCGAGGGCGGCCTGCCTGCGCCTTGAAAGATCCTGGGTCCCGGGTTGGCCTACCCGTGGCCCATTACTCCGACACAGGCTGTAGTAATTATGACGCTATTTTTGTATAGTGTAGGTTTATCTTAGTAATGTATTCGGACGAAAGCTTCGTAGGAGCCCAACATGCCAACATTCGTCGGGCCCATTCCAATTGGGCTAAAAACGATTACGGGCCGAAATTGGCATGTAGCCCACTAAAAATATTTCGGCTTAAATTAGCATAAGCTTTCAAATTTTTCTGGTAGGTCTGTGCCCATAGTGGGCCTTTAACAGGCCTAAACATAATTTGGGCCCTCAGTAAAAGTAGGCCGTTTACAGGTGTAAATATGTCGAGCCCATAAAAAACATGGGCCTTTAATAGACCGAAAGTGAGATTGGGCCCTGATTGTTCCAAATAACCCACTGGACTTAGCAGGCCAAAATGGTGGCCCATTTATGATGCGGATATTTGACAGGCCGTAATTTGGACAGGCCGTAAATGCGCCGACCTAATACACGGGCCTTTAACAGGCCGGAACTTTGGTCGGGCTAGATTATCGTCATTTTTGTATGGGCCGTTAATGGGCCCGATATGACATTGGGCCATATATGGCCCATGGTTTACGTCCGGCGTTAACGGGCCGAAAATGACAACATGCCGAAAGTGGGCCAAATCTATAGTGGGCCTCTAATAGTCCGAATGACGGACATGGCCGAATATGACCCAAATCGTTCACGGTCGTTTATGGGCTGAAAGTTTTGATGGCCTATAAATGGGCCCAAATGAAGCCGGACCTTTAACAGGCCGGAAATACACCGGGCCGTAATTCGGCCCAATAACTTAGCGGGCTGTTAACGGGCCAGAAGTGACCATGGGCCGCATTGATGACAAGTTTAGACCAGGCCGTTCACGGGCCGATTTGACAAAGAATGTTGGGCCTTTAGCTGGGTCGGCCCATTATGGTCTGCAGAATCTTGTGGGCCTTTAGCTAGGCCGGCCCATTATGGTCTGCAGAATCTTGTGGGCCTTTAGCTGGGCCGGCCCATTGTGGTCCACAAAAACTTGTGGGCCTTTAGCTGGGCCGGCCCATTATGGTCCGCTAAATTTTGTGGGCCTTTAGCTAGGCCGGCCCATTATGGTCCGCTAAATCTTATGGGCCTTTGGTTGGGCCGGCCCATTTAAGCTTTTTGGGGCACTTTTGGGCCGGTCCACGTGTCAACATATCATAGTCCCATCTCGACCGTTGGATGAGTGACACCTGTGCCAACACGGAGCTGACACATGGATCCGTCAGCCAATGAGAATTTTACACGTGGAAAATCGGCATTGGTCGTGGCTGTTAACGGGTTATCGGATCGAAAATCTGACCCGATAGCTTAACAGCGTTCCGTTACGATGGATGGCACGTGTCGGTCACCTTTGACGAAAGCACTTCTGTGATGCGCGATTTATCGTCATGGAAGTGGACACTTCCGTGATGATAATTTTGGTAATGTCATGGAACACTTCTACGACAGCACAGGTATGACTATCTTGATTCTGTCATAAATTTGTCATGGATGTACATGCATGACAAAAAACGTGACCTACTGTGACAAACATGTATCATCACGGAAGTGTATTTTTTTGTAGTGAGACCTTCCCTTTTTTGTTCCTATGATGCTGTGTCGTGCACGTACCTACTAGTTGTATAGTGGTAGTACTAGTAATATAGTATTAGGAGTACAAACATGGTACTAGTGGGAGTAGTCCTAGTACAGAATGCTCCAACTCTATCAACGAGCCCCATCTGACACCAAATTTCTTGGCTTCCGTGCTACAGCTAGATCTTCCCCTCGTTTACTTTTCCAACCCGGCAAGGCAGGTGTCGGTTTGCTCAACGGCGGTCCCACATGAAAGTGAAAATGCTAGGTAACACGCCTTCCCTAAGCTATGTGTCATGCCGGACGGGCCGTGGAGTACTCCTGATTCCCTGGCGTGTGGGGGTGTGACGCGAACGAGGCAGGCCTTTTCCTTTTACTAGCAATGTGCCCGTGCGTTGCGACGGATCCAAAGTAGTAGAATGGTAGTATTTGTTCACAAACTTGAAAGAAATCACTATTGTTTTGATATACTCCTAATATATTACTCCCTCCGTACCTAAATATTTGTCTTTTTAGAGATTTCAAATGGACTATCACATACGGATTATATAGACATATTCTAGTGTTTCTAGCAAGATGCCCGCGCGTTGCACGAAGTTGATGGAAAAGGTAAGCACAACTTATAAATTGACGGATGGAGTACTAGTTACAGTGATGCATATAATTAAGCAAAGGGATCACACATGTCGGTATTGACTGACCGAGAATGCAAAAGAACAATAAGAATTAAGGCCACGATGATGCGATCACAGAAGTGGTTACAGAAGGCAAGAAGAAATATGGATCCATGAACGTACGACCTCCTCCTCCTCAACTTAGTGCGCCGGGACACCGACCGGCGGCTAAGGAGCGGCGGCTTTTGTGGCGAGGTCAAGGTGCTTCTCAAATAAAGGCATCCAAGGCTTCCAATGGTTGAGGAAGGCCAACATCGTGGCGTCCTCACCGGCCTTGTAGATACCTATGTACACGATTTGCTCGTACACGTGGATGTGTAGGTCGGCGAATTCTTGCAGATTTGCCTCGCGGCGAGCGACCTCCAGGTGGACATTCTTTGTGGCGAGGGCGGGGAGTCGCAGGGCCACCAGTGCTTGAAAGAGGTTCCAGCCATGGAGGCCGATTAGGGTGGCAGGCAATGAGGAGCCCGGGCGCGCGGGCTGGAGGAGTACGGCGATGTCTTCCACGAGCTTCTTGAGGACGGTAAACTTGTTGCTGGTGGCAACGATCATCTGGTCCAACTGAGAGTCGTAGTTGGCGTCGACGGCGGCCATCCACCGGCCGGTCTCCAACACCGTCTGGAGACGATCCTCGGCACCATGCCGCAGGCCGGCGTCGTGGACCATCTGGCACAGCCGCTGGCCGCTCACGCGCATCGCCGCCATGGGTCTGGAGTGAGCACTTTTGCGCTTAGTGTAGGTCCTTAGGCAAATGCTTTCGTGCGTACAATGTTGTAGATGCATTGGAATGGAGGGGCGCCTTTATATGAGGGCAAACTGCATTGCATTCACATCGTGCAGCCTCTTTTCCCGGACCTCCTCCCATTACTTCCCTCACGCATTAATTGAAGTAAGATGCATTGGCCGTTCAACATATCGGGAACCGCTACTCCCTCCCTCGTCTGCATTAAAGCCGTATCGGGAACTGCGCCGCGCGATATCAAATCGAATACTCCCTCTGTCTAGGTGAGTATTAAGTCATCTTACGAAAACCAAATAGTAAACACATAGGCGTGGTGCATTAACTCTCAAGTTGTTTCTTATTTTTTGACATAAATAGAGGAATCAACCAATAAGAGATGTGAGGCTTGTATGCTTTTAATGACTTGAGACTATCAAACATGACATGCAGTGGTCAGCTCATTGCACAAGAACAAATACAACCCGCGTCAGCACACACGCATCTTATAGCATCAGATCCAATGGGTGTAAAAGATGAACGAGACCAAATTATATCTCATCTAGATGAGTGTCACACCCTGATTTTCACGCCACTACACTTAAGCTAACAATCATGATAAAATGTGGTTTGACAAAAACTTTTCAGTGTTTTGGACCTTGCCTTGATTGGTTTTTGTGTGTTGTTTGCAAGTGCTCTAGAAATCAAATAAATCCTCCAACTTCGATACTTCATTTCCTTGCCCCAAACTTCTGCCCAATGATCATGCCATGTGTATAGAGCAATATAGTATTTTCTTACAAAATTAATTTGGCCAAAAAGTATTTTCTAAAATTAGTTTTTCAAAACCCCGAATTGAGGTTTGCCTTTGCAAGTACTTAATTAAGGGCAGTAAAAATCTTTCCAAAAATATATTTGACTCCAATTAGATATAGGATACCGAAACCACAAAATATAATTTTAAAGGTTATTTTCCTATTTTATTTAAAAGCTTTTATTAAGGCCAGAAATGGTCTTTAATAGGGAAAAATTATTTTATTGTTTTAAAAATATTTGACAAAAATCAGGGAAACTCAGTGGACATATATTGTACATATATAAGAGTTTCAAGACATGGTCATGTTAAAATATTGGTCAAATCCCTCAAAAACCCTTTCTGGATATTTCAAGCTTTTGAAATATTTACAAAGGAAATATTCTCAAAAAATTCCAAGAAAATTCTATCATGTCACATATGACATATTTGGTTATCTTGCCAAGTTTCATGGCTTGGAGAACAGGATAACATCATCAAATCCTCTCAAAACCATTTCTGTCCATTTTGAAGTTTGAGCAACTTTACATTGCCAAACATTCCCAAATGTTCTCAAACTTTGTGAACATTCTCAAATGTTCTAATTATTCATCTAGACCAAATGGCACAAGTTGGAGAACAAGTTAACTTGATCAAAGTGCCCCAAAACCCTTCCTGTCCAGAACCAAATTTGGACAACTCTACATTGCCAAGTGTGTCCTTTTGATCTGAATTTTTGTGGACGTGTTCAAATCCTCAAATGATGAACTACACCAAGTGGTGCATCAAGGAGAATAGATTTGCATGACTAAATCTTGGCAAAGCCATTTCTGCTGATTTCTAGGGTTTACCAAAGTGACATTGGCTACTTTGCCCAAATGAGCTCAAACTTGGTGGAACACCCTAATTCTATGTGCCATTCCATCCTGTTAATTCTCATGGCAAGTGGAATTAATTTTCTTGCCCAAACCAACAACAAACACCTTCTGCCATTTTTCCAAAATCATCATTTTGACCACTTCCACTATTCTCCATGAGCTCAACTTTTTACCACAACCCCTCCTAGTCCCCTTGCACCTCCAGTAGCAATGGCAAATCCCACTTTCCCTCTCTGGACAGCCCTTTTCTCTCTCTCCCTCAACCTCTCTCCTCTCCTAGTGGTTCACCAGGGCATCCAAGGCCACCTCCCCTTTGTTTACCAACCCCACAAAGCCCCAGACACTAGTGGACACGCCCTGGCACATAAACAATGCCATGGCGTGCAGAGCTCGTGCTCTGGAGCACGCTACAGTGCTCTCCCGCACTGTAGCTCACCCATGCCAAGGGTATAAGACGGCCTTGGGCGGCGGGGTGGTGTCCCCCGAGGTCGCCTCGGCGTCCGAGACACGGCAAGGTGTCGGGCCCCTCCTGGACCTCTCTCCTCCCCCTCTGCAAGGCTCACAGAGCGCGTTCGTGGATGCTGCCCATGGAGGACCAGCGCCTCCTCCATATAATCCATCCCCCGAGCTTTCTCTCGCCTCAGTTGGACCCCTCTCTCTCCCGTGCACCTCCTGGACAGCCTCCCCCTCCCTCTCATGCCCTCCAGCACTCCCCCCATGGCCGGAATGTCGCCGCTGGCCTCCGCTCCGATTCGGACAAGGATGAGGTCCTCCCCACCTCCTCTCCCCTCCAGAAGAACTGCCTCTCCCCGGCGACCCTTCAGTGGCCGGAGCTTGGCCGGGGGTGGCCTGTGCCGCCGGGGGCAAGCAACAGCCGACGCTCACCCGCGACCTCGATCCCCTCTGTCGTGGGCGCGGGAGGAAGGAGACGACCCTGCGGGTGGGCCCCGTGGGTCAGCGACTCAGCCGGCGGGCCCCGGCGTTTAAGTGGAGGCGGGATCCGGGTTAACCGTCTCCCCCGCAGAGAAGCGTACTCCGCTAGTCCTCCATGGCAGCGTGGCTAGGCAGTTGGGCCCTCCTTAGCCGCGTGGCCAGGCAGCTGGGCAGACCAATGCTTGTTGTGGCGCTATCTTGCGCTTCGGTCTTGTGATAGGTATAACCCCTTCCTTTTTCTTTTTCTTTTTCCAGAAACTTGTAAAATCTCCCAAATATTCAAATTAATTCCAAATCCAATGATTCAAATTACTAGTAGTTTCTAAAATCATGCCCTACCACATGGTGCTATTGTCATATTTTTACAGCAGCATTTCCTTCACAAATATTTATCAAAACCCCATTTTTCCATTTCTGTGATGAACTTTAGAAAATCACAGAGAGCTCAAAATTGATCCAAATGCCATGATTCAAATTCCTAGATGCTTCTAAGTTCATAACTTAGTTTATGAACATTTTTCTTAATACTTTCTGTACCCCCACAATATAATGAGCCATTTTTTCATATTTGTCAACTTTGCAAATTCATAGGGAATTCATTTGAACTCCAAATCCAGTGAAACCAACTCCTAGATGCTTCTAAAATAATGATTTGTTAAATGGGTGCCTTTGGTCATTTTTCAAATATATATTTCTGGACACTTCTTGCAAATCCATAAATCCCTTGGTTCCATCATATCAAAATGTTCAGAGATATCCATTGATCCACTTCCAATGAAATCACTTTGGTCATTCCTCATATGACCAGAGGTATACAATAAAAGTCAACTTAATATTTTTAGAGCACTTTTATTTCCTGCCTTGTTGTGTTGCTTATTATGGTTGCTTTCGACGATAGTTGACGAAGTAGACGAAATGCTTGGAGTTGGACCAGAGATATTTGAAGAGCTCGAAGACTTTGTTAAAACAGGCAAGCAGCACTTTGACCATGTGTATGAAACCCTTTTTATGCATGGCATATAGCACCATATTGTTGTTGCTATGGAGTCATGATGAGGTGGTATCCACTTTGATGGTTTGCCGTCGTACTTCCTCGTTGATACTTGCATTGTGCATGACCGTACCTTCTTATGAGGGTTATGACGGTGGGAGTAGATAGGATGCTAAAGTAGTGCTACGCAAAAAGGGACGGGAACAAGCATGGTGATGGAAGCAAAGTATTTTCAAAAGACTTTTCCAAAAACCCCGTCAAATGCCACTTATGCCCGAGGGAGATGATGAGGTGGGTAACCACTTGATGACGAAGTGGTGTACTGAGGCAAGTGTGTGTGTTGTTTTCGAAAACGGATTAGATTTAAGATTTGATGACTGTCCCAACCTTACATGCGCAACCACTCTACCCTTATATGGGAAAGGGCATTATTGATTACCTAGGTCGATACTAGCTTTGAGCCTGCATTACTAGTGACGGGGGAGAGTTGGTGCTCTCTCTCAGGACGGGGTCGTGCCAGGTAGGGCGGCCATGACTGTTTTCACAGGGCACCGGATACACCATTGTGTCCCCTCTCGGATGTTATGATCTCGAGTGAGTCTCGCAAGATGTACATCGTGAGGATACGGTACAACGAGTGGACTCCTTGTTAGTGTCGTCTAGAGAAAGGTAGTGATCGGGTGCTTACCCCGGGTACTTGAGGTATCGCGGGTCGTGGATGACACGGAAGTTCCCCGGATCTTGTGGGTACAGTGTGCAACCTCTTTAGACTGTAAAACTATTCGAATAGCCGTGTCCATGGTCAAGGACGGTTGGGCGGTGCTGCTTAAACTATGTCCAGAGTTTTGCAACCGTGTGTGGGAGCTGATAAAACTACTTGGGTCAAGTCAAAGGACTTGACATGATTGAGTTGGGTTGGTGTCCACTCTATTTATGTTGATATCTGTAACCTGTCCTCATGGTTACGTGAATTCTCTTGATGCATGTCTTACTAGTTGTTGAACATGTCATTGCACTCAAAACTAGCTTTCGACAAAAATTTACCTGTATCATGCATTGTTGTATCTTGAACCAAAACATGGGTTGCTTGCGAGTACATTCAAAGTACTCATTGGCTTGCCACTGGTTATTTATTGACCATGCATGGAAGAACCGGAGTTCGAAGAAGAGTTCTTTGGAGACGAACATGCGAGCTAGGACGCTTCCCAGTCAGAATGCCTGTAGGGTTAGGCAGATGGCATGGGTACAAGTTATCAACGAAGATTCCGCTGCGATGATATACTCAAGACTTGACCATAATGGTCCTACTTGTGTAAAACCGTATGTATGGATGTAAGACTCTTGTTATTCAGCTTCTGTGTGTTCAGTGAGCATTGATCTCTGGGATCACTGTACACGTCCATTCGGTGATCACGACTTATGAGTCGGGGTCCCCACAGAGCTGGTATCAGAGCCATCCTGACTGTAGGAAGCCTTAGTTAGCATGGTCGTTAGATAGGGTAAAACTATTTCCAAAACTACTACTAGTTTTCAAAACTATCTGTACTTCTCTTCCCTTCTCCGCTTTTTCGAAAACTAAGGTATACTTTCCTTATTTATCTCTTCCCCTTCAAAACCTTTGGTCGCTAGAACCCTTATGCCCCTAACCGTGGGATTCCTTGTAATCCTCGAGGATAATACAGAAGGAAGATGCATTGCCAACATTCACCCACATCTCCTGAACACAAGATTGGCGACATCACAACAAGATGATACCAACAGAAGATACATCCTCGAGGAATGAGGACCTGAAGACCCAGGAGATAGTGACATCCTTGACACTGCCCCAAGATGATGCAACCTTAGCCTATGATGATCAGGGCATAGGATATGCAAGATCATGATATACATCGCTAATGGAGTAACCCTGTCACTACCATTGTTGTATCGGCAACCACCGATGGATGAGAACCCATTTGGTCCGCCTCACCATAGTGAGCAGGAAAATGGTTCTCCTCATCCCCCGCTCTTGGTGTCGATGTTGTCATCAACGTAACCGACATGATGGACCTCTATTATGCCTTGAAAATGTCATTGCATAACAGATTACCTACCTGGTACCATCGACAACTTAGAAGACAAAAAGGGATCGTCGTGATTAAGAAGACAATAGAAGACCAAGTCAATGCCAGTTACCAGGAGCCACCTTCACCCCATCACTCCAACAGGCGAGAAGTTGTTGAAGAATCTTCAGGCTCAACCCGGATTGTTTCATCGAACAACTACAGGAGACGTAGCAACACGAGGAAAACCCAGAAGACTGCACGAGGCACAGAGCAAAGCACGACTACTGAATCCGAGAACCCCTAGGGTAGGATGAGTCGTGTACCCCCTATGCGCAGTCGAGTCCGTATGATGGTTCGAATAGAACCATGATTGTGTGTTGCTTGCATTTATTTGTTTGTGTTTTGATATCAGTCGCCCCTTTTGCCCTAGGCAACAAGTACGCGACTATATCACCTGACTTATTTTGTTGTTTGTGTTTGGCCCTTTTTGGCACTTGTTTGTTTGCAATTGCACCATAAAACCCCCTTTAGGCATCCCTCTTCTATGCTACTTTTCCCTCTCATCTCTCTCCTCAACTGAAGACAAGCAAGAGAAGATACACCATGGATTCTACTTCGACAACCAACGAGCACTGGGGACTTTTGTTGCAGCCTCCTCGACCAAGTGCAACCCAGTAACGTTATGTCTACTCCTCAAGATTAGGAACCCATTCCTAGACCCTTCGAGACTTCACAAGATACCCCAGCTCGAATCCTTAACCATGTGCTTAATCTACAAATTGCAAGAGAACCTGTTAAGCCTCCGTCACCTTGCTTACCACTGGGTTCATTATGGAACTAGTGGACATAGTGAACGAGCACACTATCATCCTAAGATAGCACCAAAACTGACGATGCCATAGGGAAGACCAATTTAAGGATATTGGAACAGAGGACAAATGACTTGGTGAGTTTATATCAATGACTTTGGGGAATCGTCCGAGACTATTTGGTGGATTATAAGGCTTTCATGTTGGTAGATGAACTTGGTGGGATCATGATTATAGAGTAGCATAGCTTTCATTACCCCTGAGTAAATTGGATTTATAGGACAATTATGATCGCAGCTGGAATTCTTGGAAGTATTTGGATTTAACTTAGCCATGGGATATTGTTAGGAGACAGTTGATATTACGTAAATGACTTGGGGAACATGTAGGAATTCTCGTTGGACAAGAGATTTGGATTTAAATAGGTGATCCTAGTGGAGTATGGATGCAGAGTAATTTTACATGGTTCGGAGTAAATTGGATTTAGACTGATGATCTTGATCGTGATACCATGTTTCTCGGTGGACAATAAACTAGGAGATTGGATCAATTGACAGAGTTTATTTAGGGATATATATATGCTTGACCTTGGAGTTACTTGACCCCGATAATGGGAATTGGTGGACTGACTATAGTAGAGGTATCCATTTCAAGTGTTCGGGGATTATAGGAACATTAGGAGATCATGTGGAACACCATAGACATAGGATTTGTAGAATTAATGGATTGTGTAGTGATTAATGGAAGTTAATGGGCTGTTGGAGTTGATTCATAGGAAGGAAACAAGATCTTGGAGTGGCATACGATGTGTTTCCTTAGGATAGAGGTGCTTTATCTTAGACCTTGGAAGAATAGGCTGAGCACATGGATTGTCACGTTCAAGCTTAGCAGCCTGTATGTTCTACCCATGGATTTTTAGGGGTAGCCACACACATGAGTTTGGGGATCGTAGACATATATGATTTTGTTAGACCTCCTCTTGGGAGTCATGAGGATATGAATAGCATGAGTGATGATTGGAGTTGACCTATACGAATGATGCTTTCAATAGTATAAGGTGATCCGTTTGGAGGACTAAGTAGAACAATGGGCATCTCAGAAACTGTGCTCAAGGATAAACGTTCACTCGCACCCTAGAATCCTTGAAACCCTCAAGCCCTACCAAGGTACAACATGGTCGGATCAGGACCTTAGGGCCTTGACACTACATGTAGAACTACCTTGGACCATACTCAACCCTGACCGCTGCTAATCCCCCAGCCTACTTTATGTACCCCGTGAAAAACGTCTTCATGGAGTACTTAGACAAGATAGTTGTCCTACTTGTCTACCAAAGATGGAAGAAGAGTCGTTCACCTCGTCAAGGAACATTTGAAGACCACCATGCCAACGAGGAAGAACTATACCAACCACTGTCGTCAAGAAGTAAACCTCCGCGTCGAAGACCAGGTGTATCTGCAAGCCACTCCTCTCTAAGGAACCAAGCATTTCCATGACAAGGAGACCCACACCAAGATTTAACAACCCCCTCTGAGATCACTAGGAGACGAAGAGAAGACAGTTACCAGCTGGAGTTGCCACCTGATTTACCTGATGTGCACAACGCTTTCCATGCATCACAACCTCGGAAGTGTTTCCAACTTCCTAACTTGCCCGATCTCTACGAGGCCATTGACCACCGAGCCATCGACCCCTAGCCCAATTTAACCTATCACGAGCTACCCATTAGTAACCTGGATCAAGAAGAGCATCATACACGAAGCCACACCATCAAGTACTTCAAGCTCAATGGAGCACTACACGGAAGCAGAAGCAACATGAGGACTTGAAGACTACCCCAGATCCAAGTTCCTGTATCCCTTTCCGTACCTAGTTTGGGAATCTCGGGGATGAGATTCTTGTAAGGGGGGTAGGTCTGTCACACCCTGATTTTCATGCCACTACACTTAAGCTAACAATCATGATAAAATGTGGTTTGACAAAAACTTTTGAGTGTTTTGGACCTTGCCTTGATTGGTTTTTGTGTGCTGTTTGCAAGTGCTCTAGAAATCAAATAAATCCTCCAACTTCGATACTTCATTTCCTTGCCCCAAACTTCTGCCCAATGATCATGCCATGTGTATAGAGCAATATAGTATTTTCTTACAAAATTAATTTGGCCAAAAGTATTTTCTAAAATTAGTTTTTCAAAACCCCTGAATTGAGTTTTGCCTTTGCAAGTACTTAATTAAGGGCAGCAAAAATCTTTCAAAAATATATTTGACTCCTATTAGATATAGGATACCCGAAACCACAAAATATAATTTTAAAGGTTATTTTCCTATCTTATTTAATAGCTTTTTCTTAAGGCCAGAAATGGTCTTTAATAGGGAAAAATTATTTTATTGTTTTAAAAATATTTGACAAAAATCAGGGAAACTCAGTGGACATATATTGTCCATATATAGGATTTTCAAAACATGTTCATGTTCAAAATATTGGTCAAATCCCTCAAAAACCCTTTCTGGATATTTCAAGCTTTTGAAATATTTACAAAGGAAATATTATCCAAAAATTCCAAGAAAATTCTATCATGTTACGTATGACATATTTGGTTATCTTGCCAAGTCTCATGTCTTGGAGAACAAGATAACATCATCAAATCCTCTCAAAACCATTTCTGTCCATTTTGAAGTTTGAGCAACTTTACATTGCCAAACATTCCCAAATGTTCTCAAACCTTGTGAACATTCTCAAATGTTCTAATTATTCATCTAGACCAAATGGCACAAGTTGGAGAATAAGTTAACTTGATCAAAGTGCCCCAAAACCCTTCCTGTCCAGAACCAAATTTGGACAACTCTACATTGCCAAGTGTGTCCTTTTGATCTGAATTTTTGTGGACGTGTTCAAATCCTCAAATGATGACACTACACCAAGTGGTGCATCAAGGAGCATAGATTTGCATGACTAAATCTTGGCAAAGCCATTTCTGCTGATTTCTAGGGTTTACCAAAGTTACATTGGCTACTTTGCCCAAATGAGCTCAAACTTGGTGGAACACCCTAATTCTATGTGCCATTCCATCTTGTTAATTCTCATGGCAAGTGGAATTAATTTTCTTGCCCAAACCAACAACAAACACCTTCTGCCATTTTTCCAAAATCATCATTTTGACCACTTCCACTATTCTCCATGAGCTCAACTTTTTACCACAGCCCCTCCTAGTCCCCTTGCACCTCCAGTAGCAATGGAAAATCCATAGCTCAATTATTGGAGGGGTAAAACCCCACTTTCCCTCTCTGGACAGCCCTTTTCTCTCTCTCCCTCAACCTCTCTCCTCTCCTAGTGGTTCACCAGGGCATCCAAGGCCACCTCCCCTTTGTTTACCAACCCCACAAAGCCCCAGACACTAGTGGACACGCCCTGGCACATAAACAATGCCATGGCGTGCAGATCTCGTGCTCTGGAGCATGCTACAGTGCTGTCCCGCACTGTAGCTCACCCATGCCAAGGGCATAAGAAGACCTTGGGCGGCGAGGTGGTGTCCCCCGAGGTCGCCTCGGCGTCCGAGACATGGCAAGGTGTCGGGCCCCTCCTGGACCTCTCTCCTCCCCCTCTGCAAGGCTCACAGAGCGCGTCCGTGGACGCTGCCCACAGAGCACCAGCGCCTCCTCCATATAATCCATCCCCCGAGCTTTCTCTCACCTCGGTTGGACCCCTCTCTCTCCCGTGCACCTCCTGGACAGCCTCCCCCTCCCTCTTGTGCCCTCCAGCACTCCCCTCATGGCCGGAATGCCGCCGCTGGCCTCCGCTCCGATTCGGACAAGGATGAGATCCTCCCAACCTCCTCTCCCCTCCAGAAGAACCGCCTCTCCCCGGCGACCCCTCCGGTGGCTGGAGCTTGGCCGGGGGTGGCCTGTGACGCCGAGGGCAAGCGACGGCCTGTGTCGCAGGCGCAGGAGGAAGGAGACGACCCTGCGGGTGGGCCCCGCGGGTCAGCGACTCAGCCGGCGGGCCCCGGCGTTTAAGTGGAGGCTGGATCCGGGTTAACCGTCTCCCCCGCAGATAAGCGTACTCCGCAAGTCCACCATCGGCGTGGCCCTCCTTAGCCGCGTGGCAGGCAGTGGGCAGACCAATCTTGTTGTGGCGCTATCTTTGCTTCGGTCTTGTGATATAGGTATAACCCCTTCCATTGTCTTTTTCTTTTTCCAGAAACTTGTAAAATCTCCCAATTATTCAAATTAACTCCAAATCCAATGATTCAAATTTCTAGTAGTTTCTAAAAGCATGCCCTACCACATGGTGCTATTGTCATATTTTTACAGAAGCATTTTCTTCACAAATATTTATCAAAACCCCATTTTTCCATTTCTGTGATGAACTTTAGAAAATCACAGAGAGCTCAAAATTGATCCAAATGCCATGATTCAAATTCCAAGATGCTTCTAAGTTCATAACTTAGTTTATGAACATTTTTCTTAATACTTTCTGTAACCCAGAATATAATGAGCCATTTCGTCATATTTGTCAACTTTGCAAATTCATAGGGAATTCATTTGAACTCCAAATCCAGTGAAACCAACTCCTAGATGCTTCTAAAATGATGATTTGTTAAATGGGTGCCTTTGCTCATTTTCCAAATATATATTTCTGGACACTTCTTGCAAATCCATAAATCCCTTGGTTCCATCATATCAAAATGTTCAGAGATATCCATTGATCCACTTCCAATGAAATCACTTTGGTCATTCCTCATATGACCAGAGGTATACAATAAAAGTCAACTTAATATTTTTAGAGCACTTTTATTTCTTGCCTTGTTGTGTTGCTTATTATGGTTGCTTTCGACGATAGTTGACAAAGTAGACGAAATGCTTGGAGTTGGACCAGAGATATTTGAAGACCTCGAAGACTTTGTTAAAACAGGCAAGCAGCCCTTTGACCATGTCTATGAAACCCTTTTTATGCATGGCATATAGCACCATATTGTTGTTGCTATGGAATCATGATGAGGTGGTATCCACTTCGATGGTTTTCCGCCGTACTTCCTTGTTGATACTTGCATTGTGCATGACCCTACCTTCTTATGAGGGTTATGACGGTGGGAGTAGATAGGATGCTAAAGTAGTGCAATGCAAAAAGGGACGGGAATAAGCATGGTGATGGAGACAAAGTATTTTCAAAAGACTTTTCCGAAAACCCCGTCGGGTGCCACTTATGCCCGAGGGAGATGATGAGATGGGTAACCACTTGATGACGAAGTGGTGTACCGAGGCAAGTGTGTGTGTTGTTTTCGAAAACGGATTAGATTTAAGCTTTGATGACTGTCCCAACCTTACATGCGCAACCACTCTACCCTTATATGGGAAAGGGCATTATTGATTACCTAGGTTGATACTAGCTTTGAGCCCGCATTACTAGTGACGGGGGAGAGTTGGTGCTCTCTCTCGGGACGGGGTCGTTCCAGGTAGGGCGGCCATGACTGTTTTCACAGGGCACCGGATACACCGTTGTGTCCCCTCTCGGATGTTACGATCTCGAGTGAGTCTTGCAAGATGTACATCGTGAGGATACGGAACAACGAGTGGACTCCTTGTTAGTGTCATCTAGGGAAAGGTAGTGATTGGGTGCTTACCCCGGGTACTTGAGGTATCGCGGGTCGTGGATGACACGGAAGTTCCCCGGATCTTGTGGGTATAGTGTGCAACCTCTGCAGAGTGTAAAACTATTCGAATAGCCGTGTCCACGGTCAAGGATTTGTTAGGCGGTCTGCTTAAACTATGTCCAGAGTTTCGCAACCGTGTGTGTGAGCTGATAAAACTACTTGGGTCAAGTCAAAGGACTTGACATGATTGAGTTGGGTTGGTGCCCACTCTATTTATGTTGATATCTGTAACCTGTCCTCATGGTTACGTGAATTCTCTTGATACATGTCTTACTAGTTGTTGAACATGTCATTGCACTCAAAACTAGCTTTCTGCAAAAATTTACCTGTATCATCCATTGTTGTATCTTGAACCAAAACATGGGTTGCTTGCGAGTACATTCAAAGTACTCAATGGCTTGCCACTAGTTATTTAATTGACCAGGCATGGAAGAACCGGAGTTCGAAGAAGAGTTCTTTGGAGACGAACATGCGAGCTAGGATTCTTCCCAGTCAGAATGCCTGTAGGGTTAAGGCAGATGGCATGGGTCCAAGTTATCGACGAAGATTCCGCTGCGATGATATACTCAAGACTTGACCATAATGGTCCTACTTGTGTAAAACGGTATGTATGGATGCAAGACTCTTGTTATTCAGCTTCTGTGTGTTCAGTGAGTATTGATCTCTGGGATCACTATACACGTGCATTCGGTGATCACGACTTATGAGTCGGGGTCCCCACAATGAGTTCTAGCAAAACTATATTAATAATACTTAGTACTCCTGCGCCATGTATCATATATTAGTATCATGTAATACTTTATTTATTGCCATGATTGACACATAGTACTCAACTCTCTCTCTCTTTGTTCATTTAATTCTATGACACCTCATCAAAATTGATAAGGCTAGTACCATTACAACCGACCTTAGCAAATACTAAACATTAAGTTCTCTCGTTTTCCTCTCCACCTTGGTCTCCTAGAAGAGGGAGTATACTACGCGGGCTTTTCCTGCGCGGTAGGCGGGGCGGTTCCGCCTAGTCGGTTCGACAGAGACGCGAGAAGACGAGGGAGTAGGCTGCTGCAAACGTAGGGATGTGTGATTTGACATCGAGTTACTGCTGGACAGGTGGGGCCCTGTGATTTGACTTGCCATTATCATTTTAACTGCGGCGCTACGACCGTCGTGAGTCTCCCGATTCCTAACCACCTCCATACAGGTGCCTCTCCCAATTCTCCACCATGTAGTAGAGGTTGGCTCTTGCATGAGAGCCCACTTCTCCACTTTTTCCTTGCCTCTCTTTCCTCCACATATGCAAAAATGCCATGTCAAGCGCACTATTGTACTTACTTTTACTTGCTCCTACAGGTGCTAAGCTTGCCACATAGGCATAAGTCTGATGTAGCAAGTTAATCAAGAAGAGAGAGACTAGTTTGGTGACCCAAGGAAGAAACGGTGCTAAGTGCATGTACCTAGGTGAAAAGACAATTTTGAGTCTATAGCTAATTAAATGAAGCAAACTTAGCAACAAAAAATTAATAAGCACACCATTTCATTGGAAGAGGTCACTCCTTGGCAAATGCAATAAATACTAGTACTCCCTGTGTCCCATAAATAAGAACATTTTTGGCACTACACTAGTGTCAAAAAGATCTTATATTATGGGACGGAGTGAGTACGAAGAAAGAGATAGAGAGGAGTAAAAAAAATACACTTATAGCCAACCTTATAGCCAACCTTGTTGTAGTATGAGTGACTAAGTGATGACTATGTATGACATGCCAACATCAGATTGCCTAACACACCGTGTTAAATCTCCAAGGGCACGACCGCGCGAGCGACGCGACGGTTGTGGTAGGTGCGACCATGATACGGGCTGCTGGCAGCCCTTGGATATGAGATCAAACGGTCGCATGCTAAGTTGCTAAAAATTTGCAGAATAACCCTCCAGGATAGGATATTTACCCATAGCTCTGGAATCACGCCATGCAACTGTTCAATCTCAGATCCAAGGGCTCTCGGAAGCCCGTATCATGGGAGAATGGAAAGCCACTACCCTGCCGTTCGCACGCTGGCAGTTCGCTCCTACTCGTCCCCGCACGTCCTTTAATACTACGGCGGTTCGCTCCTAGTCGTCCCGTCCTTTCACATTATGGCAGTTCCACTAATCCTAACCCTCCTCCCAAATCCATGGCGTCCCAAATCTCCACGATCGGCGGTGAGTACAAGGTTAGAACCATCACCGGCGATGAGTTCGACGTCATCCCATTCTTCCGCAATAGTGAAAGGATGCCTTTCTCGCTTCAGACGCATGTTTGAAGACTTAGATGATGAGTGGGTCGCTGGGCTAGATGTTGAGTACACCACAATCCTAGGATGAGAGAAGGTTCTAAAGGATGAAGAGAGGAAGAAGCCCACCGTGATCCAGGTTTGCGTGCATGACTTATGCTTGGTCTACCACATATGCCATGCCGACGTTGAATGCCTGGATTTTAAGGACTTCCTCGAGAGCAACCTAGTTAAATTCGTTACTGTAGTCTTTGGTAACGACAAAGAAGTCCTGGCTCGGATAGGCCTCGTTGTAGGCAACACCTTCGACCTCTAGAAGAATTGGCTGGTATCCTCTTGTCAGCCTTCAATGCTGACCCTGGTAGGAGCCATGGTTCATCCTTCGTACGGTAAACTGGAGAAACCTCCATACACGTTTCATCGTTATGCATGGCAGCAGAATGTACTAGATATAGACCACATCCACTACGCTGCAATGGATGGCTACCTTTGTTTCAATATCTACAAGGGTTGGATGAAGAGCAACAGCCAAGTGTGCGGTTCAAGCAAAGAAGTATCGGCCAAGAGGAAGAGGGACAAGGACGAAGTCGAGGATGTGGACGAGGACTCTGAGTAAGGTGGCAGTGTCGTTGCTCATGGTGGTTCTAATGCAGGTGTCTACGTAATAGTTGCAAAGTTTAATTTCGGGTGTGCTTAATTTAATTTGAGGGTGTGTTGTCTTTGAGCCCCGCGAGAACTATGTTATGTTTCTTCTCGTTACTTTAACTCTTTAGTACGTACATAGTAGTATTTCTTACATTTAATCTTTTAGTTGGTATAGTACTACCACTCGTTTCTTCACATTATACACGTACAATATATATGGCCAACATCATATAGCCAGCAGTTTAGTTGTCAAAGAATTTCAGGGTCCTTAGTTTTGTCAAAGAATTCCAGGGTGCTTAGTTTTATTTGAGGGGTGGGTTGTGCACTTGTGCTGGACACCATTATTGTGACAAGCCTTTTTAATAGTACTATATGCATAGTTTGGTGACGAGCGCTCTCTATATGTACCACCTTTTTTTTTAATTTCAAGTTCTGCTCCATGGCGCAATCCATCGATACTACTACTGTACAAAACTGGAGTATATACACTTTTTAAAAGGCTAGAGGGCGGGGCAGTCTAGCTCGGTCGGTTTCACGAGAGGCGAGGGCCTTTGTGATTTGACGGCTCATTATTGCGGCAAATCGAATAGTACTGCGCCGCCCGCTGCACGCCCGGCGCCTCCATTAAACCCGCATGCAAACCGAGAATCCTACTCCGGCCACACGTCCGTTCATGAGCGGGACGGAATTAAACGCAACATCGGCCGAGCTCCTCCCATCCGCCCTCAGTGTAAAGAAGGCCAGACGTCGTCCAAGCTCCTACCGTCCACCCTCCATTTACAGAGGCCAGACAGACAGCGGGCAAGAATCACACCCCTCCGCTGTTCACCCATCTCCTCCTTCACCATTTTCTCCACTCTTCCGATGGTTCCGATGAGACGTTCTCCGGCATATTACCCAGCTGGGTGGCCCGCCGAGCCCTCCGGATACGGGCGAGGCTGCTCGGTGCTTCACCAACCTCCCTTGGCCCAATGGAGCCAGTTGCCGCCCCAAGTAGACGTGTGGTTCAGCAAATCGCCGCTCCAGTTCAGCTCAATGAGGGTGGTGAGTTGCTCCACGCCGGCACGGCAGCGAGCATGCTGGTACAGGAGCCATCGCTGCCGCGTCGTACCGTGCCACTAGTGTCTGCGGTGGCCGCGCCTCCTGATACGTCTCCGTCGTATCTACTTTTCCAAACACGTTTGCCCTTGTTTTGGACTCTAACTTGTATGATTTGAATGGAACTAACCTGGACTGACGCTGTTTTCAGCAGAATTGCCATGGTGTTGTTTTATGTGCAGAAAATAGAAGTTCTCGGAATGACCTGAAACTCCACGGAATACCTTAGAAAAAACAATAAAAAATCCTCGCCAAAGATGAAGACTAGGGGGCCCACACCCTGTCCACGAGGGTTGGGGGTGCCCCCCTGGGCGCGCCCCCTACCTCGTGGGCCCCTTGGTGGCCCTCCGACGCCAACTCCAACTCCATATAATGGCTTTCGGGGAGAAAAAATTCAGAGAGAAGAAATCATCGCATTTTACAATATAGAGCCGCCGCCAAGCCCTAATCTCTCTCGAGAGGGCTGATATGGAGTCCGTTCGGGGCTCCGGAGAGGGGGATTCGTCGCCTTCGTCATCATCAACCATCCTCCATCACCAATTTCATGATGCTCACCGCCGTGCGTGAGTAATTTCATCGTAGGCTTGCTGGACGGTGATGGGTTGGATGAGATTTATCATGTAATCGAGTTAGTTTTGTTAGGGTTTGATCCCTAGTATTCATTATGTTCTGAGATTGATGTTGCTATGACTTTGCTATGCTTAATGCTTGTCACTAGGGCCCGAGTGCCATGATTTCAGATCTGAACCTATTATGTTTTCATGAATACATGTGTGTTCTTGATCCTATCTTGCAAGTCTATAGTCACCTACTATGTGTTATGATCTGGCAACCCTAAAGTGACAATAATCGGGACCACTCCCGGAGATGACAGTAGTTTGAGGAGTTCATATATTCACTATGTGCTAATGCTTTGGTCCGGTTCTCTATTAAAAGGAGGCCTTAATATCCCAGAGTTTCCAATAGGACCCCGCTGCCACGGGAGGGTAGGACAAAAGATGTCATGCAAGTTCTTTTCCATAAGCACGTATGACTATATCTGAATACATGCCTACATTACATTGATGAACTCGAGCTAGTTACATGTCACCCTATGTTATGATCATTACATGACGAACGCATCCGGCAAAATTATCCATCGCTAATCCGGTGCCTACGAGTTTTCCATATACTGGTTCTCGCTTATTTTCTTTTCTGTTGCTACTGTTACAATCACTACAAAATACCAAAAACATTACTTTTGCTGTCTTTACTTTTGTTACCATTACCACCATTATCATATTACTTTGCTACTAAACACTTTGTTGCAGATACTAAATTTCCAGGTGTGGTTGATTTGACAACTCAGCTATTAATACTTGAGAATATTGGCTCCCCTTGTGTCGAATCAACAAATTTGGGTTGAATACTCTACCCTCGAAAACTGTTGCGATCCCCTATACTTGTGGGTTATCAAGACCTTTTAAAAGCGCGTTCTTGGGAGCATAGCTCTATTCTGAGTCACTTGGGATTTATATCTGCTGGACACTATGAAGAACTTGAAAGACGATCGAACTACTATTTTGCCCTCAACTACGAAGGGAGGTAAAGAACTGCCATCTAGCCTTGCACTAGATTCTCCTTCTGTTATGAGTAAGCTAGCGACACTTAAACCTGTTACTGCTATGAATTCTAATATGTCACATGTTATTGATGATGCCACTTCTATCATGCATGATACTTATGATGAAACTACTTCTATGCTTGATACTACTGTGCCCCTTGATGAATTTCTTGATGAGCAAATAGCTAGGTCTAGAGAAAGAGAAATTATTGAACCTGAATACGATGATGTTAGTGATGATTAAAATATGCCTGCTATTCCTGTGGGTTATCTTTTTTATGCTGAATCTTCTGCAACTATCCTTGCTTGCCAGGATAGATATGAACTTAAGAGGCTGCTAGTTAAATGGAGTAAAGAATCTTTTAGAGATAGAATGAGACCCGACCCTGCTTTTGCTACTTCACCTATCTATGTTCCTGATAAGGATTATTATGATTTTTCTGTTGATCCAGATATAATTACTCTGGTTGAATCTGATCCTTTTTATGGCTATGAATCTGAAACTATTGTGGCACATCTTACTAAGTTAAATGATATAGCTGCCCTGTTTACTAATAATGAGAGATCACGCTACCTTTATTTACTCAAAATATTTCCGTTCTCACTATAGGGTGATGCTAAGATATGGTTTAATTCTCTTGATCCTGGTTGTGTGAAAAGTCCCCAAGATATGATTTATTACTTCTCTGCTAAATATTTCCCTGCTCATAAGAAACAAGCTACTTTGAGGGAAATATACAACTTTGTGCAAATTGAAGAAGAGAGTCTCCCACAAGCTTGGGGGAGGCTTCTCAAGTTACTTAATGCTTTGCCTGATCATCCTCTTAAGAAACCTGAAATATTTGATATCTTTTATAATGGACTAACTGATGGTTCTAGAAATTACCTGGATAGTTGTGCTGGTTCTCTTTTCAGGGAAAGAACACCGGATGAAGCTGAAATTATATTGAATAATATGTTGGCAAATGAAAATAATTGGGCACCTCCTGAGCCACCTCCTGAGCCAGTTCCAGAGCCAATTACTGAGCCTATTCCTAAACCAACTCCGAAGAAGAGAGCTGTTCTATTTCTCAGTCCCAAAGATATGCAAGAGGCAAAGAAATCAATGAAAGAAAAAGGTATTAAAGCTGAAGATGTTAAGAATTTACCTCCTATTGAAGAAATACACGGTCTTAATTTACCGCCTGTTGAAGAAGTATATGATCTCAATTACTTATTCATTGAAGAACCTCCCGATATCCGACACAGGTAGTAAAGGTGAATTCTCTCTATAGATATGATAAAGCTGAAGTCCCTCCTACTAAAATTGCTAGTCAGTGCTTGGATGAGTTTGATGACTTTTTGTTTAAGCAAGATGACTTTAATGCTTATTTTGGTAGACAATTAAAACAGAATACCTTTATGATTAAACGCTTGGGTGATTATATGGTTGATATTAGAGGTGAACTTAAACTTGTTAGCAAACATGCTTCTATGGTTACCACTCAAGTAGAACAAGTACTTAAAGCTCACAAAGAAGTGCTTGATTAAATGAATAGTAAGAAAAATGATTATGATGTTAGAGTGGCTACTAGAACTGGTAGAATGACTCAGGAACCTTTGTATCCTAAAGGCCACCCTAAGAGAATCAAGCAAGATTCTCAGAGAAATAATATTGATGTACCTAGTTCCTCTAAGAGGAAGAAAAAGAAAAATGATTGGAATTTGCAAACTTCTAGTGAACCTATTGCTAAACCACCTGAGAATCCAAATGACATCTCTATGTCTAATGCTGAAACACAATCAGGTGATGAACATGAACCTATTGATAATGTTAATGATAACGTTCATGTTGATGCTCAACCTAGTAATGATAATGATGTAGAAGTTGAACCTGCTATTGATCTTGATAACCCACAATCAAGGAATCAATGTTATGATAAAAGAGACTTCGTTGCTAGGAAACATGGTAAAGAAAGGGAACCATGGGTTCAAAAACCCATGCCTTTTCCTCCGAAACCATCCAAGAAAAAGGATGATGAGGATTTTGAGCGCTTTGCTGAAATGATTAGACCCATCTTTTTGCGTATGCGATTAACTGATGTGCTCAAAACAAATCATTATGCTAAGTATATGAAGGATATCATTACTAATAAAAGAAAGATACCTAAAGCTGAAATTTCCACCATGATTGCTAATTATACTTTTAAGGGTGGAATACCAAAGAAACTTGGAGATCTAGGAGTAACTACTATACCATGCTCCATTAAGAGAAATTATGTTCTTTATGTGATCTTGGAGCCGGTGTCAGTGTTATGACTCTCTCTTTATATCATAGACAAGATTTGAATAAGTTGACACCTACTGAAATATCTTTGCAAATGGCTGATAAATCAACTGCTATACCTGTCGGCATTTGTGAGGATGTGCCTGTTGTGGTTGCAAACGTTACTATTTTAACGGACTTTGTTATTCTTGATATTCCCGAGGATGATAGTATGTCTATTATTCTTGGAAGACCTTTCCTTAATACTGCATGGGTTGTTATTGATTGCAGCAAAGGCAATGCCACTTTTCATGTTAATGGCAATGAGCACACAATACATTTTCCGAGGAAACAACCTCAAGTTTATAGTATCAACTCTATTGGAAAAATTCCATCGATTATATTTGGAGGTTTTGAATTTACTCTCCCTACTGTCAAGAAAAAGTATGATATTCTTATTGTTGGGGATTCTCATATCCCTGTTGAGGTAACTTAGTGTTATTCGAAATTTCTTCGGTTCCGTGATTATTCGGAATGAGTTTGTTAACAAGACTTGATCAACCTTGTTAGTGGGTTCATTTTCATGATCACGAGATGGATGAAACTAGAAGCACAACCTTCTGTATCCTCTTTATATTTTCTGTTATTTAGTAAGAAATAAAGTGAAATAATATTTTTCTGTATGTCTCCTGACTTATCCGTGCAATATAAAAATACCCTGAAAATAAAAGTCCTCAAAATGCCATGCCAATTTAATATGATTTTTTCGGGAACATTTGAGAATTTACTGTGCAAAATTACCGCGGGGGGAGCTGCCACCTGGCCACGAGGGTGGAGGGCGCGCCCTACCCTCCTAGGCGCGCCCCTGCCTCGTGGGCCCACGGTGGCCCTCCTCCACTTATCCCTACACACATCTTCTTTATTTGCCTCACACAAACACGAAAAACCAACTCAAGCACGAGTTCCAGCCCCCGTTGTTGTGATTTTCGATCTCCTTGCTCAAAGCACCTCTCGCAAAACTGCTTGGGGAGATTGTTCCTTGGTATGTGACTCCTCCATTGGTCCAATTAGTTTTTGTTCTAGTGCTTTATTCATTGCAAATTTGTGCTGCATAGGTGACCATGTTCTTGAGCTTGCATGTTACATTTATATGGTCCCAAGTAGTTCCAATGCTCTATATAGGCTTTAGGCACTTATGGGAGTTGTTGCTATCAATTTTATTGAAGTTCATTCACTTTTATTTGAAGTTACTAAAAATTTCAGAAATTTTTCAGAGGAAACAATATGTTTAGGAGGATGTTCCAAGGTGGTCCTTCAAGGAAGCAAGGTCCCAGACTTGCAATATGTGATGCTGATGAGGAACCACCAAGAGACGCTCCTGTGAGGCCCTGTGAATGGCCTTCGGAAAATTTTATGAATCAAGTGGGAATCAAAGAAGAATTTAGCACATATTTGAGTAACGCCGGTCTTGAGGACTTTGAAGCTGATAAATTCCCCTAGTATCATGATCTCACAAGTTCATTTGTGAGGAGGTTTGAGTTTTCATCTTCGCGTACTTCTCCTTCAGTCATGTTTAACCTTTATGACAAATCTTATACCATGGACTTAGAGAATTTCACTTCTGCTTGCAAACTTCCATCTTGGAATAATGTCAGGGATCCTCCTAAATCTGAATATAGAGACTTTCTTGCTAGAATAACTGTGAGGGAATCTAGAGATATAACACAAGCTACTATAGGGAGTGTTCACTTTCCTCCTATACATTATTTTGCTCTCTTTATAGGTAGATGCATAAATCTAAGGATGAAGCATGTCACATGTGTGTCCCTGATCTCTGCATTCTCAGGAGTGTTATGTTAGGAGACCAATCTTATCATATGTGAGCCATTGTAGCTCGCAGGTTGCATCAGAATAGACATAGCGGAGATTTCTTTGGAGGAATTTATGCAACTTGCTTAGCTAATTTTCTTGAGATAGACATTCGTGAGGGTGATATGGATTTACCCCCTTCGCATTTGGATTTTGATTCTATGGTTTCCCACCAGTTTGTTGAGAGGACTGAACCACCTCTCCAGTATCGACTAATCTTTAACAAACGTCATGTAGTCCATATTGCTCTTCCTGCTCCTGCCTTCTTTGATTTTCACACAAAAGGAAGATATATTATTACTAGAGAGGAGGCAGATGAGTACGAGAGGAGAGCGGAGGCTGCTCAACGCCACGCTACTACTCAGGCGGCGATAGCCGCTGCATCACAATATGACCCCTGTCGGGGGGAACTGCCCCTTGTCTGTGCGGTACGAGGGCGGAGGGAGCACAGAGAGCAGATCGTAGCGAGCACGCGGGCGGTTTTTACCTAGGTTCGGGCTGCGACGGACGCGTAAAACCCTACTCCTGCCTTGGTTTATATTGAGCTCGGGAGCTTGAAGAGCTACAGTAGCAGCTACACCGAGCGCGAAAGTTGTCAAGGTTTCCAACCGAATGGAATCCCCTCTACGTTGCGCATGGGCCTCCTTTTATAGTGCAAGGGTGTGCGACAGTGTCAGCGTGGGGAGAAAGGGGTAAAAATGTAAAAGAGGTGGTAGTTGGAGCAGTCGGGAGCAGTGGAGCTACGGTCGTGAGCAGTGGTCGCTACCTACTTTGACATGGGGACAAGGGCATTTAATGCCCGTCGCCGTCGACCCCAAAAGCTCCGCCCTTGTGTCTCCGTCTGCCCGCGGCGATGGATCCACCACCGTGAAGTGCCACCGTGTCCCCAGTTGCCTGACCATCCGCCACGCGTCCTGGAAAAGCCCTGGCGGCGCGCGGGGTGATGAGCTGGGCGCTGGCACACAACAGGCGCAACTCTCCGGCAAGCACCTTGCCGGGTGTTGACTCTGCGGACCGGGAGCTTGTCGGGCTCTGTAACTTGTCGCTCCCCGGGCCCTCGCCGGGACGCATATAGCGCCGAGGTGTGTCTTCTATGATGTAATCTTCTACTCTCCCTGGCGAGCTCCTCTTGCCAGGGCCTTGCGTGAGTGATGTAACCTTGAGCCTGGAACGGCCTTCCCGGCAAACTCCGCTTGCCGGGGTCTCGATCTTCTGTCTTGTATACTTCGTCTTTGAATGGTTTGTCATGGAGCAGAAGAGTCTTCGGCGAGCACGTGGTAAACCTTGCCGCGGGAAGCTGCAACCGCCCGTGCACAAGTTGGGGTACTGAGGTACCCCTACCTTAGTACACCGACAGAGCCCGGGCTGGGCCACACACGGTGCCGGCGCTGTTGGGCCAGGCCCAAAAGCGATCTGCGGGCACATCGCGCCCTGGGCGCGCCAATCCACTTCCGCATCTACCGCATCCCCCATAGCAGCGCGCGTCGATTGCGGCGTCGTGGAGGCGTGGGCGGCGCGTCGCGGTCTTTATGGCATCCACCCCGTGATTGTGGTGCGGGCGAGGTCACTTCACCCGTCGCTCGGTCCCGCCTTTTTCCACGCAGCCCCTCATGCATGGGGGTGCGTGGGCGGCGAAATGGGAGACCGAGCACCGTCCTGGCGGAGATGGTGAGTCGGCCCGCTCCTCTGCCCTCCTCGCTTCTGATTGGCGGGCAGGGCGGTTGAGCCCCACCTCGCCCTTTAAAAGGCGGAAGGGGAGCACAATGGTCTCACACTTCCTCTTCTCCCTTCGTCTTGACTTGTTTCTTCTTTCTGCCATGGAAGGAGAAATCCTAGTTCTTCAACGGTGGCAGCGAGGGTCGCCTCCAGGCAGCGCACTTCTCCTATCCGCTCCCGTGGCGGAGCCGCCACGAGGGGAGAGGGAGGCGGAGGCCGCGAGGCGAGGCCGAGGCGTGGTCGAGGCGGTCGGGGAGAGGCGGTCGTGGCGATGTGCCTCCTCCGTCTCCCGGTGGCTCCTTTCCTCGGCGGTCCATCTTGAGACGATCCTCGGAGTTCTTCATCAAGCTGCGCCGGCGCCTCGTCGCCGCCTCCGGCTGCGGACCCATTCGCGGCGATGGAACCGGATCCGCCGAGGTGATGGAGTTGCGCATGAGGGGCTGTGGGATCGGTGGCACTTTCGAGTGAGTGTCGTGTCCCCAGCCCGGCGTGATGTACTTCGATCGAGGTGGAAGGCGTTCGCCGCATCCACAGCTTGACGGCGGGGTTCACCCTCCATTTCAAGTTAATGGAGGCGACCTTCTCCCGTCAAGGTCTTCGAGATTCCGGGACCGGGCGAGATCTTTGTGTGGACAGCTCCTCCGATAGCGAAGGTCCCTCCTCGAGCGAGAGTGACGAGGAGGGGAACGACAGCGACGACGACGAGGATGGCGGGTCCGACTAGGCGTCGGACGCTGCCTCGCGCGTCACCGGCGACCCCATCATCCGGGTTGCCGGCCTTCTGAACTCCCCGGGGCCGTCTCCTTGGGCGGCTGGCGTAGGGAGGCTGCGGAAGAGGAAGAGGGGTGGCGGCAAGGCCGTTAAGTCGGAGTACGAGGGCGAGGTGCCCTCGACAGCGTGCTGACGTCCCACCACCTCGTCTTCAAGCTCTGCCTCCGGCGCCTCCGTCTCCGCCAAGCTCCTGGCCGGCTCCCGGGGTGTTCTCTTGGTGTCTTCTGGCACCCGTAGCTCACCTAGGCGCCCCTTTTGCCCTTCCCGGCAAACTTCTCTTGCCGGGGCCTCCTTGATCTACCTCCTGAAAAGAGGGGCAGGAAAAGGATTACGGGCATCTTATCTTTTTAACTTGTAAGCCTTCGGGCCTTAGCTGCATTTAAAACTTGTAATCCTCTCTTTCATGTTTTTCATCCTTGTCGCGGCCCCGGGGAGGTCGATCACCTTGCCGCCGCTTGGCCTTGCCGCGGCGTCCTCCCCGGCCATTGAACGGCCGCTTCTTGCTCGGTTCTCCTCTGCCTCCTTGGGCCTTCTCCTTGTCGCGCCTCTCGTACTCAGCTTTTTGCTGCTCGACGAGATAATCGACGCGCTTGCAGTTGTAGAGATCGTGGCCCTTGGTGCGGTGGATTTTGCGATATTGCTTGTCGGAGCCGTCCCGCTTGTCGGCTGCCGCTCTGAGGCGAGCTCCTTGCGGAGCCGCCAGCCTGTGTTTGCTTGGCGGGAGCCTCCTTGCCGGACTTCTCGGCGGCAAGCACCTCTTTCTTGTTCTTCTTTTGGTTGTTCCGCGCGGCGCTTTCTTAAAGGTATCGTCATTGTCGCTTCCTCTGCGCCAAGATCCTCCCCGAGAGTCTCCTCCCCTCTTCAGCGTCTTGCTTATCAACCGAGCATAGAGCTCGTGACATCCCGAATCTTGGTCATCGCCGTCTCTTCACGCATCGCGCGGTTCGCACGTTCTGGTGGAACGCGCCGATAACCACGGCGGGTGGACATCGGGGATGTTATCTTTGCACGGTGAGCGTTGGATATACTTGTGCGAGGATTCTCCTTCCTACGGGCTAAAATGTGGAGATCGCTCTCACGGCGTGGGGCTTGTGGCGCCGGTGAAGGCGCCAACAAACTGATGGCAAAGGTCTGCCCAAGAAGAAATGGAGCCTTCGGCAAGTGCATAAGCCAAGAACGAGCGTTCGGCTTAAGCACGAGCGAAATGGTTCGCCAGAATCTTCTCGTCGCGCCCGCAGCTTTGCACCGCGATGGTGTAGAACACCGAGGAATTCCGAGGGTGCGTCTTGCCGTCGTACTTCTCCGATCGTCGGGCTTGAAATTCTTCATCTTTGAGCCCTTTGGGCCGCCGCAGCTCGCGGGTGAACGCAGGCAGCTCGCAGCGTCTGACAAGTCGCTGGCTCACCGGCGCGTAGCGTCGGCAGTGCTCCCAGCTCTCTGGTCGATTATCGCCGAGCTTCGGCGGCGCTCGATAATGGTCGGCGTCTTCTTGTCGCCGGTCGTCGAGGACTGGCGTTGATCCCGACGAGCCAGCGGATCCGGCGATGCCGTGGAGCCGTCGTCGGTGTTGTTTTCGCGGGGCGGTGTCTTCGCTTCGCGGCGGAGTGCATGGTGGTTGCACCCGGCGGTCTCATCGCCGTCGACCTTCGTCTTCTCAGCTTGCCGCGGCGCGAGGTCGCCGGCTGCGATGGAGAAGTCGTTGTTGGCGGCGTCGAGCTCGATGGTAGCCCTCCGGTCTTGGCCTTGTCCGGCGGAGGAAATCGAGCGATTGCGCCCTTGCGGCGCTTCTGCGGAGTGGAGAGCGAGGCGGCGGTGCGAGGCGAGATATGCTCGGACTCCTAACAACGTTAGGAGGAGCAGGTCTGCCGGCGCCGCCGCTTTGCTTGTGTCCGGACGGTGGTCGAGCATCCCGCGAGCCTCGGTGTGTCCTTGCCCAAAGGCGGATACCACCTCCGTGGTATGGCGCTGCTGGGTTGTCGTCTCTTGAGATGGACGCGGCGTCTCCACGGAGACCGGCGCGGTCATTCATCCTGTCCTTGGATCTGGTGGCGCCGCGAGTGTTCTCGCCGGCGACCACCCTTCCGTCGGCGTCTCCTCCGCCCACCGTAGGCTCCGGTGGCGGCGGATGAGACGCGGACGGAACTCTGCAACCCCGCTTTCCTCTTGAGGGCCATGGCGCAATTGTCGATGAAGTTCTTGATGAAACCGGAGAGGTTGATGAAAAACGCGCCGCGAATGCGGATCAGTCCGCACACCTCGGCGCCCCTACCGGCGCGCCAAAGAAGTCGGGAACTGCCCGCCACGAACACCTATGGGGCGGAGCCCCTTGTCTATCTTGATGAGGGCGGAGGGAGCACGAGAGCGGATCGTGGCGAGCACGCGGTTTTACCCGAGGTTCGGACGCGACGGACGCGTGAAACCCTACTCCTGCCTTGGTTTATATTGAGCTCGGGAGCTTGAAGAGCTCTGATGGCAGCTACACCGAGCGCGAAAGTTGTCAAGGTTTCCAACCGAATGGAATCCCCTCTACGTTGCGCATGGGCCTCCTTTTATAGTGCAAGGGGTCGCCGACAGGTGTCAACGTAGGAGAAAGGGGTAAAAATGTAAAAGAGGTGGTAGTTGGAGCAGTGCGGGAGCAGTGGAGCTACGGTCGTGAGCGATGGTCGCTACCTACTTTGTGATGGGGACAAGGGCATTTAATGCCGTCGCCGTCGACCCCAAAAGCTCCGCCCTTGTGTCTCCGTCGCCACGGCGATGGATCCACCACCGTGAAGTGCCACCGTGTCCCCAGGCTGCACTGACCATCCGCCACGCGTCCTGGAAAAGCCCTGGCGGCGCGTGGGGCTGATGAGCTGGGCGCGAGCACACAGTGCAACTCTCCGGCAAGCACCTTGCGGGTGTTGACTTGCGGACCGGGAGCTTGTCGGGCTCTGTAACTTGTCTCCCGGGCCCTCGCCGGGACGCATATAGCGCCGAGTGTGTCTTCTATGATGTAATCTTCTACTCTCCTGGCGAGCTCCTCTTGCGGGGCCTTGCGTGAGTGATGTAACCTTGAGCCTGGAACGGCCTTCCCGGCAAACTCCGCTTGCCGGGGTCTCGATCTTCTGTCTTGTATACTTCGTCTTTGAATGGTTTGTCATGGAGCAGAAGAGTCTTCGGCGAGCACGTGGTAAACCTTGCCGCGGGAAGCTGCAACCGCCCGTGCACAAGTTGGGGTGCTGAGGTACCCCTACCTTAGTACACCGACAACCCCAGCTACACCCACGGGTATCCGCCAGGCTATCCCTGGCAATAGACCAACTTAGGCCAAAAGCCTAAGCTTGGGGGAGTATGTATTTCCCACCAACATTACATTCATGTTCACACACACTCATTGCTAGCTGTCAGTGCTCATACTCTTTCACTGTAATATCCATGCTAGTTTATTTTCCATTTTCCTGCTTTCTTCTTGTGTGTTTAATAAACCTTAAGAAAAAAACCAAAAAAATTAGTTAGTTTACTTTCTTTGCTGTAGTAATTAAAAAGAAAACCCAAAAATATTTCCCGTTCTTCTTTTGCTTGTTGGGAGCTTTCCCGTGTAAATAGTTTTTATTTTCTTTTCTTTCTTTTGGGGGTCGAGAAGACCATATTGAAAATGCTTAGTAGCTCTTATATGCATGATTGTTTATTTAACTTAGAGCCCATATTACTTGTCTTCTCTCTTGAGTTGAATGCTTGCAGATTCCAGCTTAGTCCAATGCACGTGCACTCTTACTATTATACACATTGTTCGGTCGTGCAAGTGAAAGGCAATAATGATGATATATGTTGGACTTATTGGGATAAGAAAAGCTGGTATGAACTCGACCTCTCTTTTTTTTGTAAATATGATGATTCATCGTTCCTGAGTCAGCTATTATGACATTTAGAGATTATAGTTGCTTGTGCCATGCTTGATTAGCTATGAGTTATAATGGTTTACCTTGCGTGCCAACATGCTATTAGAATGATTATGATGTGGTATGATGGGATGGTATCCTCCTTGAATGAATTGAGTGACTCGACTTGGCACATGTTCACGCATGTAGTTGAATCAAATCAACATAGCCTTCATGATATTTATTTTCATGATGGATTATATACTACTCATGCTTGTATTCCGTGTAAATTAATTTTAATGCATGTTTATGAATGTTGTCGCTCTCTTGGTCGCTTCCCAGTCTTTTGCTAGCCTTCACCTTTACTAAGCGAGAATACTGCTTGTGTATCCAAACTCCTTAAAACCCCAAAGTTGTTCCATATGAGTCCACTATACCTACCTATATGCGGTATTTACCTGCCGTTCCAAGTAAATTTGTATTTACCTTCAAATAAACATTCTGTTTTGCATGCTCGAATAGCTCATATGTCAACTAGAGCTGCCCTTATCTTCCGTGTTAGGCGGGTTATTCTCAAGAGGAGTGGACTCCGCTCCTCATTCACGAGAAAATGGTTGGTAACCGGGATGCCCAGTCCCATGCTTTATGAAACTAAATCAAAATAATTGCAAACAAAACTACCCTTGGGATCCATTGAATGTTGGAGGCACTCGTTGTTTCGAGCAAGCCATGGACTGATGCATGTGGAGGAGGGGGAGTATAAACTTTACCATTCTGTTTGCGAACCGCCTATAATCTGTTTAGCATGGAAGATATCGTCGTCTTTTAGTTGTTATGTTGACAATGAAAGTATGCTGCTCAAAATATAATTTATCTCTATTTCAAAACCGAGCTCTGGCACCTCTACAAATCCCTGCTTCCCTCTAAGAAGGGCCTGTCTATTTACTTTTATGTTGAGTCATCACCCTTCTTATTGAAAAGCACCCGCTGGAGAGAACACGTCGTTTGCATTCATTATTATTGGTTTATATTGGGTATGACTTGACTCGATCTCTTTTACCAAGAATTACAATGTTTAGTCAGTCCTTTATCTTTAAAGGTGCTGTGCATTTATGTTTTGCGGTCTCGGAAAGGGCTAGCGAGATACCATTTTGTTATATCATGTTATGATTATCTTGAGAAAGTGTTGTCGTCTGAGTTTTATTATTATGGCTCGCTAGCTGATGATGCTATTGATATGAGTAATTGTGAGACCTACGTGTTATTTTGAGTATGGTTAGTTCATAATATTTGCTGAAACTTGAATGCTGGCTTTTCATGTTTAAAACAACAAGAGCAAACAGAGTTTGTAAAAAATTTTCTTTTTCTCTTTCAGTTTGTCAACTGAATTGCTTGAGGACAAGCAAGGGTTTAAGCTTGGGGGAGTTGATACGTCTCCGTCGTATCTACTTTTCCAAACACTTTTCCGCTTGTTTTGGACTCTAACTTGTATGATTTGAATGGAACTAACCCGGACTGACGCTGTTTTCAGCAGAATTGTCATGGTGTTGTTTTATGTGCAGAAAATAAAAGTTCTCGGAATGACCTGAAACTCCACGAAATACCTTAAAAAACAATAAAAAATCCTCGCCAAAGATGAAGACTAGGGGCCCACACCTGTCCACGAGGTGGGGCGCCCCTGGCGCGCCCCTACCTCGTGGGCCCCTGGTGGCCCTCGGACGCCAGCTCAACTCCATATATTGGCTTTCAGGGAGAAAAAAATCAGAGAGAAGAAATCATCGCATTTTACGATACAGAGCCGCCGCCAAGCCCTAATCTCTCTCGGGAGGGCTGATATGGAGTCCGTTCGGGGCTCCGGAGAGGGGGATTCGTCGCCTTCGTCATCATCAACCGTCCTCCATCACCAATTTCATGATGCTCACCGCCGTGCGTGAGTAATTGCATCGTAGGCTTGCTAGACGGTGATGGGTTGGATGAGATTTATCATGTAATCGAGTTAGTTTTGTTAGGGTTTGATCCCTAGTATCCATTATGTTCTGAGATTGATGTTGCTATGACTTTGCTATGCTTAATGCTTGTCACTAGGGCCCGAGTGCCATGATTTCAGATCTGAACCTATTATCTTTTCATGAATATATGTGTGTTCTTGATCCTATCTTGCAAGTCTATAGTCACCTACTATGTGTTATGATCCGGCAACCCAAGTGACAATAATCGGGACCACTCCCGGTGATGACCGTAGTTTGAGGAGTTCATGTATTCACTATGTGCTAATGCTTTGTTCGGTTCTCTATTAAAAGGAGGCCTTAATATCCCTTAGTTTCCAATAGGACCCGCTGCCACGGGATGGTAGGACAAAGATGTCATGCAAGTTCTTTTCCATAAGCACGTATGACTATATCGAATACATACCTACATTACATTGATGAACTGGAGCTAGTTTTGTGTCACCCTATGTTATGATCATACATGACGAACCGCATCCGCATAATTATCCATCGCTAATCCGGTGCCTCTGAGTTTTCCATATATTGGTTCTCGCTTATTTTCTTTTCCGTTGCTACTGTTACAATCACTACAAAATACCCAAAACATTACTTTTGCTGTCTTTACTTTTGTTACTGTTACCACCATTATCATATTACTTTGCTACTAAACACTTTGCTGCAGATACTAAGTTTCCAGTTGTGGTTGAATTGACAACTCAGCTGCTAATACTTGAGAATATTCTTTGGCTCCCCTTGTGTCGAATCAACAAATTTGGGTTGAATACTCTACCCTCAAAAATTGTTGCGATCCCCTATACTTGTGGGTTATCACCTCCCGTGTCTGTGGCATGCCTCCCGTGCCTGTGGCAGTGCCATGCAGGCAAAGACAGAAGCCGGGTGCATGGAGAGCGACGAGTGGGTGGCCAGCTTCTCCGTGTCCGCCGCCATCATCGAGGAGAAGTAGAACATGGGAGGCTGCCGCCACTTGGGACCCATGAAGGCCACCGCCGAGGCAACGACTGCGGATTCAGGTGGTTTATTTGCTGCTTCATCTCTTTCGAGGACCTTCGTCAACCCTGCAAGTGTTTGACGGACATGAGGAAGACAAAGGGATCCGCGGGCGGCCATTTAGAACTAAACTAAGTCTAGATACATCCATTTCTAGGACAAGTATTTCCGGACGGCGGGAGTATTAATTATACAAGAGAGCGGATTGGCACCTCTTAGTTCATGTAAATGTAATGAAGTCCATCATGTTTATATGAAGATCCGGCTTTTTTATACGAACTCATTCACGCTTATATGAAATCAGTCCGTGTTTGCACGAAGTTCATCTGGTTGTTTAGAGTTGTAAAAATGTATGCCGCTGGCGTTTGATGTCGTCCTCCGCGGTTGCCGGGTGCCGTTGGAGATGCTCTTTATACTGGAAATAATAGAGTGACATCCAATCCATTTGAGTTAATTGACTGTATGACTGTCCCTCTATAAAAAGTTAATTGCATGTACAGTGTACACATGCCTTGTAGGGTGGCTACAGCTTCGTACAGAAAGTTAAAAAGAAACAAGTCCATTCTTAATCTTGTATTCTAAGTACTCTGTGGGTTCCATTGTCAGTAAAGTAGCGAAATAAGTATATATTAAATAAGTACAGTAAAATATAATATAAAAATCTAAAGTTAAAAGACAGAATTCGAACTCATGTCATCGCATTGCGAGCATCCGGCGCTAACCAGCCCAGCACATTTTTGTTGTAGACCATGCTGGAGATATATCTCCATGTCTACTCTTATACTCCATTCGTTCCTAAATATTTGTCTTTTTCAGATTTGAAATGGACTACCACATACGGATGTGTATGTACACATATTTTAGAGTGTAGATTCACTCATTTTGCTTCGTCTGTCTTTTCAAGAAGGGGTCAGATTTGTCCTTGATTTATTTATGAGGTGTCCGGATGGCACTGCACCGCCAAGAAAAGAGGGTAACATCAAAATTATGGACTACTTTTTTTAGTATGTTGGTAAGGTCCAGTCATAGTCACTTGTTGAAATCTCTAAAAAGACAAATGCTCCCTCCGTCCGGAAATACTTGTCATCAAAATGGATAAAAGGAAATGTATCTAGACGTATTTTAGTTTTAGATAAATCTCTTTTTATCCATTTTGATGACAAGTATTTTCGGACGGAGGGAGTAGAAAACAGAGTTGGTGATGATGGTTGATACATCCATTTTGCATCATGCTTTTATATCAATATTTATTGCATTATGGGCTGTTATTACACATCATATCTCAATACTCATGGCTATTCTCTCTTATTTTACAAGGTTTACTATGAAGAGGGGGAATGCTTGGCGGTGGAATTCAGGTGGAAAAGGAGCAAGCGTTGAAACCTATTACGCACAGCTCCAAAAGTCCTGAGACTCCATGAAACAACTTTTGGTATTTAATAAGAATTTATGAGCGAAAGAAATAGGCCAGGGGGCCCACACCCTGTCCAGGAGACAGGGGGCGCCCCCCTATTGGGCGTGCCCCCCTATCTCCTGGGCCCCCTGGTGGGCCTCCGGCGTCCATCCTCTACTATATCATCACTTTTACCCTGGAAAAAACCATGGGCAAGCTTACGGGACAACACTCCGCCGCCACGAGGTGGAACCTTGGCGGAATCAATCTAGCTAGGGCTCTGGTGGAGCTGTTCTGCCGGGGACACTTCCCTCCGGGAGGGGGAAATCATCACCAACGTCATCACCAACGATCCTCTCATCGGGAGGGGGTCAATCTCCATCAACATATTCACCAGCACCAACTCCTCTCAAAATCGTAGTTCATCTCTTGTATCCAATCTTGTATCAAAACCACAAATTGGTACCTGTGGGTTGCTAGTAGTGTTGATTACTCCTTGTAGTTGATGCTAATTGGTTTACTTGGTGGAAGATCATATGTTCAAATCCTTTATGTTATTATTACTCCTCTGATTATGAACGTGAATATGCTTTGTGAGTAGTTACGTTTTGTTCCTGAGGACATGGGTGAAGTCTTGCTATTAGTAGTCATGTGAATTTGGTATTCGTTCGATATTTTGATGATATGTATGTTGTCTTTTCCTCTAGTGGTGTTATGTGAACGTCGACTACATGACACTTCACCATTATTTGGGCCTAGAGGAAGGCATGGGGAAGTAATAAGTAGATGATGGGTTGCTAGAGTGATGAAGCTTAAACCCTAGTTTATCTTGCTTAGCCGTTAAGGGCTGATATGGATCCATACGCTTAATGTTGTGGTTAGGTTTACCTTAATACTCCTTTACGTAGTTGCGGATGCTTGCAATAAGAGTTAATCATAAGTGGTATGCTTGTCCAAGTTAGGGCAGTACCCAAGTACCGTCCACCCACATATCAAATTATCAAAGCATCTTGAACGCGAATCTTATGAGCGTGATGAAAACTAGCAGCGATAATTCCCAATGTGTCCTCGGGAGCTCCTTCCTCATTATTAGAAGTTGTCCAGCTTATCCTTTGCTACATAAAGGATTGGGCCACCTTGCTGCACTTTATTGACTTTATTTACTTGTTGCTCGTTACTATTTATCTTATCACAAAACTATCTATCACCTACAATTTCGGTGCTTGCGAGAGAAAACCTTCTTGAAAACCGCTTATCATTTCATACGCTCCTCGTTGGGTTCGACACTCTTACTTATCAAAAGGACTACGATAGATCCCCTACACTTGTGGGTCATCAAGACTCTTTTCTGGCGTCGTTGCCGGGGAGTGTAGCGCCTTTGGTGAGTGGAACTTGGTAAGGAAACATTTATATAGTGTGCTGAAATTTTCTGTTACTTGTCACCATGGAAACTAATCCTTTGAGGGGCTTGTTTGGGGTATCTTCACCCCAACCAGAAGAGCAAGGAGTTTCTCCTCAACCTACTGAACTTTATGAAAATATTCACTTTGAGATTCCTTCGGGTATGATAGAAAAACTGCTAGCTAATCCATTTGTAGGAGACGGAACATTGCATCCCGATTTACACCTTATCTTTGTGGATGAAGTTTGTGGATTATTTAAGCTTGCAGGTATTCCAGATGATGTTGTCAAAAGGAAGGTGTCGGTGTCAAAACCGGCGGATCTCGGGTAGGGGGTCCCGAACTGTGCGTCTAGGCAGATGGTAACAGGAGACAAGGGACACGATGTTTTTACCCAGGTTCGGGCCCTCTCGATGGAGGTAAAACCCTACTCTTGATTGATTAATATTGATGATATGGGTAGTACAAGATTAGATCTACCACGATATCAGAGAGGCTAAACCCTAGAAGCTAGCCTATGGTATGATTGTTGTTCGTCCTACGGACTAAAACCCTCCGGTTTATATAGGCACCGAAGAGGGTTAGGGTTACACAGAGTCGGTTACAATGGTAGGAGATCTACATATCCGTATCGCCAAGCTTGCCTTCCACGCCAAGGAAAGTCCCATCCGGACACGGGACGAAGTCTTCAATCTTGTATCTTCATAGTCCAGGAGTCCGGCCAAAGGCTATAGTCCGGCCATCCGAACACCCCCTAATCCAGGACTCCCTCAGTAGCCCCTGAACCAGGCTTCAATGATGACGAGTCCGACACGCAGATTGTCTTCGGCATTGCAAGGCGGGTTCCTCCTCCGAATACGTCATAGAAGATTTTGAACACAAGGATAGTGTCCGGCTTTGCAAAATAAGTTCCACATACCACCATAGAGAATAATATTTACACAAATTCAATCTGGCGGCGTGATACGTGGCATGACATCACACCACGGCCAAGCCTTTATTCGAATCGTTTTTACTGTCCCACCTCAGCGCATTTAGCGAGGCGGTTTCCTTGGCACATCTTGTCAAAGCAGAGATCGTGTCCCCTTATTTCGGGAGTCTCATCAATACGGGCATTGGTAACCCAACCGCGCCATTGATTACGGTGCTTGGGAGATAAGCGAGTTTTACCAGGCTGGTGGGGACGCATAGCTTCGTCCGTTCATATAAGGGGATAAGGATCCACCTTTTTACTACACCTTCTTCCTCCTTTGCTCATCCATTTCCATGCACTCGAGCTCCAGCGCCAAGTCCGCACATCTCGCCTCAATCTTCCCCAGCCATCTCCGGAGCGAGAGGCAAGTAGATGGTCTCCACCGTCACGGAGGGGCACATCAAAAAGCCGCGGAAGGCCGGATACTTGTCCAGCGACATCGCGCATCGGCTCCCCGACAAGGGGCAGCTTATCCCCACCCCCAGGCCCCATGAGAGGGTGGTGTTCCTCACCCACTTCCTCCGCGGACTAGGTTTTCCACTTCACCCATTTGTCCGGGGCTCATGTTCTACTACAGCCTGGATTTCCACGATCTGGCCCCGAATTTCATCCTCAACATCTCGGCGTTCATCGTCATGTGCGAGGCCTTCCTCTGCATCCAGCCCCACTTCGGCTTATGGCTGAAGACCTTCAATGTCAAGCCGAAGGTGGTGGACGGTTGCCAAGCGGAGTGTAGAGGTGCCATGGGGGGCAATATGGCCAACGTCCTATGGCTCGAGGGCTCCTTCGTGGAGACCATAAAGGGGTGGCAATCGGGGTGGTTCTACATCACCGAGCCGTGTGACCCTAAATGGGTGGCGGCCCCCAAATTCCGATCTGGCTTCCCTACACGGCTCACCTCCTGGAAGAAGATGGGCCTGACGTGGGGTAATTCAGAAGAGCTGACCGGACTCCAAACCTGCATCCAAAACCTGGTGAACAAGAAGCTCAAGCTTGTCAACATAGTCCAGGTCATGCTCATCCGCCAGATCCTCCTGTGCCAACAACAGGCCTTCAGCTTGTGGGAGTTTGATCCGGCACAGCACCAAACCTTGAGCAGGCTCTTTGACACTATGTACGAAGATGCCTGGAAGGTGCTGTTCAAGGGCGTCAAGGCTCCCGCATCAACTACCGAAGATCACGGATTCAGCTCGCAGCGTCAAACCAGCGAGGTAAGCTACTTTACCCTTTAAGGGACTCTTGCTTTCCGTAGTTTGACTCTATGCGGGATCTAAACTCCCTTCCCTTTGACAGATTGGCGTAAGGCGTCCGGCAGATTATTTGTCTGCTCCTTGCCAAAAGACCCAGCGGACGCCCGATTGACGGGGCTGCTGGTTCCGGGACCTCACGTGGTCCCAGAGAAGAAGGCCAAGAAGAAGGCCACAGGAACTTGAAGGAGTTCCCGGCGCTAGGTGTTGTCAGGCTCATCGTCCGATGACTCCGAGGCGGACTCCTCCCGCGAAGACGAGGAGGAGGAAAAAGAGGCCTCTCCCCCAGCGGGGGAGAGAAGAAAAGGAAGGCCGCCCCAACTGGGGAGGCCGGAGGGTCCAAGAAGGGAAGGACCCTTCCTCCGGACTACTCCACCAACACCGACGACGGCGAAGAGGAGTGGCCACCCAGGGCTAAGCCCCTGGCGACATCGTAAGTGTCCGGATACCAGAATAACTCATGGCATTTCGTTTGTCGTACAGAATCTCCTAACGCCGAATATAACCCTACAGCCCGCCCAAGGACGGGCTCGACGCTTCAACGAGCGGCTCCCTGGATTTGTCGGACGTGAATAGCACCACACTTCTGGCTGCCTCCTCTCCTCGCGATGCGGATGACGCCATGGTGGGGTCCCAAAAGGGGCCTAGCCGGGAGGAGGTGGTCTAGGAGGTGCCTCAAGGCAACCTATCGGACTCCAGGCGTAATGGGGATAAAACCCCAAAGGGCTCTAAGTCCGGTCCTGGGCCGGACTCCGCACCGGAACCTTCAGTGGTTCCGGAGTCTGGCAGGCGGCCCCTTCACAAGAAGGGCAAGACTGCGACACCGGTGACCTCCGTCCAACCGGAGGCACCGGATAATTTGCTGGAGGCGCTTAACGGCACCTCCATCGACGAGGAGCACCACACTGTTATGAGTGTGGTGATCCGAAAAGTTCGATCCGCCAAGAGCGGGCTGGTCAAGCTCGTGCCAGCCTTCTAACAAGCTTTGAGGTATGTATTTAAGATATGTAAAAATATTACCGCATAGACAGTAGCCCCTGATGCTCAGTTTGGTGTTCGGAAAGAAAAGCAGAACTGAGGATCTAAAAAGATGTATGCAGGGTCTAACATAAGTATGTCAATATGGGGAATGCAGATCTGCGCTTGCGACCTCCGCCCGACCGATCATGGAGGTCAATGCATTGAAGCAGAGCCTCGAGCGGTCCGAGAACGAGCTCGGCCTTGCCAAAAAGCAGCTCGAGGACAAGGAAGGTAAGTAATACCGTATGGAAGTATATAAAAGATGTGGTTGCAAAAAATGATAGGAATAACATGAGTATTGCAGGGGTCACGAACGAGGTGGCGACCCTAAAGGAAGCGGTGTCCAAGGCCGAAAGCAATGCGGCCGCGGAGTGCACCGAGTGAGAAAGTAGGAGGCGCGGGTGGCGGAGCTGCGGCAAGAGCTCCAGGCTCTCATGGACAAACACGAGAGTTTGGAGCATGACTCAAAGACTCGAGAGTCCGAGCTCGCCTCGGCCCTTGAGAGCGCCAAAGCCGCTAAGGCCGAATCCCAAAAAGCCCTCCAGGAAATTGAAGCGATGAAGAAGATAGCGGCGGGTAAGGCATTCTTTATGCAAAGTAGGCACGTGAAAGTGAATTACTTGTTACTTACCCGAATCCGGAGCTCTCCAGGAGCATTCGTAGATCTGCCCCGCAGAGTGTCTGATGCTGCCGCGTTCTACCGAGCCGAGGAGGGGAGCTCGACGGAGAAGGTGTTCTGGTCTCAGTATGCTGAGCTCGGGCACCCGGTGCCCTTGAGTGACCAGCTGAAGCAGCTAGTCGAGCTCCATAAGGTGGCCGAACAGGCCATGAAGGGCCTCATAGTTTGGCTGTGGCCTAAGGAAGCCATGCCTGGGAGCTACTTCGGGCTGGTGAGGCGGCTAGTGGACGCTTGTCCATGGATTGAAGTCGTCAAGCGCTCCGTCTGCATCAAAGGTGCCCGTAGGGCCCTTGCCCGTGCTAAAGTGCACTGGGGCAAGATGGACACTGAGAAGCTTGTGACGGACAGACCACCACCGGGAAGGGAGTATCGCAAGCCCGAGATGTCTTATGAGGGCGTCCTGAAGGGTGCCCGCCTTATAGCGGGTGAATGCTCCAAAGATGTAATTTTTGAGTAAACTCGCATTTGTTATCCTGTACGCTGAAAATTTGTTCATATGCGCTAAGCAACGCTTGTGAATTTGAAATATTACCTTCAGTGCGGCCGTTTATTAAATTTGAGAGATGGCGAGTCGTAAACTTCGCCCCATGCCACGAGTCTTTGGGGTGTTCGGATAAACTTGAGCGCTCTTTTTCCCATTCTTGGGTCCTTGAGGAGGCGCCAACGAACGAACGAGGCAACCGGACTATAATGCTTGAACACTCTCACTTAGCCATAGAACTCTATAATTTTAAATTTAGTGAAGCCCCTAGTATTCGAAGACCCGGTTAGGGCGCTATCCACGCCTGGGCTGGACAAAGCCGACTCCTCGCTCTAAGCGGAATAAGTCTTTAGGGACTCGAAAACCTCTCGAACAGCGACCGGCTCTCGCCCTATGATGACGGTCAGTTTTAGCTTTCTCCACTGAGATGCTTAACCCAGCTCAACCGGGGCACAATCGCAGTGGTTCTCCGAGCGCTACCTTAGCCGATATAACAGAACATAAAGTACCAAAACATGGGAGCCGGGCAAACCCAACTATTGACCCAAGACATGATTCGGAGCCGATGCATATAATGCTATAAGTTCGGGGTGCCACACTTGTGAAAGTGTTCGGACTTATCACACCATATTTTGGGGTACTTAAGCCCCTAGTGTATTTGGCCGTACCAAAGTGTACGGGTGCAACTTGTCATAAGTGAACATATATAGATAAGAAAAGGAATGCAATAATAGGCAGAAGCTATGTATTGTTTATTCAAAAAGGCTGCGGTAAAAGCAGAACGATACAAATTGTGCGATAAGCAATGGACGGGACTATTTGACATGTCCCCCTCCAGGGGCGAGCTGCGGGATGATATGTGAAACAAGTATACTGCTCCTTATAGAGACCACCTGGACACTCGATGTAGTTTTCTGCTTCCCTGGTTGTTGCATCGTGTGTTCGGCGATTCTACTGCCGGACAGGGCTTCTTAAGAACGGAGTCCTGAAAGTAAGGAAAAAAAAGAATGACACAATCGGGAGCCCCTGGTGCGGTTGAGCCGCATTCTGGGCCTGCCGTGGTCGTGCCCCTCCCCCTATACCGATGGTATTTCCAGTGCGTAATTATGTACACGTAGTACTGGTTTTGCAATTTCGCGAGGGCTGGGGTTGGGGCCGCATTGCTACGCGTGCTCGGAATGTGCCAAGCGGTCTTGTTGTAGGTTACTCCGGGCGTGCTTGTTGGTGTCCGGACTTTGAATAGCCGGACTCGAGAATTGCCTTGAGAGGCTGCTTTTTACTTCCACCGCGAGGGCCGCCATATGCTCCTCCATTCGGAGAGAGCGTTCGGTGTTTCCGTTGACCGTAATGACTCCTTGAGGGCCTGCCATCTTGAGCTTGAGGTATGCGTAGTGCGGCACCACATTGAACTTTGCAAATGTGGTTCGTCTGAGCAGTGCGTGATAGCCGCTGCGGAACGGGACTATGTCGAAGATTAATTCCTCACTTTGAAAGTTATCCGGGGATCCGAAGACCACTTAAAGTGTAACTGAGCCTGTACAGTTGGCCTCTACACCTGGTATGACGCCTTTAAAGGTCGTTTTTGTGGGTTTAATCCTTGAGGGTCTATGCCCATTTTATGCACTATATCCCGATAAAGCAGGTTCAGTTGTTGCCGCCCGTCCATCGAGACTCGGTGAGGTGAAATCATCAATGATTGGGTCTAGAACCAATGCGGTGAATCCGCTATGGCGGATGCTAGTGGGGTGGTCCCTTCGATCAAAAGTGATCGGGCAGGAGGACCACGGATTGAACTTTGGGGCGACTGGCTCCATCGCATATACGTCCCTTAGTGCACGCTTCCGCTCCCTTTTGGGTATGTGGGTTGCGTATATCATGTTCACCGTCCGCACTTGGGGGGGGGGGGGAAGTCCTCTATTGTTCGGCGGCCGGGGCTCCGCCTCGTCATCGCTATGCAGCCCCTTGTCATTGTTTTCGGCATTTAACTTGCCTGCCTGTTTGAACACCCAACAATCCCTGTTGGTGTGGTTGGCTGGTTTTTTGGGGGTGCCGTGTATCTAGCACGAGCGATCGAGTATTCGGTCCAAATTGGACGGGCCCGGATTATTCCTTTTGAATGGTTTTTTCCGCTGACCGGGTTTAGAGCCTCTGAATCCGGCATTGACTGCCGTATTCCTCAGCATTATCGCCATTAATGAGGCGATTGTGCTTGTTGCGACGCGACCTGCCGTTGCTGTCCTTGGTATCCGAATTACCAGGGCTCTTGGTCATGTTGTTACTACGAGCTAACCAGCTGTCCTCTCCCGCGCAAAAGCGGGTCATGAGTGTTGTGATGGCTGCCGTGGATTTCGGCTTTTCCTGTCCTAGGTGCCGGGCAAGCCACTCGTCGCGGATGTTATGTTTGAAGGCTGCAAGGGCCTCTGCATCCGGACAGTCGACGATTTGATTTTTCTTGGTTAGGAACTGTGTCCAGAATTGTCTGGCCGATTCCTCTGGCTGCTGAATTATGTGGCTTAGGTCATCGGCGTCTGGTGGTCGCACATAGGTGCCCTGGAAGTTGTCGAGGAATGTGGCTTCCAGGTCTTCCCAACAACCAATTGACTCTGCTGACAAGCTATTAAGCCAATGCCGAGCTGGTCCTTTAAGCTTGAGCGGGAGGTATTTGATGGCGTGTAGATCATCACCGCGGGCCATGAGGATATGAAGGAGGTATTCCTCGATCCATACCGCATGATCTGTTGTGCCATCGTACGATTCGATGTTTACGGGTTTGAAACCCTCGGGGATTTGATGATCCATTACTTCATCTGTGAAGCATAGTGGGTGTGCGCAGCCCCTGTACTGCGCTATATCACGACGTAGCTCAAATGAGCTTTATGCATTGTGTTCGGCTCACCGGATTTGTCAGATCCGCATGAAGGTTATCGTCACGTGTAGTGAGGCGCCCACGCGATCCGTGAGATCGATCTTGTTTGCCTTGCCTTGTCCTCCAATATATCTCGCAGTCCGGCGATTTCCCGTGCCTTGGTACTTTTTGGCGGCGCGGTGCGGCTTGAGTGGAGGGCCAAGAGGCCTCTGTCGCTGACCACGAGGTGGCGGTCGGCCGATCATGCGCTGGTGATGTAGGTTTAGGTGCTTCCTCCTCTAATCGGGGGTAGCAGCCTGCGTTTTGGGTAGCTCTTGGAGGGGCATTCGAGTTCATACTCTTCGGCCGCAAGGACTTCAGTCCATCTGTCAGCTAGCAAGTCTTGGTCAGCTCTAAGTTGTCGCTGCTTTTTCTTGAGGCTGCTTGCCGTGGCCATAAGCATGCGTTTGAAATGCTCTTGTTCGACAGGATCCTCAAGCACGACAAATTCGTCATCGTCGAGGCTTGCCTCGTCTTCGGAGGGAGGCATGTAATTATCGTCCTCTACCTATCTGTCTGCCACTCTCTCATGACGGCTGGCTTCTCCATCCCCCTGCACTGAATCCTGCTGGAGGGGGTTGTCTTCGACACTGTCCGGGGTGTTATTATCTCCCATGCCGGAATCGCCGTTTTTGCTGTGGCGGGATTTAGAGCGACGCCGCTGATGCCGGCGCTTAGGCTGTTTCTTGGAGGAGTCATACTCCGTTGTTCCATCGCCATTCCCATCTTTTGGGATGTCCACCATGTATATGTCGTATGATGAGGTGGCCTTCCAGTGCCCTGTAGGCGTTGGTTCTTGGTCGTCTCCTGCATCTTCGTCCATACCGTCGATGTCTTCGGAGTCAAAGTCGAGCATGTCGGTTAAATCATCGACAGTGGCTACGAAGTGGGTGGTGGGTGGGCTTTGAATTTCTTCGTTGTCCGCATCCCAACCTTCCTGACCATAATCCGGCCAGGGCTCTCCTGATAAAGAGAGAGACTTTAGTGAATTCAGGATGTCGCCAAAGGGCGAGTGCTGAAAGATGTCCGCGGTAGTGAACTCCATGATCGGCGCCCAATCGGATTCGATTGGCAGGGGCGCGGAAGGTTCGGAGTCCGGAGAGGAGTCTGGCACCTTGGAGTCACGAGCTTTGCAAAGGACAGGGTTGGTGTTCGGCTCAATCGCTATAAGATAGCAGCCCCCGAGGCGGTGTCCAGCCACCCGTCCTCGATCGGCGCAGTCGGCTCCGAGCTAAGGGTCGGAGCGGACACTGGTGCGGACTCCACGGCACTGTTCGGCGGCAAAGCTAGATCATGCCCATCGTGACAGTGCGGCGCGCTCGGCTGTGGCTCGAACCCGTCGAAGATCATGTCTCCACGGACGTTAGCCATATAGTTTAAACTTCCAAATCTGACCTGATGGCCAGGGGCGTAGCTATCAATCTGCTCCAGATGGCGGCGAATTGGCCCAGATGCAAAGCTGCCGAATCTGAAGATCTGTCCGGGAGAAAAGTCTCACCGGACCGCATCGTTATTGATTATCGGAGGAGCCATCGGGCCTAAAGATGACGCGACGAGGAACTCTCAATGAAAGCACCAATGTCGGTGTCAAAAGCTGGCGGATCTCGGGCGGGGGTCCCGAACTATGCGTCTAGGCGGATGGTAACAGGAGACAAGGGACACGATGTTTTTACCCAGGTTCGGGCCCTCTCGATGGAGGTAAAACCCTACTCCTGCTTGATTAGTATTGATGATATGGGTAGTACAAGAGTAGATCTACCACGAGATCAGAGAGGCTAAACCCTAGAAGCTAGCCTGTGGTATGATTGTTGTTCGTCCTACGGAATAAAACCCTCCGGTTTTATAGGCACCGAAGAGGGTTAGGGTTACACAGAGTCGGTTACAATGGTAAGAGATCTACATATCCGAATTGCCAAGCTTGCCTTCCACGCCAAGGAAAGTCCCATCCGGACACGGGACACAGTCTTCAATCTTGTATCTTCATAGTCCAGGAGTCCGGCCAAAGGCTATAGTCCGGCCATCCGGACACCCCCTAATCCAGGACTCCCTCAGAAGGTCTTCCCTTTATCTTTGAAGGGAGATGCATTGACATGGTATAGGCTATGTGATGATACGAGATCTTGGAATTATAAGCGATTGAAGTTGGCATTTCACCAGAAGTTCTATCCTATGCATCTTGTTCATCGTGATCGTAATTACATATATAATTTCTGGCGAAGTGAAGGAGAAAGCATCGCTCAAACTTGGGGGAGGCTTAATTCAATGTTATATTCATGCCCCAATCATGAGCTCTCTCGGGAAATGATTATTCAGAATTTTTATGCTGGGCTTTCTCTTGATAATCGTAACCTACTCGATACTTCCTGTGCTGGTTCTTATATGGTGAAGACTATTGATTTCAAATGGGACTTATTGGAAAGAATTAAACGCAACTCTGAAGATTGGGGTTCTGACAATGGTAAGGAGTCAGGTATGAAACCTAAGTTCGATTGTGTTAAATCTTTTATGGATATCGATGCTTTTCATGGATTTAGCGCTAAGTATGGACTTGACTCTGAGATAGTAGCTACTTTTTGTGGAACTTTTGCTACTCACGTTGATCTCCCTAAAGAGAACTGGTTTAAATATAATCCTCCTGTTGAAGTGAAAGTAGTTGCACCTATTACAGTCGAAGAAAAGACTATTACCTATAGTGATCCTATTGTTCCTACTGCTTATGTTGAAAAACCTCCTTTTCCTGTTAGGATAAAAGATCATGCTAAAGCTTCGACTGTTGTTCGTAAGAGTAATACTAGGACTTATACACCTCCTGAGCATATTAATGTTGAACCTAGTATGGCTATGGTTAAAGATCTCTTGGACGAGGACTTAGATGGGCATGTTATTTCTTTCTTGGGTGAGATTGCTAATATTGCTAGACCTGATACTAAGACACGTAGACCTGTAATAGGGATACCATTGAACCTATTGGGATTGTTAGAGATGTTGAAGTTTTGTGTGGGAAGATTAAATACCCTGCTAATTTTCTTGTTCTTGGTTCCCCACAAGATGATTTTTGTCCAATTATTTTTGGTAGACCCTTCTTGAATACTGCTAGTGCTAGAATTAATTGTGAAAAGAACATTGTCACTGTTGGCATAGATGGTATGTCTCATGAGTTTAATTTTTCTAAGTTTAGTAGACAACCTCATGGAAGGGAACTACCTAGTAAGGATGAGATTATTGGTCTTGCTTCCATTGCTGTTCCTCCAACTGATCCGTTAGAACAACATTTGCTAGACCATGAAAACGATATGTTTATGAAGGAAAGGGACGAAATAGATGAAGTGTTCCTTAAACAGGAACCTATGCTAAAACATAACCTTCCCGTTGAAATTCTTGGGGATCCCCCTCCACCCAAAGGTGATCCCGTGTTTGAACTCAAACCATTACCTGATAATCTTAAGTATGCTTATCTTGATGAAAAAGAAATATATCCTGTTATTATTAGTGCTAACCTTTCAGAGAAAGAAGAAGAAAGATTATTGAAAACTCTGAAGAAGCACCGAGCTGCTATTGGATATACTCTGGATGATCTTAAGGTCATTAGTCCCACATTATGTCAACACAAAATTTCAGTGGAGAAAGATGCCAAACCAGTTAGAGATCCTCAAAGATGATTAAATCCCAAGATGAAGGAAGTGGTAAGAAAGGAGATAATAAAGCTCCTTGAGGCAGGTATTATTTATCCCGTTGCTGATAGTGAATGGGTAAGCCCTGTCCATTGTGTCCCTAAAAAGGGAGGTATTACCGTTGTTCCTAATGATAAAGATGAATTGATCTCGCAAAGAATTATTACAGGTTATAGGATGGTAATTGATTTCCGTAAATTAAATAAAGCCACTGAGAAAGATCATTACCCTTTACCTTTTATTGATCAAATGCTAGAAAGGCTATCCAAACACACACATTTTTGCTTTCTAGATGGTTATTCTGGCTTCTCTCAGATACCTGTGCCAGCGAAGGGTCAATCTAAAACTACTTTTACTTGCCCTTTTGGCACTTTTGCTTATAGACGTATGCCTTTTGGTTTATGTAATGCACCTGCTACCTTTCAAAGATGCATGATGGCTCTATTTTCTGATTTTTGTGAAAAGATTTGTGAGGTATTCATGGATGACTTCTTCGTCTATGGATCCTCTTTTGATGATTGTTTGAGCAACCTTGATCGAGTTTTGTAGAGATGCGAAGACACTAGTCTCATCCTGAATTGGGAAAAGTGTCACTTTATGGTTAATGAAGGCATTGTCTTGGGGCACAAGATCTCTGAGAGAGGTATTGAAGTTGATAAAGCCAAAGTTGATGCTACTGAAAAGATGCCATGTCCCAAGGACATAAAAGGTATAAGTTTCCTTGGTCACGCCGGTTTTTATAGGAGGTTCATTAAGGACTTTTCTCAAATCTCTAGGCCTCTGACTAATCTATTGCAAAAAGATATTCCTTTTGTCTTTGATGATGATTGTGTGGAAGCATTTGAAACACTTAAGAAAGCTTTGATCACTGCACCTATTATTCAGCCGCCTGACTGGAATTTACCTTTTGAAGTTATGTGTGATGCTAGTGATTATGCTGTAGGTGATGTTTTAGGGAAAAGAGTCGATAAGAAGTTGAATGTTATCCAGTATGCTAGTAAGACTCTTGATATTTCCCAGAGAAATTATGCTACCACTGAAAAAGAGTTCTTAGCAGTTGTGTTTGCATGTGATAAGTTTAGACCTTATATTGTTGATTCCAAAGTTACTATTCACACTGACCATGCTGCTATTAAATATCTTATGGAAAAGAAAGATGCTAAACCTAGGCTCATTAGATGGGTTCTCCTGCTCCAAGAATTTGACTTGCATATTATTGATAGAAAGGGAGTTGAGAACCCCGTTGCAGATAACTTGTCTAGGTTAGAGAATGTTCTTGATGACCCACTGCCTATTAATGATAGATTTCCTGATGAACAATTAGTGGTCGTCAATGCTTCTCATATTGCTCCTTGGTATGCTGATTATGCTAATTACACTGTTGCTAAATATATACCGCCTAGTTTCACATACCAGCAAAAGAAAAAGTTCTTTTATGATTTAAGACATTACTTCTGGGATGATCCACATCTTTATAAAGGAGTAGATCGTGTTATTAGACGTTGTGTGCCTGAGCATGAACAGGAACAGATTCTATGCAAGTGTCACCCTGAATCTTATGGAGGACACCATGCTGGAGATAGAACTGCACACAAGGTACTACAATCTAGTTTTTATTGGCCTACTCTCTTCAAAGATGCCCGTAAGTTTGTCTTATCTTGTGATGAATGTCAAAGAATAGGCAATATTAGTAGACGTCAAGAAATGCCTATGAATTATTCTCTTGTTATTGAACTGTTTGATGTTTGGGGCTTTGATTATATGGGACCTTTTCCTGCCTCTAATGCTTATACACATATTTTAGTTGTTGTTGATTACGTTACTAAGTGGGTAGAAGCTATTCCAACTAGTAGTGCTAATCATAACACTTCTATTAAAATGCTTAAAGAAGTTATTTTTCCGAGGTTTGGAGTCCCTAGATATCTTATGACTGATGGTGGTTCACATTTTATTCATGGTGATTTCCGTAAGATGCTTGCTAAGTATGATGTTAATCATAGAATAGCAACTCCTTATCATCCGCAGTCTAGTGGTCAAGTAGAGTTGAGCAATAGAGAGCACAAAGTAATTTTGCAAAAGACTGTGAATAGATCTAGAAAGAATTGGTCCAAAAAACTTGATGATGCATTATGGGCCTATAGAACTGCATACAAAAATCCTATGGGTATGTCTCCTTATAAGATGGTTTATGGAAAAGCATGTCATTTACCTCTTGAACTTGAACATAAGGCATATTGGGCTATCAAAGAGCTCAATTATGACTTCAAACTTGCCGGTGAGGAGAGGTTATTTGATATTAGCTCACTTGATGAATGGAGAACCCAAGCTTATGAGAATGCCAAGCTTTTCAAAGAAAAAGTCAAATGTTGGCATGATAAGAGGATGCAAAAGCGTGATTTTAACGTAGGAGATCATGTGTTATTATTCAACTCTCGTTTAAGATTTTTTGCAGGAAAACTTCTCTCAAAATGGTAAGGTCCCTACGTTATCGAGGAGGTCTATCGTTCTGGTGCTATAAAAATCAACAACTTCGAAAGCACAAATTCGAGGGTGGTAAACGGTTAAAGAATTAAACACTATATTTTAGGTAATCCTATCAATGTTGAAACTAATATTATTGAAACCATAAACCCTGAGGAATACATAAGGGACACTTTCCAGAACGTCCCAGACTCCGAAAAGGCATAGGTATGTGGTACGGTAAGTAAACCGACTCCAAAACAACTCTAATGGCAATTTTTATCAGTTTTGGATTATTTAAGAATTTTAGGAAGAAAGAAGTAGTCCGAAAGGGACACGAGGTTCCCACGAGTGGAGGTGCCCCCCAGGGCGCCCCCATCTCGTGGGCACCTCGTGTGCCTCCGACTCTGCTTTTCTTGTATGTTACGATTTTGGTCAAGAAAATTCATTATATATACTCCCGAAGGTTTTGACCACCGTATCACGCAAATATCCTCTGTTTTCGTTTGAGCTGTTTCTGTTTCAGATCTAGAGCATCATGTCGTCTCCAAGCGCTCCCAAGGACAAGTTTTTCGAGAGGGTTATCAACCCCTATCTCACGGAGGTGCTGCATCATCCTCAAACCATTGATATGCGTGAGGGGGTGCTGCACATCCGCGATGTGGAGGGACCAAGACGTACCGGGAGCGTGGAGACAAAGCTCGAAGCCGTTGAGCAGCAAGTTTTCAAGTGCCAAGGGATGGTGGAGCGTGGACTCAACGCCAACCAGATGATGATCACGGAGTTCACCAACAACCACAAGTTGGATGCCAAGGTCATTGGGGAGACCATCTTCAAGCTTCAAGAGAAAATCGAGCACCTCCAAGCCCAGATCTATGACCTGCAAAACCAGAACTGTGAGTAGGAATATAGATTCAAGAGGATGAGTTTGGCTGCAGATTTAAGGATCTCGGAGACTCGATCATCCTTCTATGATGGAGAGCCTATGACATGGAAGACGGACGACAAGCCTACATCATCAACAACTCCTACTTCACCACCTCTGAGGGCATAATCACATGGGTATGGGCACTCCCCTTGGCAATTGCCAAGCTTGGGGGAGGTGCCCCGGTATCGTATCACCATCACACTCCTATCTTTACCGCTTTATTTAATTAGTTCGATCCTTTTAGTAGTATCTTGATCTAGTAGTTTTGAAGTTTTGATATCAAGTAGTTTCGAGTTTTGCTTTGTGATCTCTTTATGTAATCGAGTCTGAGTGTTATCTATAATAAATATTAGTGTTAAATCAAGGTCTTTGTTATGTTGCTATGATCTTGAGAAAGTAGAAAGAATAAAAGAGTTCATATTGATCTTATGGATAGTGATAACTTCACACATAGAAAGTATGAGGCAAAAAAATTGTTGAGAGTTGATGAACGTAGCCTTGGTCATCGTTGCAATTAATAGGAAGTGATAAGGAAAGAGGGGTTCACATATAAATATATTATCTTGGACATCTTTTATGATTGTGAAGCACTCATTAAGTATGACATGCTAAAACAGTTGATGTTGGACAAGGAAGACAACGTAATGGTTTATGTTTTCCGACATCTCAGTTAAAGTATATTGTCATTGACCTTCCAAACATGTTGAGCTTGCCTTTCCCCCTCATGCTAGCCAAATTCCTTGCACCAAGTAGAGATGCTACTTGTGCTTCCAAATATCCTTAAACCCAGTTTTGCCATGAGAGTCCACTATACCTACCTATGGATTGAGTAAGATCCTTCAAGTAAGTTGTCATCTATGCAAGCAATAGAAATTGCTCTCTAAATATGCATGACTTATTAGTGCAGAGAAAATAAGCTTTGTACAAACTTGTTGTGGTAGTAATAAAAGTGACAGACTGCATAATAAAGGTCCACATAAAAGGGTAAATTTAAAGTGACATTCTTTTGCATTAAGATTTTATGCATTAACCCTAAATGCGCATGACAACCTCTGCTTCCCTCTACGAAGGGCCTATCTTTTACTTTATGTTTTTACTTTATGCTTGAGTCAAGGTGATCCTCACCTTTCCCTTTTGTCATTTTATCCTTTGGCAAGCTCTTCGTGTTTGAAAGATCATGATATATATCCAATTGGATGTAAGTTGGCATAGGCTATTATTGTTGACATCACCTAAAGGTGAATACGTCGGTAGGCAACACAATAAGCCCCTGTCTTTCTCAGTGTCCGACTGAAACTCTATAACCACAAGTATTGCGTGAGTGTTAACAATTGTAGGAGACTACGAGATAGTTGAGTATGTGAGTTTGCTGAAAAGCTCTATTATTGACTCTTTCCGATGTTGCGATAAATTGCAATTGCTTAAATGACTGAGATTATAGTTTGTTAGTTCCCAATGAAGTTTTTGAACCATAATTGACATTGTGAATTGCTTATTACTTGAGCATAGGAAATCATATGACAAAATCTATATATGTTGCTGTTATTAGAATGATCATGATGACCTCATGTCCATATTTTATTTTTATCGACACTCTATCTCTAAACATGTGGTCATATTTTTCGATTTCGGCTTTAGCTTGAGGACAAGCGAGGTCTAAGCTTGGGGGAGTTGATACATCCATTTTGCATCATCCTTTTATATCAATATTTATTGCATTATGGGCTGTTATTACAAATTATATCTCAATACTCATGGCTATTCTCTCTTATTTTACAAGGTTTACCATGAAGAGGGGGAATGCCGGCAGCTGGAATTCTGGCTGGAAAAGGAGCAAACATTGGAAACCTATTCTGCATAGCTCCAAAAGTCCTGAGACTCCAAGAAACAACTTTTCGGATTTAATAAGAATTTATGAGCGAAAGAAATTGGCCAGGGGGGCCACACCCTGTCCAGGAGACGGGGGGCGCCCCCCGCCCCAATAGGGCGCGCCCCTATCTCCTGGGCCCCCTGGTGGGCCTCCAGTGTCCATCTTCTGCTATATCATCACTTTTACCCTGCAAAAAATCATGGGCAAGCTTACGGGACGAAACTCCGCCGCCACAAGGCGGAACCTTGGCGGAATCAATCTAGGGCTCTGGCGGAGCTGTTCTGCCGGGGACACTTCCCTCCGGGAGGGGGAAATCATCACCAACGTCATCACCAATGATCCTCTCATCGGGAGGGGGTCAATATCCATCAACATCTTCACCAGCACCATCTCCTCTCAAAACCCTAGTACATCTCTTGTATCCAATCTTGTATCAAAACCACAAATTGGTACCTATGGGTTGCTAGTAGTGTTGATTACTCCTTGTAGTTGATGCTAATTGGTTTACTTGGTGGAAGATCATATGTTCAGATCCTTTATGCATATTATTACTCCTCTAATTATGAACATGAATATTCTTTGTGAGTAGTTACGTTTGTTCCTGAGGACATGGGTGAAGTCTTGCTATTAGTAGTCATGTGAATTTAGTATTCGTTCGATATTTGATGAGATGTATGTTGTCTTTTCCTCTAGTGGTGTTATGTGAATGTCGACTACATGACACTTCACCATTATTTGGGCCTAGAGGAAGGCATGGGGACGTAATAAGTACTTGATGGGTTGCTAGAGTGACAGAAGCTTAAACCCTAGTTTATGCGTTGCTTCGTTAGGGGCTGATATGGATCCATACGCTTAATGATGTTGTTAGGTTTACCTTAATACTCCTTTTTGTAGGTGCTGATGCTTGCAATAAGAGTTAATCATAAGTGGGATGCTTGTCCAAGTTAGGGCAGTACCCAAGTACCGGTCCACCCACATATCAAATTATCAAAGTACCGAACGCGAATCTTATGAACGTGATGAAAACTAGCTTGATGATAGTTCCCAATGTGTCCTCGGGAGATCCTTCCTCATTATTAGGAATTGTCCAGGCTTATCCTTTGCTACATAAAGGATTGGGCCACCATGCTGCACTTTATTTACTTTATTTACTTGTTGCTCGTTACTATTTATCTTATCACAAAACTATCTATCACCTACAATTTCAGTGCTTGCAGAGAAAACCTTACTGAAAACCGCTTATCATTTCCTTATGCCCCTCGTTGGGTTCGACACTCTTACTTATCGAAAGGACTATGATAGATCCCCTACACTTGTGGGTCATCAATGGTGTGCGTGCCATCCTGCAATATAGGCCGTCAGATTTATATCTAACATATAGGAAAGAAACTATGGCAATTTTGCAAAAATATACCCACAAGTCTCTCCACGTTCGCAAATAAGGCCTTCCCTCGTTCAGCCTTTTCTCTCACATGATAAACTACTCATACAAATGCATCTTGATGTTCTGTGCAACGCACGGGCAGCTAGCTAATTTATTTTAAAATAGTTGCTGCGATAATTGGGTTGAAGTGATATATTTTATATCTGCCCCAAATGATTTCAGATTCACTAGTAGTAACAAAGAAAAGGTTGCCTTGTTAATTAACTGAAAAAGGGTGAAAACTATCACATGAGGCCGGTAAAAACAAGGCACACTGGGTTCAACATCATCGTCACTATAGCTGTGCACGCGCGAGAAGTCTACATATCGAGGGGGCTACCGAGCGAGGCACCGAGACACAATGTTTCAGAGAGAAACCAATTGACAGATTATGATCAGATCGAGTTGTCACCCTTCTGCTGTCATTTTTGGGGGGAGGGAGAGAAAAACGTCTCGAGAGTGTGCGCGGTAGGCACAGAGGCACAACTAGTGAGTGTGTGTGTGTGTGTGTGTGTGTGTGTGTGTGTGTGTTTTGAAAGAGGAGTAGATAGATTATAATCAAGATCAATGTGCCACCCTACTCCTTTGGTGCCGGGTAGTGTGTGTGTATGTTTGAGAGAAAATCCAGTCGATAGATTAGTATCAAGATCGAGGTGTCACCCTACTCCTTCGGTGTTGGGAAGTGTGGGTGTGTGGGTGTGTGGGTGGGAGGCAGTGACACTCACATATCTCTACTCTTATAAAAATAGAGTTGGTGATGATGGTGTTCCTGCCATCCTGCAATATAGGCCATCCGATTTATATCCAACGGATAGGAAGGAAACTATGGCAATTTTGCAAAAAGATACCCTCACCCCTCTCCGCATTTGCAAATAACGCATTCCCTTGTTCATCCTTTTCTCCCACAAGATAAACTTCTCATACAAATGCATCTTGATGTTCCGTGCAACGCATGGGCATCTTGCTAGTAGGGAGAAGGAGTTTGTGTGACACATATCTAGCTCTATTAAGGGTTAGGTAGATAGCATATGTGTGAGAGACATCATTATACTTTGAAACATTAGTGGTTGTGGGTGGGCGGAATTAATGGGTTGGGCGTGTTAGACATAGAGAGAGTGTGTGTTTCTGTGTGAGAGACTTGTAGGACGGGGTTGAGGGAGTCCTGGATTTGGGGGTATCCAGACAGCCGGACTATATACATCGTCCGGACTATTGGAGCGTGAAGATGCAAGACTCAAGACTCCGTCTCATGTCCGGATGGGACTCTCCTTTGCGTGGAAGACAAGCTTGGCAATTCGGATATTGTATTTCCTTCCTTGTAACTGACTCCATGTAAACCCTATCCCTCTTGGGTGTCTATATAGACCGGAGAGGTTGGTCCTTAGAAGGCCAATCACAATTACAATCATAATCATCATAGGCTAGCTTCTAGGGTTTAGCCTCTACGATCTCGTGGTAGATCTACTCTTGTACTACTCATATTGTCAATATTAATCAAGCAGGAAGTAGGATTTTACCTCCATCGAGAGGGCCCGAACCTGGGTAAACATTGTGTCCCTTGCTTCCTGTTACCATCAGCCTGAGACGCACAGATCGGGACCCCCTACAAGAGATCCGCTGGTTTTGACACCGACATTGGTGCTTTCATTGAGAGTTCCTCTGTGTCGTTGCTGCAAGGCTTGATGGCGCGTTCAATCGTCAACAACACGGTCCAGGGTGAAACTTTTCTCCCCGGACAGATCTTTGTGTTCGGTGGCTTCGCACTGCGGGCTAATTCACTTAGCCATCTGGAGCAGATCGACAGCTACACCCCTGGCCACCAGGTCAGGTTCGGAAACCTGAACTACACGGCCGATATCCGCGGAGACTTGATCTTCGATGGAATCTGGCCTGTGACAGGAGTGTCAGGCAGTCACGATGAGCACGGCCTAGACCTCCTATCGGACAGTGCTCGGGATATTACCTCTGCTGTGGACCCGGAACTAAATCCGGAGCAGACTGCATGGCCCAAGGACGGGTGGATGGACCCCGCTCCGCAAGCCGCACAATCATCGGCGGTAGAGCCGAACACCGGCCTCACTTCTAAGGAAGCTTGTGACTTCGGACCCCCGGACTCGTGTCCGGTTGTAGGTTCCAGTCCGCGCGCTCCCGAGCCTGGTTGGGCTCCGGTAATGGAGTTTACCGCTGCGGATATCTTCCAGCACTCGCCCTTTGGCGACATGCTGAACTCATTAAAGTCTCTCTCTTTGTCAGGAGGCTCTTGGCCGAACTATGTCCGACTCAAGTGGGAATCAGGCGACGAAGGAATTCGCTGCCCACCCACCACCCACTTTATTGCCATGGTCGATAATCTGACCGACGTGCTTGACTTCGACTCCGAAGACATCGACGGTATGGATGATGATGCAGGAGAAGTACAAGAACCACTGCTCACAGGGCGGTGGGCAGCCACCTCCTCATACGATATATATATGGTGGACACTCCGAAGGAAACCAATGGCGATGAGGCAACGGAGGATAACCCCTCAGGGAGAAAAACAAACATCGGCGTTGTTGGCGCCGCTCCAAGCCCTGCCACAGCAATACCGGCCCAGGAGACGAAAACAATCCGGAGGAGGAATACAACCCCAACCAGCCTGCCTTCGAGCAGGCCGAACAGGCGACGGACGGATATCCGGAGGAGGACAACTACATGCCCCCCTCAGAAGACGAGATTAGCCTCGGCAATTCCGAATGCGGCGTGCCTGAGGATCCAGTGGAGCAAAATCGCTTCGAGCGATGGCTCATGGCCACGGCAAGGAGCCTGCAAAGGAAGCAACAGCAGCTCAAAGCTGACGAAGATTTGCTCGTGGACAAATGGACCAAGGTCCTGGCCACCGAAAAATACAAACTCGACCGCCCCGACGAAGGGCACACATGGCATAATCTGCTACCCCAACCTAAGCAGGAGACCCCAAGGTGTGTATCCCGATGTCAACACACCACAACCGTCCAAGACAATACGAAGGATACCCAAAGAGGCATCCTCAAACCTCGGCGCAATTGTCATAAACGTCAAGTCAGGGAAGTTGGTGCCAAATCCAGCAACTCCCAGTCTGGTTAGCGGACAAAGAACAGCTCAAGCTTATACGGCCCGAGCAACATACTCGATCAACCATGTGAAATTCATGGTACTCCTAGAAGAACGGCCAAGCTCACCAATAGAGAATGCCGTATCCTCAAAATATAACGGGCGGTCGTGTGCCAGAAACAATGAGGGGAGGAGTCCGACAACGACAAAGTCAAAAGATCCTCCAGATCATAAAAGTACGGTTGATCCCCCCCTGCCCCAATCACATCAACCATAGCAATTCAATTGCAGTACCTCTAGACCTAGTAGTCCGAGGGCTCCATCTCACATAAAGCCCCCGCGGGTATGAAACCACAAATAACATCTTCTAAAAGATGTCAGGTGCAAAGGCCAAGTTTTATTGGCCCACCACTCTAAATGTTGTCTTCGGATCACCAAAGAAAAAAAATGCCACGCCAAAGAATAATTCTTCGGCACCTTCCCCTCATACGGTAATTTACCATATGCTAACGGGATGAACCACGTTGACTAGATTCCACGTGGTAAACCATTAGGCCAACATCGTGTGATATAATCATACCTATGGGCAAGGCCGAACCCCGCCCTTAGAGCGGAAATAATACAGCTGCCAGAGTAGCGAGTCGTGCATGCCTATCAAAATTTTGATATGACAGCCAACTATCCGAACACCCACTGAGGAGTCCTCGCTACTTCACGGTATAACGGCTGGGTTAACCAGGGTCCGATCAGGATCCCTCGGACGAACCACAATAGGACGTTCAGCTGCCTCCAAATATTTGCCTTTACAAACTAACTTTGACGTAGAACAAGATTTGGCGACGTGGAATCGGCTCGGACACACAAGGGCAGGAACATGCATGTGAACCCCACCCAAAGAAGGCACTCCAGATTCACTTCAGATCCACTAACAAGCCCCCTCCAATCCGGCCATCACAGGTTCCGCCAAAAACACCTCTTTTCATAATCATAAAATCGTACTCATATGCATAGACATATCATCCGACTACAATGCGTTGACTTAAATAACACTTACCGGTCGTCGGTTCTCATCGACGCCTCTTTGTCAAAAAGGCAGCCACACCTCGTGTTATGCCCGATTATGACAGGGGCTTCACAGTACGGCAATAAAGTCCGACCACCTATTCGGTCGCTCGACACCTCGAACTTATAGCACTATATGCATCAGCTCCGAATCATGTCTTGGGTCATTGGTTGGGTTTGCCCGGCTCCCATGTTTTGGTACCTTATGTTCCGCCTCATCGTCTAAGGTAGTGCTGGGAGAACTACTGCGATTGTGTCCCGGTTCTGCCGGACGAGCACCTCAGCAGAGAAAGCTAAAAACTGACTATCATGATACAGCGAGAGCTGGTCAGCTGTTCGAGAGGTTGTAAAATCCTTAAAAATTTGTTCCGCATAACGCCATTATAATTGCAGAGTGCGACGGATCGGTCTTCCGATCAGGCGCCAATAGAGCCCCTAGTTCGACCTTCCGAACACTAGGGGTTGCACCAACCATACTCGAATTCCTATGGCTAAGTGAGAGTGGTAAAGCCCTATAGTCCGATTGCCTGGTTCGTGGTGAGGAACACCTCCTTAAAAGGACCCAGCCATGGGATAAAGAGTGTTCAGGTACGTCCCGAACACCCCCGTATTTCTTTCATGGGGGCAGAAGCCGATGACTGGCCAACTCTCAGGACTTACATACACTAAACAGCCGCACAGGAAGAACAATTGTTCGAACAAAACAGGCTATAAATAATAAAAGTGCCATTATCCCATATTACAAAGAACGGCACGAATGCCCTCAGGGAAATATAATGTTTTTGGTACACTTATCCGCCACGAGGCGGGCTCCCTTCAGTACACCTTCATAGTACAGCTCGGGCTTGCGGTGCTCCTTACCCTCTAGCGGCCCCTCAGTCATCAGCTTCTCCGCGTCATGCTTCCCCCAATGCACTTTTGCACGGGCAAATGCCATGCGCGCACCCTCTATACAGACCGATCGCTTAACAGCATCAAGCTGAGGACATGCGCCCAAAATCTGCTTCAAGAGTCCAAAGTAACAACTTGGAATTGGCTCCACGGGCCACAGCCGGACAACCAAGTCCTTCATGGCTTGTTCGGCCGCCTGGTGCAGTTCGACCAGCTGCTTCAGCTGATCGATAAAGGGCACCGGATAGTTCGGCGCCAAATACTGCGACTAGAAGTCCCTCTTCGTAGACTTCTTCTCCTCGGTCCGGTAGAATTGGGCGGCATCTGATATGCTGCGAGGCAGATCCATAAGCGCCTCGGAAAAACAAGAATACAGCTTGTCGCAGAGTTACGCTCACTATCATGTAAAATGGCAATTAATGAAAGGCCTTACCGATGCAACCTTCCGGCCTCTGAATGTCCCAACGACACCTCGGGCTTCTTCCCGAGCATCTTCCACGGCTTGGAGTGCTTGGGCGAGTTCGGATTCTTTCCCTATTAGACTCTACTCCAAGCCCTCGCTTTTCTTCACACCCTCCTGGAGCTCTCGCTCAGCTGCAATGACCCTGGCCTCGTGTTTCTCATGAAGCGCCTGTTCGGCAGCAGCCTTCTCGTTGGCGTCAGCCACAGCCTTCTTTAGTGCCTCATATTTGGCACTCGCTCCTAGAGCATACAATATAAATACTTTTCACTAGGCACAATTACTCATTCGTGCCAAATTCAAGACAATGTTTCAACATACCTTGCTTGTCCTCCAATTGCTTCTTCACACGGCCAAGTTCCTCCTCGGCCCGTTCCAAGCTCTGCTTCAGTCCGGAAACTTCCGCATTATGAGCAGCCATCTTCTCTGCAGACGCCTATTTTCACACAAAGGGGTATACGTCGTTAACAAAGGCTCTGGCACAAGCAGATGATTTGATCCCCTGTCCGGCTTTTTCTCTCTCTTTCACCAGACAGTGCATCAGGGGCTACTACTCATATTATGACAATTCCTCAAAGGTTTCTTAGAAAACATACCTCAAAGGCCTTTATAAGGCCAAGGCAGGACTCATTCAGCCCGCTCTCAGCGGACTGAATCATTTCAATCACCGCACCCATGAGGGTCCGATGTTCATCGACGATAGACGCGCTCCTTAACGCTATCGATAGGCCGCCCGGCAGCTCTGCTTGGACAGAGGTTGCTGGTGGAGTAGGCAAGCCTCCCCTCGTCAAAGGTGGCTGCTCGCCCGATCCTGGAGCCTTAAAAGTCTCCAGGACCGTGTCCGACTGTGGTCCGAACCCAAGATTGCCACCGCCATCGACACGCTTGGAGGCCATCGCTCCCGTGTGTCTGGCTCCAGAGATATGGCCCCCCTGGTCCGGGTCTCGTTGAGACGACACCTTGGTGTCGCGCCTCGACATTGGGGAAGGGGCCTTTGGAGGCGTCTCGCTCGCCAAGGCGTCTGAGCTCAACGAATCCTCCGATGTGGACTGTCCGGCGCGAGACCTCGCCGGGCTGTACGAAATATAGCGACAGTTAAAACTACTATACCCAAACAACCCCGGACGCATATGCGTGTTCGGATTTCTTATATTTATGACTTTTCCAGGGGCTGGGCCCTGGGATCCCACTCCGGGCTACTGTCGGCAGCCGTGGTGGATGCCTCTGGGAGGGAACCTTTCCCCCTCTTGGGCGATTCGGCCTCCAGGGATGAGGAGGCCATCCTTTTCTTCCCACCTCCTGCGAGAGGCTCATCCTCCTCCGCTTCCTCCTCTTCGTCTTCGGAAGAAGGATGGTCGTTGGAGTCTTCAGATTTTGCTTCTCAAGTATCGCGACGACGGAGGCCACTCCGGGTCTTTTTGACCTTCTTGGAGGCCTCATTCTTTGGTGCCTCGTAAGGCGCAGGGACCAGCATCTTCGTCAGAAGAGGTCCGGCCGGTTCCTCCGGCAGCGGGGCCGGACAATGTATCCGCTCCACCTTTTTTATCCATCCCTGGGGTTGTGATAAAGCATGATTAAAATGTCTCCCTCAGGACATACCAACTGAAGCATGGATGGACAGAGCATAGCAATAACTTACCGGGCTTGCAGAATGGGATAATTGATACCCACTGTCCTCGGAGGAGCCCGGCCATGATCTGCCGGACTTAAAGAGCACCTTCCAGATATCCTTGTGGGAGGAATCATAGAGCTCCCAAAGGGTCTGGTGCTCGGTTGGGTCATACTCCCACAAATTGCAGGCTCAACGCTGTCAAGGGAGAACAAGGCGAACTAACATCACCTGGACTATGTCGACGAGTTTGACGTCCTTGTCGACCACACTCTGGATGCGCGTCTGGAGCAAGGTTAGCTCATCGGACGAGGACCAGTTCAGGCCCTTCTTGGGCCAGGACGTGAGCCACAATGGGGCTCCGGATTTGAACTCGGGAGCGACAACCCACTTTTTGCCGCGAGGTTTGGTGATATAGAACCACTGCTGCTGCCACTCCTTTACAGAGTCGTTGAAGGCGCCCGTCGGCCAAACGACCTTGGGCATCTTGCTCACCATGGCGCCGCCGCACTCGGCGTGCTCGCCAATCACCACCTTGGGCTTCACATTGAAAATCTTCAGCCACAGGCCGAAGTGAGGCGAAATCCATAGAAAAGCCTCACATACGACGATGAACGTCGAGATATTGAGGAAAGAATTGGGAGAAAGATCATGAAAATCAATCCCATAGTAATACATGACTCCTTGAACAAATGGGTGAAGGGGAAACCCGAGCCCGCAGACAAAATGGGGAAGGCACACGACTCTCTCGTGAGGCTCCGGAGTAGGGACGACCTGTCCCGCCGGTGGGAGACGGTGGACGATCTTCTTGGCCAGATACCCAGCCTCCTGGAGCCTCTCGATATCCTTCTCCTGGACGGTAGAGGCCATCCATCTGCCTCCTGCTCCGGCTCTGGACATCTTTGGAAAACCTCTCTTCGATGGAAAGAAGAATGCCTGGGCGTTAGGGCTCGAACATAGGGGAATGGGCTAGCGGAAGGAGAAGGCGTGGGTAAAGGGTAAGAGACCTTATCTCTTTATAGAGACGATAAAAGCTTTTTGGGCCTCCCCACTTGCCTGGTGGAACCTGCTCGCTCCCCACTTGCCGCGATTAGTGGTGCGGTTGGATTATCCATACCCGTATTGATGAGAATCCCGTAATAAGGGGATGCGATCTCTGCTGTGGCAAAACATGGAGAAGAAACTGCCTCGCGATATGCACTATGGCTGGTTGTGGGGAAAACGGTTCGAATAATGACCCGACCATAATGACATGTCACGTGGTCAGCAGATTACATTTGTGAAATATCATTTTCTCTACGGTGGTATGTGAAGATCATTTTGCAGATCCGGACACGGTCTACGTGTTCGATAATTACCTTGGAGTATTCGGAGATGGAACCCGCCTTGCAATGCCGAAGACAAAACTGCGCGCCAGACTCATCATCATTGAAGCCTGGTTCAGGGGCTACTGAGGGAGTCCTGGATTAGGGGGTAACCGGACAACCGGACTATATACATCATCCGGACTATTGGAGTGTGAAGATACAAGACTCAAGACTCCGTCTCATGTCCGGATGGGACTCTCCTTTGCGTGGAAGACAAGCTTGGCAATGCGGATATTGTATTTCCTTCCTTGTAACCGACTCCATGTAAACCCTAGCCCTCTTCGGTGTCTATATAGACCGGAGAGGATGGTCCTTAGAAGGCCGATCACAATTACAATCATAATCATCATAGGCTAGCGTCTAGGGTTTAGCCTCTACGATCTCGTGGTAGATCTACTCTTGTACTACTCATATCGTCAATATTAATCAAGCAGGAAGTAGGGTTTTACCCCCATCGAGAGGGACTGAACCTGGGTAAACATTGTGTCCCTTGCTTCCTGTTACCATCAGCCTGAGACGCACAGATCGGGACCCCCTACCCGAGATCCGCCGGTTTTGACACCGACAGGGGTAGAAAGACGAATTTAAACCTGACGGAGGGAGAGAAATACACGAAGGCACGTGTGTGATTCCGATGCCCATAGGGAAATGAGATATGTATGCGTGTGAGAGAGATTGCACAATTCATTCACGTATCACTATCTAGCGATCGTGGACGTGCATCGCTTGAACATATGTCAATATCTACTTCGTATCGTGGCCAAAGGTACAATATTGATTCAACGCTATAACTATTGGACACTCACATATCACATTTTTTTATATTTAAATAAACCTTTTCTATTGTGCATGCCAAAGTTACAGTGATGTTTCTTCAAACAACCAATGTAGCTATCATATACATGCACCATTGTTACTCTTGCATTCAAATTCATTAGTCTTGGATGATTTAACTTTCTATTTTGAAGTAATATATGTAATATTCATATATGAATTCAACGGGCACGCAAGAAATGGAGGCTATGTAATCATATGAGGTAACACTTTTAAGTAGCTGACTACAATATCGATTTCTTTTTGTGCGCCTCTACACTAACACGTCAATGCATTATGTTTAAAGTAAATAACCAATGGCACTAAATTATCTATTTACACAAGAAATACATAGGCTGAGCGTTTGATCCCTTTTTTGTGAACGCGCCACTATACCCGTACGATTGGCCGCGCTCGTGTGAACGTCCAAGTTATTGGCGCATCATCCCGAGTTATTGTCTTTTTTTCTGGGGTGGACTTCACACCACTTATTAACTGCTGACGTGTGCCCCGTGTACACAGTCTAGCATGACCTTCCCGCTAGCACAGTCAAAAATTAGTTGAAACTGGATACAAATGATCTCGCAGGTGGAAAAAATCTCCCGCCTCCTTCTAATATTTCCGCCACCTTAGTCTTTAGCATGCGAAATCCCCCTTTTGTCCTTGGTGCACGGAGACCAAGAGTTACAACACCGCCCTCATCTACATGATAGGTCGGGGCTGCTTTGGTAACTTCCGGTTCCCCCCACTACACGGCACCCCCATTTTCTCTCCCCCTACCGCAAAAACGACTAACTCCATAGTACCAGAGCATCTTACATCACGTCGTCCGTACTTCATCACCCTTTCTCCCCTCCCCTCTCAAAACCCTAGACTGCTCATCCACCGGCGTACCATAGCCCATTCACTGCCAGCGGCGTCCACCTCGCCGGATCTGCTTCTACGGCCGCATCTACCCCTCCCACCTCCCCTAGAAACAAGTAGACTGCTCATCCACCACTGTACCACAGCTCATTCAGTGCCAGCCTTGTCCACGGCACCGGATCTGCTTCGCCGGTACTCTCGTCAACCGCCGCTCATCTGCAGCGGCTCATTCGTACTTGCCACCGGAGACGCTTCGTCCACACCCCCTGGAGCCACCCCACCAACGCCCCCGTCGACGGCCTCTGATCCCCTTTGCCAACACCTTCCTCAACCCTACCGGAGCCGCTTCGCCGACACCTTCCTCAACCCTACCGGAGCCGCTTCACCGACACCATCATCAACCCTACCAGAGTAGCTTCGCCTATACCATTCTCAACCCTACCGGGGCCGCTTTGCCAACTCACAAGTCCACGGCCTCAGATCCGCTTCCTCACACCCTCATCCAACCTACCGGAGCAGCTTCTGACGCCCCGTCCACAACCGCAGATCCGCATCGTCAACACCACCCTTAACCCAACCACCGGAATAGCTTTTGACGCCCCATCCACGGCCGCAGATCCGCATTGTCGACACCATCCTTAACCCAACCACCGGAGCAGCTTCTGATGCCCCGTCCACGGCAGCAGATCCGCGTTGTCGACACCATCCTTAACCCAATCACCGGAGCGGCTTCACCTATGCCCTCGTCCACGGCCACAGATCCTCTTCGCTCACACCGTAGTCCACCCTACCGGAGCCGCTCCACAAACACCCTACTCAACGGTTCTAGATCTCCTTACCGGACCCCGACAGCCAGCGCGTCGTCATCACCCTTGACGTTTCTAACCTTATTCCCACCATCTGGAGAGATGCCAAGCACCCACCACGGCCTAGGTACTTGTCACCTTTAAACCCGTCCAGCATCACCTGCCCGATGTACTTCAAATATACTAACCGGTCGCTATTACCTGTTATGCAGCTGGCAAAAACTACAAGGACGATGTTTCTTCTGGATCTAACAGCTTGGCTAACCAAGATCATGGACTAAGGCATTGCTATGATCTTGTAAGCGCGTCTCTCTCTCTCTTGTATTGTTCTGTGCCTGCGAGCGTGCTTTGCTAGGATTTTCGACCAGTAATCCCTTTGTGCAGACAATGATTTCTACTACTGGCTGCTAAATTAGATATGTAGATGTCATACATGATACTACCTCGTACCTCCGTTCCTAAATATAAGTCTTTCTAGAGATTCCACTATAGGCTACATACGGAGGAATCTACACTGAAAATGCATCTATATACATCTGTATGTGGTCCATACTGGAATCTCTACAAAGTCATATATTTAGGAACAGGCGCAGTACATTACACAAAATCGTAGGTGGCATGTAGGAATTCTAGTGCACTACATTAGGCTCCCTTAGAGTGCTGCTAGTCCAAAGATACTGAGTCATGGCTAGTTTATGGTACGCACACAATCGTTAATTGGTGGTTTAAATATGCGCAAGGGATATGCAATGTAGTATCATGTAAAGATGTTTGAAATTAGCCGTGTCAACTTGCAGATAGGGTAAAACAATGAAAAATTACAAGATGTATGTGGCAATTTCATGGAACATCGAAAAAAAGGAGAGGCAGCGGTGAGCCTATACAGTGTGCTATGGTACGTCACTCCTCCATTGCAATCATCGTGACATGTTATTTGTATGCCAGTTCTATTAGCCAAGTTTCTTAGGGACGGTTATTACGAGTTATCCTAAGTAAATAAGCACATGTGAATATAAGCTCCATGTCATAAGCCAACTAGTTCTTTTCATTGCGTTTTCAGCTTATCTTTGGTACGATCAGTGGAAAGTCTAGATTGCATTATATTTTTTTCATTTTGCTGCCCATATGGAAATTAATTTGACTTGCAAACATCACAAATTGAACCCAGTGCAGTAATTAATATGATAGGAAAACAGACCATCACTATTTGCTCAAAATGCAAATACAAAGATACCATCTACTTGGCACAATCTACTTTGGTCAATGTTTTCCATAGAGATCCCATTGCCTAATTTAAACGAAGAACGCATGACCCACATTTAAATGAAGAACAATTATTTATTGAAATTTGATGGTCCAAGTAGCTGGTTATTATCATATAGCAGCACCACTTGAAAGCATCATATAGTAGCAGCAGCAGCTCATAGCAACTCATCATACAGCAGCAGAAGTCTGCAATTCATCATATACCAGCAGCACCTCATAGCAATTCATCATATAGCAGCAGCAGGAGCAGCTCATAGCAATTCATCATATAGCAGCAGCAGGAGCAGCTTATAGCAACTCATCATATAGCAGCAGCAGCTCAAAGAAATTCATTATATAGCAGCAGCAGCTCATAGCAATTCATCAAATAGCAGCAGCAGGAGCAGCTCATAGCAATGCATCATATAGCAGTAGCAGAAGGAGCTCATAGCAATTCATCGTATAGTGGATCAGAATGAAAATTTGGCAAAAAAAATCAGAGGAGATCCTCACCTTGTTGGATGAGCTCATCCTTCAACAGCACCTCAAGGCCATGGCACGGGAGGAGGAAGGGGAATAAGGTGCCTTCACGCATGATGTGGCATCACCAGTAGTTGTGCAAATACCACGGAGTAGTGCGTTGGACGAACCACGTGGAGCGATTCTTTGGAGACCATGAGAATGAGGGGCGCACAAGAGGGAGGAGCAGCCAGGAGATTTGCCCCTACCCGCCGTCCATGTAGCCTAGTTGGACATAGCATCGTCGAGACCGGCGGATGGGACCAAGATGGCGACGGCTCACTGGAGGAACCCTAGTCTTTGCAGCGGGGATCGAGTAGAGGGAAAGGGGAGAGGAGATGCAAGCGGGCCGGGCAATGAACGCTTGCGTGTTTGTTTTTACTTGAGGGTCAGGTGTGACACGGGCGTCAGCAGTTGCATTTTGAGTGTAATATAGGAAGACAACAGAGTCATTTCACTATTCCCCTTACCTTCAATTTTTAGTGAGGTTCTACCCGAAACACCCCCCTCCAAAGCGAAATTAGTTAAGCCCAAGCCCATAACTCAAAAATGACTTCCTTACATCTTTTATGGCTTATTTTGACAATATGCCCTGAAAAGGCAAAATCGAACTGGCCCTTAACCTGCAATTCAATTGTGCATGCAATGATGAATCACTCCTGCCTGCTATCTATACATTTAGGCATCATCATACATGGCATAACCTAATACATGTGCATTCCATTGTAGAATCTGGAATATGCAATGTTTTTGTTAGTTCATACGTTGCACATGATGTTTAAATGCCCCTTAAATCTGGTCAGTCAAGTGATGGTCTTTAAGCCTCCTTCTTTGCTTCTTTTCTTGATATGTAAGATTTGCTCACACATCTGTTCAATTGCTTGTTTGCATCAGCCAGCCATACTAGGACTATTTGCTTTGATTACTTGTTGTTCTTGACCTAACACTCTAATAGAGCTTTTCAACGATTTAAACACTAAGGGCTGCTGTAGTTGGGCCTTATCTAACACATAGGTGACATAAAGTTTAGCTGTACACTATAGTAGGCTCTCCAAGAGTACCTAGAGATCTAGTTCGAAGGTATGCCTAGCTTTTACATAGTGCAGACATAGAAAATGCTCATTTCATTGTGTGCAAGTGCAAGATTGAGGATTTCCAAGTACAAGATGTTAGGAAGGAGCCTTGCAAGAGAAGTAGGAGCTGCGCTGAGCCTCTTCAACCTGCTAAGGTAAGTCACCGTATGCAACTCAACAGTTCAATTCCTTGTTTGTTTCAGGCATAGTTAATTTGCTCTTTTCAATTGCTTTGTTTGTCCTCAGTTAATGAGATGCCCAAATAATCATGCCTAATGTTCGGTACTTGTATAACTATTAGTTGACATAATTAAAGGCCTTACCATTTAATTACTCCATCGAAGTGTGCCTGAAGCTTTGAAGTCTATTAACCAACTATTATTGCATGAGGCTCACAATCTAGTTTATACTACGCTAATGATTGCATAGTGTTGCCTGCTACAGTATGTTTGTATGAAACCCTCTGTTGTTCATTATGCTCCCGAAGACTTTAATTGAGGTACATAATGGCCAACTGCTTCCTTACTTATACGCAACATGATGTCTAAATTTGTAACTTGTCTGTGTTTTCGATTGGGCCCCAACATCATGCTCCTCTGGTGAGCTAAGAGGGATTTCTGTATGCAGGCTGCACAGACTATCTTTTTTATAATTTTTAAAATATCACCTGCTTATGCTTCATGACGTGTAACATTATTTGTTTTTTAATGTGACATGTAACATTATTGTTAGTCCTGTTTTGCCATGTAGTACAAAATAATGTCATGCTCGCTTCACTATTGTAACTATATTTTTGCCCTAGTCATGTGTACTTACAGAAACATTTCAGGTTGAAGTGACATCAACACAAAGATCTGCGAGCAGTGAGGCATGGCCGTTACCGAATGATTATGGATTGGAATTGGAATGTCCTGATGTTCTCGAGCATCAACTAGAGGTGGCAAGACAACATGTACATGATTGTCAACGTATAATCAACAAGTTGAGACTAGACATGCAGGTATTAGATGCAGGAGTCAAAAAATGAAACAAGACACTGAGGTAACCATGAAGGAATTGGAGATTTTGCAGACTGAAATTTGTGCTATCTGAATCCGGCTAATCCTATTTTCTGAAGAGATTATAGTTCAAATGGAGTTAAGTTGATGCGCGTCCATGATGTATGAGTTGTATTTGCCCAGTGTATGTAATTTTCTGTTTGTGTATGCTTTATTATCACCTGTGCCGAAGCATAATGCCCAGTGGGTATAATTGGCTGTAATTTCTTTATTGTATAGTGTAGGATTATTCTACCTTTCTATGCCTTGATCTCTTTGTTGTATAGTGTATGCTTTTTAGAGGTGATAGTATTGAGTAGGATAATTCTTTGAATATGCTATATCGTTCAAACGGGGGGCCAGCTCGCCCGACCATGGCCCTTCACGGGCCGTACGATCCATGGGCCATGTACGGGCCATCGGATCCATGGGCCTTCAATGGGCCGTCGGATCCATCGGCCTTCAATGGGCCGTCGGATCCATGGGCATTCTATGTCTCATAGGATCCATGGGCCTTGTACGTCACGTAGGATCCATGGGCCTTCTACGTCTCGTAGGATCCATGGGCCTTGTAAGGGCCAAATCATTTATGGGTCTTGTACAGGCCTTTAATGGGCCGTAGACGGGCCTTTAATGGAAATCGTACATTTTATGGGCTGACCATAATGGGTCGTTAATAGGCCGTATTTGGTGATGCTATGAAAATGGCCCAACAGATTAATGGTCCACAAACGGGCCGACTGTAACGACGGGCTGAATTTGGCCCACAAGCAGAAAATGAGAGTAACGGGCCGTAAGCAACCGAATGTTGCAAATGAGCGCCAGAATAAATGGGCCCTCAGAAGGCCGAAAGATAACTTGGGCTGGAAACGACCCAACGGAATAATGGGCCGTTAATGGGTATAAAGTGATACACTGTTCATGACAGGCCAGTTTCACCACGGGCTGTTAATGGGTGTAAAGTGATACACTGTTCATTACGGGCCAGATTCACCACGGGCCGTTAATGGGCCAAGAGTTACAAAGGGCCTCATATGGGCCGAAAGACGTCATGGGCCATACATGGGCCAGAAGTGAAAACGGGCTGGAATCATATTGGATGGCCCAGATGATGCTACTGGGTCTAATTCGTATAGGGTGTAACGGGCCTTGGGTAAGCGGGCTGTAAATGGGCTATATGCGAACAGGCCGTTAACAGGATTTCCATGGGCCAGCCCGCGTCCTTTTGACCAAGTCAAATGGACCGGCCTTTTCACAGGAATGGGCCACTGTTGGGCCTTGCAACGTGTCGACGTATCATAGGCGCCTTCTGTCCAATGAATGGATGACATCTGTCCCAAGGATGAGCCAACACGTGTTTCCTCTAGCCAATGATGATTTTACACGTGGAAAATCCCCATTGGTCGGGGCTGTTAACGGGTTATCGGATCCAAAACCCGACCCGATAGCTTAACGGAGTTCCATTACGGTGGATGCCACGTGTCGGTCACCCTTGATGAAAGAACTTTTGTGATGTGCGATTTATCATCATGGAAGTGGGAACTTCCGTGTTGATAATTTTGGTAATGTCATGGAACACTTCTACGACAGCACAGGTATGACTATCTTGATTCTGTCATAAAATCGTCATGGATGTACATGCACGACAAAAACGTGACCCTCTTGTGACAAACACGTATCATCACGGAAGTGTATTTTTTGTAGTGATATGAGCCACATAACCCTACAAAGTTAGAGCATACACCTCGGGGAATAGGATCGGTCATCATCTCTCAATCCTCCTCCGAGGAGCTATCCAGAACCGCGAGATATGCGCTTCGTCGATAGCATAGTCTGCTCTAAAGACCTTGTTTTCACTCTGCATTTGCCATCACCGTGTCAAATGGCTGATGCACACAAAGAGCGATTGAATGTACTAACATTGTTGACAAATGTAATATGTAACGAAAAAAAAGGATGGCCTGATATAATTTACATATAAGATGGCTGGCTAAGCAGGATGGCAATTCAAAATTCACATATATGATGCCTGGCTAAACAAGATGGCGTTGCATAATTCACATAAACGATGAATAAACTAAACAGATGGCATTCACACAAAGGATGTCTAAACTAAGCAGATGACATATTTGATGTATAAAGGAAGCAATGCAAGGCACCATATGCATCATATAACCAACATCAGCATGCCAAGTTAGAGCGAAGACCTCAGGGGATAAATAGGAGTTGTCTTCTGCTTCTTAATCCCCCTTAGAACAGATATCTTCCTCTCGATTACAATCCAAAATGGGTGGAGGGGGGATACCTTTGCGCCTACAATGGAGCGACGTCAGCATGAAATTTTATTGCCACGCAACGTTCATCTCTTTTGCTCTACATGTTCAGTTCCATTGTTTACAATAACTGTCATGCATAGGAATAAAACATAGTGAGATTATGTAAGGAGTGCATGCCGAAATCCAGAGTGATGGTAGCAACCTGTGGATAGACCCAAAACCAATAATAGCGAGCGGATAATGGCTTCAGGTTAAAAATACAGATAATGGCTTTTTCTTGTTTGTTTCCCACCCAACATGAAACTCATAGTAGACACCGGAGATTAACCAGATAGTAGATAGATACCATTGATTGTGGCCCCGATATGTAACCCACAACCATTTAAAAACTCAAGTTTGACCATTAGTTTGGAGCCGACTCAGAGTCTAATTGGTGAATAGGACGATAAAGTAGCATGTAATATTAAGCGATGCATAACGTGAGCAGACACGAAAAGAGTGCGACCTCTCTTGCGGACATGTGTAGTCCTCGAGGTCATCTGCTCGGTTGATGATGATAATATAGTTTTCATGGCTGCCAGCAGCGGGGAAGAAGATCTGAGGCGGCGAAAGACAGTCTGGAGGCTGGATCCCTATTGTGCTGGCCCCTTCTGTCGTTGGAGCAGCTGAGCTAGGGTGGACGACGGCGCAGCAGGAGCGGGACAAACCATGCAAGGTTTTCTTTGACAACTATCCGTAAGAGAAGTAATTCTGTAAGGGCTCGTTTGAATTGGAGGATTCCAACAATGCAGGGATATGAAATAGATAGGAATAGGATAGGAATGCATGTGCAAAACAGAGAATTTAAAAACATAGGATTTCTGCCAATCTGGGTGTTTGATTCACAAGAATTGGAAGATCACAGGATGCAAAGAAGCATGGTGAGATTAAGTCAAACCACAAGAAAATGTACGGTGAGGGAGTCCTGGACTAGGGGGTGTCCGGATAGCCGAACTATCATCATTGGCCGGACTCCAAGACTATGAAGATACAAGATTGAAGACTTCGTCCCGTGTCCGGATAGGACATTCCTTGGCGTGGAAGGCAAGCTTGGCGATACGGATATGTAGATCTCCTACCGTTGTAACCGACTCTGTGTAACCCTAGCCCTCTCTGGTGTCTATATAAACCGGAGGGTTTTAGTCCGTAGGACGAACAACAATCATACCATAGGCTAGCTTCTAGGGTTTAGCCTCCTTGATCTCGTGGTAGATGTACTCTTGTACTACCCATATCATCAATATTAATCAAGCAGGAGTAGGGTTTTACCTCCGCCGAGAGGGCCCGAACTTGGGTAAAAACATTGTGTCCCTTGTCTCCTGTTACCATCCGCCTAGACGCACAGTTCGGGACCCCATACCCGAGATCAGCCAATTTTGACACCGACATTGGTGCTTTCATTGAGAGTTCCTCTATGTCGTCACCTATAGGCCCGATGGCTCCTTCGATCATCAACAACGACGCGGTCCAGGGTGAGACTTTTCTCCCCGGACAGATCTTTGTATTCGGCGGCTTTGCATGCGGGCAATTCACTTGGCCATCCGGGCGGATCGAAATCTATGCCCCTGGCCATCAGGTCAGATTTGGAAGCTTGAACTATACGGCTGACATCCGTGGAGACTTGATCTTCGACGGATTCGAGCTGCAGCCGAGAGTGCCGCACTGTCACGATGGGCATGATTTAGCTCTGCTGCCGAACAGTGCCCTGGAGGCCGCACAAGAGTCCGCTCCGACCCTTAGCTCGGAACTGACTGCGCCGATCGAGGATGGGTGGCTGGACACCGCCTTGGGGGCTGCTACCTCTACAGCAATAGAGCCAAATATGAACCCTGTCCCTTGTGAAGCTCGTGACTCCAGGGTGCCGGACCCCGAACCTTCCGCGCCCCTGCCAATCGAACCCAATTGGGCGCCGATCATGGAGTTCACCACTGCGGACATCTTTCAGCACTCGCCTTTCGGCGAAATCCTGAATTCGCTAAAGTGTCTCTCTTTATCAGGAGATCCCTAGCCGGATTATGGTCAGGACGGATGGGATGCGGACGACGAAGAAATTCAAAACCCACCCACCACCCACTTCATAGCCACTGTCGACGACTTAACCGACATGCTAGACTTCGACTCCGAAGACATCGACGGTATGGACGACGATGCTGGAGACGACGAAGAACCAGAACCCATAGGGCACTTGAAGGCCACCTTAACTCATGATGTATATATGGTGGATACACCTAAAGGAAGCGATAACGAGGAACAACGTGACACTGTGAAGGATAATTCCCTCGAAAAACAGTCAAAACGGCGACGTAAGCGCCGCCCAATGTCCCGCCTCGACAATGACAGCACCCATACAGACCCAGCCATAGAGCAGGGCGAACCGGCGGACGATGAACATGCCCTCGAGCAACCATCCGAACAAGATAAATTGGATAAACAATCTGTCCCCGGCGAAAACAACAGTCTGGATGATCTCACGCGGACACATCGTTGGAGCAGAAGAACCTCCACAAAAGGCTCGTCGCCACTGCACGAAGTCTGAAGAAGCAGAAGCGGAAGCTCAAAACAGCGGAAGACGTACTCAGAATGAGATGGAGCAAAGTACTCAAGACCGCACATAATTACGGCGATAGTCGCCAAACAAAGAGCTACCCGAAGCGTAAACTACAGCCCGAATTTGACGAGGAGGCCGTAGAGCCCCCACGATCAAAGAACAAAGAGGCCGCCCAGTCGGATAGATGACCACATGACAAGAAAAGAGCGGCAAGCGGTGCCGCACATAAGGATCCTCACAAAAAGGATGGCCCGGTCAAGTCCATCTATGGGCCAAGAAAGCAAGCTCTAGAAAGCAATACAACACGTCGAGTATTCGAACATCACAAAGACACCCAAATACGGGCGCCAGACACCCCTATGTTTCATCGATGAGGTTACGGATCATGAATTTCCAGCGGGATTCAAGCCCGTAAACATAGAGGCATACGACGGAACAACAGACCCCGGTGTCTGGATTGAGGATTACATCCTGCACATACATATGGCTAGAGGAGATGACCTCCACGCCATAAAATACTTACCCCTCAAGCTCAAAGGGCCAGCCCGGCATTGGCTCAAAAGCATCCCAGAAAATACCATTGGAAGTTGGGAAGAGCTCGAGGATGCATTTCGGGAAAAATTTTAGGGGACTTATGTCCACCCTCCGGATCTGAGCGATTTAAGTCACATAACTCAACAGCCCGGAGAGTCACCGCAAATTCGGAACATGTTCCTCACTAAAAGAACCAAATAGTCGATTGTCCAACGCCAAGCCTTAGCAGCCTTCAAACATAACGTCCGAGACGAATGGCTCGCCAGACACCTCGGCCAGGAAAAGCCAAGAACAATGGCCGCACTAACAAGCCTCATGACACGCTTTTGCGCGGGAGAGGATAGCTGGCTGGCAAGATGCAGCACCAGCGACCCAAGTACATCCAAGGTCAGGGATGGAAATGGGAAACCACGACGCAACAAGGACCAGCGTCGGACTAAGGGAAATGGTCCAAAGAGCACGGCAGTCAACGCCGGATTCAAAAGCTCCTCGCAGAACAACAAAAAACTGCCTCTCAAGGACAACAGCGACGAGCTATCCAACCTAAACAAAATCATGGACAAGATATGCCAAATCCATAGTACCTCCGGGAAGCCTGCAAACCACACCCACAGAGATTGTTGGGTCTTCAAACAGTCCGGCCGACTTAACGCCGAACACAAGGGGATCGACACACCAAGAGAGGACGATGACGAACCCCACAAGCAGAACACTGGAAAACAAAGGAATTTCCCACAAGAGGTCAAAACAGTAAACTCACTTCAAGTGACAACAGGAAAAAATAGAGCGGCGCCCATTAAAATCTACGCATACAGTCCACCAATGAGTCCCGACCTTTGGATGTCAAGGCCAATCACTTTCGACCATCAGGATTACTCCGGAAGTATCCGGAATACAGGATGGAGTGCTTTGATATTAGATCCTATAATTGATGGACTACAATTTACACAAGTCCTAATGAACGGCGGCAGTGATATAATCCTGCTATACCAGGACACAATCCACAGAATGGGGATAGACCTAACCAAAATGCGCCATAGAAACACTTCCTTTAAAGGAGTGATGCCAGGCCCATATGCCCATTGTACAGGCTCTCTACCACTAGAAGTTGTGTTCGGCTCATCCGACAACTTCCGTCGCGAAAAGTAAGTCTTCCACATCGCCCCATTTAAAAGCAGTTATCAAGCACTATTGGGACGCGAAGCTTTCGCCCGCTTTAACGCAATACCGCATTATGCATCTCTTACACTTAAAATGCCCGTCCACGCGCATCATCTCATTAAAGGAAACTTGAGTGTTCCTTGAATACGGAAGAAAGTGAGACTGCCTTGATAGCCACACACTAATCCGGCTTCGCTGATCAAAGCACCTAAACAGGTCATTCAGATCCCGGACACGGTTAGGCGAGTCCGGCATAAATAAACAAGGGGATTACTAGCCGCGTACCCCCTCACAAGGGGTTGCACGCACGTACAATAAGAGACAATAAAGCTCAATTTCATTCATTTTTTGAATTATACTCTGTTTACACATTTTTCGCACGATCCCTTTTTACAACTAAGTTCTCTTTTACAGATGAACACCATGCTACAACCGTCCAGGATACGGCACAACGGAGACACACGCACAGACGTGCAGTAGGGACCCGTTGCAATGATTCTTTTCAGATTAAGACCCTACATAAACCTTTCTTACTGTCTCTTGTTGATACACATCCCCCGGTTTCTTACTATAACCGAGGAGGAGCCTGGCGTTTTGGCATCGGCCGCGTCAGAATTTTTTGCGCGTACTTGGACACTAGGGGCTTAGGGCATTGTTTTGCCCGTTTTCATAAAGACCGAATACCTTAGGGAGTGTTCGGCGTGTCGAGTTAGGCCTTATATGCATCAGCTCTGAATCATGTGTTTGGTCAAATGTTGGGTTTGCCCGGCTCCTGTGTTTTGCTGCCTTACGTTCCGCTCTATCGCTAACGGGCACCGGAGAACTCTTGTGATTGTGCCCCGTTCGTCGGTGAGCACCTCGAGAGAAAGCCGGCCGACTATCATGATATAGCGAGAGACTGGTCAACCACTCGATCGACAACCGGAATGTTTAGAATTCCTCCGCTTTGACAAAGGACCATTTCCCGGTCAGGCACATACGCGCCCCGAATTCGGAGAGCGCAGTGCCCCTAGGGGCTATATAGTAGCCCCACTATCGAACTACTATGGCTAAGTGAAAGTGATAAAGCATTATAGTCCGGTTGCCTAGTTTTCTATGCTATCACCTCCTTCACAGGACCAAGACGTTGGATTAAGTGTGAAAATGTGCATTTTTGCAAACACCCCCGCACTATGTGCGTGAATAAGTCAAGACTGCCATCTTTCAAAGTTATATACACATATACATTAACGGCCGCAGACAGAGGTATTTCAATACTTGAACGCACAAGTATAAAAAGCCCTTATATTATATTTGAAACATGGTTTCACAAATCATACATGTCATTTGAACATAACATTTTTCGAGCACTGCGTCTCTATTAAACGAGCGCCCTGCAGGACTTCCTCAAAATAGTGGTCGGCAGCTACATGGCTTCTGTCGAAATACTGGGATGCAATGTCGGTGGCCTTCATATCTGCCTAGTATGTTTTGACACGGGCAAGAGCCATCCGTGCACCCTCTATGCATGCCGACTGTTCATCGCATCGATATGCGGCACCGCATCAAGGAACTGCTGCACCAAGCCAAAATAACTCTTCGGCTTGGGCCTTTTCGGCCACAAATGAGTCATGACATCCTTCATGGCAAGTCCGGACAACCTATTCAGCTCAGCCCATTTGGCTAACCGATCGGTTAATGGAAGTGGACACATTGAACTATGAAACTGCAACCAAAAAAGCTCCTCCATCCCGTGATCCTATTGGCCTCGGAAGTGTGCGACCGCGTCTGCGGCACTCGCCGCCAAATCCAGATAAGCATCCTCCGCACCCCACAGCTGGCCCAACTGAGCATACTTCAGATCCGTGAACTTCCTCCGCAGCAGAAAGGGCTTTCCAGCCGCGATATCCCCGGCTTGATGTAGTTCCTCCTTTATAGCTCTCATCGCGAGCGGCATCCTTAACCCGGCGGTGGCCTTCTTCAGGTCCTCTTGCTCCGCTCGGCGTTCTTTTTCAGGAAACTCGCAGCGGTCGGTAGCATTCTTCAGCTTCACGGCCATCTCGGCCATTTCCCCCTGCTTCGGCAATGAGCACCCTGTTCGGCTTTCAACTCTTCGGCCGCCTTCAAGGCAGCCGCATTACTCTTTCTGGCTTGCTCCTTGGCCCGGGCGAGCTCCGCCCGAAGGTCCTCCATAGCAGCGGCGCCATCTGCATCAAGCATACATGTTGTAATTCACGGGCGTCAAGCTCCCTTACCAGGTGTCCACAGAGAAGCCACATACCTTGCGACTCGTCAAGTCGCTTATTGACCAGCGTGATGTCCGCATCCACAACGTCAAGTCGCCGCTTCAGTTCGGCAAATCCATCAGTCCGGCTGGCCATCGAACGCTCCGCCACCTATATAGGAAGGGCGACATCGTACAACTGAGATTATGATCATCGGCACACTGTCACCTTTGACAACGTACCAAGTCTCAGGGGCTACTATCTATACAGGGCACATTCTATATGCAAAACTGTCAGAAGGTATATCATTTTTGTGTACCTCAAACCCCGTCAGTAAACTTCTGACGGCTTCATGCAATCCGCTCTCAGCGGATGAAATCCTTTCAATCACCGTACCCATTAATGTACGGTGATCTTCTGAGATAGACGCTCGCCCGAGCAGATCCTTCAACTCCTCCGACCGTACACCAGTCGGTGCCGAACCTTCTAGCCCCGCCGGACTCGGGGAAACCCTCCGCGACGACACCTCAGGGTCGTCCGCCCCGCCTGACGGTGCGGCAGATGAAGGCGTTTCGCTCTCCATCATCTCCGGACGAAGATCCCCCGAGGATGAGTGTGACGCCCAGGTAATTAAGCTAAAGTAATCCCATGCTAATGGTGCCACGTTGCCTCTGTTACTGTTGCTAATCTATCGTTAGATCAAAACCGGTCCAAAATTCAAATTCAAATTTTGGTAAATAATAAAAGTTTTGAAATATTAAACAAAAATGTTCGGTGTGTGACCAATATTGCTAAAGTAATTATATTGAAGAAAGCATAATTTTACAAAGTGCCTAAGAGCTTTAAACTAAATAAAACAGAAAAGAAAAAGAAATAAAAGAAAACAGAAAGCAAACTAACTAAAAAAAGAGAAAGGCCCCATCGAAGCTTGCCCAAAGAAGCCGCCCATTCGGCCACACCGACCGGCCCAACCCCTCCCCTCCATAACCCCACCAGGAGAAACCCTAACCCACTCCCCGATCCCCACTCCCCGCACTCTCCCCCTCACTCCCCCGATCTGGATCGAGATCGGGGCGACCACGCCACCGCCTCGGATCGCCGTCGTCATTGCCTTCTCGCCCCCTCGCCTCGTGTGACCCCCCCCCCACCTGCGCCACCTCGTCGCCTCGCCTCATCCCCGTCGGCCCCCCAGGCCTCGTCGCCCCATCGACGCCCGTCGTCCCCGCCGACACCCGACCTCGGCGCCCGCCGACATCGTCACGCCGCCTCGCCATCCTCTCCATCCTCGACCTCGTCCCCGCCGTCGCTGGACCCCGCTGCATCAACCTTCATCGAGCCCGCTACCCTAGACCCTACTCCCCACCATGAGCCGCCGCCTTTCCCTCCTCCTCTCCCCGTGTCGGCCGCGCACTCGCCTTCCTCGGCTCGCCTCGTCACCGCGCGCCCCGGTCCCCACCACCGTGCACGCCGGTGCCATCTCCGGCCGCGCCCGATGCGTGCTCACCGTGCCATTGTCTGTGCGCGTGCAACCGCAGCCTACCTCCCGCCGGTGGCCACCTCCACCCGCTCACGCCCTGCCTCCCCCGGTGCCGCTGCTCATCCCTTCGCTCCGGTTGTCCTTGCGGCGCCGCCCGCTCCAGCCACGATGCGCCGACGTCGAACTGGCGCCGCCCCTTCACTCATTGCGCGCGGCGCCTAGTCGGGCGGGCTGGTGCCGTCACCCGCTCACCCAGAATCACCAAGACACTCACGGGGCTCCGCCCCAGCAACCACGCCCGAACCCGATAGGCCTCTGGGCCACTTACAAGGGGGCCCTGCCCCAGAACGTTTTAATAAAAAAAGGGAAAATAAAATAAAAATAAATTATTAATTAATTAATTAATTAATTAGTGGATTAATTAAGTTAATTAATCATGTTTAATTAATCTAATTAACTAGTTAGTTTACTTAAACAAGAATTAGTTTAACCTAAACCCTAATCAACCCTAACGATTGTATGGCGATGTGGGTCCCACTGGGCCCACACGTCGATTTGACCATCGACACCTCATTGACTGCTGATGTCATGATGACGTCAGCAAACACTGTTATGGATAATGTTGAATTAAATTAATTAAAATTCTAAAAATGATTCAAATCTTTTAAAATTAATATAAAATAAACCGTAACTCGGATGAAAATACTTTCTACATGAAAGTTGCTCAGAACGACGAGACGAATCCGGATAAGCAGCCCGTTTGTCCTCCACACACCCCTAGCATATCGAACACGCAACTTTCCCCCTCCGGTTCACCGGTCCGAAAATGCAAAACACCGGGAATACTTTCCCGGATGTTTTCCCCCTTCGTCGGTATCACCTACTACCGCAATTGGGCACAGCTATCATCGTTACTTGTCCTGTCCTGCATCGATATGCATCTGTTTGCATTGTATTCATTGTTTCTTCCCCCTCTTCACTCCGGTAGACTACGAGACTGACGCTGCTGCTGCCCAGTTCGACTACGGAGTTGACGACCCCTCCTTGCCAGAGCAACCAGGCAAGCCCCCCCCTTGATCACCAAATATCGCCTATTCTTCTCTATACTGCTTGCATTAGAGTAGTGTAGCATATTCTTGTTCGATTACTCCTATTACATTGCATAGCCCGTCATTGTTACTACAAATCATTGATACCTTACCCGCAATCCTAAATGCTTAGTATAGGATGCTAGTTTATCACCATTGGCCCTACATTCTTGTCAGTCTGCCTTGCTGTACTATTGGGCCATGATCACTTGGGAGGTGATCACGGGTATATACTATACATACATACATACATACATACATACTACAGATGGTGACTAAAGTCGGGTCTGCTCAAAGAGTACCCTCGAGTGATTCACGGATTAAATGAAAGGACCTTTGTCCCGACGGCCCTCTGTGTGGATCTTTGTGGCAGAGCGACAGGGCAGGTTGAGACCACCTAGGCGAGAGGTGGGCCTGGCCCTGATCGGCGTTCGCGGATACTTAACATGCTTAACGAGATCTTGGTATTTGATCTGAGTCTGGCTACTGGCCTATACGCACTAACCATCTACCAGGGAGTAGTTATGGTTATCCCAGCGTCGTGGTATCAGCCGAAGCCTTCGTGACGTCAGCGACTGAGTGGCGCGCGCTGGATTGGACTGGAATGCCACTAGGCTAGGTCTACTTCCGGCCGCATTCGCAACGTGCAGGTGTGCTCAGGGCGAAAGGCCTGACCCCTGTGCGCTTAGGTTTAGACTGGCGTGCTGACCTCTCTGTTGTGCCTAGGTGGGGCTGCGACGTGTTGATCTTCTGCGGCCGGGCACGACCCCGAAAAGTGTGTCCGGCCAAATGGGATCAAGTGTGTTGGGTTATGTGGTGCACCCCTGCAGGGAAGTTAATCTATTCGAATAGCCGTGATCTTCGGTAACAGGATGACTTGGAGTTGTACCTTGACCTTATGACAACTAGAATCGGATACTTAATAAAACACACCCTTCCAAGTTCCACAGACAACCCGGTGATCGCTTTTCCACAGGGCGACGAGGGGAGGATCGCCTGGTAGGATTATGCTATGTGATGCTACTGGAGATGCTACTTGGAGATGTTACTTGGAGATGCTACATGGAGGACTTCAATCTACTCTCTTCTACATGTTGCAAGACGGAGGCTGCCAGAAGCGTAGTCTTCGACAGGATTAGCTATCCCCTCTTATTACGGCATTCTGCGATTCACCCATCGATATGGCCCTTTACACATATACCCATGCATATGTAGTGTAGATCCTTGCTTGCGAGTACTTTGGATGAGTACTCACGGTTGCTTTCTCCCCCCTTTTCCCCCCTTTCCTTTCTTTCTGGTAGTCGCAACCAGATGCTAGAGCCAGAGCGACGCCACCGTCGATGGCGACTACTACACCGAGGTGCCTACTACTACGCAGCAGCCAGGCGACGACCTGAGTAGTTTAGGAGGATCGGGGAAGGAGGCATCGCCTCTTCGACCTGTATCCCAGTTTGTGCTAGCCTTCTTAAGGCAAACTTGTTTAACTTATGTCTGTACTCAGATATTGTTGCTTCCGCTGAGTCGTCTATGATCGAGCACTTGTATTCGAGCCCTCGAGGCCCCTAGCTTGTATTATGATGCTTGTATGACTTATTTATGTTTTAGAGTTGTGTTGTGATATCTTCCCGTGAGTCCCTGATCTTGATCGTACACATTTGCGTGCGTGATTAGTGTACGATTGAATCGGGGGCGTCACAATGAGCTCTGCTGAGAAGGGCTCAGATCCGAGCTACAAGGTAAAAACTTTGTTTATCTTCAGAAATGAAAACAGGGATGTCCCTTATTACAAGACTCCCCTTTCTACTTACGGCTCGCTAGAGGGCTGATTTCCTTGGGGAAATAATGTGGCCAGGGCTTCTCCCGGCGCAGGACCCTCTGGCGAAGATTTCTTCCCCCGCTCTGATGCCTTGGCCTCCAGATCTTCAGAAGTGGTCCTCTTCTCCCTCTGGAGGGAGGGATTCTCGATCCCCCCTTTCTTGAGGGCCTCCTTAGCAGAGGCAGTAGCTTTCCTGTTCCCCCCTTCGCCCTCTTCCAAAGGCGCAGCCTCCAGTATCTTGGTTAACATAGGATCCGGCGTGGTCTCAGGGAGGGGGGCCGGACACCTTATTAGTTTTGCTTTCGCTATCCATTCCTGTTCAAGGGACGGCTCTTTAAAGGGAAAGTTTATGATAAATGTACGGATAGCGTGTCCGGGCACTGGACTACTTACTTGAGTATCCGGGCGATTGCAGCTCAGACCTGCGTTCTAGGTCAAGTCCGGACACATCTCTTGTGATCCGAAGAACAGTTTATACATCTCCACGGGCGTCGCACCCATGAAGTGTTGGAGAGCTCGCGGTCCCTCCGGATTGAATTCCCACAAAGGAGGGGCGGCGCTTGCGAGGCGTATATGCGGAATCAGCATGACCTGCGCCACTACGACCAAATTGATCTCCCTCTCTTGGAGGTCTCGAATACGGCCCCGCAATAGAGGTACGTCCTTGGACGGCCCCCAGTCAAGCCCTTTGTTAACCCATGACGCCAGCCGTTGTGGAGGGCCCGAACGAAAGGCAGGCGGCGCCACCCATCTGGTGCCCCTGGGAGCGGTGACGTAGAACCACTCGTGTTGACACAAACCAAGCTCCTCTTGAAAAGAGCCCTCGGGCCAGGGAGCGTCAGCATTCTTGCTTATAACAGCCCCTCCGCACTCTGCCTGCTGCCCCTCGATCATCCTCGGATCCACATTGAAGGTCTTGAGCCACAATCCGAAGTGAGGGGTAGTGCGGAGGAAGGCTTCGCATACAACAATGAATGATGAGATGTCGAGGATGGACTTCGGATCCAAGTCGTGGAACTCCAGCCCATAATAAAACATGAGCCCCCTCACGAAAGGGTCCGTCGGGAAGCCTAAACCCCGACGGAAGTGAGACACGAACACCACGCTCTCACCGGGCTCGGAGGTAGGAATAACTTGCCCTTGGGCAGGCAGCCTATGCGAAATTTCGCCGGTTAGATAACTGGCGTCTCTCAGCTTTAGCACATCTTCTTCCGTGGCAGAAGAAGGCATCCACCAGCCTTGCAGGTTGGAGCCGGACATTGTCGAAGGTCCGAAGCGCCTGAATCTGGAGCCTTGAGTGTTCGAACTCGAGGCGAGGGGCGGATTAGATTGAGATTGAAATAAAGGAGCAGGCCTTGGTCTCGTTATAACGAGGTTGAATACCAAGAGCCTTCCCCGTGACCGTTTGGGACTCGCCTTCGATAGAGGGGGCGTGCCAACGGGCGCGATTGGGTTACCCACGCCCGTATTGATGAGAATCCCGGAATAAGGGGACACGATCTCTGCTTTGACAAGACGTGCCAAGGAAACCGCTTCGCTAAACGCGTTGAGGCGGACTAATAAAAACAATTCGAATAAAGGCTTGGTTGTGGTGTGACGTCATGCCACGAAATACGTCACAGATTGAACTTGTGTAAATATTATTCTCTCTACGGTGGTATGTGGAACTTATTTTGCAGAGCCGGACACTATCCTGGTGTTCAAGATCTTCTATGGATTATTCGGAGGAGGAACCCGCCTTGCAATGCCGAAGACAATATGTGCGCTGGACTCGTCGTCATTGAAGCCTGGTTCAGGGGCTACTAAGGGAGTCCTGGACTAGGGGGTGTCTGTATAGCCGAACTATCATCATTGGCCGGACTCCAAGACTATGAAGATACAAGATTGAAGACTTCGTCCCGTGTCTGGATGGGACTTTCCTTGGCGTGGAAGGCAAGCATGGCGATACGGATATGTAGAACTCCTACCGTTGTAACCGACTCTGTGTAACCCTAGCCCTCTCCAGTGTCTATATAAACCGGAGGGTTTTAGTCCGTAGGACGAACAACAATCATACCATAGGCTAGCTACTAGGGTTTAGCCTACTTTATCTTGTGGTAGATCTACTCTTGTACTACCCATATCATCAATATTAATCAAGCAGGAGTAGGGTTTTACCTCCGCCGAGAGGGCCCGAACCTGGGTAAAAACATCATCTCCCTTGTCTCATGTTACCATCCGCCTAGACGCACAGTTCGGGACCCCCTACCCGAGATCCGCCGGTTTTGACACCGACATACGGTTATAATGCTATTATGCTACTATCTCTTAGTCTTGTGCTTCATGAATAGGAATTTGAAAAGGAGGACAAGTGAAAATTAAAATTCCTACGTTTTTTCTTTCAAGGAGACACTAAAGGAACAAATCGTACAGTTTTCCTTTGCTCCATTCCTTTGAACCAAATTCATGAATAGTAGTACCACAGGAATCTTTCCAATTCCTATGTTTTTCATTCACTTTTCCTTTCAAGCACTGGCGATTCTAGTAGGTAGGCTTGAGCAAGGAAAAGCCTACACTAAAAAATGTTTTTGTGCTACTTCTATTACTTTGGACCTAGGCCACTGCCTTACTAGCTCAACTCCCAGGGCCATCGACAAATGCACGGCTCAAACGTACAGAGATAAATAATGATGGCGTTCAAGAGAGTCCATCACGGATAGCTAAGTTGCTTGGTACCTCACTTCTTGTCATATAGTAGGATAAAAAATGTATTTCCCATTACTACGTGTGCTCAGTGGACAATATATATAACATGTAGAGTAAAAAAAGAGATGCAACAAGTGTACAACCTCTTTGGCGAAGCCATGTCGATCTCAGCGTGATTGGGTTGGCCAGTGAGGATGCTCCGGCTGACTTGGCTGTCGGAGGAGGGGAAGAAGATCGTAGGCGTCTGGAGATGGAGCCCGAGGTACTGCTCTGCTTTAATGGAGGGTTTTGTCCTTGGAGCAGCTCCGGTGAGTTGTACGACGTCGAGGCTGAAGCAGGACAAGAGAGACAACGTTAAGCTGAGTGGAATTCTAATAGCATCTCCAATAGAAGACGTAAAATACATAACCACAAAGTTCTAGATGTAAAATACATCAGCCGCTCATCTCTGAACTTAACTGTCGAAACTGAATTTAACTGTCAAAACTGAACTTAACTGTCGAAACTGAATTTTGCTGTCGAAACTGAATTTTATAGTCGAAACTGAACGCACTAGCAAGGTGAGGCCACACGTCAGTCGACTGACTTTTTCATCTCTGGTCAGTCGATTTTGCATCCGTTGGATACGAAATCAAGGGCCTGCAGTTCATCTTCAACCTCCACCCCCCTGAGCCGCCAGCCACCACCGGCCAAACAGCAGCCCCCCATCGCCCCGCCCGCCCCGAAAACACTCCCCACCGTTGGTCCGCCGCCTCCCCGGCCATCCCTCTAGGTCCCCCCCATGCCGAGCTTTTTCTCTCGCGATACCCACGCCACCGCCCCACCACCGCCGGCGACCACCGCCCCCACCCTGAACCCTAAGATAGATAGTGGGGTACCTCTCTGGCGAGCCCCCTCCCTGTTGGGCTGGTTCTTCCTTCACTCCGGTGAGCCCCACCCCCACCCCGAACATCAATTGACCCAAAAGTCGATTCAGTCGAATGAAGTGTAGCTAAATCGGAGCAACATCGCAAGCAAGATCAAGAGCGAGAGCAAAGCAGCCTTGAAGCAAGCAGCACCAGTGGGGGACCGAGAGCAAGAGCAGAGTAGCAGCGCGAACGAGAGCTAAAGCAGCAACAACAACTCCTACTGATGTGGACATCGCCACCGAGGGAGCGATGCCATGGAGGAAGTGGTCGGCGACGCCGCCGTGGATGGAGCCGCGCGGTGTCGGCTCGGGACCGAGCGCCGGCAGCACCGTGAGATCGCATCAAGAAGAAAATGCGGCGATTAGTGTACAACCTCTTTGGTGGCGCCGATTAGGCCACAGCTTCATCCAAAGAAACGGTGATGATGATGCTCTTCCGGTGGTGCAGGTGAAGACGGTGGTGTGGGAATTGAGGTGGCGCGAAAGACGAGGGGAACATCGGGGCAGCTCCTTGGAGGTGGAGGACAAGGTGGCTGAACCGGCGGGACGACGGGATCGATGATGGATCCTCATCCGGTATAGTGGATGAGGGACGTTGAGGTGTTGATGTGGACGATGTCGTCGGCAAAGAGGCTCCGGCTGGGTGGTGGACGGAGGAGGGTGTGGGGCTTCATCGCGGGTTTTCGCGGCCTTGGTGTATGAATGGGTGGGCGGATGGGATGGGAGTGGGGAACCATGGCTTAGGGACGCGCTTGTCCGAAATGTGGGGTAAGTTATGAAAGTACCCCCACCGATTTGAGGCGGTTCTTTCGGTTCAGGGGTACCATAGGCAGTCCGCGTGTCGGGATTTCACAGGAGGTGGGAGTTTTCGTGCGCGTTGTAATTTTGGAATTGCAAGGCGCGGGTTGAGATGGAGGGAGTTGTCAGAGCACAACGAGAAAAAGATATATCTTAAATATTTTGGGCTAACAAGGCACGGGTTGAAATTTCGGGACAAACCTAACGTGTACTATACCAAATCAATTCGCACTACAAATGTCATTCAAAACTTTGAATTCATGTTATGTTCAATTAAAATATTTCTCTACGTGTATAATGCATGCAACCTACTACTCAAATGAATGTTTTAGTGCATTCCAAACATATACACTACCGCATTCTCTATTTGAATAAGATCTACAGTAATGATTGTTGTGAAGTCAAAGCATTTGAATTCGTTTCTCTGTTTTAATAAGGTCTACAATCATCATTATTGTCAAGTTAAACCATCGTTTGTGTATTATCTTCACAGCACACCACATGATTAGTCTCGAGTTACATATGAACTATGTGTATTATATGAACTCGAACTCGATTTTTTGAATCCACTTTATGTTGATTCCAAATCACATTACAATTCTAGCTCTAGCTAGATCTTCATAATCTAAACCATGTCTCATATGTATAATGTCTTTATCACATTATGTATGGTGCCCCGCCCCCTACGCCTACAAGTATTTATATGTGAGTTGCAAACACCACACATTACCACAAATTCAAATAAAATGTGAGAATGTTTGATATATAGTATTGTTTAGATTGTTCGATATTTAGTTGTGGCTACAAAGCATACACATTATCACAAATTCAAATAAAATGTGAGATTGTTTGATGTATAGTATGGTTTAGATTGTTCGACATTTAGCTGTGAGTTGCAAACGCCATGCATTATCACATTATGGTATAACATGTGCAGAACCACAGCACGCGTATCACCGCTATATTCATGCATGCATATGTTTATAACACTATGATCTCCTATCCAAATATATGAATCCACTTTCATATCAAATTATGATCTTTGTTAGTCTCTTACACCCACACAATCCTCTAACCTTTGTAGCTACCACTAACTTTCTGTCGTGCATGCACACGCCCGCCTTGCCCTCCCCCGCCCTCAGCATTCTATCCACCGCGCACATTCATTTTATTTTCTTTAGGTCGTTCTCCCAGAGTCTCCACAACTCTTGTCTGACACACACCGATCGATAAACCTCTCCAGTGATGCCTGCCTACAACATACACACACACCTTCAACCTCCTCCTTTATGTGTCCTTGGCTCGTGTCTCTCATACGATCCCACACACGTGCAAACTCTTGCCCCTCTTTTCATCGATCTCACAACCGCACACTCCTCCCCCTATCTAGCTAGTAGCTGGGCCTCTAGCACCACCTCCTAGCTCCATTCTCTCTGTATATCCGTCTCGCTGGGCCTTATTTGCCTCTACCAAATGGACGTACACCAACCGATCTCCCACTATACATATAGCTAGCTAGGTCCTTATAACTCGTTTTTACCCACATGTCGATCGATCTACCTCATTAGTTATGTCTCTCCCTTCCTCCAAGAAACAACAATTGATCTACCAATCTAGTTAGGTTTTCTTACCATACACATGGTTCCCCTTCATCATCCTTGGCTGCGTCCCGATAGATGTATCACGCACAGGCACACACAGAAACACATCTCCACTCTTATTGATAACATTGCAGTTCCACCCTCAGTTTGTGTAGTAGGCCTCTCCCACCATCTTCGAGAAGCAACTCCATCACCCATCCAACACTCTACCCCTGTCCCTCTCTCTCTCTCTCTCTCTCTCTCTCTCTCTCTCTCTCTCTCTCTCTCTCTCTCTCTCTCTCTCTCTCTCTCTCTCTCTCTCTCTCTCTCTCTCTCTCTCTCTCTCTCTCTCTCTCTCTCTCTCTCTCTCTCTCTCTCTCTCTCTCTCTCTCTCTCTCTCTCTCTCTCTCTCTCTCTCTCTCTCTCTCTCTCTCTCTCTCTCTCTCTCTCTCTCTCTCTCTCTCTCTCTCTCTCTCTCTCTCTCTCTCTCTCTCTCTCTCTCTCTCTCTCTCTCTCTCTCTCTCTCTCTCTCTCTCTCTCTCTCTCTCTCTCTCTCTCTCTCTCTCTCTCTCTCTCTCTCTCTCTCTCTCTCTCTCTCTCTCTCTCTCTCTCTCTCTCTCTCTCTCTCTCTCTCTCTCTCTCTCTCTCCCATCATATTTCCCATCCTTCGATTATGTATGGATGTCGACCGATCTCTCTCAAGACATAGCTGGGTCTCTCCTTCTCAACACATATACTGAGTCGTTCTACCTCTATAGTTAGGCCTCTGCCTACCCTCCCCACCCCTCTCCCCCACACACACACCGATAGATCGAGCTCTCTAGTCATGTCTCCCTGCCACACACAAACTTGACATGTGCCATCTGATGTTCCGGTAGGTCAGTCGCCCTATATCTTTGACTTGCACACACACACAATTTTGATGGCTCTCTTCATCGATCTCGCACCGACCCACTTGATCCTCTCTTAGACTCTATCGATATCTATGACCCCTCCCTCTCTTCTCGTGGATCGCCCGACCCTCTATATATAATATGGATAGGCCTCCATATCACACACATTGCATGCAATTTTTTTGAGATGTCATCGCCACATATTCCCACAAATACATTCATGAAATCAACCCCCCCCCTCAAAAACAAAAAACACTCACGAACGCGGTTTGTATCTCTCACACACACCTATGTAGGTGGGGGACGTGCACGAAGAGAAGAGGTGCATGCATGGCGCATGTACTCATGTCTCTTTCCCAACCACAGCCGCGCGGGTACACAGTGGAGCTCATTTCTGTACGAAAAGGCAGCCCATGTGGTAATTCGGCACGTGTACTAGTTGTCCACTTGGTGGAGGGAGGATCGTCTACCACACGTGAACAAACAAATTGCGACTTGACGCGTTATGTTAAAAAAAGAGGCAAACCATGTGGGGCCTACCTTAGAGGCAAGGCTCTATACACAGGAGTACTTGGATGTGTCCCGTCAACTCGCAGAACAAGGAGAAGCTTGCTTAGTACGCCATCTCCCCCGCCCACGGGCGCGGTGGCTGGCAGGATGAGGTGAAGCTTGCTTAGTACTGTACGCCTTACGCCCGCTCCCTCGCCCACGCGCGCACTGGCTCGCAGGACGAGGAGAAAAATTTACTACTCCCTCAGTTTACTCCTTGTCCCTACTACCTTGGTTATACAGGTTATCATATTGTTTGGAATATATATGTCCTTTAGTAGATTTCAATATGAACTACTAGTACATACTCCAAACACTGATGTATATAGACGTATTTTAGAGTGTAGATTCACTCATTTTGCTCTATATGTAGCACTCTCCCTCGCCCCTCAACCCTCGCCCACGTGGTGGACGTGCAGCAATTCATTCGGTCTCATATAGCCAGAACGATATATACCGCACTACCATTATTTCTTGACTTCCCGAAGAGGCGAAGAGCCAATCGCAAGGTTAATATTTTGGAGATGCCAAGCGCAAGGTTATAGCAGAATGAGTAGTAGGTGTCTCATCATTTATAAATAAAGTTTTTTTTCTTCAGTGGCACGTACGCAATATGACAGGTTCATATGGAAAGAAAAGGAAACTGCTCCACTATATACATAGTCATGACGGGCCAGCCTACACGGTTGCTTGTTGGGGTTGCTTTCTTCACACTCTCTCGCACAAAACGACTGTGGCCACATCTCTAACATCCCGATGGATCACGTCCGCCGGGGGAAGGGGTGGATGCTTAGTGTAGATGCGGTCGCCATTGCCGACGACAAAAACACACTGTCGGCACGTCCCGATCAGGGGTACCCGCCGTTCTCTCTCACAAAGCCGGTGAGGTTGCCTTCGTCCCTTGCTCACTTCCACAACATGGGAATTAGCCGCCTCCCGCCGCCCTCCTCAAGGTTGAGCTACGTCCCGACATCCCTCAGGTACAACTCCCTTTACAGCCGGCTTGCACCATTGCTCCAGCTGCCCACATCACTCCATGTGGATATTTCTCTACTTCTTTGCCCCGCACATACCTCTCTTGACTTCTACGTCTTCAGATTTGTGATGAGTTTATGGCTCATCAACTAGTCCCAGTATTCTTATTCTAATCACGCTTCTTCAATTTCTTTGCCACAGGGATGCTCATCTCGATTTTGGTGAAACTGCACAAAATGATCCGATGGTCAAAAGGTTGCAAACTTCATTTCTTAGGAAGCTCGAACATTGCCAGCAAATTGAAGCCTGGTTAGGGTTCACGGTTTAAGGGCTAGGGACTGCATGGATCGTTTTTTCTTTAGCTGCCTCTGTTCCAAAATAAGTGTCAACTTTAGTAGTAGTACAACTTTGTACTAAAGTTTGCATAAAGTTGAGACACTTATTTTGGAACGGAGGGAGTACATATTGCTATGATCATCAATCATTGAGATGCAATAGCATGCATGTTAGTCTCCTTTGTATTTGATGAAATGTTGCAACGGGCAACCTTGGGCGAAGATACATGTAATGTGTCTGGAAGCTTCATAGAATTATACAAATTTATCTCGCTGATAAATTACAGTACGTACTATACTAGTACTTCCTCCATTCCTAAATATAAGTCTTTGTAAAGATTTCACCATGAACCACATGTGGATGTATATAGATGCATTTGAAGTGTAGATTCATTCAGTTTGTTCCGTATGTAGTTCACCTAGTGGAATCTCTACAAAGACTTATCTACGAGTAATAGCTAGCCCCCACTACTAGGAATTCTCTATCCTCTCCTTGAGCCACATCATCAAAACTAATGTAGCCATTAGATGAACTAAATCAGTCCATAATGGCCGTCTAATCTAGACGTTGAGAGGCTCCGCACTAAGCCACATGCAAGCATGCAGAAATACCGTGGCATGCATGTGAGTGGGTTTTAAATCACATCAACATGTCTGCATGCAAGCATGCACCGGTAGCATGCATGTAAATGAGTGTGGCACCCCAGCTCAGAGAAAACCGGAACGCCCCAAATTCCAGCCCAGAGATCGAGGAGAAGTCTTCTGGAATACGGAACTTCTTAGCATAGAACAAACCAGCCTTCTATTATTACACGAATATGAATACAAGGTCTCCGATATTACAATGAATAACATTGGCACGGCGACACTACGCCATCCTCAGTTGCTCTAGGCAAGCAGCAAAACAACACGAAGAAGCAGAATAACTCTAGCAGCGGAACGACGAAGACGATGGTGAACTCCACTCCGCGGGGACTCTGGCTGGAATGCTTATCCTAGCTCGCATGAACAGAAACCACGACAAGCAAGCAATCAAATTCGGCATGACCTGCAAACTGGCATGACACGCCAGGTCAATACATTTAATGTACTTGCAAGCTCACAAATAACCAGAAGCATTCAAGACAGACAACAGCATGGCAATTACAGGCTAAACAGGAATTATCATGATATCATCAGAACAATATAACATGGCATGACCAACATAAACACGATACAGCTCTCACAACATGAACATATTAATCCAACAATACTAGCATGCAACATGAAACCACTATATGCACCATGTATACTGCTCGGTTACCTCGTAACCAACACATGCATCACTTACCAACCTCGGGCATCACACGATCATCTCAGCATCAAATCAAGCTTGGCATGAACAATACCGTAGCGATCATTAAGTAACCACAAGGAGCCTGATCTTTACCCACAACTCTCATACAAAATCATGAATATACAACAACTCGGTATCCTCGATACCATTGTGATCTTTACGGTGATCACCACCCGACCAACAATTGGCCCGTGATCCTTACGGCGATCACAACCCGACAAATACATGGCTCGTGATCCTCACGGCGATCACCACCCGACCAACACATGCCAACTTATCTCACTTTTATTAAGCACATTATTTTTATTACTGTTGACTTATGGTGTGACCTACATTCGACCTGGGCCCTTGTCTGCGGGTGCGGCTATCGATAGATTAATATACACTCTGCAGAGGTTAGTACATTGTACCCACACTACGGAACCCATGGCCTCGCCCTCCCATTCGGGTGGACCAATGGTGTTCCAACAAAACCGATCTACTGTCATGACACTCTCCCGGACATTCCGACTCACTTCTCACTAAGCTAAGTCATGGGTGGCCCCGTGTCTACCTCCAGACACAACGACCACCGTCATGGCCCAAAACATAAACGATCCCATGCGGGGATCCGCCGACTATAACAACTACGGGCACACAAGGTTATGCTCCGCCTACCTGATTAGGGTAGCACGCGCCCATAACCTTCCCTCGTTGGAGGCACCTGTGAGAGGCACAACAATAGACCCAATTAGGACCGTCCCATACCGGTAAGCATGGTTGCACTAGTCAGCATCGATTCAGCGGCACCATGACTCAGCCAATAGTTGTTCAAGTTCAATTTAATCCGGTTAAACTTGAATGCAAATATGCTGAGCCATGATAAAATGCATGAACATGATATCAATATCATCATGAGAGCATCACATAACTTTCCACCATATAAATAGTAAATCATATCCACTGAGCATTACATACCGACTCGCATGACCATCTCCAACATTAACATGTACTACTAACCAGCATAATCATATGAAAGGTAATACTAGAAGGTGTAACATGATCACAGAGTACAAAACAACAAAGCACAAAAGTGAACATGCAAATCTGAACATTACCGGAACAATGATAACCCTCTTTTCAACAAGCAAACATTTATTAAATATTCAAGTTGAAAACCATGGCTACTGCATGACTATCATGCAATTGGGTATTCTGGCTTGCCTGGGGATGAAGAAGGCACCGAGGAGAAGTGCGGTGAAGCCGCGGAAAGATTCGCCAGAAAACATTCTCTCTCGAAGGGGGCTAAATAAGGTCAAGGGCATAAAGGTCATTTTCATAGTGTCATACCATAGCAGCAGAATGGGCTCAATGAAACAAAGAAGTGAGCGTTGGTTTCACCTCAAACGGAGCTACGGATAAAAAGATATAAGGGTTTTACTACCAAGGACCTATCTGTAATGAAAAGATTTTCTAACAGGGGCCTGAACAGAAAAAGAGAAAAAGTAAACAGAGGAATACGCTTTCACCTTATCCGTTGGAACAGTGGTGGGGCTGACGCATGCAGGTCCCACGGGTGGGGCCCGTCACTTATCCAGCTGGCGCTGACTGGGTCAGCGCCCACCCGCCGACAGGTGGGGACGAGGGGAAGCAGAGGAAGAAGCCGAGCGCCATTAAAACATGTTGGAGCACTGTGCTCCCGTGGGCGCTCGTCGGCGAATGGCGGTGAGGAAGAGGACAAAGGGGGAGAGGGGTCCATCGGAGTGGCGACGAGAGCTACCTACAGGACATGCTCACGAGCTCGAAAACAGCGAGAGAAGGAGGGGGTCCAGCACAAACAGTATGCCACAGTGCACAAAGCGCGCCAACAGACATGCCAGCTGCGTGGTCACCACGAGACATGGCACATTAAATGATCTACATCACCTAAAACGTTGTCTAGCTGATAGTCCATCCAAAGTAGGTTTGATCTGTGGTGGTAACTTGGTGAAAGAGGCTCTGGTCAAAAACAAATAACCCTCTGAAGTTTACTACAGTAAACTTCATCAGCTCATGAGATCAACTGAGAATTACTGGAGGCCAAACAAGATGTCTGGGATGTTTAGGATAGGAAGGATTATGAACCTGGAGGTTGGGAGGGTAAATGGACCAAGTTAACTCATAGTTGCTTTGCAACTGCCAAAATGGTCCAGAAATGAAGATCATCAAGATGGACTCACATGGAGTGTCCACTTGAGCTAATATTGGGCAAGGCTTAGTCATTTGGTCATATGATGATGCTGTAAAAAGCTCATGCCAAATGGACAAACCAAAATAGCACTTGCTTCACAAACATCTCTGCTGACCAGAAACTTGGAATAATTATGGTGGTCAAATGGATCAATTAAATGATGCCAAAATGGGTGGAGAGATGTTTAGGGGTATAAGAATGATATTGTAATTTATCAGGATTTTTGAAGCAATATAAAATATACTTGCTTCACAACCTGAAAATATTGCCAGAAACAAAGATTTGCTCCTGTGCTCACATATATGATTGGATAGGGATGCAAATGGGTGGAGGGAGTTAATATGAGCACATTATGGAGTGTGAAAAAGTTCAACTCATTTGGGTACTCCTAGCTAGTCCTTCCTTCACAAAGCCTTGTATCTGATAGAAACTTTGAAAAATCACTAAGGAAGATTGGCTAGACAAATAAATTTGAATTTGTGCATGCGGCAATCATTTGGACATATAAACATGCCCAAAAAGGTTGGGAGTCAATAGGAGAAATATAAATGACACTTCTTTCACAAAGTGCCATTTAGGGCAGAATAGGAAAAGGAATATTGGGGAATTATTTTTGAACATGGCAATGAAAAGTTTTGCCATATTTGATCAAGATATGACCCAAAACATTTATGAGAATTATTTGGGAATTTTAGGAGTGAGGGAAATATAGGTTGCTTCACAACCTAGGGCAATTGGAGTTATTCCTTTAACAGAAAAGGAATATTCCCAATAAAAGAATATTGGGATTTGGGCTAGGATGGAAATGACAGGGTCTAGGGAAAGATTTGGGAATGGCAAGCCACTCTGGAAACAAAGAAGAAGACATCTTCTTCAGTTTCCAGACCACAAAGCCACGGAAAAAGAAAACTCAGGCAAAAACCTCGGAAAAACAAAAGAAAAAGAAAGGGCCAAAAATCAGGCTGTGACAAACCTTACCCCCTTAAAGAAATCTCGTCCTCGAGATTTGATTGCTAAGGGTACAAGTATGAATATACTGACTTAAGGAAACCGTTTCCAACTCGGGTATCCTTTTTCCTTTATTGTTGTTCCCATTAAATCTTTATCTGACAGGCCCTGGGGTAGTTTACTTTACTGTGTCCACATTCTAAAAGATCTTACCTCGCTGGTTCATGCTTATATAGGCCCAATTTATTTTTAGATCTGTTGACTAGCTGAGTGTGATTTGATTATCACGACGGAAATATATGTCCATCTCACAAATCCGAAAGTGATTTCTGCTGGGTGTGCCACCCGGCACTGACAACCTTTCATGTAATGATGATCAGATTTTTCTAGTGAAGACTCAAGCTCTGACTCATTGCATTGGGTTTCTCCACTAAATGCAGGTCCTTTGGAGTTCCAAACAGTGAGTTAAAGCATAACCGCTTCCTGACAGATTCTGACTCATCGCAGAAGTTTCTTAATCATCTTAACTGGTTAATCTGTCGTCAGTATCGGATCCGTACCAAATATTTGATTCTCTCCTGTTGCAGCCAACATAAAGGGTTTGGCCTATATGATAATATCTACAGACTTGACTGACGGTAGTTCTAACGGAAAATTTTTGTTCATGACAGGCTATCCATGATGATTCATATAAGTGAGGACTCAGGCTTCCAGACTGTTATTCTTCATGTCGATTACTCATGCTGCCTCACTGGTCTTGCTCCTTCATTATTGTTTTCTTGGTCCTTTGGCTGAAAGAGCTGGGTCATATTGTTTCTTTGTATGACCATAGGTACTGTCGGTGCAGTTTTTCGGCAATCGTAGCTTATCCTCATTTTTCTGATAAGGTAACCCATGAAATGGCAGGTTCAACACCTCTCAAGTTCTGATCGTTGGGAAATGGTCATCTGAAACCCTTGCAAGAAATTGACAAATAAATCAGTAGCCACCAGAACAGTCTTTACAACTCAGATCTGGGACATTACTGAAATAACTCAACCACGGCTCAGGATGAAAAAGCAGCTCAGAGCATGAGACCGGGTCGATAAGAAGAAGGTGGCAGCTCCCTAAAATAGCCAAAAAGCAGCTATAGGGTTACCACCAGAAAAAGAAACTCAACAGTTGTACGAGATGGCCGAAAAGCAGCTCAGAACTCATGACAGTCGTTGAAGAGAGAAACAAAAATAGGCATCCACCCCGGATAGCTAGAAACAGCTCAGATCACAGGCGTGGTGCCGTCATTAGAGAAAAGGGAACAATGGCTCATCATGATCATTTTCCAGGTTCACGGGTACTTGTATTGAGCTCATTGATGTCGTCAATCCTCATAATCCTTTGTCACACTGTGGTGTATACTGGCTTTCTTCTATTAACCATCCTCATGTGGTTGTCAGATCCTCACCCGAGTGACTTGTAAGGTTTTGATGGTATATGAGAATCTGATTCCCGAGATAGACGTGTATTCTGACTGATTCTTGATTCTTACCACAATCTTGCGGATCTGATTCTGGGGATTCACTGCCATATGTTGTCAATTCACAGCGTACTACCTTGTACCAATGTCTTACTGAGGGATATTTGCTGGCTTGAGCTCGAAACTTTCATCGGATAGCTTGCTGAAGAAGACTGAATATCGTGCTTCAGAAGCTTACCCCCTTAAAGACTTTGCTGGGGAAAAGACTCAGTACCTTATGCCAGAAGCTTTTGCGGTTGCTTACTGAAGAAGGCAGAGTACCTTGCACGGGAAGTCATCCATATATCGTACTGAGGAAGATAGATGAATCTTGCCTTGGAAGCTTCTCATCGTAATATTTTTGATGTTGTTTTCTTGTATGAAACAGGGTTTTACTGGACTATCCTCCTTTCTGAGTATATGCCATATTTTTGCTTGCTTCCAGGTACATCGAGTTCCAAAATCATCCTCAACTAAAAATTAAACTCGTAGCTAAGCCATACCTTTGAGAATATTCTGTCAACCTTGCACACAATTTATCTTCTTGCTGATTTAATCATGGTATTGGGATGAGTGCACGCTAATGCAAATTTTATACTGACGGTCCATCCAGGATTTCTTTTGCATCCAAACAAGATATTCCCAATTTTCATTGCATTCTGTTGATAATTCCATTCTGTTTAGCTGAATTTCCAAATATATGCATTTCTTGCTGACTCTTCGGGTCCAGTGTCGGCTGACGAGTAACTTTAATAGGGGAAAATTTTGTAACACTGAAGGCCCAAAGAAAATAACAAAAGAAAAGACTAAAACAAAAACACACAAGCATTCCACTAATATAATAAATCAAGCAATCATCACATATTACTGCTACTCACACAATAATATGCATGCACACCTAAGCACACAAATCTCGCGGAAACTCCGGTACTACGATCTAATATGCTGTGACGGTGTGCACGAGGACGAATAAATGTGTGGAAGAATTGGTGTAAACAGCGCTACACCAAGTGCTAGCTTAGCCAGATAGCAACCTGGACTAGCTCGGAGACAAGGACGTACTCGGTAATCATGTAGTGGGACACAAAGGTCGCAACTACATTATTATCAAGCGGACGGAAAAAGATCTGTACTCGTCTAAGAAATAGGATAGCAGGGAAAAACTGAGGCTGCTGACATTGCCCTTTCTTGATAACTAAGATCATTAAGGGTTGCCAACACGACAAAATAAAAGAACGATCCCGGATAGACGCATGTCCATCACTGAAACGATAGGCGGGGCTGAAAGAAAGACATCGGTGCGATACCTGAGCACCATTTTTGCAAACAGTGTCGGGATCACTTGGCATCACTCTGCTGGGACAGAAATGACACCAAACACCGAAAGAAAAAGGGATTGGGGAAATGCAAAGGTTGAGCTGTAGTGGATCCGAACCGATGCCAGCTACACTCACCCGATAAATCGTTATCAACAAATAATAATGTTATATGCATGCTATGCAACAAACAAATACAACAATCAAGTGCAACAAACCAACTGGGGTCTATACTACCGCTTTCTAATGTTCGCACGGTCTAGAGCGTCCTACAGCTAGACCTGCTCCGATACCAAGCCTGTGGCACCCCGGCTAAGAGAAAACCGGAACGCCCCGTATTCCATCCCAGAGATCGGGAGAAGTCTTTTGGAATACGGCACTGCTTAGCATAGAACAAACCAGCCTTCTATTATTACACGAATATGAATACAAGGTCTCCAATATTACAATGAATAACATCGGCACGGCGACACTACGCCATCCTCAGTTACTCTAGGCAAGCAGCAGAACAACATGAAGCAGCGGAATAACTCTAGCAGCGGAACAACGAAGACGGTGGTGTACTCCACTCCGCAGGGACTCTGGCTAGAACGCTTATCCTAGCTCGCATGAACAGAAACCACGACAAGCAAGCAATCAAATCTGGCATGACCTGCAAACTGGCATGACATGCCAGGTTAGTACATTGAATGTACTTGCAAGCTCACAAATAACCAGAAGCATTCAAGACAGACAACAGCATGGCAATTACAGGTTAAACAGGAATTATCATGATATCATCAGAACAATATAACATGGCATGACCAACATAAACACGATACAGCTATCACAACATGAACATATTAATCCAACAATACTAGCATGCAACATGAAACCACTATATGCACCATGTAAACTGCTCGCTTACCTCGTAACCAACACATGCATCACTTACCAACCTCGGACATCACACGATCATCTCAGGATCAAATCAAGCTTGGCATGAAAAATACTATAGCGATCATTAAGTAACCACAAGGAGCCTGATCTTTACCCATGACTCTCGTACAACATCAAGAATATACAACAACTCGGTATCCTCGATACCATTGTGATCTTTACGGCGATCACCACCCGACCAACACTTGGCCCGTGATCCTTACGGCGATCACAACCCGACCAATACATGGCCCGTGATCCTTACGGCGATCATCACCTGACCAACACATGGCCAACTTATCTCACTGTTATCAAGCACATTATTTTTATAACTGTTGACTCATGGTGTGCCCTACTTTCGACTTGGGCCCTTGTCTGCGGGTGCGGCTATCGATAGATTAATATACACTCTGCAGAGGTTAGTACACTGCACCCACACTACGGAACCCATGACCTCGCCCTCCCATTCGGGTGGACCAACGGTGTTCCGACAAAACCGATCTACTGTCATGACACTCTCCCAGTCATTCCGACTCACTCCTCACTGAGCTAAGTCATGGGTGGCCCCGTGTCTACCTCCAGACACAATGACCACCATCGTGGCCCAAAACATAAACGATCCCATACGGGGATCCGCCAACTATAACAACTATGGACACACAAGGTTATGCTCCGCCTACCTGATCAGGGTAGCACACGCCCATAACCTTCCCTCGTTGGAGGCACCGGCGAGAGGCACAACAATAGACCCAGTTAGGACCGTCCCATACCGGTAAGCGTGGTTGCACTGGTCAGCATTGATTCAGTGGCACCATGACTCACCCAATAGTTGTTCAAGTTCAATTTAATCCGGTTAAACTTGAATGCAAATATGCTGAGCCATGATAAAATGCATGAACATGATATCAATATCATCATGAGAGCATCACATAACTTTCCACCATATCAACAGTAAATCATATCCACTGAGCATCACATACCGACTAGCATGACCATCTCCAACATCAACATGTACTACTAACCAGCATAATCATATGAAAGGTAATACTAGCAGGTGTAACATGATCACAGAGTAAAAAACAACATAGCACAAAAGTGAACATGCAAATCTAAACATTACCGGAACAACGATAACCATCTTTTCAACAAGCAAACATTTATTAAATATTCAAGTTGAAAACTGTCAGGACCCCGACTCAACGTCACATCGATCTAGCCTGTAACACCTCATATCACTTTGCGGCCTCACGCACGGTATCCCCACGGGTGTCGCCTTACCTTTGCCCGGGACCGTTTGCGCCTTTTGGCACACGTATATGATAGTGTCGCTAGCATCCATATGAAAAGGAGCCCGGGCTGACATGGCTAGTCGTAAACCCAAAGTGGCACAGACTTACAGGGACAGGCATCCATGACCCAAAGATCGAGCGTGTCGGTCATCGTGAGTAAGTTCGGGCTGTAGCACTGGCTAGCGATACTCGGTGAACCGGGCTGTAGCGGCTAACAGACTCCGGTACTCAGCGCGACATTTCCCGGAGGGACGACACGAGAACGAAGAAGGACACATGCCGGCCAGCCTAAGTGATTCGGAGCAAAGTAGCAAGCTACCATGGCTCGGTGGAAACACTAGGAGACATTTCCGAAGAGAGGCTACTAAGGAAAAACAACTAGATAGTCGGATCCCACACATACCAAGCATTTCAATAACATACACACAATATGCTCGATATGTGCAAATACAACATGGCATCACAACATGACTCTCGACTCAAGTATTTATTCATTAGGCTCGAGGAGCGAGATATTACAAACAGGGTCTCATGACCCAACATTGAGCATACAAATCAAAGCACAAGCGAAGCTAATATGTCCGAGTACGAGACATCTACAAATGAAAAAGGCTTGAAAGCGACTATCTACCAGATCTGCCGAGGGCACAAGATCGTAGCTGAGGTAACAAGCTAAGCGTCAAGTCCACGTGGAACTACTAGCGAGACCAAGTCTCTCTGCAAAAACATAAAATAGGCAAACGTGAGTACAAATGTACCCAGCAAGACTTACATCAGAACTAACTACATATGCATCATTATCAACAAAGGGGATGGTGGAGTTTAACAGCAGCAAGCCAGCTTTGACTCGGTGGCTATCCTAAACTACGATTGCAAGTAACTCTTTTGAGGTGGCGCTGCGAGTCCACATATTCACCATATCAATACACCACTATGGATCCGCTCCCGTCTCCCTACGAGAACGCCATCCATAGCACTCACGCTTATCTTGCGTATTTTAGAGTATCCACTTTCACTTGTCTATGAACTGATATAAGCAACCCAGAAGTCCTTTTCATGGACACGGCTATTGAATAGATGATGTTAACCTGCGGGTGTACTTCTTCACACGCTCTCACCACTTACCGCCGTTTACGACATGTACTCGGCAACCTTCAAGCGGAAGCCCAGCGTGGGTGTCGGCCACGGCCTACCTAAACACTCAAGTCCCTAGTCCAGGTTTATCGCCTATTTGGGTTCCATCTATGAGGAGTTCCGCCAAGTTTCGCTCAGAGCCCCAAACGATGTGAGCAGGGTTCCCGAGACACCAAGCGGGCGCCCGGTACACCGTGCCACGTGCCTACCGCATCACAGCCCACCCCTACGGTCGGTCTTTGCGCCGGCCTCCAAAGATACTACAAACACGAAACTACTTGCAACTCCCGGGACAGAGGACAAGGGTGATTAAGAAGCGAGAGGGTCCATTGGTTTCGGGCCCAATGCGTGGTAGTAGCTGAATCATGGATCACAAACACGTAACTCAGTTCACGAGGGCGGCTGCAATGAGACAACCCACCATGTACTCCTACATGGCCTCTCACCGCTACCTTTACCAAATCGTGTTCACACACCTAGCTCACACACAAGAGGACATGTTCACACACCTCTGGTTCATCCTCGATGAATCGGACCCGACTCAACTCTAAGCGATGGCGTGCATGACAAACAAGCATGTATGAGTAGGCACAACAGGGCTCAAACAACTCCTACTCATGCTAGTGGGTTTCATCTATTCTTGTGGAATGACAGTCATGCAAAGGATAAAGGGGTTCAACTACCGCAGCAAGAAACAGTTGAATCGTTGTTGTCCTAATGCAGTAAAAGAGAGCAGGAGCGAGAGAGTAGGATTGTATCGGAATGAACAAGGGGGTTTTGCTTGCCTGGCACTCCTGAAGATATTATAGTTCTTCATCGGTGTCATCGAATTCATCGTCGAAACCACGTCTATCGAGAGGGGACAAATACCGGCAATAGAGAAGGAAACACAATCAATGCAATGCACAATATGATGCATGATCATGACATGGCAAAATGAGTGTGTTGGGCTAATGCAGCTAGAACCAAATGGGTTTGGGTTAGTTTGAACCCAAGGTTCAAGTTCAAATTGAAATTATGAATTAATATAGTGCATTATCATGTTTTGATATAAACAGCAGGTTAAAGTTGCTTAAACATGCATGAAACCAGTGCAGATGGATAGATTGGATTTTTCTGATCATTTTTCATATATAAATTATTTCAATCTGAGCTACGATTGAATTTATATGAATTTTAGAAGTTTTGGTTATTTTCTGGAATTTCCTGTATAAAAAATAAATCCAGAAAATATTTATTGCATCAGCGTTATGCCACCGTGGCGTCGGCGATCAACGAGGCCGGTCCAGTCAAACCTGGCGATGGGTCCCGTCGTCGGTGACTAACCTAACTAATCTAATTAGTTAGCGTTAAACTAACACTAACCTAGTTTAGTTAGTGGCCTGGGGCCCAGACGTCAGTGACCCAGAGGGGGTCAAACTGTGGTCAGCCCCGGGTCAAACTCACCGGAGTTGACCCCCGGCTCGTCGCCGGCGATGCCAGAGACGGCGGAGGTGCTCGGGATCGCTCCTCCGGCGACCAAATGCAAGGCGGAGGGTATCTACGCGAAGCTGGCGAACGCGCGCATCCAATGGAGCAAGCGGCAGCGACTGGGGTGGCCGGAGCTCGCCGGAAACGAGCTCGCGGCAGCGGCCGGAGTTCGAGCGTCGGCGCAAACGGCGCCACAGCGAACGGCGGGAGCAGTGGGTGGTGGTTTTGGGCTTTTGGCGTAGCGCTGAGCACGGTGGTATGCTCAGACGCGACGTGCGTGAGCTCTAGCCACGGCGGCGACAAAGCGCAACAGCGGCGAGCTTCGGTGACGGTGGGGAATGGCGCTACGGCATGCAACGAGACGGAGAAGAGGGGGGTTCGGGGGAGGAGCTCACAGCGGTTGCAGTACGCGTCTCAGCGGGCTCGGGGAAGGGTTGGTGACGGCGTGCGGTCGTCGGCGATCTCGGCGGCCGAGAGATTGAAGACGACGCCATGGTCGTGGTGCGGTGCGTCTGGCGTCCTGCGGGTCGTCCAGGAGGCGTAGGCGACGGTGGCGGAGCTTCCACGCAACACGGGAAGGCGAGAGGGGTCGGGAGCGCGTGGTTCACGGCGGCGCTTCCATGGCCGCATCGGCCGTCCACGGAGAGAGCGAGGAGAGGAGGAATGGACGCGAGAGAGGGAGGGGCCCGGGGAAGTGCGTGGCGCCGAGGAGGGCTTGAGGCGCCTCGGTGAGGCAAAGGCGGGGAGGTGGCGTGTCGCCACGCAGCAGGCAGCGTCTGTCTCCCTCCTCCGCCTCTTGGCGGGGTAGAGGATGATCGCATGGGCCTGGTGGGCTGCTACTGATTAGGGCCGGCCGAGTAAGCGCCTGTAATCTCTCTCTCCTTTTCTTTATTTTGTTTCCTTTTCTATTTCTGTAGTTTTGTTTCTGATTTAGTTTATAGCCCAAATCATTTTAATAAATCCTGAAAATAATTATGGGCATTAAATGAGTTATTACAGAGGCCCTTAACTATTTTCAGAATTGTTGGAGCATTTAAAAATATTAGTAGAATTTAAATGCCCCAATTCAAATAAAATATGGATTATCCCAAAATCCACAATGGCCCAAAAATATTGGCATCATTTTTGGTAGAGGTTTTTCACCTTTGTCAAAAATCATGAACATTTTTGAAAGCCACTTGGACTTACTGAAATTATTTTTAGGTTGAACCTATTTGAATTCCATTTGGTGCTAGGGTTTGAACATCCCCATTTCAAATTCATTTGAAAAGTTAAATATGATGCACACATGAAGGGCTGGCCTACTGCATACCAGGACCAGGGATGTGACAACTCACCCCCACTAAACAAGAATCTCGACCCGAGATTCAAGACGTGAGGTAAGAAGGTAGAGGGGTACAAACTAACACGATCTTCACGATCCAGATGTCCTACTCGAGGATGCTGATTCAGTGTTTCAATTGATCTTGACGTCTTTGCTTTTGAGATCTTCATCCAACACGAGGACAGAAACACTCTACAAGGATGGATCATTTTAATGATCACAAGATCAACTCACGGGATGAGATGTAGAACATCTCTTGAGCTGAGAGACAAAACACACATCATGAAGGACGGAAGAAACAATTTGATGAGGTTTCAAAGTAGAGAGGAAAATAATTGCCATGATACCACAACGAGACATTTTTGAGGAAGGAAATTCGTGGATCTATCCCCTTAGGTGGCAAAAGAATTACATTTGATTCAGAGATCGTTGAAACTCTTTATACCAACTTAAGGCAAATCGTAATCGATCATTTGAAGGAGTCCGGAAGAATGACATTCTCGGGCCAGAATGGATGATGTGGATTACCTTGTTGAAAACAACGCAAAGGATGAGTTTAGTAACTGGGGAGAAGCTTAACAGTAGAGAGTGATTCCACTGTTTGAGAAGTTATAGCATAACCGAGGAACTGTGAGCAAGCCCAGTTTAGTGCCGATGATAACTCCTAGCGCTTGTGCGTGCTCTCAAGAACTTGAGCATTTCCATATTCATCAAGGTTTTACCAATATCCGTGTCAAGGATCCTAGTAACACAACGTACTACCATGATGAATAGCGATGGACAATGCAGATGCAAAGGAAGATAATACTTTCTCAGATTTCACCTTAGCGAAACCAAGGGGACAAAATCTGGATGATCGACCGAGAGACATTTAGCACTCCGCTTCTAATGTTCTCCATGATGTATCAGCGTATCCCATTCATAGATATGATTTGATATCTGGAACATCAAGTAAAGGTCGGACTTCGGAAACACAAAAGTCCATAAGGGACAACTAGGGAGTAAATCCTACGAAGTCCTTATGGGGAGGTGGCCAACTTCTTCAATCAAGATACTACAATAATAGGTCTTCCGACAGGGTGTGTTGGCCACGACATCCTCTTTACGGGTTATCGAGAGACCAATATTATAGTTCTTGGGAGATGTTCCAACCATCATATCTGCCTGAGATTCAGATCTGGTTGGCGTCAGAGTATTCCAGACTCATCAAGTCTAGAAAGTAAAATGAAAGTTTGCAACACAAGTCGACGAGATAACGTTGCGAGATTCTCGGGAATGACTACGATAGCAAGCTCCAAAACATGAGCTGGTTCTGCTACAAACCCGTGAACAAGCTGTCCAAGACAAGATGATCACGTAGTAGTCTTATAATGAAACACTATCGAGTTTAGGTTAGGATCCATCATTAAGGATTTCGAAGTCTTTACGCGCGCTAGACTTCTTTTTCTTGAACAAATCAATCAGTGGCTTGGTGTGCTAGGAATACATATAGAATGAAGGTTGCAAGTCTTCAAACCACAGAATACTTCGCACGTATGCATGAATGATTTGGGATGATTCCAAAGGAGGCAACATTGACTTTCTCAAATTCACTGTGGCAACTTGCATCAAATGCACATGAATCAGAGGAAGTCACTTCTTACATCCGAACATATGCTTCATGAGCTAGCATGAACAAATGTTTTAAAAAGTTTCCAACACTAGCTTAATGTTCAACAAAATTATGGGGAAGACAAGGATGTTGTCGATGGGCTCAACAACAATTTATCCAGGTTCCTATGGAGATGGAATTCCATAACTATGTGAACAAGGTGATAGTATTGGTCAGACCCAAGAGACATAATGGTGTATGCTCGAGGAAAATCCACGAGTAAGACAACATTACGAACATCGTTGGTTCTGATTTGATTTGAGGATAGCCCATACTCAAATCAAAGTTTTGGCAAGACAATAAGTCCAACAACTGATCACGAGGACCAATCAATGAAGATATTACCTTTCTTCAACATACATACAAGATATCCCCTAAAATGAACTAAGTCGGACAAGCTTTTATCTTCCAACTCTCCAAGTTGTTGTTTATCTTAACCAACTAGCTCAGGGGTATCCCACACAGATTCTTGGAGAAGGAGTGGTTTATATGAAACCAACTTGATCACGAGCTCAACATAGCGGTTAGGTGACATCCTGGTGATACCTCCGAGAAGACAATCGGAGAATCATGAACCACCGATATGTTACTAAGCTTGAGAACAATCTTGCTTTTCAGGGCAAGACGATATGATCACAAGAGCGAGGGATTGGCACAATCCTAACTCATTGATCGAAGAGTGCACCGGAAATAAGGACTAGGTAGCACAATCATACTTAGGGTGATGATTCAATAATCAACACGCTAAGAATGAGGTTATCGTCCATTTAACTACCAAGCAACGGAGTTGCTAGCAGTATTGATTTCACACATCACGATTCACTTGTCGGCGTTCCGGTTGCAACAACACGAGACTGAGGAGTGAACAATGATGACAAGAAGTATTACTACGTCACGGATTCATGAGAAATGGTGCAATTCTCATGACAGTCCTGACATAAAGAGGGCAATACTTCAGGGTAGAACAGAACAGATACTGGATTAGCATTTTTATCTGCGGAATACAACTGCTTTGACCCAATCCTAGAAATGGACAAGGTACTGGAGTTTGTTTCTCCAAGTCATTCCGGATAGGATGGCTTGACGGACCACAAGAATAATAAGCATTGATGAGCTCGAGTGCACAACGACTCTTGTCTATCAATTGATAGACGAGGGTCAGAAGACAACTAAGAGAACAACTCAAAGGAACATATAATTTTCTGAGTTGTCGATGCATAGATTAGTATGTTGAGCGAAGCTCAACTTTTCTTCCGGATAACCCATGCAGAAAGGTAGAACTGGCAGAGTCACAACATAGAATCGAGAACTCGTCAAGAGCACTCTTGTTGTGACCTTTCGGCTCAAAAGAGCTCCTGCCAAGAATAGTTCATGGTAATTGGAAGAAGGATGTACCACGAACCTCGAGGACTATCGCAAGGTTACTAATATCCTAAAGGAACTAGCAACACTATCAACAAGAAGTAAGTAGGGTGAATATCGGGTTCAAAAACCCAGGAATAGAATACCTACTAACTAAATTGCATCACGGGATGCTTTGGGAATAAAGGCCAGAATCCTCACACTGGGACACAAATCATGGCTAGGTTACTAGATGATCCCCTAAGACACCTAGGGTCATAACAATAGTTCCAACATATATGTCGAGGCAATAGAATACCTCAACTCAGCAATTAGTGTGATTAACCTGGCCTAAAGGAACATCAAGACCAGAGGGAAAGGATTTGCAAGTGCATCAGATTGTTTAGAAACTTGGGATGACTCGGGCAGCATAACGGCTATAAATGCTCAAAATGATTTAAGACATCCGGCAAAAATGGTGGCATAACTACTCAGAAGCACAATATCAAGGTTCCGAGACCAACTATGAACACACGGAAGTAGTACAAACTGAACTGAGATTTGAACTATCAATTCTATAAGTCTATGGTTTAGTAACACGTCATCCTGATAGATAGATGAGAAGGCCTAGTTCTTAATCCCCGTAGAAGAGAAGAGGATGACTCAGATCAGAAGGCCATGAGGTATAAGGAGTAAAAAGAGCCTTACGTTCCATCCCACAATCAATTCCCTTACATATAACTCAAGCATTTCTAGACTCAACTTCGACCAGTTTGGCTTGGTAATCCTACAGCAAATAAGCTCGATACCAAAGTCGTCGGACCCGACTCAACGTCACATCGATCTAGCTCAGTAACACCTCATATCACTTTGCGGCCTCACGCGACGGTATCCCCACGGTGTCGCCTTACCTTTGCCCGGACCGTTTGCACCTTTTGGCACACGATATGATAGTGTCGCTAGCATCCATATGAAAAGGAGCCCGGCTGACATGGCTAGTCGTAAACCCAAAGTGGCACAGACTTACGAGACGAGCATACATGACCCAAAGATCGAGCGTGTCGGTCATCAGCGAGTAAGTTCCGGCTGTAGCACTGGCTAGCAAGACTCGGTGAACCGGGCTGTGGCGGCTAACAGACTCCGTTACTCAACGCGACATTTTGTCGGTGTACTAAGGTAGGGGTACCTCGGTACCCCAACTTGTGCACGGGCGCCCACTCCCAGCCAAATCCATCAAATGCTTGCGGAGACCATCTCCGCTCCACACCAAGCCATTCGAGAACGAAGTATATAAGATAGAAGCTCAAGACCCGGCAAGAGGAGCTTGCGGGAAGGCCATTCGGGCTCAAGGCTACATTACTCCTGCAGATCCCGGCGAGAGGAGCTCGTCGGGAAGACGAAGACCACATCACGGAAGACACGCCTCGGCGCGCAAGGCCCCGGGCGAGGACCCGGGAGCGGCAAGTCACAGAGCCGACAAGCCCGGGCCCGGCAAGATCAAGGCCCGGCAAGGTGCTTGCCGGGAGAGCTATGCTCTACGTGCCGCCTCCAGCTCATCTCGCCCACGCGTCGCTTCCAGCCTTCTCCAGAGACGCGTGGCGGGTGGTCAGGCTGCATGAGGAATGCGGTGGCACTCCACGGTGGTGGCCGCGCCGTGGCGGAAGAAGACGCAATGGCGGGAGCTTTTTGGGCGACGGCGACGGCATTTAATGCCCTTGTCCCCCTCTGTCAAAGTAGGTAGAAAGCACTGTAGCTGCCTTTGTCCCCGACCGCTCCAACTACCACCTCTTTTACGTTTTTACCCCTCTACCTCACGTTGACACCTGTCGGTGACCCCTTGCCCTATAAAAGGAGGCCCATGCACAACGTAGAAGAGGTTCCGCGACTAGCTACTCTCGCGAGGTTTTCAAACACCACTCCACCGCTTGCTCGCATTCAGGAGCAAGACAAAATACAACACGATGCAGCAGTAGGGTTTTACGCGACCATCGCGGCCCGAAGCTGGGTAAAAATCCCCCGCGCGCATCGCCTCGATCTGCTCTCCGCGCAACCTCCGCCCCGTACCGAACACACGAAGGGGCCCCGGCCCCATAGGTGCCGCGCCGCCCATCGGCCGCGACATCTCTGGCGCGCCAGGTAGGGGGCGTCGAGGTTGTGCGAACCTGATCCGGCGTTCGCGCGCCAGCGCTCTTCATCAACCTCTCCGGCCGTCGGCGGCTTCGCCGACAAGCTGCGTCATGGCCCGAGACGAGCTTCGAGGGTCGCAGACCCATCTCCGTCTTCCCCGCCACCACCGGAGCCAACGGCGCGCGGAGGAGACGCCGGTGGAGGGGTGGACACCGGCGAGGGCGCTCGCGGTGCCACCAGATCCAATGACAGGACGGAGGACCGCGCCTCGGCCTCCGTAGATCCGCGTCCACTCCAGCATATGGCGGCCCAGCGGCGCCATACCACGAAAGGTGGTATCCGCCACCGGGCAAGAGCAAGCGAGGGGTTCGCGGGGCGCTCGGACTGCTGTCCATGCATGAGTAAGGCGAAGAGGTCGAGGCGAGTTTCGCTCCCCTAACATCGTTAGGGACCCGAGTGTATCCGGCCCCTCGCACCGCTCGCTCCCGCTCCCCTCGGCCCCGGCAAGCGCCTATCCTTGGAGCGTTACGATGTCGTCGAAAGACGCGCTGTCGAGCTCTAAGTCCGGCGAGGACGGCTCTCGTGCTCCATCCGACAAGCGTACCTCCTCGGGCGCGATAAGCCAGTGAGGACAGCTTTGGTGTTACGTCCGGCAAGCGTGCCTCCCGGGCGCCAGCGCCGCCGCCATAGATGCACCATTGAACTCCACCAGCGAGCGAAAGAAAAAGAAAAGCTAAGTCGCTCGAGCCTTCGTGCGAGCACTCTTTTAATTTCATACTTTTATATATTATACCCCAGCGCATTCGTCCTTTGTGCGCGATACACTCTTGCGCGGAGGAGCTCTGCTTGTGGATGGTCGCACCCTTACTTCGCTCAACACGCTCAGCGAGTTAAGAGTAAGCCGCGACCAGCCAAGGCTCTCTTGTTCGAGCCTGCTCGGCAAGTTAAGCGCGTCGCGCCGGACACGGCAAGGTTGCTTGCGGGGCGACACCACCAAGCGGGCTGCCGCGTTCCGCACTCAGCAAGCGTGTTGAGCACCGGCAAGTTACCTAGAAGCGTAGGGTGAAAACACGCAAAGGGTGTAGGGCAGAGGGTATAACGTGGCGAGACATGCCGTGAAACATCGTCCGTATGAGAGACTTGGGCGCAAGAGGAGCCGAGTCGTGGCCCGATTCGCGTGCTTGTTTTGTTTCGAGTCCGCTCAACAAACACAAGTGTCGCGGCAGCACCTTATCTTGCTTCGAGCCACGCTCGACAAGTTAAGCGTCATAATCGCCCGGCAAGGTTGCTTGCGGAAGCGACACCACCAGCGGGCTGTCCCGCGCACAGCGTGTTCCCCGGCAAGCTCCCCAAGAGCGAGAGTACAAACATCTGACGAAGGCAAAGCCCGCATCGTATTGCTTAGCCAAGATTTATGTACACATGCACACACATGTACGTTGAGCAATTGCATATCTACCTCAGCTATTTTCATGGCTAAAATTACAGCAACAAGAAGGAACCAAAAGATCGCACCTGCGCCTAGGGCCCGGCGAGTCAGGGTCGCCGGGGGCTGCGGATGCCAAGGTTCTTCTTCGGCGAGCCATCCTCGCTGGGGGCTGCGAGCATCGAGATTCGTCTCCGGCAAGCTAGTGTCGCCGGGGGCTGCGATTTCAGATAAGTTTTTCATCCCTCATCATGCATCCTCTCATGGACCGGGAGATGCGGGACTGCGTCTTTGAACGATCGTGTCTTGTAAAAACCCGTACGTGGAGGAACCGAGTCGTGACCCAGTTGCGTACTTGGTTTGTTTCCGAGTCCGCTCAACAAACCCAAGTGTGCCGCTGCACCTCTATCTTGCTTCCGAGCCTGCTCAGCAAGATAGGCGTCGCAACTGGCCCGACAAGGTTGCTTGCCGGAAGTGACACCACCAGCGGGCTGTCCCGCGGTCGCTAAGCGTGTTTGCCCCGGCAAGCTCCCCGATAGCGTAAGAACACACAAGGCACAAAGTCAAGTAAAAGACTCGGTCCGGCAAACATTCCTTTCTTTTCATTAAAAGCATCCAATTTAGTACAAGTCCATAGAGGATGAAAAACATGAGAGAGAGGATTACAAGTTCTTAAATGCAGCTAAATGCCCGAGGGCTTACAATTTGAAAAGATAAGGTGCCCGTGATCCCTCTCCTGTTTCTCTGTTCAGGAGTTCAGGAGGTAGGTCAAAGAGCCCCCGGCAAGATAAGCTTGCCGGGGAGAGGAGACCCCGGCAAGAGGAGCTTGTCGGGGAAGGGCGAAAGGAGCGCCTAGGAGAGCGTGGCGGTGACGCCGCCGTGCCACAGGAGCTGCGCAAGGTGACGGGCATGGGGAACGCATGCCCGGGAGCCAGCGACAAGTCCCTGAAGGCATGGAGAGCCACGGGCGCCAGAAGACCCCAAGAGAACACCCGGGGCCGGCCAGAGCTTGGCGGAGGCAGGCGTCGGAGGCGAGCTTGAAGACGGGGTAGTGGGGCGTCGGCCGCGCTCTCGAGGGCTACTCGCTCTCGTGCTTGCGGCGTAACGGCATTGCCGCCACTCCCCTCTTCCTCTTCTGCTGCCTCTCGCCAACCGCCCAAGGAGACGGCCCGGGGAGTTCGGAGGCCGCAACCCAGAAGATGGGGTTGCGGTGGCCTTAAAGGCAGCGGTGTCCGGCGCCTAGTCGGGCCCGCCATCCCCTCGCCGCCGCTGCCGCTCTCCTCCTCGTCACTTTCGCTCGAGGAGGAGCCTTCGCTATCCGAGGAGCTGTCTACACAGCAGCGCACCGGGTTCCATAGTCGCCAAGACCTTGGCGGCGAGAGGTCACCATCCAAGAACTTGAAATGGAGGGTGAACCCCGCCGTCAAGCTATGGATCCGGGCGAACGTCTTCCACCCTCGGTCGAAGAACATCACGCCGGGGGCTGGGGACACGACACTCACCCGAGTGCCGCTGATCCCACAGCCCCTCATGCGTAGCTCCATCACGTCGGGCGGATCCGGCCCCATTGCGTCCGCGAACGGGGCCGGCAACCGGAGGCGACGACGAGGCGCCCGGCGAAGCTTGATGAAGAACTCCCAGGGGTCATCTCCGTGTGGACGCGCCGTGGTCGAGACGCCGGGGAGACGGGAGGCTCTTCACCACGACCGCCTCCTCGACCGCCTCGGCCCGCCCTCGGCCCGACGCGACCACGCCTCCTCTCCCTCTCGTGGCCGGCTCCACCGCCACGGGAGCGGGATGGGGAGCGGCGCGCTGCCTAGAAGCAACCCGCGCCGCCACTGTCGAAGAGCCGGGATTCCCTCCTTCCATGGCGGCGAGAAGAACAGAAGACGAAAGCGAAGGGAGAAATGGATGAGTGTGGCCGTTGTGCACCCCTTCCGCCCTATTTAAAGGGGCGAGGTGGGGACTCAACCGCCCGCTCAACCAATCGAGAAGCAAGGAGGCGGAGGAGCGGGCCGACTCGCCCTCTCCGCCCGTGGCGGCTCGGTCTCCCACCTTCGCCGCCCGACCCCCATGCATGAGGGCAGCGTGGCGGCGGGCGGAGCGGCAGGTGAAGCGACCCGCTCTGCGCCACGATCACGGGTGGGTGCCTTAAAGGCTGCATCGCCGCCCACTTCTCCCACGACGCGCAATCGGCGCGTGCCGTTCGGGAGGGGAGACGCAGATGCAAAGAAGCAGATTCGGCGCGCCATGGGCTTCGGCGCCCGTGCAGCTTGTCTTGGGCCTGGCCCAACAGCGCTCGGCACCGTGTATGGCCCAGGCCCGGGGGCTCCTGTCGGTGTACTAAGGTAGGGGTACCTCAGTACCCCAACTTGTGCACGGGCAGCCCCAGCTCCCCGCAGCCAAATCCATCAAATGCTTGCCGGAGACCATCTCCGCTCCACACCAAGCCATTCGAGAACGAAGTATATAAGATAGAAGCTCAAGACCCGGCAAGAGGAGCTTGCGGGAAGGCCATCCAGGCTCAAGGCTACATTACTCCTGCAGATCCCCATGAGAGGAGCTCGTCGGGAAGACGAAGACCACATCACGAAGACACGCCTCGGCGCGCCTTGCCTTGCCCGGCGAGACCCGAGGCGGCAAGTCACAGAGCCCGACAAGCCCGGGCCCGGCAAGATCAAGGCCCGGCAAGGTGCTTGCCGGGAGAGCTATCTACGTGCCGACTCCAGCTCATCGCCCAGCGTCGCTTCGGCCTTCTCCGAGACGCGTGGCGGGTGGCAGGCTTTGCATGAGGAATGCGGTGGCACTCCACGGTGGTAACCGCGCCGTGGCGGAAGAAGACGCAATGGCGGGAGCTTTTGGGGCGACGGCGACGGGCATTTAATGCCCTTGTCCCCCTCTGTCAAAGTAGGTAGAAAGCACTGTAGCTGCACTGTTCCCGCACTGTTCCAACTACCACCTCTTTTACGTTTTTACCCCTCTACCTCACGTTGACACCTGTCGGTGACCCCTTGCCCTATAAAAGGAGGCCCATGCACAACGTAGAAGAGGTTCCGCGACTAGCTACTCTCGCGAGGTTTTCAAACACCACTCCACCGCTTGCTCGCATTCAGGAGCAAGACAAAATACAACACGATGCAGCAGTAGGGTTTTACGCGACCATCGCGGCCCGGCCGGGTAAAATCCCCAGCGCATCGCCTCGATCTGCTCTCCGCGCAACCTCCGCCCGTATCAACACACGAAGGGCCCGGCTATAGGTGCCGCGCCGCCCATCGGCGCGACATCTCTGGCGCGCCGGTAGGGGCGTCGAGGTTGTCGAACTCGATCCGGCGTTAAGCGCGCCGGCGCTCTTCATCAACCTCTCCGGCCGTCGGCGCTTCGCCGACAAGCTGCGTCATGGCCCGAAGACGAGAGCTTGAGGGTCGCACCCATCTCCGTCTTCCCGCCACCACCGGAGCCAGCGGCGCGCGGAGGAGACGCCGGTGGAGGGGTGGACACCGGCGGCGCGCGCGGTGCCACGAGATCAATAGCGGGGCGGAGGACGCGCGCGGCCTCCGTAGATCGCGTCCACTCCGGCATATGGCGGCCCAGCGGCGCCATACCACGAAAGGTGGTATCCGCCACCGGGCAAGAGCAAGAGGGGTTCGCGGGGCGCTCCGGACTGCTGTCCATGCATGAGTAAGGCGAAAAGGTCGGCGGGTTACGCTCCCCTAACATCGTTAGGGACCCGAGTGTATCCGGCCCTCGCACCGCTTCGCTCCCCTCCCCTCGGCCCCGGCAAGCGCCTATCCTTGGAGCGTTACGATGTCGTCGAAAGACGCGCTATCGAGCTCTAAGTCCGGCGAGGACGGCTCTGGTGCTCCATCCGACAAGCGTACCTCCTCGGAGCGCAGTAAGCCCGGTGAGGACAGCTTTGGTGTTCGTCCCGGCAAGCGTGCCTCCCCGGAGCGCCGCGCCGCCGCCATAGACGCACCATTGAACTCCACCAGCGAGCGCAAAGAAAAAGAAAAGCTAAGTCGCTCGAGCCTTCGTGCAGAGCACTCTTTTAATTTCATACTTTTATATGTTATACCCCCCGCGCATTCGTCCTTTGTGCGCGATACCTGTGCGCGGAGGAGCCTGCTTGTGGATGGTCGCACCCTTACTTCGCTTCGAACACGCTCAACGAGTTAAGAGTAAGCCGCGACCAGCCAAGGCTCTCGTTCGTTCGAGCCTGCCGGCAAGTTAAGCGTCGCGCCGACACGGCAAGGTTGCTTGCGGAGGCGACACCACCAAGCGGGCTGCCGACGTTCGCACTCAAAGAAGCGTGTTGAGCACCGGCAAGTTACCTAGAAGCGTGGGGTGAAAACACGCAAAGGGTGTAGGGCGAGGGTATAACGTGGCGAGACATGCCGTGAAACGTCGTCCGTATGAGAGACTTGGGCGCAAGAGGAGCCGAGTCGTGGCCCGATTCGCGTATGCTTTGTTTTGTTTCCGAGTCCGCTCAACAAACACAAGTGTGCGGCAGCACCTTATCTTGCTTCGAGCCACGCTCAGCAAGTTAAGCGTCATAATCGCCCGGCAAGGTTGCTTGCCGAAGCGACACCACCAGCGGGCTGTCCCGCGGCAAGCGTGTTCCCCCGGCAAGCTCCCCAAGAGCGTAGAGTACAAACATACGAAGGGCAAAGCCCGGCATCGTATTGCTTAGCCAAGATTTATGTACACATGCACACACATGTACGTTGAGCAATTGCATATCTACCTCAGCTATTTTCATGGCTAAAATTACAGCAACAAGAAGGAACCAAAAGATCGCACCTGCGCCTAGGGCCCGGCGAGTCAGGGTCGCCGGGGGCTGCGGATGCCAAGGTTCTTCTTCGGCGAGCCATCCTCGCTGGGGGCTGCGAGCATCGAGATTCGTCTCCGGCAAGCTAGTGTCGCCGGGGGCTGCGATTTCAGATAAGTTTTTCATCCCTCATCATGCATCCTCTCATGGACCGGAGATGCGGATCTGCGTCTTTGAGCGATCGTGTCTTGTAAAACCCGTGCGTGGAGGAACCGAGTCGTGACCCGATTGCGTGCTTGGTTTGTTTCGAGTCCGCTCAACAAACCCAAGTGTGCCGCTGCACTCTATCTTGCTTCCGAGCCCTCGGCAAGATAGGCGTCATAATCGCCCGACAAGGTTGCTTGCGGAAGTGACACCACCAGCGGGCTGTCCCATGATCGCTAAGCGTGTTTGCCCGGCAAGCTCCCGATAGCGTAAGAACACACAAGGCACAAAGTCAAGTAAAAGACTCGGTCCGCAAACATTCCTTTCTTTTCATTAAAAGCATCCAATTTAGTACAAGTCCATAGAGGATGAAAAACATGAGAGAGAGGATTACAAGTTCTTAAATGCAGCTAAATGCCCGAGGGCTTACAATTTGAAAAGATAAGGTGCCGTGATCCCTCCTGTTTCTCTGCTCAGAGTTCAGGAGGTAGGTCAAGAGCCCCCGACAAGATAAGCTTGCGGGAGAGGAGACCCCGCAAGAGGAGCTTGTCGGGAAGGGCGAAGGAGCCTAGGAGAGCGTGGCGGTGGCGCCGCCGTGCCACAGAGCTGCGCAAGGTGACGGGCATGGGGAACGATGCCGGGAGCCAGCGACAAGTCCCTCAAGGCATGGAGAGCCACGGCGCCAGAAGACCCCAAGAGAACACCGGGGGCGGCCAGAGCTTGGCGGAGGCGAGGCGTCGGAGGCGAGCTTGAAGACGGGTAGTGGGACGTCGGCCGCGCTCTCGAGGGCTACTCGCTCTCGTGCTGCGACGTAACGGCATTGCCGCCACTCCCCCTCTTCCTCTTCTGCTGCCTCTACGCCAACCGCCCAAGGAGACGGCCCCGGGGAGTTCAGGAGGCCGGCAACCCAGAAGATGGGGTTGCCGGTGGCGCGCAAGGCAGCGGTGTCCGACGCCTAGTCGGGCCCGCCATCCCCCTCGTCGCCGCTGTCGCTCTCCTCCTCGTCACTTTCGCTCGAGGAGGAGCCTTCGCTATCCGAGGAGCTGTCTACACAGCAGCGCACCGGGTTCCATAGTCGCCAAGACCTTGACGGCGAGGGAGGTCACCATCCAAGAACTTGAAATGGAGGGTGAACCCCGCCGTCAAGCTATGGATCCGGCGAACGTTTCCACCCTCGGTCGAAGAACATCACGCCGGGGTGGGGACACGACACTCACCCGAGTGCCGCTGATCCCACAGCCCTCATCGTAACTCCATCACGTCGGGCGGATCCGCCCCATTGCGTCCGCGAACGGGCCGGCAACCGGAGGCGACGACGAGGCGCCCGCGAAGCTTGATGAAGAACTCCCAGGGTCATCTCCGGTGTGGACGCGCCGTGGTCGAGACGCCGGGAGACGGGAGGCTCTTCACCACGCCTCTCCCTCGACCGCCTCGGCCCGCCCTCGGCCCGATCATGACCACGCCCCTCCTCTCCCTCTCGTGGCGGCTCCACCGCCACGGAGGCGGGATGGGGGCGCGCTGCCTAGAGCAACCCGCGCCGCCACCAGCCGAAGAGCCGGGATTCCCTCCTTCCATGGCGGCGAGAAGAACAGAAGACAGCGAAGGAGAAATGGATGAGTGTGGCCGTTGTGCACCCCTTCCGCCCTATTTAAAGGGGCGAGGTGGGGACTCAACCGCCCGCTCAACCAATCGAGAAGCAAGGAGGCCGAGGAGGGCGGGGCCGACTCGCCCTCTCCGCCCGTGGCGGCTCGGTCTCCCACCTTCGCCGCCCGACCCCCATGCATGAGGGCAGCGTGGCGGCGGAGCCGAGCGACAGTGAAGCGACCCGCTCTGCGCCACGATCACGGGTGGGTGCCTTAAAGGCTGCATCGCCGCCCACTTCTCCCACGACGCCAAGAATCGACGCTGCGTGCTTGGGAGGGGAGACGACAGATGCAAAGAAGCAGATTCGACGCGCCATGGGCTTCAAGGCCCGTGCCTTGTCTTGGGCCTGGCCCAACAGCGCTTCGGCACCGTGTATGGCCCAGCCTGGGCTCTGTCGGTGTACTAAGGTAGGGGTACCTCAAGACCCCAACGTACCTGCACGGCAGCCCCACTCCATAGCCAAATCCATCAAATGCTTGCGGAGACCATCTCCGCTCCACACCAAGCCATTCGAGAACGAAGTATATAAGATAGAAGCTCAAGACCCCGGCAAGAGGAGCTTGCCGGGAAGGCCATTCCAGGCTCAAGGCTACATTACTCCTGCAGATCCCCGGCGAGAGGAGCTCGTCGGGAAGACCAGAAGACCACATCACGAAAGACACGCCTCGGCGGCGCCCCTGGCCTGGGCGAGGACCCGGGGAGCGGCAAGTCACAGAGCCCGACAAGCCCCCGGGCCCGGCAAGATCAAGGCCCCGGCAAGGTGCTTGCCGGGGAGAGCTATGCTACGTGCCCGCACTCCAGCTCATCTCGCCCACGTCGCTTCCAGCCTTCTCGAGAGACGCGTGGCGGGTGGTCAGGCTGCATGAGGAATGCGGTGGCACTCCACGGTGGTAACCGCGCCCGTGGCGGAAGAAGACGCAATGGCGGGAGCTTTTGGGGCGACGGCGACGGGCATTTAATGCCCTTGTCCCCTCTGTCAAAGTAGGTAGAAAGCATTTGTAGCTGCCTTGTTCCCCGACTGTTCCAACTACCACCTCTTTTACGTTTTTACCCCTCTACCTCACGTTGACACCCGTCGGTGACCCCTTGCCCTATAAAAGGAGGCCCATGCACAACGTAGAAGAGGTTCCGCGACTAGCTACTCTCGCGAGGTTTTCAAACACCACTCCACCGCTTGCTCGCATTCAGGAGCAAGACCAAATACAACACGATGCAGCGGAGGGTTTCTGCGACCATCGCGCCCGAAGCTGGGTAAAAATCCCACAAGATCGCCTCGATCTGCTCTCCGCGCAACCTCCGCCCCGTACCGAACACACGAAGGGGCCCCGGCCCCATAGGTGCCGCGCCACCCATCGGCCGCGACACATTTCCCCGGAGGGACAGACACAGGAATGAAGAAGGACACATGCCGGCCAGCCTAAGTGATTCCCGAGCAGTAGCAAGCTACCATGGCTCAGTGGAAACACTAGGAGACATTTCCCGGTAAGAGAGGCTACTAAGGAAAAACAACTAGATAGTCAGATCCCACACATACCAAGCATTTCAATAACATACACACAATATGCTCGATATGTGCAAATACAACATGGCATCACAACATGACTCTCGACTCAAGTATTTATTCATTAGGCCCGAGGAGCGAGATATTACAAACAGGGTCTCATGACCCAACATTCAAAGCATACAAATCAAAGCACAAGCGAAGCTAATATGTCCGAGTACGACATCTACAAATGAAAAAGGCTTGAAAGCCTGACTATCTGCCGAGATCTGCCGAGGGCACAAGATCGTAGCTGAGGTAACAAGCTAAACGTCAAGTCCACGTGGAACTACTAAGCGAGACTCAAGTCTCTCTGCGAGAAACATAAAATAGGCAAACGTGAGTACAAATGTACCCAACAAGACTTATATCAGAACTAACTACATATGCATCATTACCAACAAAGGGGATGGTGGAGTTTAACAGCAACAAGCCATCTTTGACTCGGTGGCTATCCTAAACTACTATTGCAAGTAACTCTTTTGAGGTGGCGCTACGAGTCCACATATTCACCATATCAATACACCACTATGGATCCGCTCCGTCTCCCTACGAACGCCATCCATAGCACTCACGCTTATCTTGCGTATTTTAGAGTATCCACTTTCACTTGTCTATGAACTGATATAAGCAACCCAAAGTCCTTTTCGCGGACACGGCTATTGAATAGATGATGTTAACCTGCGGGGTGTACTTCTTCACACGCTCTCACCACTTACCACCGTTTACACGACATGTACTCGGCAACCTTCAGCGGAAGCCCAACGTGGGTGTCGGCCACGGCCTACCTAAACACTCAAGTCCCTAGTCCGGGTTTATCGCCTATTTGGGTTCCATCTATGAGGAGTTCCGGCGAAGTTTCGCTCATAACCCCAAGCGATGTGAACAGGGTTCCCGAGACACCAAGCAGGCGCCCGGTACACCGTGCCACGTGCCTACCGCATCACAGCCCACCCCTACGGTCAGCGCTGCGCATGGCCTCCAAAGATACTACAAACACCGAAACTACTTGCAACTCTGGGGACAGAGGACAAGGGTGATTAAGAAGCGAGAGGGTCCATTGGTTTCGGCCCAATGCGTGGTAGTAGCTGAATCATGGATCACAAACACGAACTCAGTTCACGAGGACGGCTGCAATGAGACAACCCACCATGTACTCCTACATGGCCTCTCACCGCTACCTTTACCAAATCGTGTTCACACACCTAGCTCACACACAAGAGGACATGTTCACACACCTCTGGTTCATCCTCGATGAATCGACCCGACTCAACTCTAAGCGATAGCGTGGCATGACAAACAAGCATGTATGAGTAGGCACAACAGGGCTCAAACAACTCCTACTCATGCTAGTGGGTTTCATCTATTCTTGTGGAATGACAGGTCATGCAAAGGATAAAGGGTTCAACTACCGCAGCAAAAAACAGTTGAATCGTTGTTGTCCTAATGCAGAAAAAGAGAGCAGGAGCGAGAGAGTAGGATTGTATCGAATGAACAAGGGGTTTTGCTTGCTGGCACTCTGAAGATATTATAGTTCTTCATCGGTGTCATCAATTCATCGTCGAAACCACGTCTATCGAGAGGGACAAATACGGCAATAGAGAAGGAAACACAATCAATGCAATGCACAATATGATGCATGATCATGACATGGCAAAATGAGTGTGTTGGGCTAATGCAGCTAGAACCAAATGGGTTTGGGTTAGTTTGAACCCAAGGTTCAAGTTCAAATTGAAATTATGAATTAATATAGTGCATTATCATGTTTTGATATAAACAGCAGGTTAAAGTTGCTTAAACATGCATGAAACCAGTGCAGATGGATAGATTGGATTTTTCTGATCATTTTTCATATATAAATTATTTCAATCTGAGCTACGGTTGAATTTATATGAATTTTAGAAGTTTTGGTTATTTTACGAATTTCTGTATAAAAATAAATCCGTAAAATATTTATTGCGTCGAGATTATGCGTCACTATGACGTCGGCCGATCAACGAGGCGGTCCAGTCAAACCTGGCCAAGGGTCCCGTCGTCGGTGACTAACCTAACTAATCTAATTAGTTAGCGTTAAACTAACACTAACCTAGTTTAGTTAGTGGCACAGGGCCCGACGTCGATGACCGAGAGGGGTCAAACGTGGTCGGCCCGGGTCAAACTCACGGAGTTGACCCCGGCTCGTCGCCGGCGATGCGAGACGGCGGAGGTGCTCGGGATCGCTCCTCCGCGACCAAATGCAAGGCGGAGGGTATCTACGCCGAAGTCGGCGAACGTCGATCCAATGGAGCAAGCGGCACGATCGGGTCGCCGGAGCTCGCGGAACGAGCTTCGCGGCGTGCCGGAGTTCGAGTCGGCGAAACGGCGCCACAAATAACAGCGGGAGCGATGGGTGGTGGTTTTGGGCTTTTAGGCGTGGCCGAAACACGGTGGTATGCTCGAGACGCGACGTGCGTGAGCTCTAGCCACGGCGGCGACAAAGCGCAACGGCGGCGAAGCCGGTGACGGTGGGGAATGGCGCTTCTGCATGCAACGAGACGGAGAAGAGGGGGTTCGGGAGGAGCTCACAGCGGTTGCGATCACGCGTCTCGGCGGGCTCGGGAAGGGTTGGTGACGGCGTGCGGTCGTCGGCGATCTCGGCGGCGAAGATTGAAGACGACGCCATGGTCGTGGTGCGGTGCGTCCGGCGTCCTGCGGGTCGTCCGAGGCGTGGCGGCGGTGGCGAGCTTCCACGCAACACGGAAGGCGAGAGGGGTCGGGAGCGCGGTGGTTCACGGCGGCGCTTCCATGGCGCGTGATCGGCCGTCACGGAGAGAGCGAGGAGAGGAGGGAATGGGCGAGAGAGGAGGGGGGCCCGGGAAGTGCGTGGCGCCGAGGAGGGGCTTGAGGCGCCTCGGTGAGGCAAGCGAGCGAGGAGGTGGCGTGTCGCCACGGCAGCGCAGCGTCTTGCTCCCTCCTCCTCGCCATCTTGGCAGAGGTAGAGGATGATCTGCATGGGCCTGGTGGGCTGCTTTCTGATGCAAGGCCGGGCCGCTGTAAGCGGAGTAATCTCTCTCTCCTTTTCTTTATTTTGTTTCCTTTTCTATTTACGTAGTTTTGTTTCGATTTAGTTTATAGCCCAAATCATTTTAATAAATCCTGAAAATAATTATGGGCATTAAATGAGTTATTACAGAGGCCCTTAACTATTTTCAGAATTGTTGGAGCATTTAAAAATATTAGTAGAATTTAAATGCCCCAATTCAAATAAAATATGGATTATCCCAAAATCCACAATGGCCCAAAAAAATTGGCATCATTTTTGGTAGAGGTTTTTCACCTTTGTCAAAAATCATGAACATTTTTGAAAGCCACTTGGACTTACTGAAATTATTTTTAGGTTGAACCTATTTGAATTCCATTTGGTGCTAGGGTTTGAACATCCCCATTTCAAATTCATTTGAAAAGTTAAACATGATGCACACATGAAGGGCTGGCCTACTGCATACCAGGACCAGGGATGTGACAAAAACCATGGCTACTGCATGACTATCATTCAAGTGGGTATTCTGGCTTGCCTGGGGATGAAGAAGGCACCGGGGAGAAGTGCGGTGAAGCCACGGAAAGATTCGCCGGAAAACATTCTCTCTCGGAGGGGGCTGAATAAGGGAAAGGGCATAAAGGTCATTTTCACAGTGTCAAACCATAGTGCAAAAATGACCAACAGAAGGGGGTCGATGAAACGAAGAAGTGAGCGTTAGTTTCACCTCAAACGGAGCTACGAATAAAAATATATAAGGGTTTTACTGCCAGGGACCTATCTGTAATGAAAAGATTTTCTAACAGGGGCCTAAACAGAAAAAGAGAAAACGTAAACAGAGGAATATGCTTTCACCTTATCCGTTGGAACAATGGCGGGGCTGACGCGTGCAGGTCCCATAGGTGGGGCCGTTACTTATCCAGCTGGCGCTGACTGGGTCAGCGCCCACCCGCCGACAGGTGGGGCCGAGGGGAAGCAGAGGAAGAAGCCGAGCGCCATTAAAACATGTCGGAGCATTGTGCTCCCGTGGGCGCTCGTCGGCGAACAGCAGTGAGGAAGAGGACAGAGGGGGAGAGGGGTCCATCGAAGCGGCGACGACGAGAGCTACCTACTGGACATGCTCACGGGCTCGAAAACAGCGAGAGGAGGAGGGGGTCCAGCACAAACAGTATGCCATAGCGCACAGAGCGCGCCAATAGACATGCCAGCTGCGTGGTGACCATGAGACATGGCACATTAAATGATCTACAGCACCTAAAACATTGTCTAGCTGATAGTCCATCCAAGGTAGGTTTGATCTGTGGTGGTAACTTGGTGAAAGAGGCTCTGGTCAAAAAGAAATAACCCTCTGAAGTTTACTGCAGTAAACTTCATCAGCTCAATGAGATCAACTGAGAATTACTGGAGGCCAAACAAGATTTCTGGGATGTTTAGGATAGGAAGGACTATGAACCTGGAGGTTGGGAGGGTAAATGGACCAAGTTAACTCATAGTTGCTTTGCAACTGCCAAAATGGTCCAGAAATGAAGATCATCAAGATGCACTCACATGGAGTGTCCACTTGAGCTAAGATTGGGCAAGGCTTAGTCATTTGGTCATATGATGATGCTGTAAAACGCTCACGCCAAATGGACAAACCAAAATAGCACTTGCTTCACAAACATCTCTGCTGACCAGAAACTTGGAATAATTATGGTGGTCAAATGGCTCAATGAAATGATGCCAAAATGGGTGGAGAGATGTTTTAGAAGTATAAGAATGATCTGGTAATTTATCAGGAGTTTTTGAAGCAATAGAAAATATACTTGCTTCACAACCTGAAAATATTGCCAGAAACAAAGATTTGCTCCTGTGCTCACATAGATGATTGGATAGGGCTGCAAATGTGTGGAGGGAGTTAATATGAGCACCTTATGGAGTGTGCAAAAGTTCAAATCATTTGGGTACTCCTATCTAGTACTTCCTTCACAAAGCCTTCTGTCTGACAGAAACTTTGAACAATCACTGAGGAAGATTGGCTAGACAAATAAATTTGAACTTTTGCATGCGGCAATCATTTGGATATATAAACATGTCCAAAAAGGTTGGGAGTCAATAGGAGAAATATAAATGACACTTCCTTCACAAAGTGCCATTCAGGGCAGAATAGGAAAAGGAATATTGGGGAATTATTTTTTAACATGGCAATGAAAAGTTTTGCCATATTTGATCAAGATATGACCCAAACAATTTATGAGAATTATTTGGGAAATTTAGGAGTGAGGGAAATATAGGTTGCTTCACAACCTAGGGCAATTGGAGTTATTCCTTTAACAGAAAAGGAATATTCCCAATAAAAGAATATTGGGATTTGGGCTAGGATGGAAATGACAGGGACTAGGGAAAGATTTGGGAATGGCAAGCCACTCTGGAAACAAAGAAGAAGGCATCTTCTTCAGTTTCCAGACCACAAAGCCACGGAAAAAGAAAACTCACGCAAAAACCTCGGAAAAACAAAAGAAAAAGAAAGGGCCAAAAATCAGGCTATGACAATGAGCTTTTAAGTCTCATTAACATGTCAAAAAGAAAAATATAATCCCATTATGCAGTAGGAGTTGGCTGATCTTTTTTCCTTACGTGGGATGATCTAAATGATGATGGGAGTTTTTTTAGTTTGGCTACCACATTTGTCATGCGGTTATTTTTTTTTAGTTCTATGAAATCGATAATTTTACGCAGAGAGATATACAGCTGTTCCGCGGCAACGCGCGGGGACTCATCTAGTATTTAGGAACGAAGGGAGTACTATGTAAAGAGTTAAGTGTCGCACGGTGTCCAGAAAATATGGTGATAGTGTGAGGTGGGCCACGTAATCACTGAGCCTGCGTGTTTTCACTGCTCTTGCACTCCTCCGCTGTAAGGACGGAGAAAGTTGTAATCTAGTAGTACCTCCTTTAGCCGAAAGCGTGGGACATCCAACAGTCCTACCACCTCAGTAATAAAGACCAATGAGCCATCAAATCACATAGACCCAGCAATAAGTTGGACGGACGAAGCAACCATCACTCTTGAATCCGCTTCTCCCTTCAACGCAGGCGCCAGTGAGAGGTCGCGTCCGCTCTTCCCGGGCATGAATGCGGCACCGATTCTTTGGAGCGGCGCTGACCGTTTCGGGTGGGAAGCGCGCGCGGGCGATGGAGGGGCTTTGGGTGGGCCAAGCTGCTCAGGAGCGGGTGTGGCAGCTGTCCGCATGTCCCTACCGGACGCCCGGAAACGAGAGGATGCACCAACTCTCGCGGCTAAAATCGTACACTACACACCATCTCTCTGTAGGAGTAGGTCGATCTCTCGCTCTCTCTAACACACACATGTTGTTAAACACACACACACACACACACACACACGCACACACGCACACACACACACAGAGGTTCATAGAATAGGAAAATCGTGCGAGTGAGAAGCCACAGGAAGTGAGATACAAATGGAGTACGTACAAGAAGAGAAGAGGTGACAAGTATTATATCAAACCTGGACAGAGGAGTAGTACTGCCTCCGTCTAGGTGTTAAGTCATCTTACGGAAATCAGATATTCCCAAAATGTTTAGGCGTCGTCCATTAACTTCGCATCTCAATCCCCTCTTGGCCTCGTTGCTAGCAAGCGTTGTTACTTAGGGAGCATTTGGATCCTTAGCAAGAACAGCTTATAGCATAGCCAGGCAAGGTTAGGCGTTTGGAACTTTTAAAATTTGTTAGATTTTGTGGGCCAGCTAGCTTGGGTGGGCTAGAAAAACCTTGCTAGCTCAGGTGAGCCAGATCGGCTCGCTTCCGACGGCAAACTTCGCGTAGTAGTGACATAGACTAGTAACATATGCTTGTTATTAGTCTAAGTTACTCAACACTATGACCAGCCTAAGCAATGTAACCAAAGGCTCCTTACTCTGCTTGTTATCTCCCCCGGAAACCCAATGCATGGAGTGCAACTTCGCGTTGATTAGTCAAGAAATCAAAGTCGGCTTGCATGAGAGTTAATACGTGGCCCTGCATGGTATCTAAAATGGCATCTCTTAGTTGTTTGGATTAATTGTTGCGTTTAGAGACAGAAATCAGGGCTTTGATTGGAGGAATGACCGGTCAAGTTTCTCCTTCTCCTCCAATCTGCTTGCACATTGGTCCCGCTGCACCTTCTAATGTGACTTATTACACCTAGACGGAGGGAGTAGTAAGTACGAGATACAGTGGCACACTAACTTAGGTCGAATACAAGTGCCCAAAATTGCATGCATGTTATAATAAGGATTCACTTAAAATAGTACATGAGCGAATAGAGGGATCAATTGGACAGTGTTCCCGAGCAGTAGCGAGATGTGTGAGGTAAGGTACACCACTGACACTTTTAATTTTTCTTATTAATTTGTTTGTTTCACCCTCTAACTGGTGGGCCCAACGTACTACGTGGAGAGAGGTAAGGTGACTAAGGCTACATTATTTCTGCACCACTGTGGATAGTCTTACCACCAAAGCCACATGACACGATTATGATTTAAATCCCAATGACTCCCACACAAAAAAACACAGCATGCTTATCACACGAATGCAGGGATGTATAAAAGGTTATTTTCCTCTCGTTGAACATAACGGGAGGGTTGTGTAGCTGGTTAGCCTGTTTGCTCATCAAACTTGAGGTCTCGGGTTCGATAACTACACTTGAGCATAATTCGTGCCACGAGGATTATTTGACTGGTCAAAATGGATGGATACGGAGCTATACGATCTCGTAGTGACCGTATAATCACCTCATCACGTATAAGCTGCAGCCTCGGCTTGTTTTCTAGGGTTTGCACGCTTCACACACTCTCTCCAGTATATATATACATGCTGGAGCCTCAGCGCTTGTAGTTGCTCTCTTCACACTCTCTCACCATCTCTAGATCTAAACAAGACTTCGTTGGCCTCTCTCTCCCCTCACTGCTGGTCAAAGAGCTGGCAGGATCCATCCGTCGGGAAGGGAAGGAGGCTTAACGTTGTCGCCAGCGGCGAGGGAGGGAATCCACTACCGGCCCAGTTGTTCACTTTCACCCAACGGTGGCGCGGGGGGGCCTCCGACCCATTCTTCTTCGCTGCCGTCCCGTCGCCCACCGAACCATGCCCCAAGAATCTTAAGGTATAATTTACTTATTCCACATACATTGCTCTAGCTACATGTGGGCTGTTTCCACTTCTGCACTCGAATCTAGGTGTGGGATCAAACAGGAAAGTAGTGGGGAAAGTTGTATACCATGAATCTAGGACGTGGTTCAAAGAGGAATTGAGTGGGGGAAAGTAGTGGGAAAAGTTGTATAGAATGAATCTAGGACGTGGTTCAAAGAGGAAAGGAAGGGGGAAAGTAGTGGGGAAAGTTGTATAGCATGAATCTAGGACGTGGTTCAAAGAGGAAAGGAATGGGGGAAAGTAGTGGGGAAAGTTGTATCGCATAAATCTAGGACGTGGTTCAAAGAGGAAAGGAAGGGGAGAAAGTACTGGTACAGACTGGCTATCCAGCACCTACATTGGTTGAAAAGGGAAAACAATGACAAACGCAGTACGCACATCTGTAACGAACTGGTCTTTTGTTTTGGGGGACAAGGTTGTAGAGTTTGAGCAGGACTAGATTTGCTGCACTCGCATAGGGAAAGGTGTCTTAAGATAACAAAACTAGGACGAACACAAATATGCTCCTTGGTTGTTTGTGCTTTGTTGCAATAGACTGTGCATGACCACAGTACATCGGTAGATGCACATGGTGTTGGTGTGTCCAATGTCCTATGCAACTCTTTAGCTGTTGTTAATCTAAGGCCCTGTTTGGTTAAAAACTCCCTACTCCCTACCTGCTTGGTTCCAGGGACTAAACATGGACTAGAGGTTATTAAATGACATGCTAAAAGACCATGTTACCCCTAGTAATGAACAAATAGAGACAAGGTGCGATGCGTGGCAGGGGAAACTATTGGGAAAAGTCCCAAAAAGACTCCCTCGGGGTCTTCTTTCTTTAGTCTCAGATGCCCACTTTTAGTCCCTAAAAGTCCCTCCTGTTTGGTTTAGATGGGACTGACATGGAGTTTTTTTAGTCCCTACACCAAAATGTCCCCGTAAACAAACACCCTCTAATAATGCCGCTAGAAAATTGATGCAATGCCATAGTTAAAAGCAAATTACATGTTTAACGAATTTTATAGTTAATATAATCTCTATGTTACTATTAATCAATGCCACCGTTTGAGAAATGCTATTGTCTTGCTTTCTTTCCATTTAGATAAGGTCGATGCTTCTTTTTGTTGGCTTCTGTGTCATCCACCGTTATTGACCACTAGTTGTTTCCTTTGCACCTCTGTGTAAACAGGGTTATCTAATTCACCTTGTTGCCATTGTGACCTTTTGTTGCACTGCACAAAACACTTTTGTTTTAAGAGTGTTTTCTGCAGTTCAACCAAAATGTCACACCGACAACGTTGCTTGATTGCTTGATCTTAGTGGAACTGCACAAGAGGAGATCTTACTTCCTATCCGTGTCGGCATATTTGGTTCAGATCTTCTTCTTGTGAGTTGTTTGAATTCCGCATCATGAGAGGTTAGTACTAGCCTTATTTCACATGATTCTATAGTGTACTTTCTTATGTTGTGCTACTTGTATGGTAATGTTGCTTGATTTTAGTGAACTGCACAAATGGAGACAAGACTTCCAATTGGCCTATATTTTGCCACTTTCATCAGAAAATTAATGTCATTGTTTAGTGCTATACTTGTGCTCCCTAATTGACACGCCAAATCTTACATTGAAGGCGAAGCTTGTCTGTTATTGAACCAAGTGATGAAGGGGAAGAAAAAGCGGTAGAAAAACAAAAATCAACACCCGGTGCTGTAATGAAGCATTCGAACTGTGATGACACAAGTAATGATATAGTTTTGCATCTTAATTTATTGTTATGGCTGGAACGAGCAATTGTTTTGCCAATGATTTGATGCCACTCTTAATGTAATATGTAATTATCTCTAGTTGTGCAAACAGGGATCTTCTTTGAAGATACCATATATTTTAGTGGAATTGCACAAGAAGATGTTGGAAACATTAAACTAATCGAGGAGTATATAGTAAGCATGGCCACCACAGTAGATAGAAACAGATGGTTCCGGAGAAGTGTGTCATCTGTATGCTCTACACAATAAGCCTCCTAACAAAGGTTGGTACTCGCCCACTGATTTCATCCATATGATTGAGCTTTGTCATCTCTATTGGTGTTGTGCTACTGTTTAGATACTGTGATGAAAAAGTGGTATTGTCCTTGAGAAGTGCTTCATATGTGTTGTTTTAAATATTTTATTTCCTTTTTTCGAGCAAACGGGGATGCTAGCATTTGGTTGTCCTCTTGTCTTTGCACAACAGGATCGTCCTCCTCTGAAGATGAATATGGAGTACGTGAAGTGACTAGTTCAGATTATTCCAGGATGAAGAAGCCCTGTCTATCTTCTCATCAGAAGGAGCAGTTGAAGGATGGTTACATTACTCCCCACAAGACCAAACTAACTTCAGCTCAGAAGGACTGAAAAATCTCCATTTTTTTGCTGTGATGCGCGAGTACAATGTTGTTCTAGGATTCTTTCTGGTGAGTTCCATTTTCCTAAAAGTGTGCTCTACATGGACCATGTAGGTGCATGTTTAAACTGTCAATTCATAGTACAGTTTGCTTTATACTAATCACTTTTTTGTATTCGTGCTAACAGGGGTGCTCAGCTTGATTTCAATGGGAACTGCACAAAATGTTCATGAATACATTGAATCATTCATTTCCACCACAAGAAAGGAGGTGCCGATAAGTTCAAGGCGTTGCAACATATAAGGGCAAAATCATACAAGCTACGTGCGAATTTGGTTGATTTTGGTGGAACTGCACAAAAAGAACAGCTGGTTTATTTAGCACGAGGTGCCATGTCAATGTCTGAACTGATGGCAAACCCTTCCCATTCCACAATGGTATGCATTTGATATTTTGGAATGGGACAACCTTGTCAAATTTTGCTCATTGATCAAGAAGACATGCGTTTGATATTTTCGAATGCAACGCCCTTCGCTGTCAGCAGCTCGATCATTTTTTCTTTATTCTTTAGTTGTGAAGTAAATATTGGCTCTGACATGTGAGTCACTGAGATGCATAATCATCGATTGTTTTGAAAGTTCTCTATGAATTGCCAGACCTGTGTGTTTGATTGCAATGTACAGAAACGCTAAAAAGCTGCTCAAACTCTTTGTACTCCTTCTATTCCTTTTTAATTCGCACATTGTGAAAGTGCATACTTTTTTCTATAAGATTGGTCAAAGTAGAGATACTTTGACTGCAGATAAAAACTTGTATGCGCACTAGAAAGGACCGGAGGAGTACATGTAAACTCGCTGCAAACGAGGTGATCACCCTGGGAATAATGCTAGTACGTATTGTTTTGCATGTTCATCCAATGCCAGTGATACAGGAATTCGAACTAATCGAAATAAATTCATTCATACATGGTCGGATTTCATATAAACATGCCGGATTTCATTACATTTCATACATTCTTCAACTAAAAAGGGTTGCGCTGGAGGTATAATTAATTAAGCGAAGCTACCCAACTGTGTCCCGCTGAGCCGAATAGAAGCTTCAGTGATTTTACTGTAGGTGCAGTTGTGTAACTGACATGTGGCCTATTGGGCTCACGTGTCAGTCAGCCAACTGCACCAGCAGTTAAGTAGAAGCAGTGTCCTTCTCCAACACAGCTCTCTGACTCCATGTTGCCGCCAAGAAGCTAATCGGCCGTCTATGGTCAACCCGCCTAGCTTGGCTTCAACCGGAGGGTGGCCTCACTTGGACCCGAGCAACGACGACCTACCGTGTTCTACTCTTCCTAGTTTTCTATGTGGCGCGGTCTCGTTGGCAGCGGGGCAGGGCCTCAGCGGAGCCGACGATGTCCACTGCCTCGTTGCCAGCGGGCGGCGGCGCCTCGGTGGAGCGGTGGAAATCCTCCCCCTTGTTGCCGACAGGGTGGGGCCTCCGCTGAGCCGGCGATGTCCTCTGCCTCGGGTTGGCGGGGCGGGGCCTCGGCGGAGCCGGTAGTGTCCTCTGCGTCGTTGTTAGCGCCGCGGGGACTCGGCGGGGCAGGGGCTCGTCGATGCCAGTGGAGCGGGGACTCACCGGAGCCGGCATTGTCCTCTGCCTTGTCCTCGGTCTCACCAAACAGCTCCTCGCCCGCTTCATCGCCCTCTTTGTAGGCGGCCGCAGCCTCTGCCACCTGCATGCGGTACTGCCAGCGCTCGAGGCGGCCCTTGCTGGTGGAGCGGTACGAGTCGAGCAGCACCTCCTGCTCCGCCCACTCTACGGCGATCTGCTCCTCCGCCTGCAGGTGCTCCTAGAGGAGATGGTGGTTGTAGGCGGCATCGGCCTGCGCCTCCCAGAACTGCTCCTCGCGCTTCTGCCTCACCGTGTCCATATATTGGGCACGGGCCTCGCCGATGGTCATGGTGCAATGCACTGGCGAGGATGGTGCGGAGGAGGGGGTTGGCGCCGGATCGTCGACTACCATGTTCTCCATTGGGACGTCGTCGTCCTCCGGCTGCCTGCCGGCCAGCCGGTCAGCAGCAATGGCTGCCATCTCCTAGTGGTCCGTCGTCCGCTCGTCCCGAAGAGCATTGGAGCACGAGGAAGCCATGGTGGGCAGTAGTGGTGTGGATAGGAGAAACGGAACGGATGCGAATGACTGCGGCTATGGCCGGCGCAGCAGTTTATATAGTAATGGTGGGCGGCGGAGGGACGGACGTGTGGCGCCGGAGTAGCTGCCTGGGTAACCGCGTATCATTAATGTGGGCGGCACATGGACGCATGGACGGCACTTGTATCGTTTGAAGGCGGAGCAATCGCCTACACCGGGAAGCAGGGCGGGCGACACTGACTGTTTTGGGCAGAAAGCGCGCGCGGGCAAGGAGATGACTTTACTTGGAGAGGATGATAATGGGGACCCACCAGGGCCATAGTCTCATGTACGCAATTGCCTCCTTATTATATAAAACTATAATTTTTTTTGCTTCCTCCTGGTTTCCTGACATCACGGTCCCACACCATTGTCAACCTATGAAGTCAATAAACGAGAGAATTGCACAAGAAGCGGCCGACAGCTGGGACCAAGCAGCTCGAGCAGTATTTGTGTTTCTGAGGTGTGAGCACTGTAGAGTTTTTGGGTGTTTAGCCCAGATGTTAATTTTTCTCCTCTGAACAACAACGAAAACATCACTGCAGGTATTAATTGGGCGGGTTGTGGCCCGTCTAGCCCAGGCCAAATATCCAGCCTAGATATTAATTTTTTTCAAGCTGAAAATGGCTAGCCCAGCTATACTTTTTTTAGGAATACCTAGGCAAGGTCAAGTTGTTATTCTCTGGGCTGCAAATCTTTCCAAGGAGGGATGAATTAGGCTTAACAAGAAAATAGGCTTTAAGAAATAATAAATGGGATCTGATTATAAAAACTGGACAGTAACTATAAAAAATGTACCAAACACGTAATTACTTTATAAAATAGTATTTTTGGATATTGAAAATTTTAATTTCATTAATTGTTGCGAGCGCAATGTTTTGTTGGATTTTTACGTAATATAAATTTATATTGAAATTGTATTTAATCTGACTAGAAATTTCAGGATAAAAACATTTCGGATCCCATCAAAATGTGGGAAATTATATTGAATTCTGTTTTGAATGGTGGGCTGTACTTTTAACAAACTGTAAATGGGCTGTAGTAAATTCCATTAGAATTCAAAAATGGGCTGCACATTCTTACATATCTAAAATGGGCTATAAGTTCTCTGCCACACACTTGTGGCCTTACTAAGTTGACGCGTCCCCTCAAAAAAAAGAGTTGACGCGTATGCAAGGCTTTGTCAACTTATAGTCAACACACGGTTCTAGCAACAGTGGCGTTGGATGTCCATCCAATGGATGTCGTGCTTCTTCTTCAATCTTGGATATTCTAGCTTCACCCGCCCAAAAAATGATTCCTTCCCCTGACATCTGGGGCGCACCATTTCGGAAGCTGACTTGTGGGCCTACTAAGTTGACGCGTACCAAGGGCTTTGTCAACTTAGTCAATATAAACGATTCTAGTTGCAGTGACCGTATGATGTCCATCCAACGGCCGTCGTGCTTCTTCAACCTCTGGTCTTCTTGCTCCAGCCGTCCAAAGCACCGCCGGTCGTGCCGCCTACTCCTACCTCTCGTGGTCGGCTGTGCTACCGCGGAGGCCTCACCGCCCCCTACTACTCCCACCACTGGCCAGGCCATCCTTCCACTCACCCACACCCCCTGTTATTCTGCGGCGATGGTAGCCTCACACCGCAGTTGAACCAGTGAACCCTCGTACTCCTCTCCGCGTGGGCATCCACTACCGCGACTTCCCCTGCTCCGTGCCGTCCGCTTCCTAGGCCTCGCCGTCGTCCACCGCCATGGTGCTCTCGGCGCGGCGTGGTCAAGGTGATCAAGGAACGACTTCCATCAGACGTGGACTGTACGTGGAGAGGCAGACAGCTGGGTCCATGGCCGCAGCAAGGAAGTGCCTCCTTATTACGTGGAAAATAATGATTCCTCCACCTGACAGTTGGGACCCACCGGACAGGCCACTGTATTTCGTGAAAAAAACGTTTCCCCCAGACTGCTGGGACCCACCAGCTACATCTTCGCAGGCAAGGAAGTGCATCCGGGGAAAAAAAAGATTCGCCCCCCTGACTGCTGGGACCCACCAGCTACATCTTCGCACGAAAGGAAGTGCGTCCGGGCAAAAAAACAATTCGCCCCCTGACTGCTGGGACCCACCAGGTACATGTTCGCACGCAAGGAAGTGCCTGACAATCGGAACCCACCTGGTCGAAGCGTACGTAGCGTTGTCATTCTGTTCGCCAACGTGTACGTACATACTGGTCGATGTGGAGGTGCGCATCTGTTGTAGTAGAGGCGCGCACGTAGCATGTACACGTACGTCGTCATGCCGCCGGGTACAAGAAAGTAAATATGGCCACGTACGTACATACGGGCGGGGTCTCGAACACCTACTCGCGTATACGTACGGCCAGGGCTCGTGTACATGGCTGGGTCGAAACGGAGAAACCGCATCGTCATTGTGTTCATAGGGAGCCAACCGGCTGGGTCGGAACGGAATGCGTTGTCGTGTTCATTGGGAGGGCTTGGACGAAACAGGCGATGGAAACGAGGCCTGGCGTACCGCAGAACAGAGGAAACGGCCTTGTGTTCGACCGGCCACGTTCGAAACGGGATCATCTTCATCGGGAGGGGTATGGCATACCGCAAAACGGAGGAAACGGACTTGTGTTGGACCTCCTACGCTCGAAACAGGGTCCTGTTGATCGGGAGGGGTGTGGCGTACCACAAAATGGAGGAAACAGACTTGTGTTGGAGCGCTACGGTCGAAACAGGGGTCCTGTTCATCGGGAGGGTGTGGCGTCGCAAAACGGACTCCACGGATACTGCTCATCTCCACCGTCGACCTCCTCCACCTCCACGACTCTGCTCATCCACCGTCGACCTCCTCTAGCCTCCACCGCGATCGCTCATCCACGGGCTCTGTTCATCCAGCCTCCACCGCGCTACTCCACCGGCCTTGCTCAACCACCCCTCTCCACGGGCTCCTATTCAACCACCCCTCCACAAAGCACTGCTCATCCACCCCTCCATCGTCTACTATTCATCCAGCCCTCCACGGGGTCGTCCTGTTCATCCAGCCCTCCACGGGGTCCTGTTCATCCAGCCCCAACCGGCTCGATCGATCGGGGTCCTGTTCATCCAGAGGCAACACCACGGTGTCCTGTTCATCCACCCCCACCACTCACTGTTCATCCAAACCCCCCTCAACGCTCACTATTCATCCAGAGGCAGCACCAATCGGCTTGATTAGCAACAGATGGCGAATCGCCGATCGGGTTCGATTAACAGCCATCGATTGATCGGCTGGGGTTCAAGAACGCGTAACTGCGGTCTGTCGCCGGGTTCGATTAGAGCCCAACACCTCGCACACACGCGCGTACATGTACGAGAGAAACGCACATCGCTCGGCCCCCAACAACCCAACGTGACCGGGAACTCCCCGAAATTTTCCTCGCCCTTGCTTCTACCACAGTTTTTCCGTCATGGACGGCCCAAACAATGTCATGCAGTTGCGTCTCCGGCCCGCCCAGGACGAAAAGCCCATTTTCTGTCATGATTTTTTGTCATAGAAGTAGGAGCCCACCACATCTATGATGATACTGGGTTTTCTCACAATTATCGTCATAGAAGTGTTATAAGTATGACAAAAAAATTCGTTCGGCCCAAAATGTCACGGATGTGTCTTTTATTTTTAGTGAGTTGGTACTCCTGGATCTCCAAATTTCTTTGGTATTCCACCTTTAAAAGTGTAATTAGCAAGCATGGTGGAAATTTCAGCTTCCAGTATCTTTCTTCTATTTGTAATAATATCCTTCATTTACTTAGCATAAGGACTCACTTTAAGCATATCATTTAAGCGGATACGTAAGAAGATAGGTCTAATCATTTCAGCAAAGCGCTCAAAATCCTCATCATCCTTTTTCTTGGATGGTTTAGGAGGAAAGGGCATGGGTTTCTGAACCCATGGTTCTCTTTCTTTACCGTGCTTCTTGGCAACAAAGTCTCTCTTATCATAAAGTTGATTCTTTGATTGTGTGTTATCAAGATCAACAGCAGGTTCAATCTCTAAATCATTATTATTGCTAGGTTGAGCATCAACATGAACATTATCACTAGGTTCATGTTCATCATCAGATTGTGTTTCAGCATCAGAAATAGAAATATCATTCGGATTCTCAGGTGTGTCTACAACAGGTTCACTAGAAGCATGTAAACTCCTATCATTTTTCTTTTTCTTCTTTTTAGATGGACTAGGTGCATCTAAATTATTTCTCTAAGAATCTTGCTCAATTCTCTTAGGGTGGCCGTCAGGATACAAAGGTTCCTGAGTCATTTACCAGTTCTAGTAGCCACTCTAATAGCAAAATCATATTTATTATTTAATTCATCGAGCAAATCACTTTGAGCTTTAAGTACTTGTTCTGCTTGAGTGGTAACCATAGAAACATATTTACTAATGAGTTTAACTTCACCTTTAACTCTAGCCATATAATCACTCAAGCGTCCAATCATGTAAGCATTACTCTTTAATTCTCTACCAACATAAGCATTAAAGTTTTCTTGTCTAGCCATAAAATCATCAAATTCATCCAAGCATTGGCTAGAAAACTTAGTAGACGGGATTTCAACTTTATCATATCTATAGAGAGAATTTACCTTTACTACCTATGTCAGGTTATCAAGACCATGTGTTTCTTCAATAGTTGATATATTAAGACCATGTATTTCTTCAACAGGAGGTAAATTCTTAACATCTTCAGCTTTAATACCTTTTTCTTTCATAGATTTCTTTGCCTCTTACATATCTACAGGACTGAGAAATAGGACATCCCTCTTCTTCGGAGTTGATTTAGGAGTTGGCTCAGGAGTTGCCTCAATTGGCTCAGGAAGTGTCCAATTATGTTCATTAGTCAACATATTATTCAATAGCAATTCAGCTTGATCGACTGTTCTTTCCCTGAAAACACAACCATCACAACTATCCAAGTGGTCCTTGGAAGCATCAGTTAGTCCATTATAAAAGATATCAAGTATTTCATTTTTCTTAAGAGGATGATCGAGCAAAGCATTAAATCGGAGAAGCCTCCCCAAGCTTGTGGGAGACTCTCTTCTTTAATTTGCACAAAATTATATATTTCCCTCAAGGCAGCTTGTTTCTTATGAGCAGGGAAATATTTAGCAGAGAAGTAATAAATCATATCCTTGGGACTACGCACACAACCAGGATCAAGAGAATTAAACCAAGTTTTAGCATCACCCTTTAATGAGAATGGAAATATCTTAGGATATAGTAGTAGCGAGATTTCTCATCATTAGTGAACAGGGTGGCTATATCATTTAACTTAGTAAGATGTGCCACAACAGTTTTACATTCATAGCCATAAAAAGGATCAGATTCAACCAAGGTAATTATCTCAGGATCGACAGAGAATTCATAATCCTTATCAGTAACAAAGATAGGTGAAGTAGCAAAAGCAGGGTCATATTTCATTCTAGCATTCAGAGTTTTCTATTCCAATTTAGCTAATAATTTATTAAGATCAGATCTATCATTGCGAGCAAGAAAATCTCAAGCGGTTTTGTCATCCATAACATAACCCTCAGGAACAAGAGGCAATTCATATTTAGGGGGAGAACCTTCATCATCACTATCTTCAATAATATCAGTTTCAATAATTTCATTCTCTCTAACCCTAGCAAGTTGTTTATCAAGATATTCACCCAATGGCACAGTAGTATCAAGCATGGAAGTAGTTTCATCATAAGCATCATGCATAGTAGAAGTGGCATCATCAATAACATGCGGCATATTAGAATTAATAGTAGAAGCAGGTTTAGGTGTCGCAAGCTTACTCATAATAGAAGGAGAATCTAGTGCAGAGCTAGATGGCAGATCCTTACCTCCCCTCGTGGTTGAGGGATAAATCTTAGTTCTTTCGTCTTTCAAGTTCCTCATAGTGACCAGCAGATATAAATCCCAAGTGACTCAAAGAATAGAGCTATGCTCAAGAACGGGCGCTTTAAAATAGTCTTGATAACCCACAAGTATAGGGGATCGCAACAGTTTTCGGGGGTAGAGTATTCAACCCAAATTTATTGATTCGACACAAGGGGAGCCAAAGAATATTCTCAAGTATTAGCAGTTGAGTTGTCACTACAACAAAATTGAGATACTGTGACGAAAATCCGCGTGACGTTGGTGGACAACGTCACGCAAATAACTAATATGTGACATTTTCGCAGGTGGCATCACTGATAACTGCAAATCGATGACGATAGACGTCACTAAGATGCCTCGACCATAGCGCACACCTAGTTGCCAATTTGTATGACGTTTTGGTATTTTCCGTGACCAACCTACTAGAGTCACCGAATATTACGAATGTGTGATGATCGACTTTTTGTCATGTAATGTTGAGTAGTGGCACCCCCTATAGCTACTTCATGGTTTATTGAGTGGCAAGACCCACACGCCAGTGTTGGTAGTGGGGCCTGCCATATTTTATTTACAGGGAAGCGATGTAATTATTCATTCTATCTAATATAAATAGGTATAGTGGCTAGGGATTGTGTTATATCCTTTTTTACGGCGTGTTCTATCTAACATAAATAGGTAGTTGCTAGGCAAAATTGTTCAACCTGGCTGTACGTGCCCTCATGTTGTTTCGGTCAGTCAAAAAAAATTAGAAAATGAAATAGGAGATTGAACGGAAAATGGGAAAACTTATAAAGCGGTTTCGTTCTATTTGAAAAATAAGGTTTTTACCAACCCTCTCTAAATCGGGCGCTGATGAGCTGAGGTTTCATTCTATCTAAAATAAAAAATAAAGGAAATAGGAGAGTTGATGAAAAAAGTATGGCACCAGAAGTTCGACCCCAAGGGAGTTGACAGTGGGAGTACTTTTTTTGTGGCAACCAGAGCACAATTTACATTGTATTAAAATATATGTATTATTCCCCCACAAAATAAATACTCCGTATGTATTATTATGTTTTGCACCAAGTAACCATCAGATAAAATGTTCCACATATAAACTATAGAAGATAATTAAAAGATAGAACAAGTTATTTTTGGTGAGAAACTAATTGACTGAACACAGGTTTTGTCTTTTTTGCCCACAAAAAATAGGACATATTTTTTGCAATCTAGCAAAAGCATGGAGACGGGAGTACAAATTTGAAGAAAAGAGGGGCAGGGCGTGAAGTCTTTGCGGGGCTAGCAATGTCAGTGACACGTTCTCCTAGCACAAATATCTCCTCCCACAATTTCTAAAAAAAAAATCCTCCCACGATCCACTTCTCTTCTCTGGATACAAAGCCAAATCGCTATATAGCACTAGTAGATTAGACGCTGCCACCACCGTGTTGAAATCTGGATCTGGCAGCACCGGCGTCATCCTCGGCTGCGAGCGACATACCTGGCCACCTCTCCACATTATCCCTCCTTCACTCCAGCGCCTCAAACTCGCCCCCCTTCCTGCAAGTTGCGAAGGCCGCTGACAGGGTGTTCATCTACCTTTGACCTCACAACCGATCTGACCGCCCCGGATGTCATTGCCGCCCGGCCAGATCGCCATGGGACTCGACGCCACCAACGCCTCCACACTTCAGGAGGACCAGACGCCACACGGATCTGGCTGTCACGAACACCGCCACCGCCACACCGTCTTTCTCGCCAGTCCAGATCCACTTTTCCCTTATCTCACTCGTGGTACGGGTGCCAGTCGTAGCAGAGAACTATGAGGCATCGACGATCCAGCCAAGTAAGCCCTATTCCCGCCGCCTCTGGTTCGTCTTTGCCTCCGATTCACAGGATGTCGATCTAACATCATTCCTCTCTACACAGGATAAACAATGCGGCACTCCCTCCATCGGGTTCCAACAACGCACGATAGTTGCGACTCCATCTTCCTCCTCAACCATGTTGTTCCAAAATTTTGGATTGTTACAATCCACACCGTACATGATTCTGCATTGTTTCGTGTGTGCCAAAGTGCTACATAGGCGACAAGTTTGTTCCCTGTGTGATTACCCCTCATTAGCCAATCGATGATTGTTTTGCAGGTGGAGTAACGCTCATGCCAGAATCGAGCATAATCTGAAACAGTTGTCATTCTCTCTAAATGTAATAGGTACCAGTGAAATTGCTCACCTCCCCTCTCTGTCTTCCCACTGTAAATAAACCAAAATTGCTCTTGCTCGCAAGTAATGGATCTCCATGGATTTATATATGTGCTGATAGTTGTAATGTGTCTATAAGTATGTTAGGCGCACATGCACGATATAGCAAGTCACTACTAGCCTTATAATCACAGCATGCCCTCTTCTTTTGATCTGTTTACGAGTTTGTGCTAAATTTTAATCCTATGCTAGCTTTTGACAGGATAATATGCAAGTGACTTTTCAAGAAAACCGCGATGGACAAAGAAGCGTTACAACAACTTTAGTCGCCTTCAAGAAATTAGGAGAAGAGACGACAAAAAAATGTTCCTTCCTTTGATGAAGACGGAAGCTATACAAATATGTTTGGGGGCAAGACAACTCATTTGTTAATTTAGTCCTTATTGCCGATGCTACTTGTTTCATCAAGTTTCTATGTAACTTGTGTTATTTTGATCTATGTAGCATGTGAACTATGATTCTGTTTCTAATAAAAATTATGATGGTGATGTGTGTTGTGAAATAGGCGAGATTAATTGCCCGCCATATATCAAGTAAAAGTAGTATGTGTGGACAATCGAAAGATGGATATAAAAATTTAAAATAATTGGCGAAAAATGGATATTGCCCAACAAAATGCCCAATAAAAATTGAGTACTGCATCAAACGATATTGGGCTGCAAATTGGCCATGGCCGAGAAAATGGATATAAAATTAAATCAACCAAATTATCGGGCTCGGCCCATTTAGAAATATAATGTGTATTGGGCCATCGAAAATCCAGTGACGTTGAACGTCACTGAAGGTCCCATATTGAGTGACGTTTTGTGCGCGCGCCGTCACTAGCAGTAATCTGTGACGGGGATTCCGTGACAATGCTCGTGACACACGTAAAATGTCATGCATGGGTATTTTGTGACGTTTATGGATGTTTCATGACATTTTTTAGCTCGTCATAGTAGGCTCGATCTCTTGTAGTGTGTCAATTCAACCACACCTGGATAACTTAATATCTGCAGCAAAGTATTTAGTAGCAAAGTAGTATGGAAGTAACGGTAACTGTAGCAAAAGTAACAGTAGCACTTTTGTAGTAATTGTAACAGTGGCAACGGTAAAGTAAATAAGCAAAGCACAATATGTGAAAAGCTCGTAAGCATTGATCAGTGATGCATAATTATGTCGGATGCGATTCCTCATGTAATAGTTATAACATAGGGTGACATAGAACTAGCTCTAGTTCATCAATGTAATGTAGGCATGTATTCCAAATATAGTCATACGTGTTTATGGAAAGAACTTGCATGACATCTTTTGTCCTACCCTCCCGTGGCAGCGGGGTCCTAATGGAAACTAAGGGATATTAAGGCCTCCTTTTAATAGAGTACCGGACCAAAGCATTAACACATAGTGAATACATAAACTCCTCAAACTACGGTCATCACCAAGAAGTATCTCGATTATTGTCACTTCGGGGTTGTCGGATCATAACACATAATAGGTGACTATAGACTTGCAAGATAGGATCAAGAACTCACATATATTCATGAAAACATAATAGGTTCAGATCTGAAATCATGGCACTCGGGCCCTAGTGACAAGCATTAAGCATAGCAAAGTCATTGCAACATCTATCTCAGAACATAGTGGATACTAGGGATCAAACCCTAACAGAACTAACTTTATTACATGGTAAATCTCATCCAACCCATCACCGTCCAGCAAGCCTACGATGGAATTACTCATGCTTGGTGGTGAGCATCATGAAATTGGTGATGGAGGACGGTTGATGATGACGACAGCGAAGAACCACCCTCTCCGGAGCCTCGAACGGACTCCAGATCAGCCCTCCCGAGAGAGATTAGGGCTTGGCAGTGGCTCTGTATCGTTAAGTGCGATGAAACTTTCTATCTGAATTTTTTCTCTACGAAAGCAAATATATGGAGTTGGAGTTGAGGTCGGTGGACGTCCAGGGGGGCCCACGAGGCAGGGGGCGCGCCCTAGGGGAGTGGGCGCGGCCCCCCACCCTCGTGGACTAGGTGTGGGGCCTCTGACGCTGATTCTTTTGCCAGTATTTTTTATTAAATCTGAAAAGTTGCCCCGTGGATTTTCAGGTCATTCCGAGAAATTTTATTTCTGCACAAAAATAACACCATGGCAGTTCGGCTGAAAAGAGCGTCAGTCCGGGTTAGTTCCATTCAAATCATGCAAGTTAGAGTCCAAAACAAGGGCAAAAGTGTTTGGAAAAGTAGATACGACGGAGACGTATCATGTATCACACTTCATTTTCCTGTGCTCAATATTCATTTTCGGTGGCAAACTATTATGGGCTAGTCTCCATACAAATTGGTAAATTTTTGGTTGACATGGAACTTCCCAAATCTTGCTCCATTGGAGAGTCTGTTCTGCATGGTGTGATGCAAGCTCATTAGCCACTTGAACCCTTACACAGTTTGGTAACTCCTCAGGCCAAATCTGCCTTGGACTATGCTTGTGAGCACCATAAGCTGACATAGGATGCACTGCTCTATTACATTCGGGTGGGCTAAACACCACATCTACTAAACTGAAGTTCATGCGCAGAAAGGCATGCAAGTCTTTGTAGAGGATTCCTTCTGGTGCTCGGTCCAAATTAAAACTTTGGAGGGCTCGTACCAATGTCTGGCAATCAAATTCAACTTGGATCTGCATCATTCCCCAATCCGACACTGCCCGAATTGTTGTGCAGCAAGCTTCAACTTTTGTTTGTGCTGCAGTGGCCACATATGCCAAACTCCCCGCCCCAGAACCTTGGACTGCACCTGTACTATCTCGTATCACAAAGCCCCATCCCCCACTACATGATTTTGTATGATAAGCCTCATCTATGTTAATCTTAAGAACCTTTGAAGCTTTTTTGGTCGGAACTTTGAAGCTTTAGTTTTTTAGTTCATCAAACGAAATATCATTCGATTTTATGTAATAGTTATCCTAGTTTAAATGAACATCGTCCAGTTTGTTTGAGTTTGAATAAAATTTGATCAATTTTGTTAAAATTCATTTGAAATGTAAACGGACATAGGCAGCTCATTTGGTTCATCATGATTGGAGATTGCACGGGAGCTCACATCATATCCTTTACCCCTCTTAATTCCTAAGCAACACCCTAGCATTTTACTATCAACACCCTAAGTCCTTTGTTTTGCTACAAAGAAGGTCAAACATTTTGCAGTCAACACCCTAAATTCTTTGTTTTGTTACAAACAAGGCCAAAATTTTGACAAGTCATGGTAATCCTAGCTAGAAACGGCAGCATAACACGTTGGGGGGAAGAAATGACTGCCATTTTGCATTCCACTTGAAAGAAAAACACTACATGCCATTACAATGATTCTGCCATCAGCTTGCCTCCTAATGCAGCTATACAACCAAGTCATCCGTAATCACTCAGCAACAATACATCTAGACAACCTGCCTCGCTTCCCTCAATTTTTTTTACAATCTCTACCCTTGTTAAGAATTTTGATATACATCCGACGAAGCCTTCATCATGTTAAGGATGCGCCTTGCTTCTGTAGCCAGCAAGATGTACCACATGGTCAGCACCCAACCTCCTAGTGACGTCTCTGCCTTGACCTGGAACCTTTCTAGTCGCAAAAAAATCACTTAAAGTCAGTAGGACTATCTTCCCTTGCCTTCACAACTAGCATGCTCCCGAACTAAAAAGTAAATCCAACACGTGTTAAGAGGTTAGTTTGCACATAAGTAACCAAACGAACTAAAAACAGGCCAATTATTGATGACACTGTGTCAAGCCAAGAAAAAAAAGTATGCACACTGTTGTTCTTGGCCTACTTTGTTCCAATAAAAAGATGCATGAATTCGTGGTTGAAGAGCAATATGGTGATCAAAACTGAAACTTAATTAGTATATATAAGTGCAAGTGATCGCAAAAGTGAGTTGACAAGTTCGTAAATGATATTGTTTCTTCATGGAATATTGGTAGATAGGCACTACTTGCCCAATGATTTTTAATTTATTTATTTATATTTATATATGCTCGGCATGCTACGATGATACTCGTGTAGCTCAATGACCACATAACCACGGACTTTATTATTGGAAACCATATCATTAAATTGTAAGAATCCTTAAAAAAGGAATTTCTAAGACATCAGATTGTCCCAGTTACAAGGGAATGAGTCCTCCCCACACATGGGTCTCGTGGCTTATAGCCCTTACAGCTGGAGCAGGTAAAAGGTAAGAAAAACTACAGTGAAGAAGAAATGAGTCGGCGATCAATAGCGACTACTGGAAGCTTGGTGAACGTCCGATGGAAGATCCACGGCAGCCGCTGTGATGGCTGGACAACCGTCCGATGGCAGATCGAGGGGAGACAGCAAGGGAGGAGGAGGAAAGGGGAGGGGCAGCGGCGGCTAGGGTTCTGCCTGAGCCGCCCCCTGAGTGACGCGGGCATCTCTCTGTTTCATGTAATGGATGATAGTGTTATTATTATGTTCTCGGAACCTATGGAATACGAACCATGTCTTACCGGGTTGGATATGGCTGGGGGCAAGAGGGGTGCGACAAGCTGCAATTTCAATTTTCTTGGGTCATATGTAATGCTTTGGAGTCAACACCCTAAATTCTTTGTTTTGTTCCAAACAAGGCCAAACATATTGTAGTCAACACCCTAATTCTTTGTTTTGTTACAAACAAGGCCAAAAAAATTACAAGTCGTGCTAATCCTTGCTAGAAATTTCGGCAGCACAACGTGTTGGAGGGAAGAAATGTGTGCCATTTTGCATTTCACATGAAAGGAAAACACTACATGCCTCCTAATGCAGCTATACAACCAAGTCATCTGTAATCACTCAACAACTATACATCTACAGAACCTGCCTCACTTCCCTCAAAAAAATATTTACACCATCTACCCTTGTTATGATTTTGGATATGCATTTGACGAAGCCTTCATCATGCTTAGGAAGTGCCTTGCTCCTGCAGCCATCAAGATGTAACACATGGTCAGTGTCCAACCTCCTGGTGATGCCTCTACCTTGACCCGAAAACCTTTCTCCTCGCAAAAAAAACTTGGCTTAAATTCAGTAGGGCTATCTTCTCTTGGCTTCACAACTAGCTTTCTTCCCAACTAAAAAGTAAATTCAACATGTGTTAAGTGGTTAGTTTGCACATAAGTAACTAAACAAACTAAAAACATGCCAGATTATTGATGACAATGTGTCAAGCCAAGACAAAAAATATGCACACTATTGTTCTTGGCATGCTTTGTTCCAATAAAAACTTGCATGAATACATGGTTGAAGAGCAATATGGTGATCAAAATTGGAACTTAATTAGTATATATGGGTGCAAGTGATAGCAAAAGTGAGCTGACAAGGTCGTAAATGATATTGTTTCTTTATGGAATTTTGGTAGATGGGCACTACTTGCTCGACAAGTGTATCATGTTCATATAGATGATGTATAGAACTCTGAAAAGTTATATAACATATATAGATATGTACCTACCAAACATCATATGCAATATTGAGAATGAACATTGGGGTGCAAATGCCTTTTGTGACTTCCCATGGAAAAATGCACTGGCAGGAACAGAGTAGAGTAGCAATTAGCATGTAGCTAGAGGTTGTGAGAGCACATTGATGGATCTACGCAATAGACCTTCCATAGAAGAAACTGTCAACATGCTTGGCAGCCTTTTGCAGATATCCTCTAGCAGCCTTCTCAGTCTGCAACATCGGCGGATAAACTTCACTTTCGATCCAAAAAGGTTGACGTCCACCTAGCTTTACCTAGTAAACAACACACATGACACTATTACCTTTCAGACTCGTAGACAACACATATGACTATATTACAAAGCTACCATCTCACAATAATGCACAAACACAAGAAGCCGCTACCACCGTACATGGATGATTGTATGAAGAACAACACACCATGACAAACTTGACAATGCTGACCAAGCTTCCATGGCCATGTTCCTTGACACCATTGGCCATCAGGTGCAACAGGACAAAGTTGTGGTTGCTTGCGGATCGCTAGATGAAACTATCCCTGATCAGGTAAATTCAATTGAGACCACACTATATTCCTAAATTGTACTAGTTAATATTTGCATTGTCTTAAATTTTTAGTGTCGTTTCCATGGGGATGGTATGTTCTTACTCACTTCATATTCCTTTCTACCGGGCTATCAGAAATTTCTCTAACTTGGGTTGGTCTCTTTTCGTATGGTTTAGATCATAGAAGGTCAAAATTACTTTTGGGGGGCGGGGGGTGTGCCGTCCATAGATGTCCATTCAACAAAGCCATGATGATGCTTGCTAATTGTCGAGGCCATCGATGGTTCAGCTCTATGTTTTGATTTCCCATCATTGAAATACAGGATCTTGTCGAGCAATTCAGAATTACCAAACATAGTTTGCCAACTTTTGTGATCGATATAGTCCGGTACGTCGTCAATGACAGTCAGGTTGGTTCACCTAATAATTTTGTTTAAGCATGGAGGCATGTTCTTCATTTCAATTATTTAACAGAATATTTTTTGTCTTAACAAGCATCTATGTAATCGGGCTCAGCCTACCTTATTGGTTCCTTTTAAAAAAATGTATTTGGTTGATGATGCTCTGGATATGATGTCTATCATAATTACTTTGTTGAGAGATATTGATAACACTACTTTATTGGTGAGCACTCGCTTGTTTCAGTTTTTTTCTACTTTTGAGACTTAGTTACAATGGTCAACAGGCAGCTTGGGGAGCATTTTGAAGAGTTGTTGGCTCAGTTCAAAGGAACAACTCCATAGACATATGAAATTAGGGGAGCATTTTCAAGAGTTGTTGGCTCTGTTCAAAGGAACAACTCCCTACACATATAAAATTAGCGTATGCCGCTGCCTCTACAACCAGAGATAAAGAACATATGAGGAAAAAGGTGCTACTTTGTACTTTTACATTGACATTTATAGTGTTGCATATGTGGCGATACTTCTCACTTCCTTCGTCGGAAAAAATGGTTCTGCAGTTTTTTCCAGAAGTTCTCCACAGTTACATATGTGTTGTCTGAGATTTTAACACTATGGATTCAATTTTAGGGTGTGCCTTTTGTCGTACCTGGATTATGTCCTCCTGACGCAAATCTGTTGTGTGGTCATAAGCTTGAACTTGAATACAGAGCCTGATCCTGGAATATATTATTGAATTTTGTAGTTAAATGCATACAAGAACTTATGGAAAATAAACTAACAAATCCTATAGCACTTACTTCAATTCACACAACCTGCGTAGCCAATTTAAAAGCTAACACTTTAAGCATATTTGACCCAAAACAAGTCATATTACTTTATATTTTAGTTGCCACCTTGTAACTCACACTTCGTTTGATTACGACTACATGGAACAAACCGAGAACAGGCAGAGACATGCTCTATGATATTGATACAAATCATCATGCCTCTAAACATTGTGAATTTGCATGGTTACCTGTTTACTCCTGCATGCTGGGCTATAATTTTTGGTACATATAGTTATATAGATTTATTGCTCTAATATATGTTTTCTTTTGAGTGTAGGCCTATTATACGCATACTGGGGAACCGATTTCCATGACAAGTTAACTCAGCTATCCTATCAACCCTGACTATTATCATTGCAGGAGGCGGGCTTGCACTTAAGCCCTTCCTTCCACAATTCAAACAACGTGTTAAATGTCTACAAGATAGCACTAGGTTGGCATTGAAGATAGGAGTTCTGTGATTTAGCTACAACAAGTACTAATCATGTCAGCCCGAACCACACAAACCTTAAATGTACTGATTAAACAAAGCAGAATGCCATATGCTGCCATGTGTTTAAACATCGCATTAATTAAGGACAGTATAACCGCACCTAATCTCTGCCCTCACAGCGATTTGGGTTTTCGCCGTCCGTTTAGCTGATCTGGGCGTTTGTATCCGCTGGATGATTGTCAGGCGCTGCTTTCGTGTAAACTGCCATAACGTGGGCTTGCTGTCCGCAGGGCAGCTACTCCGGTTGCAGATTTGGACTCCTCTGGTTGATTGGGCCTAGCACGGCCCATCTGCGATGCGCTCCAATACGCAGCGACAAACGGATCACCAATGAAAAGGACTAAAAAAGATCCCCTCTAGTTATGGTTTTTCCTCCTCCCAGCGGCGCTTTGGCATCGATGTGGAGATCGCGATCCCCTACGCCTATCCACCACCAATCGCCATCGTCTATGGATGGATGGCTGGTGTGGTCGAAGGGAGGCCGGCTTAGGGAACCTCCTGCCCATGGAACCTGTGTTTTCTCAGGCAAGAGATCCAACGATGGGCTTGACGTCTGTGTCTGATGCGGCACGAGCGAGATGGAAGCGATGATGAAGGAACTGGGACTGAAAGAGGATGATTTGGTTGACGTTATGGTAGGAGATGGCGATATCGTAGAGGATGCTGCTCGGTGGTTTGCCATAGCTCGCGTGAACACGGACAAACAGTATAGCCAGTATTGGTTCTATCGCAATATGCGTGTTGCCTGGGATCCTGCGAAAGAGGTAAAATTTCGCCTGCTAGAAGAAAACCTATACACCCTGCAATTCTCCTGCCTCGGTGACTGGGAAAGAGTAATGGAAGACGGACTATGGACATTCAAGGATAAGGCTGTCGTCATAGATCCATATGATGGAATCACCAGACCATTGGTGATAGACTTGACTAAAACTGAGATGTGGATCCAAATTCATGACCTATCAGAGCTCTTCTTTGGCCTGATCAAGTCTCTGGCTGCTACTGTAGGAGATTTCATCAATGCTGAACCGGGAAATTTTTTCAGGGTCAGAATCAAAGTGGATGTCACAAAACCCCTAAAGAACGCGGTTTCTTTGGTGGTAAAGAGGAAGAGGGAGATCTTTAGGGTGAAGTACGAGAGGCTACCCGACTGGTGTGCCGTCTGTGGCATGCTAGGGCACTTGTACAAAGAGTGCGGCAATGGGATCCACCCCCCATCGGTGCTAGTGTTCAAGAACCTTCAAGCTGACTGGTTCAAAGGGCCAGGTCGTGGCCCAGGAGCGGGAAGCTCAGCAGGTGGACGCAGAGGCAGAGGCCAATCTGGCCGAGGTGCAGGCCGTGGGAAGAGTCAGGCGGGTGGCCCAGAGTGGATGGAGCAGGATGAATTCAACCTTAAACCAGATGATGCTCTAATGAGAGATGCTGAAGGTAATAGGAAACGGGGATCGGTGCAAGTGAACATGGGAGAACCTATTTTACCGGACAATGCAGCAACAATAATGTTGGGGGTTGGGTGCGACATATGCCAACGGATGGCTTATCATGGTGGGGGCGAGTAGAACGTCGTCGGTGCCTGGAAACGGGATGAGGCGAAGACATGCACGCCGGCGGATCTTACCCAGCTTCAGGGCTCTCCGAGGAGATAACACCCCTACTGCTGCTCTGCGGGGTCTCCGCATGATCACTAAGGCAAAGTGGCTACAATGGTGCTCCTGGAGCTGTATCGGGAGGCAGGAGAGGGCCAGGCTAGCTCTCTCCTTCCTATGCTATCTGGTCTATCTCTATCAAGGTCCGAACCCTTTGCATGGGTGCCCCGAGGGGTTTATATAGGCCTACCCCCCGGGGGTACAATGGTAATTCGGCTGGGCGCGGGTCCCAGCCGTCTGTCTCTCAGATCGCCGTCCTTCCCGCCGGCTTCTGGGGCCCGCCGACTGGTGGGTCCAGCGGACGAGCTTGGCACTGTAGCAGCACTCATGATGACGCAGGCTTGGTCATTGGGTCGTGGCAACAGTGCCGCCGTCTTTCGGGCGATCACTGTCGCCATTCCCCATCCTATCTGGTTAATGGCTCGTGGGGCCCTGGGGAGGAGCCGGCCGACTCCCACAGGTTCGTCTTCGGGGCGCTCAGGCCGCCTTCAGTCTGCCCACTGACAGGCGGCCCCGCGGTCTTCGGGTCGTACAAGCCGGCGTCGTGGGCACAGTGCATTGCGCACTGTGGCTGAGGTCAGGGCAGGCATGGCAACAGTGTCGCGCCTCACCGGAGATCTTCTAGCGATACGGCTCACTGTAGCCATGCCGGTCCTTCGTAAGCAGGGGGGAACGGCCACGCCATGGCCGTACCCCGTGTCGCACTTCGTGGCGAGGGAGGAGTCACGGGCTGACTCCCATAGTCGGCCTTTCTAGAGGTCTCCAGCTTGGAGTCGGCTTATCTCGGAGTCGCCGTCTGGGACTCGGCTTATCTCGGAGTCGCCGTCTGGGACTCGGCTTATCTCGGAGTCGCCGTCTGGGACTCGACTTATCTTGGAGTCGGCTCCTGGGACTCGGCCTGAGGGGCGCGGCCTGCCCCAATGTCTTGAAAGGTCCTGGGACTTAGGTTAGCCTACCCGTGGCCCAATACTCCGACAGTAGTCCCCGAAGCTGGGGAAGCCCTGCGAGCGCTGCATTGTGGGGCTTCAACAGCTTCAACCTCCCGGAGCAGCACTCGAACTTCGCCACCGCCTTCTTGGGCCGATCGCTGAGAGTTTGATGCTTTCTAGCGAGGAGCCGCAGCTTGAAAGTCGCGGCGGGAAACCAGGCGGCGTGCCGGATACGCTTCCTTGCAGTCATCGGGGCGGTCCTATCTCGCGATGCCACGTGGAGAGGACAGCCTGCCCACCCACGTGCGCGACGGGACGGGCCGTCAGGCGGGCCCGCCACCATCGTGCCTCGGCATACGAACGGATCTGTTGTGGCCGTGGATTTGTTGGTTTCTACGCTGTTATTCAAGCGGCGAGAATTTCGTGGGTAAATCGTGGGGCGGCGTGGGGCATCGTGCATAGTTAATCCCACGCCCGCCGCCTCGGCTTCTCAGCCCACAGGGCTATAAGTAGGCGGGGGGAGTGGGGCGGCACTGCACGCGCACCCTTCTCCCCCGTTTCCCCGCCTCGTATTGCCTTCTCTCCCTCCTGCCCCCGCCGTCGAGCGAAAGCACTCCTCACCGCAGCGATGAGCTCTTCCTCCGCCGCGGCCCCCGCCGTGCGCTCCGGCGTGTGGGACGGCTCGGAGGTGGAAGAGGAACACATTGAGTTCCTCCGCCAGACACGCCGTCTCCCCAGCGCGGACCTCGTGCGCGCCCGCCCCGCGCCGGAGGGGGAGACTCGACCGGCGCCGGAGGAGGGCGAGCGGGTCATCTTCCGCTCGCACCTCATGCACGGCCTGGGGCTGCCGGCGAGCGGCTTCTTCCGCTCGTTACTGGAGTTCCACAACCTTCAGCCGCACCACCTCACTCCGAACACGGTGGTGCTGCTCTCCGCCTTCGCCACTCTTTGTGAAGGTTTCCTCGGCGTTCTCCCCACCCTCGAGCTGTGGGGAGAATTCTTCTCTTCGAAGCTCGGCACGCAAGTCGCCGGCATTCTGGCTTAGTGCGGCACCTACATCGCGGTGCGGCGCTCGACAGCCGACAACCCCTTTCCTCCCATCTCGCTGATCAAATCGATGAAGATGTGGCAGCGCTCATACTTCTACGTGAAGAACCTCTCCTCCGACGGCGAGTGGGTCAACTTGCCTCCCTACAGCGCCGCCCCCCTGACCGGGAGGCTCCCCAGCTGGTCTCACCGAGCCAAGTCGCTGACTCCCTCCGGGGCCCCCGCCGTAGCGCGACTCCCAGTCTTGCTGCAGTTGGAGGATCTTGTCGGGTCCGACTTGCTGGCCGCCTTCGTGGCGCGCCGAGTTCTCCTGCTTCAAGGCCGGCCTCACCTGATCTGTCAGATGAGCGGCCTCCGAGACCCAAGTCGGATGAGCACCAAGGAGATGCCCCGCAAGGAGGTGGCGAACTTGGTGAACCATATCGCGCACTGCAAGTTTGAGGAGGACTGGCAGTTCGGCAAGGAGCCGTACTCGCGCGACAACCCCCCACCAGTGGTAAGTCGCGTCCCCCTATTGCTTTGTCTTCTTTTGCGGCCGATTCCGGCTTCTGACTCTTGTCGGTTTCTTCTGGGCTAGAACCCCCTCATGGAGCCTGCAGCCGGCGCCACGAGACAGCCCCGCGAGTATGTTCCTCATCGCGCGGACAGCGACGTTGACGACCCCGACTTGGGGGCAGAGGCAATGGAAGCCGACGCCAAAGGCGGGGGAGATGGAATGTATATGGCTTAAGCCCTCGCCACCTTCACGACCGGCTCGACGATGACGCCGACGGGGAAGTCGCCCCGCGCCACCAGCCGAGGGCCGGCTCATCGGGCGCCGGCGCCTCCGCTGGCCTGGCTGGCCAAGGCGGCGCGAAGAGGCATCACGCCGGGCCGAGCGCGCCCGGCGGCAAATTGAAGAAGCTCAAGGGGGCGGCCGCTGCAACCAAACGGGAGGAGGCGGCCGCGAAGGCCAACCGCTTCCGAAGGGAAGTGAGAAGGCCGCCGCTAGTCTCTGCGTAAGTCTTTATGCTTTTTTACTTTTCTTCGTTGAATCTCGTCCGAGTTTTCTTTTATTCTTCTTCAGGGCCCCTCTTTCCCTTGAGAGAGTCGCCGTCCCCTCCGTCATGGGGTCGGCAGAGACGTCCGCCAACACTCGGCGTGTCGATCCCGCCGCTGACCTCCGGGAGGCGAAGGAGCGAAATGCGCAGGAGAAGCGCGACAAGGAGGAGGCCGACCGCCTGGAGAAGGCGCAGGCCGAGAAGGCGGCCGCCAACGCCTAGAAGAGGCTGGAGGATGCCAAAGCCGCCCTTGCGGCGAGACGGCGCGCCGAGGAGGCCGCGCGTCGCCGATCGGCGATGCTCGTCCCCCCATTGTCGTCTGCGCCGCCGCCTCCGGAGTTCACGGGCATTCTCGTGCCGCCACCGCCGCCTCCTCCGCCGTCTGGGAGGCCGCACGACAAACAGCCGGTGGGTCAGTCGGAGCCACCGATCACGGACGAGGCTGAGGCGCGGCTGCTTCTTCAAGTCGTCTCGCCGGTGCGCCGCCGTCTTGAGAGGGCGACCTCGGCGCCGCGACCTTGGGAGACCGGCGCCGCCAGCTCGGCAACCCTGGACGTCGAGGCCTCAAGCGCCACGCCCACTGGGTAGTTGTGCGGAGGCGGCACTGGACCGCTGAACCAAGCGCCTCGACGCCCAGCGGTTACGCTTCTGGGCGACGCCTTCAAGCTTGCACCAGGCGATTCGCCGCATGGACGTCCGTCCGAGTATGTTCCCTCTTATTTTTGATTCTTGTTTTTCTCTATGGGGGCGTGACAGCGCACCCACTGGGTGTAGTCCCCGAGTTCCGAATACTAACTTTGTCTCTATTGACTTATTGCAGGAGTATCATAACCTCCGCGCCACTGCCTTCAACCGCAATGTTGAGGAGTTGAACAAGTGGACCACCGACTTGACGGAAAGCCGGAGTAAGCTCTCTCTCTCTTTTTTCTTCGCGGGGGCACGCATGCGCACCCATGGGCTGTAGTCCCCGAGATTCAGGCTGACTGCTGAGCAGTCGGGCCGGATCTTCCCGGCGATCTTCTTTGCTGACGACTTATTTGTCTTCTTCTTTCGTTCCAGGCACCAACGCCGCCCTTCAGGAGCATCTGGGCGAGGCCAATACCGCCCGGCGTGCCAAGGAGGAGGAGTGCGGCAAGCTCGCCAAAGAGCGCGACCTGCTGGCGGCTCAGCTGGCCGAGCAGAAGGAGCTGCTCAAGAAGGCGCAGGACGAGGCCGAGAGGAGGGAGACTGCTCTCATGGCCGAGTTTGAGAGCGAGCGCTCCTCCTGGACTGACAGGGAGGCGGTGCTGACCGCCGGCTATCACGAAATCGAGGACATCGTTGATGGTAAGTTTCTCTTGTTTCTTCGGGCTTCCGACTATGCGTCGGGCCGACTTCTGATTTTTCGACTTGCTTCTTTTTTGTCTTGGCAGATTACTTCCCTGGTCACTCGCAGGCAGTCCCTCTGGCCATCGAGGCTGCTCGAGAGGCGCGAAGGGCAGATGGTGAGGAGATCGCCGCCAATGCCCCCCAAACCATCGATGAGCAGCTTCTGAGCATTGAAGCCCGTCTTCGTCCAGCTCACCGGCTGCTGCGCCGGCTTCAGCGTGCCGGCGCCTAGGCGGTTGCCGCCCTGTGGCCACACATGCCGGTTCTGCGCACCGCCACTCGGACCGCTGACTGGCTGGAAGTCGCCCCGCCATCTTGAGGCTTGAAGGGCTCGCCCGGCCGGAGCACGCTGGCCTTGAGTTCGCTCAGGCGTTGTATCTGTGGCTAGACTCTGACCGTCTGGCCGCATTCCGGTCAGAGGCCCAAGCCGAGCTGGAGGCCATGGAGGGCGCCCATATCGAGCGTGCGGCGGCCATCGCCAAGTACACGGACACCAATGTCTTCGTGCCCGAGCAGGCTGAAGGCGGTGAGGAAGTGCCGCCAGAGTGGTTCGGGATGGACCCGGAGTATGGAGAGGACTCGGCGGAGGTGATCGCCTCTAGCGCCGAGGAGGAGGACGAGGCGGAGGACGGAGGCAGAGCGAAGGTGCCAGAAGACGGAGCAGGCGGCCAGCCTCAGCTTGACCACGCCTCCAGCAACGAGCCGCGTCGCGAGGAGGCAACTGCTGCCGGAGGCGATCAAACCGAGACCGCCCAGCCGACTGCCCCGGCGCCTGACACCGCCGTCTCCTCCGATCCTCCGATCCTAGATGCCGCCTCCTAGGCTGCCTTTGTTTGTCTGTCTTAGTAATCCTTTGAAAACTTTGTTAGATTCGAACAGTTCCACCCGCGGGGTGTATCTTGAACTTCTATTCGGAGATTCGGCCGAGGGCCTTATGTAAATATTTATCCGATTTCCGTCTTTCCTTGCTTACTGCTCTTTTAGGCTTTTCCCTTTGCCGCCTTCCTTTAGTTGTTGCCTTGCCAGTTTGGACAGCCGCTCTGCGGACTGTCGCTGAGTCAAGTGTTTGGCTACTTCGGGAAGGCAAGTACTTGGTCGTTTAGAGTTTTTTAGCAAGTTGACTAGAAAGCGGCAGGCCGACTACTCAAAAGTCGGCTTTCTGCTTCAAAAATGCTGGAGGCCGTCTTACGCTATGTTCGTGCTTTTAGGTCCTTAGCCATTTTCGTGTGGGCGCCCGTTCTTCCTCACTCCTGCCCGCCTCACAGTCGCTCTGCGAGCTGCGGCTTTGGTAGGAGGCGGATTGGGCACCGCGCACTACTTGTCCGACTGCAGGAAGCTCCTCATAGCGCAAGGCGGCGAGTCCCCGGGCCGACTAGTCCGGCCCGGTGCAAAGCGGTTTGCAATGAAAGTAATGTGCTCGAAGGCATAACTCTTATCATATAGATAACACAAAAAGGGCAGTCCCCGAGCTCGTATCGGGGGGCCCAAGGTCTTAGTACTTTAATACAAAGGGGGTAGTGGGATACATACTCCATCAACTGTAAAATCTTTGAAGAAGATTTGCATTCCACGGGCGCCTGCTTTTGCCGAGTCGCCCTTTTGCGCGCCGAGGCTTCGGGCGCCGATTAGGTAGTAGGAGCCGCTGCCAAGATTTTGTCGATGATAAAGGGCCTTCCCAAGGTGCCGATAACTTTTGTGCTGGCCGGTTGTTCTTCTCAATTAGCCGAAGCACAAGGCCGCCCTCTTGAAACGATCTCGGCTTGACCTTTCGGTTGTAGTGTCGGCGCAGACTCTGCTGATAGATGCCGGACCGGCTGAGTGCCAACAGCCGGCCCTCTTCCAGCAGGTCGATGCCGTCTTGACGTGCTTCTTCGGCTTCCTCTTCGGTGTACATGGTGACTCGTGGAGAGTCGAATTCTATGTCCGTCGGGATGACGGCTTCGGCACCGTAGACGAGGAATAAAGGCGTGAAGCCGGTTGACTTGTTTGGAGTCGTGCGCAGACTCCAAAGGACGGATGGTAGCTCCTCAACCCAACAGCCGGCCGAACGCTCGAGTGGTTCGACCAGTCGAGGCTTGATGCCGGACAGATGAGGCCGCTTGCTCGCTTCCACCGGCCGCTTGATCATGGATGGGCAACGGACGCTAAGTCCAAATGGATGCCCTACGTCAAGCAGAATGGGCCAAGGCACCTTTGGCAAAGTTTGTGCCGTTGTCGGTGATGATGTTGTGCGGTATGCCATACCGCACCGTGATGTCGGCGATGAAAGTCACCGCAGTCGGACCATCAACTTCTTGATGGGCTTTGCTTCTATCCACTTGGTGAACTTGTCCACCGCAACAAGCAGATGAGTTAGGCCGCCTCGGGCTGTCTTGAATGGTCCCACCATGTCCAGGCCCCAAACTGCGAAGGGCCAGGCAGTGGGGATTGTCTTCAGCGCGGAAGCCGGCTGAAGTGGCTTGGAGCGAAATATCTGGCACCCCTTGCATTTTTGGACTAACTCTTTAGCCTCTTCCAGGGCAGACGGCCAAAATAAACCGTGCCAAAAAGCTTTGGCGACAAGTGCTCTTGAGGCCGCATGGTGGCCGCACTCGCCCTGATGAATGTCTTTGAGGATTGCTTGGCCTTGTTCTGGCTCTACGCAGCGCTGGTAGACACCAGTGACACTGCGCCTGACCAGCTCTCTGTTGACTATGGTGTATGCCGCCGGTGTTGCACTTGCCGAGCCGTGATCTCATCTGCCGGTAGCTCTGCTCACTAGAAACTTAAGGATGGGCTGTGCCCACGAGGGTGCTGCTATTTCTTCAACCGCTACCACAAAGAACTTGGAAAAGGGTGGCTGGGTTGGGAGGCGGCGGGCTGGAATCGCAACCGCTTGTCGGATTGACGGAGTCCTCGGCCGACCGGGCGAGTCCCCGGCCGGCTCAAGTCCCCGGCCGATTTCGACCGTGATTTTCTTGGGGCCGCTCACTGGGCCTCGAGTCGGATCTCGACTTCTTCCGAGGAGCCGCACAAAGATGGAGTCCGACTCGTGAAGGCTTGATAGACGGCTTGAGGAGGCGCCAAGAGCGACGCCGAATGTATTGCTTGCCGGTGAGCCGACTCGCGCTAAGGCGCTCGCTTGATCATTGTCATTCCTTGGCACGTGAAGGAACTCGCACCTCAAGTATCCGCTGAGTTGCTGCACCAGGAAATGGTAGCTCGCCATGTTTGCGCTCTTTGGCATCCCAATCGCTAGATGACTGCCGACCACTAAGTCGGAGTCGCCATAGCACGTGATCCGCGAATGCCGAAGTTCTTGGCAAGCCGAGCCCGTGAATGAGCGCTCAGATTCGGGCGAGGTTGTTGGAGGCGCGGCGGATCTGCAAAGACATACTTGAGCTTGTCGCTTTAGGTAGGTGAGGACGACGCCGCTCCTGCACCGTGCGCATCTTGGAGCCGTTAAATGCATCCGCCAATGGTGGAGTCGGCATTTGCAAGTATCGGTCTTGGCCCACCGACGAGGAAGTCGGCGTGGCTTGGGACTTGATGGCGGTGCGGGGCAGGTAGTAGATGGTGTAAGGGGCCGATCTATGGCCCATTTGGCTACTCGCCGAGGCGCCTCGGCCTAATGATCTCGCCAAAGGAGCGTGCAAACCACAGTGATTGGGTGCTCTTGAAAGTAAGGTTTCAGCTTTCTTATGCGGCAAAATGCACGCCAGAGCACATCTTCCGGTAGTGGGGTAGTTCTGCTTGGAGGTCGACAAGACTCGCCAGTAATATACCGGTCTCGGACAGGAGCGCTTTGCCTTCCTCTTTGCGCTCGACTACGATGATCAGGCTCGACTACCCGCCGTGGCGGCGATGTATGGATCATGGGCTCTTTAGGAGTCGGAGCCGCCAAAGACAGGGGAGAAGTCAACATCTTCTTCACCGAGAAATGCTTCATCCGCTTTGTGCTTCCACTCAAAAAGGTGGTCTTCTTCATCAATTGATACAAGGGCGTAGCCGCCAACCGATCGATGAATCGGCCGATGGACGCCAAGCACCGTGAACTTCGACATCTAATACCGGTTGGGTACCTCCATCCTCTCGATGGCCTTGATCTTCACAATGTTGCACTCGATGCCGCGTTCGGAGACCAGGAAGACGAGGAGCTGGCCGGCTGGTACTCCAAAAACACACTTCTCTGGGTTGAGCTTGATCTAGAATCGGCGCAGGTTCTCAAAGGTCTCCTTGAGGTCTTCTAGCAGCGTCCCAAGCTTTTCCGTCTTCACCACCACATCATCTACGAGACGCATGCTCTCGCCGAGTTGCTTGAGGAGGCACTTCGCATGCAACACCGAAAGGTGGCGCCGCATTCCTCGTCAACGCCATCGCTGCAGCGTAAGACTCCAAATGGCGTGATGAAAGCGGTCTTCACTGTCTCGCGGGTTCAAATTTTGATCCGTGATATTCTCAATATGCATCTAAGAAACTCAGCAGCTCGCATCCGGCTGTGGAGTCTATCACCTGATCGATTCTTGGCAGGGCAAACAGATCCTTTGGGCAGGCTTTGTTGAGGCTTGTGTAGTCAATACACATCCGCCACTGTTTGTTCTTCTTCAACACCAGAGCTGGGTTAGCTAGCCACTCTGGGAAAAATACTTCCATGATGAAGCCGGCTGCCAGGAGCCGGGCTATCTCTTCTCCAACAACTCTTCTTTTCTCTTCTGATAGGCGGCGCAAGGGCTGCCTGACGGGTTTTACATCTGGCCTGATGTGTAGCTTGTGCTCGGCGAATTCCGTCGGGACACCAGGCATGTCCTTGGGGGACCATGCAAAGATGTCGCGATTCTCACGGAGGAAATCGACGAGCTCGCCTTCCTATTTGCTGTCAAGGCCTATGCCCATGACAACAGACTGGGTGCTCCGGTCCAAGGGTATCTTCTGGTTTCTTTGGCGGCTTGAATGATCCTTCGCTTCCGACTCTTCGGTCAGCGATAATTCAGCTGCTTTCCCGCCATCGCCACGACCCGGTCAAGGAGCCGCTTCACCGCGATCACTGTGGACTCGCCCACCGATCGCTTTCGCCACAAGAAGCGGACGACTTCTCGTAGTCGCCGGCTACGGTCAATTCCTTGAACTCGCATCTTCATCTTGAGGTAGGCGAAAAGCGGAACCGCCATGAACTTGGCCAAGGCAGGTCGGCCAAGAAATGCGTGGTACAAGCTTTCCAGGTCCACTACTTCAAATCAGACTGGCTCTCGCGGAAATGATCTTTGTCTCCGAAGAGGACGCCTATCGTGATCTTGCCGATTGGTGAGCAGAAAGGCCTGCACGATACCATGGAACACCGTCCGGCTGCTCAAGTTGTCTTCGCTGATTCCTAATTTCTCCATTGTATCCTTGTACAGATGTTGATATCGCTGCCTCTCGCTCATTAGTACTGTGGAGAAGCGGGCGCCCGCCTATCGCTGGCTGTGGTGGCACCTAGGACCAGGCATAGGAACCCGGATTCGCATCACCTCGGGTGATCCGCTCTACTCCAACTGATAGGCCTCTCGGACCAATGCATGAACTCCGGAGTGTTTGTTGCCACTGCATTTACTTCTTGCTGCTGCCGGCGCTTGCTGCACCGATCATCTGCTACACTGGTGAACACCACGTAAGCTCCATGCTCTTCTGGGTACTCATCTTGCACCGTGCCGACCGCCGAGCAGCAGCCGGCCGGGGGGTGGCGGCGGCGGCTCAAAGAGCAGCGGAGGAATGAGGCCGTCTCCCTTGACGATTCTGGTGAGCCAGTGGCACTTTTGGGTGGTATGGTTTGACGGCTTCGCGCCACTGTGGAACTTGCAGGGGCCATCCAAAGTTCTCCATAGGAGAAGGCCGGCAACCAATTGATTTGCCGCCTTTACGCTTGGCCGGAGGCTGCCCTCCGCCGTTGATCTTCAATCGTTGCGACACCGCCGATCGCTGGAAGTCAGCTGTTGGTCCTGCGCTTGTTGTTGTTCTCGTTGTTGTCGCTAACTGGTGTCTCCAAATGAGTCCCGGAGCCCGAGGAGTCACCTTGCCACCGCATTGACTTGAATCTCCGCCTTCATGGATGAGTCGGCCGTGGCGCATTTGTCCGCTATGACTAGCGCTTGTCGAGGGTTTCGCCTGCCGCAGAGGAGCTCAGAAGTTGAGGAGGGTGCCTTCTCGGCACCCGGCTATGAAGTACTCGATAGCATGTACCTCGTGCATGCTCTCGCAGGAGTTCCGAAGCTCGCCCCAGCGCGTGAGATAGTCGTGCATTGACTCATCAGGGCCTTGCACGCACAAGGAGAGCTGGCGCGGCTTGGGAGGTCGCTTGTACGTGCTCGTGAAGTTGCAGATGAAGGCTTCGGTGAAGTCGACCCAGTTGTTGATGCTGCGGGGCTTCAGACTGAACAACCATGTCCGGGCCGTACCCTGGAGCATGAGGGGAACGTACTTCATGGCAACCCGCTTGTTGCCGTTCGCTATGCTGACGGCTGTGGAATAGTCTATCAGCCAGTCCTCCGGCTTCACGGAGCCGGTATACTTGGGTGTGTCTCGGGGGAGCGTGAACCCTTTGGGGAAGGGCTCGTCCCGGATGCGGTGCCCGAAGCAAGGCGGACCCAGCTCGTCTTCTTCTTCCAGCGCCAGGGACCGGTGGAGTCGGCTGATCCGATGGCAGGCGTCATTCTCTCCGACTCCCTCTCGACGGCCGAGGTGGCCACCGAGAGTCAGATGCTCAATAGGCGGCGGGGAAACTCGCCGTTCTCTTCTCGGCGGGGGAGGCAGGTAGTCGTCCCGCCGCTCTACTGATCTTGGTCGCGCTCAATGGTGATGTGAGTCCGACTGCGACTCACAGCTGGCTCCTTCTCTTTCCTTCCGCGGACTCCGCCAGTCGGCGTCCAGGAGGTCACGCCTTGATCTCGGCGGGAAGGCAAGTCGTCTTCGGTTGCTGCAGCGCGTCCGCATGGCCGCCGGCGCGCGCTTCGCAATGACCGCTGCGAGGAGCTGCTGACTCGCCCGCCATCAAACGGCGCTTCGCCTCGGTTCTTTCACCACAATTGCCGCTGGGCGGCGCGGATGTTCTCCGCAGGGTGGCGATACGGGCGCTTTGGTTCAACAAGTCGGCGATGGCTATGTGCGCTGCCGTCATCGCGCTTAGACGGCTCGCCCCAATTGAGCCGGGCGAGCGCCTACGCAGCGATCCATCTCGCGTTGGTATGCTTCGGCAGCGCCATGCTCGCCAGCCTCTTGCCGCCTCGGCGATTTGAAGGCGGCGTGTCTCCAGCGCTTCGGCGTCCGCGTCCTCTGGAATGGGCGCCGTTAGGTCTTGCAGGCCGCAGCAAGCGGGTCTCGAACTTCTTCGCCGGGCGCCGTCATGACTGATGACGAGCACCTCAGAATAGCGCTCCGGCTACTCTCTCGTGAGGAAGCGGCTCGTCAGACCACCACCACGCTGGTGGGGAAAGTGTCGTTTAAACGGCGCTGAATCGACCAAAGATCGGGTCGGTGGAGCCTATGGACTCCAGGTCCACGGCAGGCTCGCCGGCAACGTGGAGTTGGTCGAGGAGTGTGACGCCCAGATAGTTAGGCTACAGTAAAACCCTGCTAATGATGCCATGTCACCCTTGTCACTGTTGCTAAACACATGTTATATCGAAACGTTTCAAAATCAAATTTGGATTTAGGTAAACAACAAAAGTTTTCAAACAGTAAAACTAAAAATCTCCAAAATGTGTCAAATAAATCATGGATAATACTAGTGGAGAAACCACACTTTTATAAAATGATTAAAGGCTCTAAAGTAATTAAAACAGCAGCTATGACAATTAATTAAATGCCTCCTAAAAATAATAATAATGCAAACTATTTTAATTAGGAGTCAAACTTTGGGGCAGTAGAATAAATTATAACATTGATTTAGGAGTTGTATTTATATTTTATAAAACAGAAATTAAAAGAATAACATAGAAAAGAAAATAGATAAAGAAAAGAAAACAGAAAACAAAGCTAAAAAAAGGAAAGAAAGCAACCCTCCCCATCGGCTCCGCCCAAAGAGGCCACCGCCCACGGGCCAACCCACGAGCCCACGGCCGCCCAACTCCCCCATGGCCCAACCGGCCTCCCCATATCCCCCATCCCCGAAACTCTAACCCACTCCCCGTCGCCCCACACCCCACTCCCCCCACTCCCTCGTCTGGATCTGGATCGGGAGGATCCCGATCCTCGCCGACCCGCGCCCCTGGCCACTGTCTCGACCTTGCCGGGCGCCAGAGCTCCTCCCCGCCTACTTCCACCTCCCCACCGGCTGCTTCCACGCCGCCTGTCGCCCCCGACGCCTCGAGCCCAGCCGCCTAGTCCCTACTCCCCACCGTGAGCTCCTCCTCTCCTCGCTTTGCTCACCGCGACCGTCTCTGCTCTCAAGACGCTGCGCTTCGCCATGCCCTCGCTGGCGGTACCCGGCTGCGCTGTCCTCACCAAGCCCGCTCCCGCGCCACCACGCCGACGGCCGCAAGACCGGCGCCTCGACGCGCCATGGTCGCGCCTCACGCCTCCTCTCCTCGCTCGACCTCGCAAGACCTCGCCCGAGCTCCTCGCCCCGCACCTACTTCCTCCTTCCTCTGTCTCACATGGCACCACCGCTGCTCGCTTGTCGCTTTGTTCTTTGACGATCGTCCCAAGACCAAGACCAAGACGTGCATGGGCTTGGCCTCGACGGGTGCGCCAGAATCGCGCTTATGGCGCCACCATGGCCTCTCATGGCTCGCCTCGCCCGCCTGACACCATCAGGCGCGCCGGGTGCACCGCCCTGCTCGCTCCCTCGAGCGGCCTCCCTCACCCAACCGGGTCCTAGCGCCCATGGCCGTAACCCGTTTACCCGCTATGGCCCCCTGGCCAAATGACAAGTGTGGGCCCGCCCCTGTGAAACGTTAAAAAGGGAAATAAAATAAAAAAAGAATTAATAAAATAATTAATTAATTAATAATTAGTGAATTAATTAACTTAATTAATCTGGTTTAGTTAACCTAATTAACTACTGTTAATTAGTTAAACAGTAATTAGATTTGTTAAACCCTAATTAGAATAAACAGAGTATGACATGCGGGACCCACACGTCAGGTTGACTGCTGACGTTAGTATGACATCATGCTGATGTCATAAATACATTGTCGAATTAAATTAAATAATTAATTAAATTCCAGAAATTATTAAAATCTTTAGAAAATCATATCTTTTAATCCGTAACTCGGATTAAATTGTTTTGAACATGAAAGTTGCTCAGAACGACGAGACGGATCCGGATACGCAGCCCGTTCATCCGCCACGCGTCCCTGGCATAGTGAACCTGCAACATTTCACCTTCGGTTCATCTCGTCCAAAACACGGAGCACCGGGATACTTTCCTGATGTTTCCCCTTCACCGTATCACCTCATACCGCTGTTAGAACACGCCTAGCTCGCTTGTTGTCTTGTTATGCACTTGCTTGCTATATATTTACTGTTTCTCCCCTCTTCTCTCCGTAGACCCCGTGATTTATCGCCGATGCCCCTGTGGTCGACTACGCCACCGACGAATTCTCCTTCTTGTCTCGAGCAACCGTGCAAGCCCCCCCTTGATCACCAGATATTGCCTATTCTCCTCTATACCGCTTGCATTAGAGTAGTGTAGCATGTTACTGCTTTCCGTTAATCCTATTCTGATGCATAGCCTGACATTGTTGCTACATCTGTTGATACCTTACCCGCAATCCTAAATGCTTAGTATAGGATGCTAGTTTATCATCATTGGCCCTACATTCTTGTCACTGCCTTGCTATATTATTGGGCCGTGATCACTCGGGAGGTGATCACGGGTATATACTATACATACATACATACATACTATATGATGGTGACTAAAGTCGGTCTGCTCAAGAGTACCGCGAGTGATTCACGGATTAGGGCGAAAGGACCTTTGTCCCGACGGCCCTCTCGTGTGGATCTTTGTGGTGGAGCGACAGGCAGGTTGAGACCACCTAGGCGAGAGGTGGGCCCGGCCCCGGTCGGCGTCCGAGTTTGCTTCATAATAACACGCTTAACGAGATCTTGGTATTTGATCCGAGTCCGCCATTTGGTCTATACGCACTAACCATCTACGGGGAGTAGTTATGGGTATCCCGCGCCGTGGTATCACCAAGCCTTCTTGATGTCACGACGAGCGGCGCGCTACGGATTGGATCGAACGCCACTAGGCTAGGTTCGCTTCCGGCCGCCTCGCGAACGCAGTGTGTGCAATGGGCGATGGGCCCGACCCTGCCGCATAGGCTTTAGACCGGCGGTCGACCTCTGTTGTGCCTAGGTGGGGCTGCGACGTGTTGATCTTCCGAGGCCGGGCATGACCCAGGAAAGTGTGTCCGGCCAAATGGGATCGAGCGTGTTGGGTTATGTGGTGCACCCCTGCAGGGAAGTTAATCTATTCGAATAGCCGTGTCCCTCGGTAAAAGGACGACCCGGAGTTGTACCTTGACCTTATGACAACTAGAACCGGATACTTAATAAAACACACCCTTCCAAGTTCCACAGACAACCCGGTGATCGCTTTTCCACAGGGAGACGAGGGGAGGATCGCCGGGTAGGATTATGCTATGCGATGCTACTGGAGATGCTACTTGGAGATGCTACTTGGAGGACTTCAATCTACTCTCTTCTACATGTCAGAAGACGGAGGATGCCGGCGTTTAGTCTTCGATAGGACTAGCTATCCCCCTCTTATTCTGGCATTCTGCAGTTCAGTCCACTGATATGGCCTCCTTACACATATACCCATGCATATGTAGTGTAGTTCCTTGCTTGCGAGTACTTTGGATGAGTACTCATGGTTGCTTTCTCCCCTTTTCCCCCTTTCCTTTCTTTACGGTTGTCGCAACCAGATGTCGGAGCCAGAGCAGACGCCACCGCCAATGACGACTACTACACCGGAGGTGCCTACTACTACGCAGCAGCCCTCGACGACGACTGTGAGTAGTTTAGGAGGGTCCTGTGCAGGAGGCCTCGCCTCTTCGACCAGATCCCGCTTTGTGCTAGCCTTCTTAAGGCAAACTTGTTTAACTTATGTCCAGATTCGAGATATTGTTGCTTCCACGACTCGCCTATGATCGAGCACTTGTATTCGAGCCCTCGAGGCCCCTGGCTTGTATTATGATGCTTGTATGACTTATTTATGTTTTAGAGTTGTGTTGTGATATCTTCCCATGAGTCCCTGATCTTGATCGTACACATTTGCGTGCATGAATAGTGTACGATTGAATCGGGTGCGTCACAAGTTGGTATCAGAGCCGACTGCCTGTAGGAATCCCCCTTTCCAACTCCTTGGCCGAAGTTGAGTCTAGTCGATGAAAATTGTTTTACTAACTTGGCTGTGCGGCCCATGGGCCCACATCACCAAATGGGTGGTATTAGGATCTTTTACTCCTCGATCTTTACTCCAGGATTCTGAACTCTCTTCTATTCGGGTTAAACGATTTTTACTAAAATCTAATTTAGGTTCTCGAAAATACTTTTTCCAGGAGAGCCCCTTCAGTCCAGATGATCGCCGGCTGCACCTGAAGATTTCGAAGATACTCTCTGATTTTCTCTCGAGACCTTGTGCCTGTTGCTTTTCCAATTCCCTTCCACCGAAATATCCCTATGGATAAATACTTACACTTGTCGTGCTTACTTTTATTCCCAGTCGATCTTGTTATTACAAGATACACCGAGTATATTTTGTGCCCTCTTGGCTTGCGCTTCTTTGCCACCGAATACCCCTAAGAATAAATTTCTCGCACCTTCGAGTATCCGCCATCCCAGCTTATTCGTGTGTTTCACGTAAGTCTTCGAATACTATTCAATCCTCCGAAAATCCTTAGCAGCTTTATTGCTCGCAAATACTTGTCTACTAGCATTATGGAGGCTTCCCATATATCCGCAATATTCACTAGTATCTTTTGACACCGCTATTTTGATCCTATTGATTCAATATGTGTGCGAATGCACACAATCATCTACCAACCCTTCTAAATTATCTTTCCGACTCAGACATCATTTTTGAACATGAGCTGGTTCTCAACCAAACTATTTGTCGCCAATTGTGCCTCTGGTCTGTCCAACTTATCCATCCTTGATCAGAGCGACTGCTTCTGATCCTTTGTTTTGGAAATCGTAATTCCTTTGTTATCTAAGCATCGAATTATTCCGATGTTCTATAATATGATGCTCGTGCATTTTTTTCTTCCTCTGATGGAGTACCAATACTCACATCAGCTCCGTTGTGGATCACCCGATCCATTGTTGGATTGTTATCCGACAGTGTCCTTCATATTCAATCACCTGGTGAGTTCTTCCCTTGATACATAGTGCCTTTGGTAAAATGTATCATTTGCTTGGCCAACCATGTTCTGCCTTCGAGCTGGTGGTACTTACTATTGAAGCTTGTGGTATATGTTTCCACGATACCCTGACGGGTTGAACCTATGCCTTACTTTATATGTGTGAACTCGGAAGTTTTCACGAGTCATACTCATCTGGTATTTCACCAGGTAAAACTTTCAACACTAATGCCTTTATCAAAGCGAGAACTGAATGGAAGGTTATACATTGAAGAAGTGGGAGTCGACCTTGAACTTTGTGTTCATGCCCATGGACACGATGTAGATCCTATCATGGAAGCTTCTTGTAATAATAACTATTTCCTTGTTATAATATCATTTGGAATCTGTGAATTGATCCTTTGCAATCATGGATCCGACCATATTCTCTACTTGATTCCATTTCTGACAAGTTAAACCACTTGTCCTCTCTGATCAATACACCCATCCAACCTCTATCTTGATCTACCTTCGAGTACTAACCCCTAGTATCTCGAGGATATCAACCGATTGCACTACATCTTATGCATTTCGATGAAGTAGTGCCTTTCCCGTCATAGTCACTCCACGGGTTCGGGTTGTCGCCAACCGAGAACACCGATTAGCTTAATCGAATCGCCTCGTGATTCAAGACTCCTAGTACATTGTGGATGAGAAGTTTAATACTCCATCACGTCATTCCTAGCCCGATCGGCTATATCATTTTGTGCTAAATATTAACTATGCTACCGGTCCTTTCTTCTCTCGAGCACAATTTTCGACGATGAGCTAAGCTTACGCCGATTTTCCTCGTCATATCATTTCACCTTGAACAACAAGCTTGATTTCAAGTTTGTGTCGTACCCATGGTTCCAATAACCTTTTGCTTCATAATTCCTTTAACATGATGTCATCGCCGATGGATTACATCTTCGTGGAGCCTCTCGACAAAATTTGTCGTGATCATCATCAACATCTTGACTCCTTCCTGGATATCTATTGAATTCAGGATGAGAAAACCATCCTTTCCTTCGATGATTTGTGTTGTCATCGACCACTTTAATGCCTCCCCTCCAACACAAACTTGTTCGTGTTTTGTGTTGTACCTTGAGATCCTTGCTACCCAGCATTGTTCTTCTTTACCTTGGAATATTACCACCTTTTATGTCAAGAATGTCGTGAGAATTTCACCACCTCTTAGGAAATTCTTGTTGCAGCGATGCTTCTCGCCATCACCATTCTTTCTTGGTCCCCGTGTTGGTTCTAACCAGGCTACCAACAGATGGACGGTGCTATTTTGATTCTTTCCTTCTATCAACCCTATTGCTTTCAAGTTAATGGTCGGCCGTTCATTCTTAGACTATTGATTATTGAATCACCATTCTGACATTGGTCGTGCAACCCAACCCATATTTCGGGCGCACCTTTCAACCAATGTTTAATTGTGTATGTTTTACTCGAGCGTACTTCATTACATCATTTGATCTGACAAATGCTATCTCCTTATCCACATAATTGTGGAGATCCATCTTTGGGATACCTAGTTGAATTGTCGCGAGTCCATCACCCACCTCCTCATCCTCTCTTTGGTTTATCGATGAACTCTTGTTTCAAGCCTTGCTTCCGTCGTTATTTCGAGAATCTTACAATGTCATCTCGACCATTTGTGTTGCACCTTTCTTCTCGTGCATCCCGAGTCCGAGGTATCTCGACACCAATCGATCTGAATCTCGGTCGATATGATGGTTGGAACATATTTCCAAGAGTTATAGCAACGGTCTTTATGTGACCCGGTAAGGTGATGTCGTGTTTAGCACACTGGCGGAGGCCCTATTGTTATATATTCCTTTTCAGCAAGGTTATCCATTCTTCCATGAGGAAATGGTAAGACTTATTCTATAAGTTGTTTCCGATGGATCCTTTGTATCCAAAGTCTGACATTTGCTTGAAGACCATGTCAATGCTATCTCGAAGCATGTCTGTGGTACTCCGATTTTCAACAAGAACATTTGAAGCCCAATGCTAAGATGTTTCTTGCTCAATTATCCAAACGCCGTTGTATGGGTAATGTCTTGAAATTTCTCTCCCCTTACCTAAAGGGTTTTCTAAAATTATATCGTGACATGATATCATGCTCTGCTTGTCCTTGGGAAGGATATATCCCTGAAATATGTGTTTTAACACATTTTCCTTTTCATTGTTCTGTTTAATCTGATAATCATATTTTCCTTTCCATTGTTTGATTTAACCGTTCTTGTGATCTATATGACCTAAGCAGTAATATTCTCCTGCTTATGTAAACACCTCGTGGTACCGCTCTGTCAGTAAGACCATGTTACTATTGTTGATGACATTCCGGTAGCCACCGATGGACGAGAACCTTGTTTATTGGCCCGCCTCGCTCAACGAAAGCAGAAAATGGTTCTCTTCGTCCCTCGCCCTTGGTATCGATGTTGTTGCCGACATAACCGATAGGCTACCCTCGACACGCCTTACTATCGTGACTGCAAGATGTCGGCCCCTTCCTACTTTCAACCACATGGTGGGCCCATAACCCACAGCCCACAGATCGAAACCTGACTCTCCCTGTACACCTTATTGTCAAAGTTATTCCTTGTCCGTGGCCTCGTATGTAATTCACGAGCCACCTTCAAGTCTGATATCAGACACAATACTTATTCCCGTTGCTTTGAACCCCTTTCACGCCCTGTAACAGGCATCGAACATTCCTACCCGCTTGAAACTTTCCATGATACCGCCTTACTTTGCTCTCGATATTTTCTAAGTTTCAATTTGAGAGTTACTTTCCGCCACCTTCACCGATGTTATCGACTAGATAGTCAGCCTTACAGAGGTCTGTTCCCCCGGAATAACCCCCTTATTCTTTCGTAAGTACGATGGAGTTCCTGAAGAAAGGACGCCGACTTCACCATGATGACCTGAAGCAGAGAAATGCAGACATCAATGTAATGGATCGACCTCTTCGAGAAGAGCAACCAAGGCCGAGAAGATCCGTTAGAATTCCGTAACCAGATCCCTTCCCCCTTACTCCCGCTCCTAAATCTCGGACGAGATTTCTTGTAGTGGAGGAGAATTGTGGCCTTGGGATAGTTAGGCTACAAAGAAACCCCGCTAATGATGCCATGTCACCCTTGTCACTTTGTTGCTAAACACATGTTAGATCGAAACGTTTCAAAATCAAATTTGGATTTAGGTAAACAACAAAAGTTTTCAAACACTAAAACTAAAAATGTCCAAAATGTGTCAAATAAATCATGGATAATACTAGTGGAGAAACCACACTTTTATAAAATGATTAAAGGCTCTAAAGTAATTAAAATAGCAGCTATGACAATTAATTAAATGCCTCCTAAAATAATAATAATGCAAACTATTTTAATTAGGAGTCAAACTTTGGGGCAGTAGAATAAATTATAACATTAATTTAGAAGCTGTATTTATATTTTATAAAACAGAAATTAAAAGAATAAAATAGAAAAGAAAATAGATAAAGAAAAGAAAACAGAAAACAAAGCTAACAAAAGGAAAGAAAGCAAACCCCCCACTGGGCTCCGGCCCAGCAGGCCACCGCCCCACTGGGCCAACCCACCAGGCCCAGTCGGCCGGCCCAACTCCCCCTGGCCCAACCGGCCTCCCCATATCCCCCATCCCCGAAACCCTAACCCACTCCTCGTCGCCCCACACCCCACTCCACCCACTGTTCGATCTCGGATCGGAGGATCCCGATCCTTCGCCTCGACCCGCGCCCACACACCGTCTGGACTCGCCGGCGCCAGAGCTCCCCCCGCCTGCTTCCACCTTCCCACCGGCTGCTTCCACGCCGCCTGTCGACTCCGACGCCTCGAGCCCTCACGCCTAGTCCCTACTCCCCACCGTGAGCTCCTCCTCTCCTCGCTTGCTCACCGCCTTGTCGCTCTCTCAAGACGCCGCTGCTTCGCCATGCCCTCGCTGGCGGTACCGGGCTGCGCTGCCTCACCAAGCCTCGCCTCAGCCACCACGTCGACGACGCACAGACCGCGCCTCGACGTGCTCATGGTCGCGCCTCACGCCCTCCTCTCTGCTCGACCTCGCCAGACTCGCCGGAGCTCTCGTCTGCACCGCTTCTCTCCTCTCGTCTCACATGGGCACCACGGCGCCGCTCGCCCATCGCTTTGTTGCCAGACGATCGCCCCAAGACTACGCAAGACGCAGCACGGCTTGGCCTCAAGACGGGCAAGCCAAGAATCACGCTTATGGCGCCACCATGGCCTCTCATGGCTCGCCTCGCCTGCAGACACCACCGTGCGCGCTGGTGCACCGCCTGCTCGCTCCCTCGAAGGCCTCCCGCCCAACCGGGTCCTAGCGCCTGTGGTCAGAATCTGCTTACCGCTATGGCCCCGGCCAATGACAAGTGGGGCCATACCGTGAAACGTTAAAAAGGAAAATAAAATAAAAAAAGAATTAATAAAATAATTAATTAATTAATAATTAGTGAATTAATTAACTTAATTAATCTGGTTTAGTTAACCTAATTAACTACTGTTAATTAGTTAAACAGTAATTAGATTTGTTAAACCCTAATCTATATATACCTACTAATAAAGTAAGGTGTGTTTCGCTAATTTTTTAATCCCTTCACCAATATTAATATTTTTTTTTATTTTTTGAGATTATTTTACTGTATACGAGGTGGTACTAATTTTTAGATGTGGTGCACCCGCAATAAAAAAAGACAGTCTCGGAATTTCACACATGGGCCTCACGTACGGTCCACACATGGGCTGGGCATCCTCTCTATTTTTTTTTCAACAAACAGCAAGCAAACTCGAGGCCGCACCTTTCGTGTCGATAAAAATTATCTTACCATTTGCGTTCTAAGGCAGAGAGATAGTCCAACCTCATTCTTATATATAGCTAATTCTATCAGTTTTTATACGTCTATGAGTTGTCCGAGGAAGAGTAGCGCGACCTCTCCAGGCGGCGCTCGGCAGTGGCGCGAGGCCATGGTCGTCTGGCGAGGCGGCTGCAGGCGAGAGCGAGACGTACGGGAGGCTCGCCGGAGGACGCGCGTGCTCGCGTGTGAGGCGGCCGGGGCACGCTGCCCGGGCGAGAGGAGCCAGGAGGGAGGCGTGGTTGGCGGTCGTCCCGGGCAGGATGCATCGGACGCTCGCGCGGGCCAGGGGGCAAGCTGTCCGGGCGAGAGGAGAAGCAGGGAGGAAGGCGCGGTCGTCGTCGGCATCGAGGATGCATCGGACGCGGGCGCCGGCGGGGCATGCGCTGCATGGACGAGAGGGAAGGAGTAGGAGGGAGGCGCGGACGAGGCGGTCGTCAACGGGGCCGGATGCGTCACGCAAGCTTGGCCCCGTGTCCACGACAGATGCGGCAGTCCATGGCGGCACGGGTCGATGCAGGAGGGACGAGGAGGCCCGCGTGAGGGCCGGCGGCGCGCCACTGCTGGCACCGGGAATGGAGCGGAGACGGGGGCGGATCTGGCGATTCCGCAGGCAGGGGGCGGTGACGACCTGTACGCTGCGGGGTTACAGAGGTTGGGTGCCAGCTCTCTGTAGGGGAAAACGAGAAAGAGAGAGACGCGGAGCCAGTGGCGCAGGTGCTAAACGGGCCCTAGCCTCAATAAAGCCCAGAATGGCACGTATAATTGATGCACAGCGACAATTCAATTCAATTCGATTTGATTGTTTCCTGTACAGGCTTAGTATGGCACGTCAAACACATTTTATTTTTCAGGCTCACGTAGGGCAAATGCATTGGAGTGCTTAAAAACCGGCGAGTCTCCGGTTCCGGTTTTTTCTGATCCAACCGCGGGTCCGGTCGGTCTTTTAAACTATGGGTACCAGATGATACCCCGAGCGTTGCGGTGGAAACATGCGGAAATTGGTTGCAATATATTATTTTGATGAGATTTGACTGTCTTGAATTTGAATATGCGACTAAAGATTAGAAAATACATATGATTTTTTTGTATTTGGTTATATATAGTTATAAAATAAATATGAAGTAGTAATATCTCTCATGCATGCTAAGAGAAATAGAAGTGGTGTAGTTCATAAAGTGGGATGTGTGCATGTTTAGGGAATTAGTATCTGTAGTAATTTCATGCATGCATGTTAAAAGAAATAAAAGTAGTGGAGTTGATGACGTGACATATGTGCATGTGAAGATAAATAAGGTATTGGGTTTCCTAAAAAAAGGTATTGGGGATGAACTTCTTAGGTCTACAAGTTTTAGAGCGTACAAAAAATATTATAAATGCAGTTAAACTATGCAAGTTACAGTGGTATGCAAATTAGTGTCAATTTAATTACCAATTTGGTACTTGGTTTTCTTTAACTATGAAATTCGTTAAGACACATTTTTGATACAAAATTTCTTCAACATTTCCAGTGACCTCCATATACTGGGAAGAAAGTATCTGTAAAATTGGTTAACAAATTATGGCCGTCAGTATTTGAAATCGGTTCTCTTCTATGACCATCCCCTTATGCCCAAATCCTGGTTCCGCTCGGGAGACATGAGATGGAGAAGAGAAGGAGAGGAAGAAGGCTGGTCAGTCAAAAAGACCAATTCCACAACTCACATATATTCTGATCTATCTTTTGCATGCACACACGTGGGTGAGGAGCTGGCCCTTTTTGAATTTTGCATGACAAGTTCTGCAACTACATGAGATGTCTTCATGACCATTAGCATGGATGCTCAGGTGCGAATTTCTTCAAGGCCATCAGCACTCAGAATGCTATGTATGCATGCAGAGAACAATTATACAAGGATGTGTGTGTGTCTCTACCATACAATTCTACCACTACATGCATGTGTTTGTTTATGGATTATTTACAGTTCAGAAGTTTTTATGATCTCTAGGCAAGCTTAATGTAATTTCACATGAGACAATCGTCATGCACATACCAAAAGCACTATTGTTTGTATGGGTATGAGACACACTGAATACTTCGCATCGTATCAATCGTGAGACAAAATAAGCTATCCAAAGGAACTTTCTGTTTGGACTGCTTGGAATATAGGAAGTATGTGTACCTTCTATCTTCTTATGAACACATGTACATTATGTCAAAGATACCCTTAGGTGGAATAGAAAGACCACCATGGCCACAATTATTATCGAAAGAGGTTGATGTTTTTTATGAACTATTTTGACTACAAATAATAGGAAATAGGCCAAACATTACTACACTCGGAGAGGATGGGGCACAAATGGTGTTGGAGTAGGCAGACACCGAAGTAGACGATGGCACATTGACTCGCTTATATATATTGTTTTTCTCCCGTTGCAACGCACGGGCATATTTGCTATCTAATAATAAAGAGAATTGGGTTTCTGTCCGTACGTCATATAATTTGCCCTCAAAGTTGACAAAAATTACCCACCAATGCCACCCGTAAATAGAAAAACGGTTCGTTTTTTCCAAAATCTCCTCCTCTCTAGGTTGTTTTATAAATAAGATACCCTTTAGAATTCACAAACATGCAAGTAGTGCACTTGCAGGAGCCTATCGCTTCCACCACGTCGGCCGAGGTTCGATCCCTAGATTTGCTAAACTTTTCCTCCCTTTTTGTCGCGCGCCACCTTCCCACTGTGTGTTCCTGGGCCTGCCAGGAGGATGTGACGCCCCAGTTTTTTTTTCATTTAGTCTTTCCTCTTTTCTTTTATTTTCTCATTTCTTTTTTTGTTTTTTCTTCTTTAAATTAATTCGAGACTTACAAATTTCAAAATGTTAAATTTTTTGAAAAACATGTTGGCACATTATAAAATGTTTGTGAATTCAAAAATGCGTGGGAAAGCATAAAAGTTCCGCAGTTTCAAAAAATATTATTGATTTTACAAAACTATTCACAAATTATTAAAAAATACAATTTGGAAAAATGTTAGGAAATAAAACCATGCTCATGATTTTGACAAAATAATCGCGTATTCAAAACATATTCGTGAATCTGATAAAAATGTTCATGAAATTTTAGAAAATATTCAAAAAAAACTCAAAAAAGCGAGTTTGTGGTCGATGAGATTTGTTTTTAACGTTTTTAAAGTATGTCATGGAGTGGCAAGCTCATTGCCTTGGGATTACCTTGTCGAATACATTGCAATCACGTGGACATCGCGTCCATCATCACCGAGGATGGGAAGAAAAGATAAGTGGTAACATGACGAGTCACTGTGTTAAAATAGATGACACTCATATGTCAGGGTATTGAGTCATAATTATTTGGTTAGCGTGTATTATTTTTTTCTACTGCAAATTGGATTTCTTCTCGTCCATCATGGCATTTTTCAGAAAAGTCCCTCTATTACAGAGAATTCAACCCGCAGTCCTGTTTTAAGTCACACCCGAACCGTTATTTTACATTTTTCGAAAAAACCCTTAACTTTTAGGTAATTCATCCTCGGATTATGTTTAATTCAAACAAATGCTTTTCTAAATCATTCATATCTTTTAAACCGTAACTCCGATTTGAACATATTATATATGCAATTTGATTAGAAAAATACATAGAATATGAATATGAGATTATTTTTACCTGTTAAGTATTATTTTTTAAAATATTATTTTGGAAGATAGTTAAGTCAAATAAATGAGTTTCTAAATTATACATATCTTTTAAACCGTAACTTCGATTTTAACATGTTATATATGAAATTTGATTAGAAAAATCTGTGGAATATGAATATGATATTAATTCTATCTATTATATATTTTTTAAATATTGTTTTAGAAGCAAACTTATAAGTTATATCGCATGATCCTTTTTCTTTCGTACCGGCGGTGATCCGGAATGCAAAAACACCTCACTATAAGCATATAGGGAAAAGAAAACATCAATAACTACACATGCATACCTCTGAAAAACGTCACAGGAGAAAACAACAGATTTCTCATCGCGAGATTGAGAGAAAGCGAGAGAGAGAGAAGAAGAGAGAGACACATTACGATTAACCATATTCAAACACGTTTTGTTTTGTTTTGAGTGAACACCGCGGCCATCACCGGCGAGGGTGAGAAGGAGGATAACCGGCAACACAAATATGATGCCTCGCTACAATAAAAGAGATGGACGTATTATGGTCTTGAGTGATGATTGTTGGGTTAAGAGCGTGTGTTATGTTTTCTCTTCCGTTGCAACGCACGGGCTCTTTTGCTAGTTAGAATAAACAGAGTATGACATGCGGGACCCACACGTCAGGTTGACCAGCCAACTCTGTTGACTGCTGACGTCAGCATGACATCATGCTGATGTCATAAATACATTTTCGAATTAAATTAAATAATTAATTAAATTCCAGAAATTATTAAAATCTTTAGAAAATCATATCTTTTAATCCGTAACTCGGATTAAATTGTTTTCAACATGAAAGTTGCTCAGAACGACGAGACGGATCCGGATACGCAGCCGCTCATCCGCCACGCGTCCCTAGCATAGTGAACCTGCAACATTTCATCTTCGGTTCATCTGTCCGAAACACGAAGCACCGGGATACTTTCCTGATGTTTCCCCTTCACCGTATCACCTCATACCGTTAGAACACGCCTAGCTCGCTTGTTGTCTTGTTATGCACTTGCTTGCTATATATTTATCAAGTTTCTCCCCTCTTCTCTCCGGTAGACCCGTGGCGATTTATGCCGATGCCCTGTGGTCGACTACGCCACCGACGACCCTCCTTGTCCGAGCAACTGTGCAAGCCCCCTTGATCACCAGATATCGCCTATTCTCCTCTATACCGCTTGCATTAGAGTAGTGTAGCATGTTATCGCTTCCGTTAATCCTATTCTCGATGCATAGCCCGACATTGTTGCTACATCTGCTGATACCTTACCCGCAATCCTAAATGCTTAGTATAGGATGCTAGTTTATCATCATTGGCCCTACATACTTGTCACCGCCTTGCTATACTATTGGGCCGTGATCACTCGGAGGTGATCACGGTATATACTATACATACATACATACTATACAGATGGTGACTAAAGTCGGGTCCGCTTGAAGAGTACCCATGAGTGATTCACGGATTGGGGCCGAAAGGACCTTTGTCCCGACGGCCGCCTGTGTGGATCTTTGTGGCGGAGCGACAGGCGTGTTGAGACCACCTAGGCGAGAGGTGGGCCCGCCCTGGCCGGCGTCGTGTTTGCTTCATAATAACACGCTTAACGAGATCTTGGTATTTGATCCGAGTCCGCCATTTGGTCTATACGCACTAACCATCTACGCGGAGTAGTTATGGGTATCCCGCCGTGGTATCGCCCAAAGCCTTCTTGACGTCGGCGACGAGCGGCGCGCGCCGGATTGGATCGAACGCCACTAGGCTAGGTCTCGCTTCCGGCCGCCCTCAACGCGTCTGTGTGCAATGGGCGATGGGCCCGGACCCTAACAAGATAGGATTTAGACCGCGGGTGACCTCTCTGTTGTGCCTAGGTGGGGCTGCGACGTGTTGATCTTCCGAGGCGGGCATGACCCGAAAAAGTGTGTCCGCCAAATGGGATCGAGCGTTGGGTTATGTGGTGCACCCTGCAGGAAGTTAATCTATTCAATAGCCGTGTCCCTCGGTAAAAGGACGACCGGAGTTGTACCTTGACCTTATGACAACTAGAACCGGATACTTAATAAAACACACCCTTCCAAGTTCCATGCACAACCCGGTGATCACTTTTCCACAAGGAGACGAGGGGAGGATCGCCGGGTAGGATTATGCTATGCGATGCTACTGGAGATGCTACTTGGAAATGCTACTTGGAGGACTTCAATCTACTCTCTTCTACATGTCAGCAAGACGGAGGCTGCGAAGCGTAGTCTTCGATAGGACTAGCTATCCCCTCTTATTCGGCATTCTGCAGCTCACCCCACCGATATGGCCTCCTTACACATATACACATGCATATGTAGTGTAGTTCCTTGCTTGCAGTACTTTGGATGAGTACTCACGGTTGCTTTCTCCCCTTTCCCCCCTTCCCTTTCTTTACGGTTGTCGCAACCAGATGCTTTGGAGCCCAGGAGCGACGCCACCGCCGATGACGACTACTACACCGGAGGTGCCTACTACTACGCAGCAGCCTGGCCGACGACGACCAGAGTAGTTTAGGAGGGTCCTGTGCAGAGGCCCGCGCCTCTTCGACCAGATCCTGTTTGTGCTAGCCTTCTTAAGGCAAACTTGTTTAACTTATGTCGTACTCAGATATTGTTGCTTCCACGACTCGCCTATGATCGAGCACTTGTATTCGAGCCCTCGAGGCCCCCGGCTTGTATTATGATGCTTGTATGACTTATTTATGTTTTAGAGTTGTGTTGTGATATCTTCCCATGAGTCCCTGATCTTGATCGTACACATTTGCGTGCATGATTAGTGTACGATTGAATCAGGGGCGTCACAAGGAGGCCCGCGAGGAGACTCTCGGGGCCACCCGTGCCTGCGTCGGATGCAGGCTCATCGGAGAGGCGCACCTCGCCGATAAGTTCGGCGAGGCCGCCGCGCACAAAGCGGCCTCGGCGCCACGCAAGCAGCCGATGCAGACTCCATCTGGCGAGCCTGGCTGGCTGCGCCCGCCTGGGAGGAAGAGAGTTCCCGTCCAGAACAGATCTCCGGACGACGGTGCACCTCGCCCCACGGTGGGCGCCAAATGTCGGGGGTTGGGTGCGACATATGCCAACGGATGGCTTATCATGGTGGGGCCGAGTAGAACGTCGCCGGTGCCTGGAAACGGGATGAGACGAAGACATGCACGCCGGCGGATCTTACCCAGCTTCAGGGCTCTCCGAGGAGATAACACCCCTACTGCTGCTCTGCGGGGTCTCCGCGTGATCACTAATGCAAAGTGGCTACAATGGTGCTCCTGGACCTGTATCGGGAGGCAGGAGAGGGCAAGGCTAGCTCTCTCCTTCCTATGCTATCTGGTCTATCTCTATCAAGGTCCAAACCCTTTGCATGGGTGCACCGGGGGGTTTATATAGGCCTACCCCCCAGGGGTACAATGGTAATCCGGCTAGGCGCTGGTCCCAGCCATCTGCTCTCGCATCACCGCCCTTCCCGCCCGGCTTCGGGGCCCGCCGACCGGTGGGTCTGTGGACAAGCTTGGCAATCAGAAGGCACTCGATGACGCAGCTTGGTCATTGGGTCGTGGCAACAAGGTTGCCGTCTTCGGCGATCACCGCCGCCATTCCCCATCCTATCTGGTTAATGGCTCGTGGGGCCCTGGGGAGGAGCCGGCCGACTCCCACAGATCCGTCTTCGGGGCGCTTAGGCCGCCTTCGGTCTGCCCACTTACAGGCGGCCCCGCGGTCTTCGGTCGTCAGGCGGCGTCGTGGCACAGGCATGCATTGCGACCGTGGTTGAGGTCGAGGCAGCATGGCAACAGTGCCGCGCCTCACCGGAGATCTTCCAGTGATACGGCTCACTGTAGCCATGCCGGTCCTTCGTAAGCAGGGGGAACGGCCACGCCGTGGCCGTACGCCGTGTTGCACTTCGTGCGCGAGGGAGGAGTCACGGGCCGACTCCCATAGTCGGCCTTTCTGGAGGTCGCCAGCTTGGAGTCGGCTTATCTCGGAGTCGCCGTCTGGGACTCGGCTTATCTCGGAGTCGCCGTCTGGGACTCGGCTTATCTTGGAGTCGCCGTCTGGGACTCGGCTTATCTTGGAGTCGGCTCCTGGGACTCGGCCTGAGGGGCGCGGCCTGCCCCGATGTCTCGAAAGGTCCTGGGACTTGGGTTAGCCTACCCGTGGCCCATTACTCCGACAAATAAACAGCAATGGACAGCAGCTTCTAGCTTTACCGCCACCGGTGGTACCCCGAGCCCTGACTCCAAGCAAGAACCAAAGAGAACCAAGGCCACGGTGATGATGTTTGAGCAGGGAAACTTGAAGTCAACAGCCAGCAACAACACATCTCATGCGCGTTTCACGGGCTCCCTAGAGGAGTCGCGCCGAGCGCAATGAGTTACTTATGATGGAACTGTCTTGGGGCTGGCAAACCCGTGACAGTTCGAGAGCTTCGTGATCTAGCGAGGTAATTTGCCCCCTCGATCCTATGCGTTGTTGAAACTCAAATTGACGGCTCCAGGGTGGAGAATATGGCTATGCCTTTAGGTTATAATAAAAGTTTCGTTGTTAGTAGCTCTGGTAGGAGTGGAGGTCTTGGAATATTTTGGAATGAGAAAATACAGCTTGAAATTTTAGGGTATTCGAAGTATCATATTGATGCCTTGGTGGGTGAACTCTTTGATATACAAACTAGAGTTACTTTCGTGTATGGTGAAGCTCAAGTGAGCGAACGTTACAAAACATGGGACACACTTCGAGGCATTGTCGGATCTTCCAATTTGCCTTGGGTGGTACTGGGTGATTTCAATGAAGTGCTTCATGGACATGAACATGACGGAGTTGGGATGAGGATCCAGGCTCAGATGGATGGATTCGGGGATGCCCTCGATACATGCGGTTTGTCAGACATTGGCTACACAGGTACCGACTGGACCTTTGAGAAAAAGGTGATTGGTGGCACATTCACTAGAGTTAGGTTGGACCGGGCTGTGGCGAACCTGGCATGGAGCATTGCTTTCCCATCGGCTATTCTAGAACACACGCTAGCTGCATCATCTGATCACGTACCGATTCTACTAATGCTTCGTAACGTGCATGCATGCAGGAGGGTCCCACGCTCATTTAAATATGAGTTGGCTTGGGAGAGAGAGAGGATTCGTTGGCGACTGTTGTGTTAGCAGGATGGGAAAAGGGCAGTGCAGATTCGGTGCAATCATTGCATGAAAAGCTGCAAATTGTGGCAGGAGATTTGAGCACGGACGCATTTCGGCAACATACGGCAAGGAATATCTCGCCTCAAACAGCAGCTACAGGAGCTCCGCCAGATCCCTAGCAGAGCAGGCCCTACACATGTTGAAATCAAGATTTGCGACCGACTGGTCGAACTGTACCATAGAGAAGAGATTCTTTGGTGACAAAGGGCGAGACTGGAATGGCTAATGCATGGCGACAAAAACACTTATTTTTTTCATTTACGAGCTAGCAGAAGGAGGAAAAACCAAATAAAACAGCTGTAGCATCCGGACGGCCAGATGACAGACAACACAGCGGAGATGGAGGAACTGACCACTTCTTTTTATAAAAACCTCTACACATCAGAGGGGGTGCTGAACATGGAGCAAGTTCTCGATACGGTTCCCACCAAGGTCACGCAATCAATGAACAATTCCCTTAACGCTCCGTACAGTGCTGACGAGGTTAAAAAAGCTCTATTCCAGATGTTCCCAGTTAAGGCACCTGGCCCTGACGGTTTTCTAGCACATTTCTTTCAGCGTCACTGGGACATGTGCGGCAGCGATGTGACAAAAGTGGTTATCAAAGTTGTGGAGGGGACTGAATCTGCCGAGAGCATCAATGAAATTGTTTTGGTCCTAATTTCAAAGGTAAAAAAACCCAACACTGTTAACACAATTTCGCCCTATTAGTTTGTGCAACGTTTTATACAAGATAGCATCAAAGGTAATCTCTAACCATCTGAAGTTAGTATTACCTGACATTATTTCTGAGGAGCAACCTGCTTTTTTCTCTGGAATGTTGATCACTGGAAATATCATAGCTGCTTATGAGTGCTTGCACTTCATGAAGAGAAACAAGGCCAAGAAACATCAGTCATGTACGCTCAAACTTGATATGATGAAAGCTTACGACAGAGTTGAATGGGCCTATCTCCGGGCCATTATGCTCAAACTTGGTTTTTCTGAATATTGGGTAGAGATCGTCATGGGCCTGGTCAGCCCAGTCTCTTTTTCAGTTATGTTCAATGGTAAGAAATTACAGGAATTCAAGCCTTCACGAGGAATCAGACAAGGGGACCCGATATCTCCATACTTGTTCTTGATAGTAGCAGAGGGCCTTTCGTGCCTCTTAAAATCCAAATATGAGTCATCAAACATGCATGGTCTACAGGTAGCACCTTCTGCGCCACCTGTAAACCATCTACTTTTCGCTGATGATAGCCTGCTGTATTTCAAGGCAAATGGTGTGGGTGCTACCGAGGTGAACCATGCTCTGGAAGCCTACTGTCAGGCGTCAGGTCAACTAATCAACTATAACAAATCTTCAATCTTTTTTAGCAAAGGTGTTTCAGAAAGCACACGTTTGGAGATAAAAACGATGCTAAATGTACCAAACAAGACTTTGAACAAAAAATACCTTGGCATGCCGTCTGACATTGGTACTTCAAAGAATGGGGCTTTTAAGTATCTTAAAGACCGACTTTGCAGCAAGATGCAAGGGTGGGTCGAAAATTGCATGTCTACAGCGGGCAAGGAGGTCCTAGTTAAAGCAGTTGCACAATCTATCCCGGTTTTTTCCATGTCATGTTTCAAGTTACCAAGAGGTTTATGTGAGCATCTCAACATGTTGGTCCGGAAGTTTTGGTGGGGCTCGAAGGAAGGGAAACGCAAACCTCATTGGGTCTTGTGGGGGACTATGACACAGCCCAAGGGCATGGGTGGTCTTGGTTTCAAAGATTTTGAACTTTTTAACTTGGCTATGTTGGCAAAGCAAGCATGGCGCCTACTGCAGGAGCCTAACTCTCTCAGTGCTCGGTTACTAAAGAGCATATATTGTCCAACAAGTGATATTCTGCAAGCCACACTAGGAGGACACCCGAGCCAGATTTGGAGATCCATAATTGAAGGACGTGACGTTCTGAATCAGGGTCTGATCCGGCGTGTGGGAAATGGTGCAACCACCAATATATGGATGGATAATTGGCTTCCAAGGAAACAGATGCTTCGACCCTACAGGTGCATTTCTGCAAACCCACCGCAGCTTGTGTCAGAATTAATAGACTCAACCTCAGCTAGCTAGAATAAGCAAAGGGCGAACGAGGTGTTCATGCCAATGGATGCAAATATTATACTGGGCATTCCTCTCTGTACACGCAATATAGAGGACTTTTGGTGCTGGAATTTTGAGAAAAAAGGTATATTCTTAGTAAAGTCCGCTTACAGAATGCTATCTGAAACCAAGCATCGTCGAGAGGCATGGCTTGAGGGGGCAACAGGAACGTCAACGTTACATTCAAAGGAAGGGATGTGGAAGAAACTTTGGAAAACCGATGTACCAGGCAAAGTTCAGATGTTTCTCTGGAGACTCTCAAGACACTCCCTACCCACTGCGGATGTGCGGGCTCGCCGCAATATGACTACTTCTAGCACTTGCGGCCTATGCGGAATGCCGGATTCGTGGAAACACACGTTGTTGCAGTGCACAATGTCCAGATGTGTATGGGCGTTAGTGGATGAGGATCTAGCACGTAAAATGATGGCATCTATAGAACCAACAGCGAAGCAATGGCTGTTTTCACTAATTGAGTCTCTCACTCAGGATCAGTTTGCCCTTCTATCAATAACTCTGTGGTCAATATGGTACGCGAAGCCTAAGGCAATCTAGGAGGGAATATTTTAGAGTCCTCGGGCAGTTCAAAACTTCATAAGAAGATAATGTGATGAACATATCATGATCCGATCTAATGAGGTGCGGACGGTCGCCTCTGTTGTCCCAGCAGTCCCACAGCGACCTAAGGCACCTCCCGCCGGGTTTTCCGAAAATACATGTTGATGCTGCTGCCTGGCCAGGGAGAGGTGGTTCAGCAGCTGCGGTTTGTCGTGACTCAAGCGGAAATTATCTTGGGAGCTCAGCTCTAGTGGTGGAAGGCATGCATGATCCAGCTTCTCTCAAAGCGATGGCATGCAGGGAGGCAATGTGTCTGGCAGAGGATCTTCCCATCAACAACTTCATAGTTGGCTCGGATTGCAAGCAAGTTGTCTTGGATATCAATTATGGCAGCAGAGAGTAATATGGTGCCATTGTGTCCGAGATCAATCTTCGAGCTACTCTTTTTCAATCTTCTTTTTCTTTTGAGTGTCGTGCTGTTAATTATAAGCACATAGTCTAGCCAGATTCTCTCTTAGAAGGGGTCCGGGGCAATGCGTTTACATGTCTTCCTGGTTTTGAATTTTGCTCATATTTTTCGGATTTGTGTGCAATGCGTTTACATATCCAAAAAATTGCACAAATTAGTTGCCAATTTAAATATTCTCAAATTTCAAACCAGGAAGACATGTAAACGCATTGCACACAAATCCAAAAAATAACAGCGAAATTCAGAAATTATTCCTGAAAACATATTCATGAATTTTAAAAATGATCGTGAACCTAAAAAAGTCCCCAGATTTGAAAAAAGATTTATAATTTTAGAATAGGAAAAATAATAAGTAAAAGAATAAAGCAAAACAACAAAACTGAAAGACAAAATATGTAAAAATAAAATAGAAAACGGTTGAAGAATAGTACGACCTGAAAGTTGTATCTGTGCGAGCTCGCATCCGAGGAATAAGAGTAAAATATAGTACTGGGTCTAGAAATTAGCCGAAGCTTTTTTTTACGGGGCGAAATTAACCATGGTGGTTATCGCGCAAGAGTTGCCACACTAACACGCATGCACTCATGCAGCTACGCAGAACAAATACCCTAAAAAAAGCTACAGAAAACAACTTTAAAAATCCCGGCAAAGAAAACATTAAAAACAAGCCGCACACAACAAGTAGTGAAAGTATAATATGTGTGACAACTCGAAGCAAAACGCGGACAGTGGAAGGCGAGGTGGCTAACGCGAACACTGTCGACCATACCCGGAGGTTGCAGGTTTGACTCCTAACTACTGCATAATTTTTTGCTTTATTTATTTCTTCTTTCCGACTGACATGTGGGACCCACGTGGTAGAGAGAGATCGTAACGAGTCAAAGATTGCCACACAGACCTGTTGACCGGTCAACCAGACAAAATACGGAAGTCTACGATTGGCCAGTGACCGTATAATCATCATAACTCGTATTTAATGATCGTATTAAGCGTATTTTAAAGTTCAGTGACCGTATTGTGTTTTGACCTCAACTTCAGTGACCACGAGTGTATTTATCTCATAAAAAAACCAATGAAAAAGACTACGAAGGGGCAGCGACCCTTCCCTGGCCGCGTTCTTCCTCCCTCCTGGCGGCTTGCTCCCTCGCTCATCCCGATCCTCTAGACCACGAGGATCTCGCCTCCCACCCTTGGCCTCCGCTTCGCGTCCATGATTCAGCCCTTTCCACCCATCGCTCTCGCACTACCAACCCCTCTAGAAACCGTAACCGCGGTGGTACTGGTGTCTCCGTCGGCCTCCCCGCCCTCCACCTTCCGCAACAGCCGGCACCACACGATGGAGACGGCGGTGGCTGCTCGCCCCTGCTCCTTAGTCATCTGAGTGGCCTTTCTCGTTGGCAATGGATTGATTTTCTGATGGCGGCGTAGTGTTATTTGTTTGCTCGGCGTTTTCATCAATTCGTGGAGCAGCGGCGGCCATCGGTTAACCCCTTGGATCTGTGGTAAAAACAATTCCACTATTTGTTCTTTCCGCTCCTATCTCCTTCCTCCTATTCCATTTGGTTCCTCTGATCTAAAGATTGCTCGAAAATATAGAGGACTAGGATCTTGTTTTGTTCACAAATTGTGTTCCTGTATTTTTGGCAGTATCAATTGATACGAAACATTACAAGAAGTTCTCCGTTGCGTGATTGGCCCATCGGTGAATCTCCAGCTGTGGTAGTGCTTCTTGAATGTACGTATATCATATCATCCCTCCTTGTCCCAAGCTAATTCCTGTCAGAAGTACTGTTCTGATTGGTGCTACAATAGGGTATATACAAGCTGGAGATATTTGGATGTTCTAATTTATTGCCATATGCCGCTAATTTCAGAAGAAGTGTTACAGATTATTACTTTGATTAAGTGGTTGCAGGATAGTTATGTGATGCAACTAGACAGGGTGCTGAATAATTAAAATTGTACTTTTCGATGGTTGAATACAAGTATACATATTATATGATGTGATGATGTACTCGTGTGAGGCTAATCGGCTATTGATTTCTTTTTTCTTTCTACTTTGAATACAATTGTAGTTCTTGTAGAGCTGAGTTTGATGGACAATCTCCAAGGTTCACAAGAGCTAATGGATTTCACATTCAGGTTTGGTTTGCTTCTCCATGGCTACCATTGCGGCACTGTTTCATTGAGTTTGATACAAATTGTGGTTTAGATTATGAATAGGCACTTTTTAAGATGCTTAGTGCCTATATAAAGATTTTCATGCTTATAGCAATATAATATTGTAATGGCTAAGTTAAGATGATGCTTGTGCTTTTCTTACTATATATTATATGAGTTCGTCTCCGCCAAGGTAATGTATGTCCTGTCGTCCTACCGATTGACAATGGATGAAGAATGGACGTTGCCCATTTTGATTTTATTTATTAATCCAAGTGCTTTTCTGTAGTCCCATGTTGGTAAAACGACATTGTTTGATTCAAAGTATATGTTTTATGCACTTTGAGCTAAACTTGGCCATTATATCTTGTTTCGTAGCTAATTTTGTACTTTCAGATGGCTGGTTCACGGATTAAGAAGCTGGTAGGGTCAGACTCAGTGTTTACATGGGTTGTTCTGATATAGAAACTTTTGTGCAACTGAATCGGCATCGGATTTTTTTCTGGCATAAATCAGTTTGTCACTCTTATTTCATGCATCACCCTGCTCCTCCAGTTGGAAGTTGTGGTAAAGTACATGGTTACATAAACCAAGCCCACACATTATTATTGTGTATTTATGTGTTTTTCTTCCATTATTGATTATTACCAGTGCTGCCTCCATGTCACTCCATTGTGCCACCATTCAAGTTACTGTAAAACAAATCACGAAGTTACTCTAAAACAAATCGCTAGATGTGTGTCCTTCTCATGAAATTACATGTTCTATTTTTCTCTTTCTTGGATGAAGATTATTAAGTTTTAACTGGGAATGAAGATAAATTTATTGCACATATGAAATCAGCATGCATTTTTTAATGAATTAGAACCTCTATCCAAGAACAAATAATTGCACCCACTGTACCATTCTCATGTCATCTTTGCACGTTGCTTTCTATGCTATGCATTCGATTAAACATGCATATTATTTGTAGGTGCAACTTAGTCGCCTCCAAGGGAACTTTGTAGAGCAATGAAACTTCTAGGTCAATGGATTTCTTTTTTATTTCCTATGATAGTAGTTGTTTAACAGAGGATCCATGTTTTTTTTCTCATTTTGGATATGCCAACGATGTCTCTGATCTGTTGTAACATGATAAACTATTTGAAATATATGACCGGGACACTGGGTACTGCATTGGTTGATGTCAACTTGTGCCATTTTAGTGAAGAGATTGTAGTTCAATATGGCAGCTGAATGACTTAAAAATTATCGTTCTTTTTTATTATTTGCAGTTCAGAGTTTGTCCTTAATTTTTTTGGCGAGAGGCTATGTGTTTCATGCCATCAATATACGAAATCTCTTGTCATCCTATCGATAAAATGGACGGGCGCGGCAACGCGCGCCTATCATGATCTAGTTATTAGGAAACCTCTCATTAACTGACTTGGTAGTTACGTGCAGCACGCAAAAACTAAATCGTACAACACCATTGAATAGCATGTTCACGGCCCCAAAAGAAGATATGTTCTGCTATAACTTATAAGACTAGCCACAATGGGAGTAACTTCAGCAGTAACATCAAGTCCAACTCAGCAAATTTGCTTATGTGGCAGTGAGTTAATGAGGAGAGAAGTAGTTATAGTAACTTAGCTAGTTACTGTAACATCACATGTTCCAAATGTTCCAATGCAATATGAGTCTATAACCTAATAAATGAAGCTTTGCATGGTACCACACTTATGTTATTACCCACTATGAAGGTAGTAACATAGTCTAGGCATATGTGTATGTTACTAGTGTATGTTACTCACCATTGTGGCTAGTCTAAGATGACCTATTGGCTCTTTTATAAATATTACTGATTAAATTCACCTAACTGTTTCAAATTTAAAATCAAGACATGTGGCAATAGGAAAGCATATTTACCAATGAAAGGAAGTATGTATGCATATATATAATTTTCTACTTACCTTTGCTTGCATTAGCTTGTCTGAATCTGCTAAATCCCTAGCTTCCAAATTTTCGCTATTGTTTGCAAGTTCGTGCTCTCTCTGCCTCCATATCCAGTAGAACAATCTGCATCACTGCATCACAGGGTTAACAAAAAAATCATGAGTTTAAGTGTTAGCATGCCAAGATTTCTTCAAAGAAGGTTAGATCAAGAACAAAGCATCCATTAACAGTAATTAAGGGCATATGTGTGTGTGTGTGTGTGTGTGTGTGTGTGTGTGTGCGCGCGCGCGTGCATGTCTCATAACTGACCGTTTTCTCTACCAGAAGTTTAGGTAGATATGTTTGGTCAAACAACACATTCTGAGAAAACATATCATGTTCTTACAGAACTAGAAAGCTTGTCATGTCAAAAAAAAAGAACTAGAAAGTTTGTAATCAAATTTAGCTTCAGAAAGTAGGCCAAGTAGGAAAAATGCATAGCAAGTACAAGGAACCCCAAGAATAGTGTATGCTTTTTTTAAGACGAGGAATGTGGATTTCATGCCATAGTTGCTCGACTATAGGTATTACTGAAAAATCCAGTCAATGTTACAAACTTAAAATCAAGACATGTAGCGAGAGTAAATCATCTTTACAAATGAAAGGAAGCATCGGTCAATTGCTGATTTCCAGTAACCTTTGCTTCAATTGACTGGTGTGGATCTTCTGAATCAAACACCTATCTTGCATGCGGCTTGTCCACCGCCCTTGACAGAAGCATATCTCCATAGCTGACACAACATCCAGATTTTTTTGCTGTGATGCATCTTGCCCGCATCTCTTCCTCCAAGTCTGCATCACTGCATCACAAAAGCCCACATAAAACAACCTGTCAGGTTCATTGGCACCATGCCAAGTGTTGAGATGTAGATATTGCATGTGTATTCCCTCCTCCTTCCTTGTATAGTCGAGGATGTGGCTCCCCTATGTACTTATATATACGTGCATATGCACCCGACCAATATATCGTGAGTTGCACATATCTTCTACATGGTATCAACCTCCCTTCAATCCCCTCAACACTAGCCGCGTCGCGCCACTGTCGCTTCTCAGCCGTCGCCGCTGCTACTTCCCACCGCTGCCCCATCGCCGCTGACCTTCTCGCCGACGCCGCGGCCTCCCCACCCCTGCCTCACGATCGCCACCACCCTCGTTGCTCACTAGCCGCTTGCCGCGTCTCCCCCAAACCCTAAAACCCATCACGTGCCGCCTGCCCTAGCCGCTAGCCGCACCCGCCCACGCTGTTAGCCGCGCCGCTCTCGCCACTACAAAAAAAATACACTTCTGTGATGATACGTGTTTGTCACAGTAGGTCGTGTTTTTTGTAATGCATGTACATCCATGACGATTTTATGACAGAATCAAGATAGTCATACCTATGTTGTCATAGAAGTGTTCCATGACATTATCAAAATTATCATCACGGAAGTGTCCACTTCCATGCGATAAATCGCGCGTCACAGAAGTGCTTTTCATCAAGGGTGACTGACACGTGGCATCCACCGTAACGGAACACCGTTAAGCTATCGGGTCGGGTTTTGGATCCGATAACCCGTTAACATCCCCGACCAATGGGAAATTTTCACGTGTAAAATTCTTATTGGCCGGACGAAACACGTGTCAGCTCGTCAGTGGGTCAAATAGGCGCCTATGATATGTCGACACGTGCCTCGACCCACCACTGGCCCGTTTAGCTTACAAAGCCGGCCCGTTTGACTTGGTCAAAAGTTAACGGGCTGGACCATGAAAAGCCTGTTAACGGTCTCTTCGCAAATAGCCCATTTTACGGCCCGGTAACTCATGGCCCATTAGGCCCTAACGAAAATCGGCCCAACAACGTCATGTGGGCCGTCGAATATAACACCAGCCCATTTCACTTTTGGCCCATGTATGGCCCACGACGTCTTTCGGCCCATATGAGGCCTTCGTATCTTTAGGCCCTTTAGAGGCCCACGGTGACTCTAGCCCACAATGAACAGTAATTTTCTTTGTGCCCGTTAACGGCCTGCGGATTCACATGGGCCGCTTCACCCGTGTTAGCTTTCGCCTATTGACGCCCATACGTTTGGGCTCCTTTCCGCCCTCGGTTACTTCCGACCACATCGCTCGTTTCCTAATGGGCCAAATTCGGCCCATGGAAAGAGTCGGCCCGTTTCTGGCCTGTTAACCCGTTGTGTCGTTTCCAGCCCGTCCTATATTCTGACCCATTAACGACCCGTTATGCATGTGACAGAATTAAGCCTTTGCTGTTCCCCGGCCTGTTAACGGCCTGCTACCGTGCTGGGCTAATACCAATTACGCCCGTTTACGGCCCATGTAGACCCATTTATCCGACGGCCCGAGGCGCACCGATTCTACGGCCCTGTTGGAGGCCCATTTATCGACGGCCCGTAGGAGACCCATGGACCCTATGGCCCGTATATGGCCCATGGTTGTTGCGGCCACTAGCAAACCAGGGAAAAATAATACTAGGAAATAAATAAAGCCGAAACTAACGTTGGGCTATTAAGGCGATTGCACAGATTACATCCACTTGGCATCAAAGATCGCCACCAGTGCAAATATAGGGAACACCCTACACTATACAAAAATGGCTTGCTGTTTTCTTCAGCCGGTTGTTGCACGTTAAGAACAAATTTTGTATCGCACCAAAACAAATTACAACTATATAGCAAAAGGAAGGTTGGCATAAAACTTAACAGTCTAGCAGATAAATGCACCACCAGAAGTTCAAAAGCTCAGTTCATTTGACCTGACTGTTACGTTTTCATGTTGTATTGTTCGATGTAGCACCATAACCCTCGCCTTCATTTCTCCTAGGCTCCTGAACAACATAGCAAATGCCTGATAGTCTAGTTTCAAAACCATGCATATCTTGACGACATCGAACAATGTCTCTCCTTGTTTCACAAAGGGTCTCTGTTAGGGAATGGACTTGTGTCTGGAGCGTAGATACAATATTGCTTTGAGCTTGCATATCTTGATCATGAGGCAGTTTGGACGAGATTGCCTTAACAACCAACCCAAGATACGCAGAACGTGCTTTTGGCAATCGTTAGTGGATTGTGCTTCGACCCACCGCAGAAGAGCCGACATTGCGTTATAGTTGCCTCGCCACCTTCGTAAGGTGGCGGTTCCACCATTTTTTTCCATAGCTCGCATTTGAAAAGTTGAGTTTTTACATTTGTAGTACCGTAACGTAAGATATTAAGGAGGCAAAGAAAACCAAACAAAATAGCTTTGGTCTATATACGTAACTTATTCTGGTGAACCCATGTAAATATTAGTTGTATTTTATTGCAAAGTACATAATAAAACCAAGTTCCAAACATATGACCATGTACCATCGCTAATGTATTGTCTATTTCTTCACATTGTATTGAGGGCTAAGGATAAAGAGATGAAGTTTATAATACGGTAAGCATAGTATGACATCATTCATATCACAAAACAATTGAGAACAGACAAACAGGCAATTGTAATGTTGTGTGGGCAAGTCCAGCACGGAACTAGATTACGGGTCAAGATCAAAGGAACATCACTCCTCTCTTTTAAACCTTGTAAGGTGCAATGATACGCTAAGACAATTGTGTACAAAATTGAAAAGAGTAATAGACATTGGCTGCAAACCATGCAGTTCAAGGCACAAGTCAGTGTAAGTAGTAGTTAAAAGGAATGAGGATTAAGGACTTACAACAGCGGCTTTGACTGGTGTAGTCATGCCCTTCTTCTTGCTGGTGTGACAGTCCTTGAAGATTTCCACAACATTTGGTTCAGGTACATTTTGGTCCTTGTGGGCTTTCCTCTGCATTTGGAACAAGTCAATATAGATCTGATAATATGGTACAACGAAAAGAGTGAAACAGCAACTAATTACAAGAGCCTCGCAGTGTGCAATATAGCTACGAGATCCTCGCTGCCTTTGAATTTCACTTTAAATGCGGTTGGCCTTGTTCTTTGAACAGTTCACCTACAAGAAGATAGATTTGTGTGGCACATGCGTAAATAGGACTTCAACATGTGATCTGATCACATATATATAATGTACCTGATACTTCAATCAGACCAGTGTTTAACGAGGCCCCTCCAGTCTTCATCCGATATATTTTCCACTAGAGATGTTTGGGAAAGTTCACTGTTAGCCTTGCCTTCAAAGTGAGTTTTCCTCAAGTTATACCGTTACTATCGCAGAGCAGACTTGAAAACATGGGTGAAAGCTTGTCTGGTTGCATCATCTTGGCTATCCAACTTGAACCTCATCTATTGAAAATTATGGGAGTCTCATTATCAGCAACCTAGAAAGTATGGGACAGAGCAAGATGATATTACTAGTTTCCATACATAACCATACTTACAGATAAATGGTCGAGGAAGGTGTTGAACTGGGTTTCTTCTTTGTCATTGCTGTACTGAATCCATGTTGGGAGGATACGTACATGACACCTAACGACAACCGCTGCCTCTGATAGTACCTTGGCTGACTCTATAGCATCACATGGCCTTTTTAAACCTGCCTCAAAACGGATCTGCATTCTTCCTCCTCTAGATTTAGTTAACCTATCGAGCATTATCCATGATGTTTGTTTCCTCTTGCGCCTAGGTGCTAGTCCAACAACGAACATAGGAAGTGTTAGTGTACGTCAAACTGTGAGACTACATATAAAGAAACATGCAACTGTAACTTGACTCCAGCAACTACCTTCTTGTTGTTGAAGCACAAGGTTCATTTGATCTTGCCAACTCGTCTTGTGTCAAGAGTGCTTGGGAAGTAGTGTCAGTTGGCAAGGGAGCTTGGGAACGTGCTGCTAGCTCAGTTGACGCACGAGTAACTCGTGCAACTGGTAGTACTGTGGTAGGTGTTGCAAGAACTAGGGTTGTCTAAGCTTGTTTGGTGGCAGCTATTTGTTTCTGTTTGGCTTTTTTGTCAGCTCGTGTAGCATGGGATGCCCTGTTTGTAGAATTTTCCGCCGACTTTGCACTTCTATTGCACCATCGCATCAGCAGAATCAAGGATTCATCCGCTTCTTGTTCCTCGCCATTCGTGTTTCTTCCTCTTTCTCTGTGCCATGTTAAGTCAAGTTTACAAGAAAACGAATGACAATTTAGTTCTTCGTAACAAATTGATGTGTGATCGCATTTAACCAACTGAACTTTGATGTTGGACAACCACATGATAGGAGGATGTAATATGTACGAAAAACAGGACGGAAGAGATAACCAGAACTATGATGTGTAAACTAAGCAGAAGACATTTTAGCAAATTAGAAGCAACGCAATGGAAGGTAGACACCATATGAAAGATGCTACAAATATCGCTCTGCCAAGTTAACAGTGTCTCATCATAAATGGCGTTTAAACAAATGTGAAGCAGTACAAGAAATAAATCATATGCAAGGTGCAAACAACATCACACTACCAAGTTAGAGGTCTCTCTTCATTAGTGCCATTGCATATTCATAGCATTGCATATTCATAGCTTATGATGTGTAAACTAAGGAGAAGGCATTTCAACAAATTAGAAGCAATGAAAGCTAGACACCATATGAAAGATGCAACAAATATCACTCTACCAAGTTAAAACTGTCTTGTCATAAGTGCCATTTCAACAAATTAGTAGTACAAGCTAGAAAAGAATGCGAGATGTAACCTATATCACACTCCAAAGTCAAACGTGTCGTATGATAAGTGATTGTTGCAGGTTACACAATAGTAGTAATTTGATGTAAGAACATGGTGTGATAGACAGATATTGTATGTTCTAGAAACAGGAACACGTGTCTTATTCAAGTATAATGTGTAAAGTAAGCAGATGGAATTCAACAAAATTAGAAGCAATACAAGCTAGACATCACACATAACATGCAACCACATATAACAGTGCCAAGTTAGAGGGAGCACCGGTGATGGTGCACTAGGGGAGACGTGCTCATCATAAACACAGCTTTGTTGAGTGTATATGCATGTGTTGTCTTGGAAATCATCTTGGGGGTGGAGAAGTAGAAACTGTAGAGGCCCTCCGTTTGGAAGGAGCACCTTTATCCGCTGCCTTGCTAACTTCCTTCCGCTTTATTGAGTTTGAATTGTCAAGTAAAACTGACAAGAAAAAGCAATAAAATTCTCTCTTCAGAACTAATTCATGCATGATACTGACAATCACTACTTTGATTTAAGGCAAACACATGATACCAGGATGGAATATGTACGAAAAACAGGATGGCATGGCATGTTCACAACTGTTTGTGTAAACTAAGCAGAAACCATTCCAACAAATAAGAAGCAATGCAAGCTAGACACCACATGAAAGATGCAACCAATATGACTCTGCCAAGTTAAAAGCGTCCTGAGGGAGTCCTGGACTAGGGGGTGTCCGGATAGCCGAACTATCATCATTGGCCGGGCTCAAGACTATGAAGATACAAGATTGAAGACTTCGTCCCGTGTCCGGATGGGACTTTCCTTGGCGTGGAAGGCAAGCTTGGCGATACGAATATGTAGATCTCCTACCATTGTAACCGACTCTGTGTAACCCTAGCCCTCTCCAATGTCTATATAAACCGAAGGGTTTTAGTCCATAGGACACATAACAATCATACCATAGGCTAGCTTCTAGGGTTTAGCCTCCTTGATCTCGTGGTAGATCTACTCTTGTACTACCCATATCATCAATATCAATCAAGCTGGAGTAGGGTTTTACCTCCATCGAGAGGGCCCAACACAGGTAAAACATCGTGTCCCTTGTCTCCTTTACCATCCGCCTAGACGCACAGCTCAGACCCCTACCCGAGATCCGCCGGTTTTGACACCGACATTGGTGCTTTCATTGAGAGTTCCTCTGTGTCATCACCTATAGGCCCGATGGCTCCTTCGATCATCAACAACAACGCGGTCCAGGGTGAGATTTTTCTCCTTGGGCAGATCTTCGTATTCGGCGGCTTCGCACTGCGGGCCAATTCACTTGGCCATCTAGAGCAGATCGAAAGCTACGCCCCTGGCCATCAGGTTAGATTTGGAAGTTTGAACTATACGGCTGACATCCGCGGAGACTTGATCTTCGACGGATTTGAGCCACAGCCAGGCGTGTCGCACTGTATCGATGGGCATGATTTAGCTCTGCTGTCGGACAGTGCCCTGGAGGCCGCACAAGAGTCCGCTCCGACCTTTGGTTCGGAGCAGACGGCACCAATCGAGAATGGGTGGTTGGACACTACCTCAGGGGCTGCTACCTCTACAGCGATGGAGCCGAATTGTCGGTGTACTAAAGTAGGGGTAACTTAGTACCCCGAACTTGTGCACGGGCAGTCGCAGCGTCTCGCGGCAAGGCTTGTCGGGCGTCCGCCAAGATGCTCCGTCACTCCTATTACTGCCATTCAAGAACAAAGTGTTTAACTGAGAAGACAAGGCCCCGGCAAGAGGAGCTTGTCGGAAGGATAAGACCCCGCAAGAGGAGCTTGCCGGAAGGCCAACCAAGGCATTTCAAGAGACTTGTTACGACGCGTGCAGGCCCCAAAGAAGACGCGGCGAGCGGCGAAAGCTTGTGGGTGCGACAAGATAGCGATCATGCGGCAAGGCGCTTGCCGCGCGGCCACCACTGCTGCCACGCCCAACAAGATCGGACAACGTGTCACCGCAGATCGCTCCCGGTGCACGGGCGGTAGCTTTGCAGCCAAGCGGCGCGAGGTGGCAAGAGAAGATGACGAGGAGGCCATCGTGGCGATCGGTGGCGCCCTAACGGTCGCTTCTGCCTGCTTACGACCGGACGGGCATTAAATGCCCTTGTCCCCGCCGTCGAGTTAGGTAGGGGCATCATTGATAGCGGTTGTACCAACCCCGCTTTACTTTTTACCCTCTCTCTGCGTTGCCACAGCCGGTGACCCCTTTAGACTATAAAAGGAGGCCCATGCGCACGAGAAGGGGTTCGACTCATTCGAGACTACAACACACCCACGCCTCAAGCAAGAACAAATACAAACACAAAGCAACAAGAGGAGTTTTATCTCCCGAGAGCTCCGGCCGGGTAAAATCCCTCGCGTGCTCGACCTCGATCTGCTCTTCAGGCGCCCGCCGCTCCCTGCCGGACCGAAAGGGGCCCTGCCCCATAGGTGTTCGCTTCCCGACATCTTTGGCGCGCCCGTAGGGGCGCCGAGGTTGTGCGGACTGATCCGGTCTTGCGCTACATCAACATCTTCATCGACATGCCTCCGAAGAAGAAGACTTGGAGGTGGCCGCCCGTTTACGCCGATCCCACCGCCGCCAGAGCAAACGGGCGGTGGAGTAGACGCCGCGAAGAGCAGCGCCAAGGGGACTCACGCCGTCACCAGTTCAAGGACAAGGCCCCGCAAGCTTCGCATCAGACATACACCGCACTTTCCTGGGGTGCAGGATCGACAACGCCATGGTGCTCCTAGCACCGCACTCGCATTGGAGCAAGGCTGAGCTGGTGGATCGCGGGGCGCCAAGGCCAACAAGCGCCACAAGATGTTGGCACGAAGCGCTGACGATCGCTCGACGAGATGTTGCTCCTTCTAACACTGTTAGAAGTCTGAGCATATCTCGCTCCTCGCATCGTTCACCGCCACCACCCAAGACTCCAGAGGAAGCGCTAGCCCGAGCCCAGCTGCTTCTAGATTACCCTCCAGCGCCAGACAAGATCAACGACTGGAGGGCCACCATTCAGAGCCTCATCGGCTTCGCCAACGGTGACAAGCCCCGGCAACCGAGCACATCGAAGCCCCGGCAAGATGCCCAGGCGCAAGCCGACACCGACAAGACCGCTGGGTGTGCCACCACCGTGCACTCCCCGCCCCGAAGGCCAAGATCGCCGACTCGCCGGGCCAACCTCGACACCGACTCCAGTGCATCGTCGGACCCGCGAGCTCGCCGTGATCAACGCCAAGTTCTCCAAGAACGACGACACGAAGACGCTCGCACTCGCATCGAGCGTCGGAGAGAAGCGCGACGTCGATCATCCAGCCGCTACTGGGCCCATCGTTGGTATGCATGCGCCAGGAACCAGCCGACTTGTCAGACGCTGTAGGTTGCCCCGCTGCTCACCCGTGAGCTGCGGCGGTCCAAAGGCTCAAAGACTAAGAACTTCGCCGACGCATGCGAGAAGTACGATGGCGGGATACATCCGTGAGAGTTCCTTTAGCATCTACACCATAGCGGTGCAGGCTGCGGGGCGCGACGATAAGATCCTCGCCAACTACTACCCGCCGGTGCTCAAGCCCAACGCCGATCTTGGCTCATGCACTTGCCGACAACTCCATCTCTTCGTATGACTCTGTGCTATCGGTTTGTCGGCGCTTTCACAAAGCGCCACAAACCCCATGGCCAGAGAGCGATCTTCATCTGCCGCCCGAAAGAAGGAGAACCCCACGCAAGTATATACAGAGATTCGGCCAGTGCGGCGCAACATCCCGAGACGTCCACCCCGCCATGGTTATCGGTCGCTCCATCGAACGTGCGAATCCGCAGGATGAGGGAGGAGATGGCAATGTGCAAAATCAGAGATGTCACGAGCTATATGCTCGCCGACAAGTGTGCACGAGTGAAGAGGGAGGAAACTCCCCGGAGAGAACGCAGGAGCAGAAGGATCTGACAGTGAAGACGCCCCTCCGGCAAAGAAGAACCGGAGGCGGAATAACAGAAAGAGGAAGGCTAAGGATGTGCTAGTTGTTGAGCAGTCCGGCAATGGAGGCGGCACCGAGAAGGCCAAAGCTGGTGACTCCGGCGAGGCTGTGGTGGCCGCCGACAAGCAGGATGGCTCCGGCAAGCAGTACTGCAAGATCCATCGCACCAAGGCCCATGACCTCCAAGCCTGCAAGAAAGTTGAGCAGATGTTAGAGCTACAGAAAACTGAATACGAGCGCCGTGACAAGGAGAAGGCCCAGGAAGGTGGCGGAGGATCCGGCAAGAAGCGTCCCGCCCGGGGAGGGCGCCGCGGCAAGGCCAAGCAGCGGCAAGGAGATAGACCTCCCCGTGGCCGCAACAAGGACGAGGACGAAGACGAAGATGACGAGATGGAGGAGGATGAGACCGATGAGCAGGAGTTTCAGAAGGCAACAGAGGTTTTGTGCGTTGACGGCGGTGCTTCTCTACACACCTTGCACCGCCAACTCAAACAGTGGGTGCAAGAGGTAAATGCAGCAGAACCATCAGTCGAATTGCGCAAGCCCCTGAAGTGGTCTAGCACGCCCATCATCTTTGACGTTGAGGATCACCCTGATCGCATCACTGCGGTCGGGTGCTTGCCGATGTTGGTTTCGCCAACCATCCGCAATCTCAAGGTCACAAAGATGTTGGTTGACGGCGGGGCCGGCCTAAATCTGATCTCTTCTGCGGTACTCAACAAGCTCCAGATCCCCGATAGCGAGCTCGAAGAAACTGGTACCTTTCAAGGAATCAACCCGGGAAGGAGCAAGCCCAAGGGGAAGATCACACTGCCAGTGACGTTTGGCAGCGAGCTGAATTTCAGGATAGAGAGAGTCACATTTGACGTTGCTGATTTCCCATTGCCCTACAATGGGATACTCGGCCGTCCAGCGCTTGCCAAGTTCATGGCAGCCTCTCACTACGCCTACAATGTGCTCAAGATGCCTGGTCCAATAAGTGTCATTTCTGTCCAAGGCGACAAGAAAGATGCACTTATCTGTACCGACAAGATCTACCGGGAAGCAACAGCCGCAGCAGAACGCAAACCACTTGCCGCCGAAGCTCCCCGGGGGAAGAAGAAGACCAAGTCCGGCAAGAGTAGCACTGATGCCCACTCCGGCAAGCGCACCTCTTTGAAGTGCTGCGCTACCGTCGAGGACGCACAATCGAGCTCCACCAACAAGTGCAAGAAGGCGAAGACAGCTGCACCAGAAACCAAGAAAGTGGCCGCCAAGGAGGACGACACTGGTGGTACCTTCACCATCGCCCACGCTTGACCCTAAATAGGAAAGCGCCGTTGCTTTCTCGCGGGCGAATGTCGATGTGTTTGCATGGCAACCATCTCGACATCCCCGTGTTCCTGAAAGTAATTGAGCACCACCTTGCCGCCTGTCCTCACGCCGCCCATCAAGCAGAGAGTCAGAAACAAGCGGTGGAACGCCAAGAGTTCATTGCGAAGAGATCAAGAAGTTGAAGCAGCAGCCTCGTCCGAGGAGTACTCCATCCAACGTGGTTAGCCAATCCAGTGAGTCGTGCGCAGTTTAACGGGAAGTGGAGGCTTTGTATTGACTTCACGTATGTTAATAAAGCTTGTCCCAAAGATCCATTTCCTTGCCGCGCATTGACCAGATTGTCGACTCCACGGCAGATGTGATCTGCTTTCATTTCTTGATGCATACTCGAGATACCATCAAATCTTCATGGCGAAGAGGATGAAGAGAAACCGCATTCATTACTCCATGTGGCACGTACTGCTTTGTACGAATGCCTTTCGGACTAAAGAATGCTGGTTCAACATTTGCAAGAGTAGTCAGTCATGCTTTTGAGCCACAGCTGCACAGGAATGTAGAAGCATACATGGATGACACAGTGGTCAAAAGCAAAGACAGAGAAACTTTGATCCAAGATTTGGAGGAAACTTTTGCAAATCTACGCAAGATCAATCTCAAGTTGAACCCCGAGAAGTGCATGTTTGGAGTTCCTTCCGGCAAGCTTCTCGGGTTCTTTGTGTCCCAGAGGGGGATTGAAGCCAACCCTAACAAGATCAAGGCCATCGAGCAGATTGAAGCCCTGAAGCGCGTCAAGGATGTGCGAAGGCTTGCCGGTTGTGTTGCTGCTCTTAGTAGGTTCATTTCTAAGTCTGCTGAGCGTGCCCTGCCATTTTTCAAAATTTGAAAAAGGCTGGTCCAATGAAATGGACTCCAGAAGCGGAGGCCGCGCTACAGGACTTGAAGAGATACCTATCCTCCACTCCAGTACTTGTCGCACCTAAGCCACAAGAGAAGTTGTTGCTGTATCTAGCGGCAACCAATCAAGTGGTTAGTGCTGCGTTAGTAGTGGAGAGGGAGGCAGATGATGAGCCAAAGAATCATGCAAGCGAGTCCAATGACAAGCGGGGGCTTCCCGTCAAGCTCGTCCCGACAAGGATGAATCTGTGCAGCCGCAGAAGAGAAATGAAGAAGATGGTGCGCCCAATTTATTTTGTCGGTTCCCTTCTACAGGGGCTAGATCAAGGTACTGGGTGCAAAGTTGCTTTTCGCCTTCTCATGGCCTCAAGGAAGCTGCGCCATTACTTTCAAGCACATGAGATCACAGTTGTCACTCGCTTTCCGCTGAAGAGGATATTGCGTAATCCGTAAGCAACAGCGGGATTGTCGAGTGGGCACTGGAACTGTCAAGCTTTGGCCTCAAGTTCGAAAGTACTTCAACTATCCAGAGCCGAGCATTGGCAGAATTCATAGCAGAGTGGACGCTGTAGGATCGTTGAAGGCAAGAGTGTCTAGAGGGGGGGTGATTAGACAACTCGACAAGATAAAAGTTTATGCCTTTTGATTAACATAAGTTCATAGCAAATTCACAATGAAAGACAAGTCAAGCATCATGCATACAAGTCGAGCAACATACTAAACATGCAATTCTAGAGTATAGGGCAGCGGAAAGTAAATTGCATGAATAGTAAGGAGAGTTTGTGAAGAGCAAACGCAATGGAGACACGGAGATTTTTTCACGTGGTTCCGATAGGTGGTGCTATCGCCAATCCACGTTGATGGAGACTTCAACCCACGGAGGGTAACGGCTGCGCGAGTCCACGGAGGGCTCCACCCACGAAGGGTCCACGAAGAAGCAACCTTGTCTATGCCATCATGGCTTACGTCCACGGAGGACTAGCCTTACTCGGGGTAGATCTTCACGAAGTAGGCGATCTCCTTGCCCTTACAAACTCCTTGGTTCAACTCCACATCATGACGGAGGCTCCCAAGTGACACCTAACCAATCTAGGAGGCACCACCTCCAAAAGGTAATAGATGGGGTTGGTGATGATGAACTCCTTGCTCTTGTGCTTCAAATGATATCTCCCCAACACTCAACTCTCCTCACTGATTTGGCTGTGGTGGAGGAAGGGATTGAGTGGAAAGCAACTTGGAAAGACTAGAAATCAAGTGTCATATGGTGAGAGTGGAGCAACTTGATCTCAACACAAGGGTAGGTAGTTTTCTTCTCGAAATGTAAGGTAGGAGTGGTAGTTCTTTCGATGGCTCTCTCCACGAATGAAGAGGAGGTGGAGGGTATTTATAGCCTCCACACAAAATCCAACTGCTACACACATTTGACCAATCTCGGTCGACCGAAGTTGACAACTCGGTCAGACCGAAAGTTCAAATCTTGTGAACGTTGGGATTTTCGGTGGGACCGAAAATACAATCTCGGTTAGACCGATTCTTCCAAAGTCTAGGGTTTGCCAATCTCGGTGGGACCGACTTTCTCATCTCGGTGACACCGATTTGAGTACAGAAGGTTACAGAAGCTTGGCAACACCAATTTCGGAATGACCGAGTTTGGAATTGGAAAATCCGAGATTCTTAGGGTTTGGCTATATGGCTGAGGTGGTTCATCTCGGTGTGACTGAGTTTGAAATCGGTGGGACCGAGATTACTTATGGGTTTATGTTGGAATGAAAGATTGCTGATTGTTTGAGAGATAAATCACTAAGCACTTTAGAGCAACCAGATCATCATCATAACCTCACCCCCTTTTAATAGTATTGGCTTTCCTATGGACTCAATGTGATCTTGGATCACTAAACCAAAAATGGAGTCTTGAGCTTTTGCCAATGAATTCCTTAGCATCCTGGGGTTTCACCTCTCTAGTCCTTGCCATGCCAGAGTGGTTGACTTTCCTGAAACATACTTGATAAAAGCATTAGTCCAACCACAAAGTATGTTGTCATTAATTACCAAAACCACCTAGGGAGCAAATGAGCTTTCAATCTCCCCCTTTTTGGTAATTGATGGCAACACACAGAAAAAGATATCAAAGCTTACTGAAAGAAAGACAGGATTATCATTAAAGCTTTGACAAACATGTAGTACACAAGCTCCCCCTACAGGTGTGCAAGATTTTAGATTTTGGTTTTGGACTACCACAAGCACACATGAGAGAAAAGCAAGATGTGCTGCATGCAGCTTGGCTATATGCATCAGAGCAGATGAGGATAAATAAGAGATGATGCATATGTGCATGGTGATTTCTTGCAAACAAGTATTCACAAGCAAGTCACCATCATGCACATCCTGCAAGATGCATATACTTACCTTGAAGTTCCTTGATATTTTACCCAAGAAATAAACTTGGGAAAACAAGGTTAGATAACACAAGAATAGTTCTTCAACCAATAGCAAGAACATCAAGAGTACCAAGCCAGGATGACATGTATAAAGAGTGTCTCATGATGAGCACTAGCTTGAATCAGCCAACATGTCTCCCAAGACTAAAAGGTTTTCAATGAGCTCTGAGAGATTTTGCTTTCCATAAAATACCAATTGTATAAAATAGAGTATATCAAATGTATAAAATACCAATTGTACTTTTCAGAAAATACCAATGGTGAGAGCAAGAAAAACAAAATCAAGAGAAGTAATGCCAACAAAGGTTATCACAAAGGAAATATATGGCAAAGCTTTGATGTGATCCTATCCCCCTTAAGGTAAGATTGTTCTTCCTTTAAAATATGTTCTCCCCTTATCCTCCAATCTTCCCTTAAGCTCCCCCTAAATCTTCTCCCCCTTTGACATCAAGTGCCGAAAAGGACAGTAAACAAGGAAGGGCAAGAAAGATGGAAGGAAAGAAGTGGGTTCATTAAGAATCACAACTGAGCAACTTTAATTTGTAACATGAGCTGGAGAAGATGATATCCTGGTGAATGTAAATCGGTGACACCGAAATGATATGGATCGGTGAGTCCGAAAGTCAGAGACTTAGGGCAGATCCTTTTTCGTCGATCAGACCGAAATGATTGAATCGGTGACTCCGAGTTTAATTCCAAGGAAATACAGAAATAATTCAGCTCACTTTGCAAGAAATGTTTCAGAAGATTTGCAATGAATTTGTAAAAGATTTTCAGGGAATTTATCAGGGCGGAAATATACACAAGAACAAAAGAAACAGCAATGAAAAGAGTACTAGATGAAGTTTTTTTTTTTTAAAAAAAAAAAATAGGAAAGACTCATCAAGAGAATCAAAAGAGACAATAGTAAAACTCCAAATCATATGTACTTCATCTAGACAAGGGTCGGCGACACAGTCACCTATGTTTGAGTATATTGACTTAGGAGTCAAATGAGAACATTTGATCATAGGTCATACTCACGGTTTAAGCTCAAAATGGGGTTACCATTTTTCGATTAAGCATTTGATGTGATCACATCTTTTGAAGCTGCTTGTACTCATGTCTTTGAGCAAAGCTTTTTCAAGATGTGAAAGACATACCTTGGGCTTGTTGTTGCTTGTTCTCATGTAGGTGAGCTTGATGTTGATGCTCATTGATGTGAAGTTGGAGCACCATTTTCAAGTGTGTAGTTCATCTTCCTACATGGGTTAGGCAAGCAAGGAAATACTCAAGAATATCCAATTTGACCTGAATGAAGTACTAGAAGTATATGGTGTCAAAAGGATATGTGGAATTTTGTTCCTTGAGCTCAACATCCCAAAGGGCTAGATACTTGGTCAATGACAAGATTACTCATGATTTGAGTGAGTGTGATAATCTTGTAGAATGTAGACCATCCAAGTACCTGCAAGGAGTTAGATGCAATACAAGGGGGCAAATGTGTCCAAGACATGTGATCATCATCATAAGAGAAATGTCAAGGATTTGTCAATTTGGCTCATGCCCTGCATGCATCAATGGAGCTTTCACTCCAAGTTTGAAGGATCAATGATGTTCAACTCACTCCTCAAGCGACAAAACACTTTCTCATCAAGTGGTTTTGTGAAGATATCTCGCAAGCTGTTTGTCAAGACGAACATGCTTAAGATCAATGTCACCCTTAGCAATATGATCACGAATAAAATGGTGACGAACTTCAATGTGTTTCGTGCGAGAGTGTTGCACGGATTGTGTCCAATCTTAATTGCACTCTCGTTGTCACAAAGCAAAGGAACATGTCTTGCATGTATCCCATAGTCCTTAAGCATTTGTTTCATCCATAGCAACCGAAAGCACAACACTAACCAGCAGCAATATATTCGCTTCGCGAGAGATAATGATATCGAGTTTTGTTTCTTGGATGACCAAGACACAAGGGATCGACCAAGAAATTGACATGTACCGAAGTTGACTTTCTATCTATCTTGTCTCCGCATAGTCCGAGTCGGAATAGCCAACAAGATCGAAAGAAGCCCTCTTAGGATACCAAATCCCAAAGTTAGGTGTGTGTATCAAATATCTCACAATTCTTTTAACAGCTTTAAGATGACATTCTTTAGGAGCAGCTTGATATCGAGCACACATGCATACACTCAACATTATATCAGGACGAGAAGCACAAAGATATAGTAGAGAACCAATCATGGATCGATAAACCTTTTGATCAACAGGTTCTCCATCTTTAGTCAAATCATTATGTCCATTAGTAGGCATGGGGGTTCTCATACCTTTGCTCTCTTGCATGTTGAACTTCTTGAAGAGATCCTTAGTGTACTTTGTTTGTGAGACAAAAGTACCCTCCTTAGATTGCTTGATTTGCAACCCAAGGAAGAACTTGAGTTCACTCATCATGGACATCTCATACTTCTCTGACATAAGCTTCCCAAACTTCTCACTAAAATCAGGGTTAGTTGAACCAAAGATAATATCATCGACATATATTTGGCACACAAATAGTTCACCGTCAACCCTTTTTGTGAATAGCGTTGAGTCAATTTTACCAATCTCAAATCCTTTTTCAAGAAGAAAGCTAGTCAAGCATTTGTACCAAGCTCTAGGAGCTTGTTTAAGACCATAAAGAGCTTTGTGCAATTTGTAAACATGATTAGGCTTTTTAGGATTCACAAATCCGGGAGGTTGTTTCACAAATACTTCCTCCTCAATTTCACCATTTAGAAAAGCACTTTTAATGTCCATTTGATAGAGAGTAATGTTATGGTGGTTGGCATAAGCAAGAAGAATGCGAATGGACTCAAGTCTAGCAACGGGGGCATAGGTCTCACCATAGTCCATACCTTCGACTTGTGTGTATCCTTGTGCTACGAGACGAGCCTTGTTGCGGATGACTTGTCCATCTTCATCTTGCTTGTTCCGAAACACCCATTTGGTTCCAATGACGCTTTTGGTCATCATTGGGCTTTCTACCAAAGACCAAACGTTGTTCCTCTCGGTTGTGCAGCTCTTCATGCATAGCGCTCACCCAATCCGGTCTTCAAGCGCTTCTTCTACCTTCATAGGTTCAAGACTGAAATAAATGAGTAATGCTCACAAAAGTTAGCTAAACGAGTTTTAGAGCGAGTGATTCTCCGAGTCGATGTCATTCATCATTTGTTCCACGGATGGTCTTTCTTGACTCTTTCTCGAACTCGGGATAGCTTTTGTCGTGGTCGTGGCTGAGCTTCCTCATCATCCTCATCTTCTTCTTCATCTGTGTTGTTGGTGTTCTCTTGAGGTGGTGGAGAAGGAGGTTGTGGTGGATCTTCTTGTCGCACTTCCTCATCTTGGTGAGTTCCACTTGTGGAGGCCTCCATGTTGCCTTGAGGTTCACCTTGCCGTGAGGTAGGGGCTCCACGATGTAGATGAGGTACTCTCCTTCACTTCCATGGGACGAATCTTTCCAATGGATAAATCTTGAATGGCTTCCGATGGGTCCTTATCTCCTACATCAATAGGCATTTGCTCTACTTGCGAGCCATTAGATTCATCAAACTTCACATCTACCGTCTCTTCAACCTTTCGGGTGAAATTGTTGTAGACACGATAGGTGTGAGAGTTTGATCCATAACCGAGGAAAAAGCCTTCATGAGTTTTAGGAGCAAATTTAGACCAACGATGCTTATCAAGAATATAGCATTTTGAACCAAAGACACGAAAATATCCCACTTGGGGTTTGTTACCCGTAAGGAGCTCGTATGAAGTCTTGCCGAGAAGCTTGTGAAGATAAAGTCTGTTGATAGCATGACAAGCTGTCTCGATGGCTTCACCCCAAAAGTGTTTTGGTGTCTTGTATTCATCTAGCATTGTCCTCGCCATCTCAATGAGCTGCTCGGTTCTTCCTCTCAACAACCCCGCTTTGTTGAGGTGTGTACGTAGATGAGAACTCATGTAGAATCCTTCCTCATCGAGAAAAGAGTCCACATGGGCGTTCTTGAACTCCGCTCCGTTGTCACTCCGAACCTTCTTGATCTTCACCTCAAATTGATTCTCGAGCCTTTCTAGCAAAGGTTTTGAAGATTTTCTGAACTCTGCGATTTGTCATCAAGTAGAAATACCCACGTAAATCTTGAAAAGTCATCAACAATAACTAGACCAAAGGAGTTACCACCAAGGCTTTTGTAAGCATTGGGACCAAGAGATCCATATGAAGAAGCTCAAGCGGTCTCCTTGTGGTCATGATATTCTTCACGGATGACTTCCTCCAACTTGTTTTCCCGCTTGACATGCACCGCAGAGTCTATCTTTGTCAAAGAAAACATCTTTACACCAAGAATGTGATCACCTTTGATTAGCTTATCTAAATTTCGCATACCAACATGTCCAAGCCTTCTATGCCAAAGCCAACCTTTAGCAGATTTAGCAATAAAGCAAGTTCTAGGTTGAGCTTTCTTAGTGAAATCGACAATGTATAAGTCACCTCTACGAATGCCAAGAATACCATATTATGATTGTCACTACGAAAAACTTGGCAATCTACTTTGGTGAATAGCACATTGAATCCAAAGTCAGCTAATCTAGACACGGAAAGTAAATTGTATCCAAGTGATTCAACAAGCATGACATTTTTAATGGAGCTATCATGAGATATGGCCACCTTACCAAGGCCAAGTACCTTACCCTTGAGTTGTCTCCAAAAGTCACATACTTGCGTGGACCATCGCTCTTTGCAAGCTCTCAAACATGTCTTCATCTCCGGTCATGTGATCGGTGCATCCACTATCAAGAATCCATTCTTTGCCACCGGATATGTAGTCTCTCATATTTGCCATTAGACTGAGACTCTTCATGATCTTGTCTAGCTCGGTGTCCGAATCATCATCATGCTCATGCTCATCATCATATTGACCCATAGATAATTCATCATCAATACCTAGGTCAATTTGACAATGACTTGCATCAGTTTTATCAACGTGATAATAGTCATCCGAATGCAAAACAAGAGCATTTCTAACTAGAACATTGATAAGACCGGATCACCCTTCTTTTCATAAGATCACGAAGCTCAAAGAAGCATTTATCAAAGTTAGGATCTTTGGGGCGCAACATATCAAATTCAACAGTCTTGTATAGAATTTCATCAAGACCTCTCAACGAGTAGTCCGGATAAAGTTCTTCCAAGAACTTCCACATGGTATGAGCGCACTCAAAGTTCGTGACAAGCTCAAGCAAGTTATCAGGCAAACCTCTAATGATAAGATTGACAGTTCTTAGGTTACGAAGCAAATCAAGCTCTTCATCTACAGTAGGGTGCAAGGGGTCAAATGGTGGTACATATGGGGTTTCAACATATTTGCGCAAGTTGTATATCTTAAAGATAGCAAGCATTTCAATCCTCCACGAGTTATAGGATACTCCATCAAGAATAGGCACTCTATGACTAACACTCCCAAACGTAGACACGTCCATCTTCCTCCAATGGTGTGCAAACCAAAGCAATGGAGACCAACGCTCTGATACCAATTGTAGGATCGTTGAAGGCAAGAGTGTCTAGAGGGGGGGTGATTAGACAACTCGACAAGATAAAAGTTTATGCCTTTTGATTAACATAAGTTCATAGCAAATTCACAATGAAAGACAAGTCAAGCATCATGCATACAAGTCGAGCAACATACTAAACATGCAATTCTAGAGTATAGGGCAGCGGAAAGTAAATTGCATGAATAGTAAGGAGAGTTTGTGAAGAGCAAACGAATGGAGACACGGAGATTTTTCTCGTGGTTCCGATAGGTGGTGCTATCGCCAATCCACGCTGATGGAGACTTCAACCCACGGAGGGTAACGGCTGCTTGAGTCCACGGAGGGCTCCACCCACTAAGGGTCCACGAAGAAGCAACCTTGTCTATGCCATCATGGCTTACGCCCACGGAGGACTAGCCTTACTGGGTAGATCTTCACGAAGTAGGCGATCTCCTTGCCCTTACAAACTCCTTGGTTCAACTCCACATCATGACGGAGGCTCCCAAGTGACACCTAACCAATCTAGGAGGCACCACCTCCAAAAGGTAATAGATGGGGTTGGTGATGATGAACTCCTTGCTCTTGTGCTTCAAATGATAATCTCCCCAACACTCAACTCTCCTCACCGATTTGGCTGTGGTGGAGGAAGGGATTGAGTGGAAAGCAACTTGGAAAGACTAGAAATCAAGTGTCATATGGTGAGAGTGGAGCAACTTGATCTCAACACAAGGGTAGGTAGTTTTCTTCTCGAAATGTAAGGTAGGAGTGGTAGTTCTTTCGATGGCTCTCTCCACGAATGAAGAGGAGGTGGAGGGTATTTATAGCCTCCACACAAAATCCAACTGTTACACACATTTGACCAATCTCGGTCGGACCGAAGTTGACAACTCGGTCGACCGAAAGTTCAAATCTTAGAACGTTGGGATTTTCGGTGGGACCGAAAATACAATCTCGGTTAGACCGATTCTTCCAAAGTCTAGGGTTTGCCAATCTCGGTGGGACCGACTTTCTCATCTCGGTGACACCGATTTGAGTACAGAAGGTTACAGAAGCTTGGCAACACCAATTTCGGAATGACCGAGTTTGGAATCGGAAAATCCGAGATTCTTAGGGTTTGGCTATATGGCTGAGGTGGTTCATCTCGGTGTGACTGAGTTTGAAATCGGTGGGACCGAGATTACTTATGGGTTTATGTTGGAATGAAAGATTGCTGATTGTTTGAGAGATAAATCACTAAGCACTTTAGAGCAACCAGATCATCATCATAACCTCACCCCCTTTTAATAGTATTGGCTTTCCTATGGACTCAATGTGATCTTGGATCACTAAACCAGAAATGGAGTCTTGAGCTTTTGCCAATGTTTTCCTTAGCATCCTAGGGGTTCACCTCTCTAGTCCTTGCCATGCCAGAGTGGTTGACTTTCCTGAAACATACTTGATAAAAGCATTAGTCCAACCACAAAGTATGTTGTCATTAATTACCAAAACCACCTAGGGAGCAAATGAGCTTTCAGACGCCAACACCTGATGAAGAAACTCCGGAGAAGAGCATCCCCGTCAAAGAAGCAAACAAATAATGGATCATGTACTTTGATGGTGCCTTCTCGCTGCAAGGCGCCGGTGCGGGTGTGCTACTTGTCGCACCCACCGGAGAGCACCTCAAGTACGTGATCCAAATGCACTTTCCCAAGGAACAAGCAACAAACAATACTGCAGAGTATGAAGGCTTGCTTGCCGGACTCAGGATCGCGGCAGAACTTGGGATCAAGAAGCTTATTGTCAGGGGTGACTCACAGCTTGTCGTCCGCCAAGTCAACAAAGATTATCATAGTTCGCTGATGGAAGCCTATATTGATGAAGTGAGGAAGCTAGAGGAGCATTTTGACGGCCTGCAGATGGAACATGTTCCAAGAGCTCAGAATGACATTGCAGATGGCCTGTCAAAATGTGCCGCACTTAAGTTGCCTGTGGAACCGGGGATTTTTGTGCTCAAGCTGACTCAACCATCTGTAACACCATTAGCTGGACAGAGCAAGAAGAGAAAGTTGGTTACTGGTGACTACTTTCCGGCAGAGCTCCCCGAAGCCGCCGCCAAGAAGGTCTCCAGGATCAACACAAAGAGTGCTGAGGAGCAATCTGCTCCGACAAGCCCTAGGGTTTGTTTCGTTGAAGCAGATGCTCCCGACAAGTTGTGTTCCGACACGCTTGCCGGGGAACATCATGCTCTGGCTGAATCACAGATTCTTGCCGTGGAAGCGGATGTTCCCGCAGCAGCACTTGCGCCTTTGGTCCTTGTCGTCGAGCCACAAGCTCCGGCATGGGCACAGCAGATCGTCCATTTCCTTCAAACAGGAGAACTTCCCGAAGAGCAAGAAGAAGCAGAGAAAGTAGCCCGGCAATCAAGTATATACCAGTTTGTCGATGACATACTGTACAGAAGAAGATTCAACGGAGTGAAATTGAAGTGCATTTCCCGGGAAGAAGGACAGGAGCTGTTGGCGGAGATACATGGAGGCATATGTGGTCACCACATTGGCGCAAGAGCACTTGTCGGCAAAAGCCTTCCCAAGAAGGTTTCTTTTGGCCGACAGCCCTCCAGATGCAATCGCACAAGTAACCAAGTGTGAAGCGTGCAGTTCCACTCCAAACAGATTCATCAACCAGCTCAAGCTCTCCAAACAATCCTTTATCCTCGCCATTTTCGGTCCTGGGCTCGACATCCTCGGCCCCTTTCCCGAAGTTGTCGGGGCTTGAGTACTTGTACGTGGCAATCGACAAGTTCACGAAGGCCGGAGGTGGAGGCAATGAGGAAGGTGACAGCGCAGTCGCCAGATCAAGTTCTTCAGTCAATTGTTTGCCGCTTTGAGTCCCTAACAGGATCATCACCGACAATGGCACACAATTCACGAGCCGCACCTTCATGCAAGACGCCCAAGATCTTGGCGCCAAGATCTCGCTTCGCTTCGCTGCTCACCCGAGAAGCAACGGTCAAGCGGAGAGGGCAAACGCTGAAGTGCTGCATGGGCTTAAGACCAGAACTTTCGACAAGCTGCACAAGTGCGGAAGAAATTGGATCGAGGAGCTGTCGGTGGTTCTTTGGTCGATCAGACGACGCCAAATCGAGCCATCGCCGGACACCTTTTGCTCTTGTCACGGCGCGAGGCAGTTCTCTCCACGAACTCAGATATCGGATCGCCTCGAGTGCTCGCTTATGATGAGCTTGAGCAAGAGCAGCTGCGGCAAGATGACGCGCTGCTCCTCGAGGAGGATCGTCTTCAGGCTGCTGTACGAGCTGCTCACTACCAGCAAGCTTTACGCCGCTACCATAGCCGCAAACTTAATGCCAGAAGCTTCGAGGAAGGCGACCTTGTTCTTCGGCGCGTTCAATCCGCCAAGAATTCCAACAAGTTGACGCCAAAGTGGGAAGGCCCTTATCGGGTAAAGCGAGTCACTAGGCCTGGCGCTGTCTGCCTTGAGACCGAAGATGGCATTCCGGTGAGCAACTCGAACATAGAGCATCTTCGCAAGTTTTACCTATAAGCCATGGTTGTTAGGAACTCGTTGTCCTAAGAACCACCTTTTGTACAAGCCTTGCCGCTATTGCATGTAACCCTTTGTACAAAGCTGGGCGCAGATCCCGTGCATAAATAAAGATCGTATGTTCAGTACATGTTGTCAAATTTCATGTCTTTTTCTTTTAGCATGTATACACTGACACTTTGTGCAGAGCTTGCCCCCGGTAAGCAATAACGAGCCTTAAGGCTCCATATCTTTATTTTCTCTTCTTTCTTTTGCTCAAAAAGAAGGTTCCTCCGCCCACAAGTTCACCGGGGGGGAGGGGAAGATAAAGGTGTGGACCAGGCGTCGTTCAAAGAAGCATAGCCTTGCCGGGGCGCAGACGACAGAAAAGCTAAGTTGCCAAAGTTTAAGCACAGTCAGTTTTAAATTTTTTTAAAGTTATATTCCTTGAACGATGTGCCTTGTATGGAAAACCTGTGCGCGGAGGAACCGGCTCGTGGCTAAGTTGCGCCCTTACTTTGTTTCGAGTCCGCTCAACAATGAAAGTGTGCTGCGACTAGTCCCGACAAGGTTTCTTGCCGGAGGCAACACCGCCAAAGAAGTTGCTGATGTTCAAGACTCAGCGCTTCGCAAGCGCGTGTTTGCGCCGGCAAGTTCCCTAAAAGCGTAAGGGTAAAAACATACAAGGGATGGAATCAAGTAAAGGAGATAACATAGCAAGCATTGCCCAGAATAAAGTTATATTACAAAAATAACTTGTTGCGGCACTGACTAAATTGTTCTCATAACTTAAATAACAGCGAAAAGGAAGGGAGAAGAAGGGTGGCCTAATCCACGCGCTCGCCGTCGACCCTCCTGACTTCATTGACTTTGTCCACGATGGTGCGACAATGGCTTTGAGCTCTTCAAGATCAGCACCCGCCGGCAGCTTCTTGAGGACGCGGGAGAGGTCGAGGCCCGGGTTGCGAAAGAGTATCTTCACCAACACCTTCTCCAAGACCTTGGCGCAGATTGCGCGCGACTCGTTAGCCAACTTCTTTGGGATCCTTTCCCGGAGCTGTTGGAGAGCCGTCACCACACCCTTGAAGAAAAGAGTAAGCTTGGCGCTGGGTTGGAGGTTCTCGTCGGAGGAGTACCCAAAGCCCGCCAAGTCCAGCTCCGCTAGCTCCTCGTCGATGGATGCAGCAATGTTGATGAGGCCCTCTGTCCAGAGCTCCACCGTAGCCCTGAAGGTGTTTTGAGTCTCAGCGGCCCTCGTCAGCAGCTCCTCGTTGCCCTTGATCTCTTTCTTCAATTCATCCTCTTGCTTCTTGGAGGCGTCCAGCGTCTCCGTCAAGGTGGCCAGCTTCAGCTCTAGATCAGCGCTCGAGTCCTTGACGGCGTTCAGTTCCTTGACCTTGTCAGCAAGTTGAACTTGCAGATCGCCGTGGGCAAGGGCATCCTTCTCGCGTTCGCGCTGGAGAGCGGCAAGCTCTTCATTCTTCTTTCCCATATCCGCCTCCAGCAGCGCCACTTTCACCTCTAACTCATTCTTGGCGGCCTCAGCAGCCGCGGCGGCATCCTTCGCCTCCTTGAGTGCCCCGCCAAGTGATTGCTCCCGTGCGTCGAGCTCCTCCTCGTGGCTGTCCAGATTAACCTTCTTCTGTGTTAGCTCACCTTCCCGCCTGGACAGCTCCTCGGCGGCGAGCCTCTGCTGCTCCTCGGCTTCAGCCTTTTCCAGGATGAATCCCTTCTTCGCCTCGACAAGTTGCGCCCTCTCCTCCGCAATGGATTGGAGGGCCTCCTGGTTGCGGCTCTTGAGCTCTTCCGCATGCCTCTCTATGTCAACTCCCGCCCGCGCGACAAGCGCTTCCCGGGACTCAAGCTTTGCGCCCGCCCGCATGCCTCTTGGACTCAGCCTTTTCCAAGTGACACCAACTTTCGGAGCAACTGCTCCTCCTTAGACTCGCCGCTGCTGCTGCTTGGCGCGTCAACCAGTGCCAGCCCAGCAGAGGCGAGTACTTCCCCGTCAAATTCTCTCCTTCGACCGCGCCTGAGCTCGACGCCCAGGAAGCTTGATGTATACGCCTTGCCGCCTTCAAGTAGGCGCCGGGTGGGGCTCCTCGAACCCGGCACAGCATCAGGGCGGAGGGTCGGCGGTCGCAGCGCCTTGCGCCTCAAGGCCTCCGGTCGCCAAGATGATCGCGGACCCTCGCCAGCTCTGCGCCAAAGAGCCTTGGCGGCTTCTTCATCGGCGGGTTCATCAGCCGGCCTCTTCCTCGTCGTGGCGACGCCTTCAAGATTGGCCACAGGCGCTTTCCTCGCCGGTGGCCTCGGTCCCATCGGGTCTGTGAGAGGGGGATCTCGAGGACAGAAGAGGAAGGAAAAGTTAAGCAAATATCCAAAAATAAGAAAGAAGATCGAAGAAGAAAACCCAAGGGAAAATTTCCGACAAGGAGGGTTACTCGTCTTGGCCTCCGTGACTATGGGTTCCACCACCGGCGATCGCTGGTCCCGTCCTCGCCGGGAACTACCTTGTCGGGACCGCCCTTGCCGGAGAGCGCCCTCGTCAAGAATTGCCCTTGGCGGCGTGGTCGGCAGATTGCACCTCCGAACGGCCTCTGGTTGCTCTTGGTGGGCCTGCTCTGCTCCTACACAAACAAATCAACAATCAAGGTGTCAAGAAAAGAGAAAAGCACCCATGCGCCCCACAACAGAAGTGAACCAAACACTTATGTCACAGTCTGGGGCTGCCATGCAGGAGAGGGAATCGGGTCCGTCAAGGTTGTCTCGGACGTGTCCTCGGCTGTCACAACAGGATCGTCCTCGATGACGACCACGGGGACCTTGGCCCTCTTTGCCGCTCTCTCAGCCAGAGTCCTGAAGTGGAACAGGGATTCAGAGAGAAGCAGATCAGATGCAAGCAAAGAAACAACAAAGATCTAAGAAAAACAAGTACAGCAAGGAGAAAGCCTTACTCCTCCTCCTCTTCTTCATCCTCGTCGGAGCTCAGCGCAGAGAGGGCAAAGTCTGGTACCCTTTCTGCGCGGTGAGGCGGAGGAGTAGGCTCCCTTGGACGTTTGCCGGAAGCTACTGCAGGATCAGGCGTGGCGGCCCGGGAAGACCCCACCTCAGTTGTTGGCACGGCCTGAGATGCTCCTGCGGCAACGGTACTTGCCGCGGTGGAGCGTGTTCCACGGCGCTGCGGCTGCTGGCCTGCCTGCCGCCCTGCTGTATCTCCAACTCGACGGAGGCGCCTTCTTGGTTGAAATAGGGGCTGCGCTGGGGGCTCCGCATGCGGCAAGCTGCTCGAAGACAGCTGGCCACTCGCGCCCTCGGCGGGCTCGCTCGCCTCGGCTTCGGGCTCCCCCTCGCCGACAACCTCTCCGGCAAGGTCCTCCCGGTCAGCAAGGCTTGCCGCCTCGGCCGCCTCTGCCTCCTCCAACGTGAAGCCAAATTCGCCCGCGGCAGCGGCAGCTGCCGCCTCTTCGGTCCTAGTGGCGATGTACCGCATCTCGCCGCGTGGTGGTGTCGCGGGTGAGAGCCTCGCTCGTCGGCTTGACTACTACCTCCGCTAAGCCATCGAAGAATTGCCGCACGACGTCGTCGGCGGGCTCCATCCAAGTTGGGCTTATCCCGTGCGAGTCGCACTCCGACATCATTGCACAGATGCGATCACGCTGGGAGTTGTTGCACAGTGGGATGACGCCCTGCGGCAGCCTGAACCACTCCGGATGGTTGGCGTCATGCTTGAACAGCTCCTTGAGCATCCCGTCAAGCTCCAGGACTGTGAAGTTGAAGTTGAGGCCTGGACGCAGCCTCATGATATCCACCGGGCCGCCAAACAGCTAGGCGGGCCTCCCCCTCTTCTGCAGAGGGGCGATGCGACGGCGAAGGAAATCGCGCCAATCGCTTTCGCCAGGAGCTCAGCAAGCTCGAGCCGCAGGATTCGGGTAGTGGCGATCTTCAGCTTGGCGTCGTCCAGCGACAGAGCGCTCCAATCGCCGCCGCGCACTACCCGGGTCTGGCGCAAGTTGGTGAACGGCTGCGGGTTGGCATCAGCAATCCAACACCACTCCGCCCTCCACTCGTCCCACTTGCTGCGGAGCTCACCCTCCAGATACACCTCCTTCATGCCGACGCGTGAGATCCAGGCGACCCCGCCGGCTAATGGCTCTCCCTTCTCGGCTCGGGGGATGAAATAGTGGCGAAAAAGAGCAACATTTGGGTGGATGCCAACGTAGTTCTCGCAGAGGTGCAAAACCGCCATTGTCGAACGGCGCTGGGGGTGAAATCAAGAAGATGAAACCCGTAGGTATTCATGATGTCACGAAGAAATCAGAAAAGGTGGGCAGAGCCCGCAATAGAAGAACACCGAAAGAAATGGTACCTTTTGGGCACCGCTCAAGTAGAAGCCTCAGCGGAGAGCACCGGCGTCTTGGCGGATGCGCCTCTCCGTCGACCGAAGAGATAGAACTCCTCCATGGCGCTTTGGGGTGAGCTCGGGGGGGAAAAGCACTCTCTCCTTGCGCAGCGCCTCAAGCCGCAACGCCTCGGTCGATTTCGTGCCCTTGCCGGTCTTCGTGCTCTTGCTGGTCTTCGGAGCCATGGCGGAAGCGGCGGGGGAGCGCGGAAGCATTGGGCGCGACGGCGGCGGCGGACGGCGGAGCGCTGCTCTCTTTCGGCTTGAGAAGCGGAGGGGAGCGGCGGAACTTTCGGAGGAAGGAACTGCAAGTGGCGAAGGTGGGGGAACGGCCACTATTTCCTCTGCTTATAAAGGGGAGAGGCGGACGTTACGCATTTCCTGATTCAAGAATTGCCCACGATCTCTCCCACGACGCCGCGATTGACGGGTGCCGTTACGGGAGGACGCGGTGGATACGGAGTCGATTTGGTTCGACCCAGCCGCGCAGCCTGCCGTGCGCTTTTTTGGGCTCCGCCCAACAGCTTCGGCACCGTGTATGGCCCAGGCTGGGGCTCTGTCGGTGTACTAAAGTAGGGGTACCTTAGTACCCGAACTTGTGCACGGGCAACAGAACGCCCCGCAGAAGAAGGCTTGCCGGGCGTCCGCCAAGATCCTCCGTCACTCCTATTACTGCCATTCAAGAACAAAGTGTTTAACTGAGAAGACAAGGCCCCGACAAGAGGAGCTTGTCGGGAAGGACAAGACCCCGGCAAGAGGAGCTTGCCGGGAAGGCCAACCAAGGCATTTCAAGAGACTTGCCGCGACGTGTCACAAGGCTCCGGCAAGACCCGCGAAGCGACAAGCTTATGGGTGCGACAAGATAGCGATCATGCAAGGCGCTTGTCAGCGCGGCCACCACTCTGCACCCATGCTCCAACAAGATCCAACGACGTGTCGCCGCAGGATCGCCTCCCGGTGCTCGTGGCGGGTAGTCAGGCAGCCAAGCGGTCGAGGTGGCAAGAGAAGATGACGAGGAGGCCATCGTGGTGATCGGTGGCGCCCCTAACGGCCGCTTCTGACTGCTTAGGCGACTGGCGGCATTAAATGCCCTTGTCCCCTGTCGCCGAGTTAGGTAGGGGGCATGTTGATAGCGGTTGTACCAACCCCCATTTTTACTTTTTACCCTCTCTCGTGGTTGCCACCGCCGCTGACCCCTTTAGACTATAAAAGGAGGCCCATGCGCACGTAGAAGGGGTTCACTCATTCGAGACTACAACACACCCACGCCTCAAGCAAGAACAAATACAAACACAAAGCAGCAAGAGGAGTTTTATCTCTCTGAGAGCTCGAAGCTGGGTAAAATCCTCACGTGCTCGACCTCGATCCGCTTTTCGGCGCCTCCGCCTCCTCGCCAGACCGAAAAGGGGCCCTGCCCCATAGGTGTTCGTTTCCCACGACACGAATACCGACCCTGTCCCTCATGAAGCTCGTAACTCCAAGGTGTCGGACTCCTCTCCGACTTTAACGTTTAGCGTCCCGCTAATCGAATCCGATTGGGCGCCGATCATGGAGTTCACCGCTACGGACATCTTTCAGCACTCGCCTTTTGGCGACATCCTGAATTCGCTAAAGTGTCTCTCTTTGTCAGGAGAGCCTTGGCCGGATTACGGCCAGGAGGGATGGGATGCGAACGACGAAGAAATTCAAAGCCCACCCACCACCCACTTCATTGCCACTGTCGATGACTTAACCGACATGCTAGACTTCGACTCCGAAGACATCGACGGTATGGACGACGATGCCGGAGACGACCAAGAACCAGCGCCTACTAGGCACTGGAAAGCCACCTCTTCATACGACATATACATGGTGGACATCCCAAAGGATGGGAACGGCGATGGAACAGTGGAGGATGACCCCTTGAAAAAGCAGCCTAAGCGCCGGCGTCAGAGGCGCCGCTCCAAATCCCGCCACAGCAAGAATGGAGATTCCGGCACCGGAGATAAGAACACCCCGGATAGTGCGGAAGACAACCCCCTCCAGCAAGATTCAGCATAGGAGGACGAAGAAGCCAGCCCTCACGAGAGAGCGGCAGCCGAAGAGGAAGAGGACGATAATTACATGCCTCCCTCCGGAGACGAGGCAAGCCTCACCGACGACGAATTTGTCATGCCTGAGGATCCCGTCGAGCAAGAGCGTTTCAAACGCAGGCTTATGGCCACGGTAAGCAGCCTCAAGAAAAGCAAAGAACAGCTTAGAGCTGATCAAGATTTGCTAGTCGACAAATGGATCAAGTCCTCGCAAATCAAGAGTACTGAACTCAAACACCCCTCCAAAAGCTTCCCCAAACGCAAGCTGCTGCCCGATTAGAGGAGGAAGCATATAAACCTACATCACCAACGCTGTCACGGGCGATCGCCACCTCGCGGCCGCGACAGAGAGGCCTCTAGGCCCTCCACTAAAGCCGCACCCCGGCATCGCTCGAAAAGTGCAAAGCCACGGGGGAATGCGCCGGACTTGCGAGAAATATTGGAGGATAAGGCAAGACAATCAAGATCGATCTACGGATCGCGTGGGCGCCCCACTATACGCGACGACAACCGTCGCGCCGGATACAGCAATTCCGGCCGGGCCGCACACAGTAGACAAAGCTCGCTTGAGCTACGTCGTGATATAGCCCAATACAGAGGCGCCGCACACCCACTATGCTTCACAGATGAAGTAATGGATCATCAAATCCCCGAAGGGGTCAAACCCGTGAACATCGAATCCTACGATGGCACAACAGACCCCGCGGTCTGGATCGAAGACTATCTCCTTCATATCCACATGGCCCGCGGTGATAATCTTCACGCCATCAAATACCTCCCACTCAAGCTTAAAGGACTAGCTCGACATTGGCTCAATAGCCTGCCAGCAGAATCAATTGGGTGTTGGGAGGACCTGGAAGCCGCATTCCTCGATAACTTCCAGGGCACATATGTGCGACCACCAGATGCCGATGACCTAAGCCACATAATTCAGCAGCCGGACGAATCGGCCAAACAATTCTGGACACGGTTCTTAACCAAGAAAAATCAAATCGCCGACTGTACGGACGCAGAGGCCCTTGCAGCCTTCCAACATAACATCCGCGACGAATGGCTTGCCCAGCACCTAGGACAGGAAAAGCCGAAATCAATGGCAGCCCTCACATCACTCATGACCCGCTTCTGTGCGGGAGAAGACAGCTGGCTAGCTCGCAGTAACAACCTAACCAAAAACTCTGGTAGTTCAGATACCAAAGACAGCAATGGCAGGTCGCGTCGCAATAAGCACAAACGCCGCATTAACGGAGATAATACTGAAGAAACGGCAGTCAACGCCGGATTCATAGGCTCTAAACCCGGTCAGCGGAAAAAGCCATTCAAAAGAACTACTCCAGGCCCGTCCAACTTGGACCGGATACTCGATCGCTCGTGCCAAATACACGGCACTTCGAAAGTTAGCTAATCACACCAACAGAGATTGTTGGGTGTTCAAACAGGCAGGCAAATTAATTGCCGAAGGCAACGACAAGGGGCTGCATAGCGATGACGAGGAGGAGACACGGCCGCCGAACAATAGAGGACAGAAGGGATTCCCCCCACAAGTGCGGACGGTGAACATGATATACGCAACCCACATACCCAAAAGGGAGCGGAAGCGTGTGCTTAGGGACGTATACGCGATGGAGCCAGTCGCCCCAAAGTTCAATCCGTGGTCCTCCTGCCCGATCACTTTTGATCGAAGGGACCACCCCACCAGTATCCGCCACGGCGGATTCGCCGCATTGGTTTTAGACCCAATCGTCGATGGATTTCACCTCACTAGAGTCCGAATGGACGGCAGCAGCAGCCTGAACCTGCTTTATCGTGATATCGAAAGGCGCAAGATGGGCATAGACCCTCAAGGATTAAACCCACAAAGATGACCTTCAAAGGCGCCATATCGTGTAGAGGCCAATTGTACCGCTCACCACACTTGAAGTGGTCTTCGGATCCCGGATAACTTCCGGCGAGGAGTTAATCTTCGACATAGTCCCGCTCCGCATGCCGGCTATCATGCATTTGCCGGACGAACCGCGGTTTGCAAAGTTCAATGCGGTGACGACTACGATACCTCAAGCTCAAGATGCCAGCCCTCGAGGAGTCATCACGGTCAACGGAAACACCAACGCTCTCCGAACGGAGAGCATACAATGCTCTCGCGGCGGAAGTGCGAGCAGCCTCTTAAGGCAATTCTCGAGTCCGGCCGTTAAGCGACCAGACATCGTCAAGCGCGCCCGGAGTAACCAACAACATGATCACTTGGCACGTTCCGAGCACGCGTAGAAATGCGGCCCCAACACCAGCCCTCGCGACATCGCGAGAATAGTGCCACGCGTACATCAGTACGCCCTGGAGATACCATGGGCATAGGGGAAGGGGCACGACCACGGCATGCCCAGAGTGCGGATCAACCACACCAGTGGCTCCCGAATTGGTCATTCTTTTTTTTCTTATTCTCAGGACTCCGTCTTTCAGAAGCCCTGTCCGGTAGTGGATCTGCCGAAATAACGATGCAACAGCCAAGGAAGCAGAAAAGCTACGACGAGTATCCAGGTGGTCTCCATTACGAGCATTATACCTGTTTTACATACCATTCCGCAGCCTACCCCTGGAGGGGGACATGTTAAATAGTCCGACCCCTTGCTTATCGCACTATTTGTATCGTCTTGCACTTATTGCAGTATTTTTTGAATAAACAATGCCCTTTTTTTATCATGGCATTCCTTTTTATACATATGTTCATTTATGACATGTTGCATCCGTACGTTTTGGCACGGCTAAATACACCAGGGGCTCAAGTTCCCCATATTATGGTGTGATAAGTCCGAACACTTTCACAAGTGCAGCTGTCGGTGTCAAAACTGGTGGATCTCGGGTAGGGGGTCCCGAACTGTGCGTCTAGGCGGATGGTAACAGGAGACAAGGGACACGATGTTTTTACCCAGGTGCGGGCCCTCTCGATGGAGGTAAAACCCTACTCCTGCTTGATTGATATTGATGATATGGGTAGTACAAGAGTGGATCTACCACGAGATCAAGGAGGCTAAACCCAGAAGCTAGCCTATGGTATGATTGTTGTAATGGTTGTTCGTCCTATGGACTAAAACCCTCCGGTTTATATAGACACCGGGAGGGCTAGGGTTATACTGAGTCGGTTACAATGGTAGGAGATCTACATATCAGATCGCCAAGCTTGCCTTCCACGCCAAGGAAAGTCCCATCCGGACACGGGACGAAGTCTTCAATCTTGTATCTTCATAGTCTTGGAGTCCGCCGACGATGATAGTCCGCTGTCTGGACACCCCTAGTCCAGACTCCTCAAGAGCCCCGAACCAGGCTTCAATGATGATGAGTCCGGCGCATATTGTTTGGCATTGCAAGGCGGGTTCCTCCTCCGAATAATTCATAGAAGATTGTGAACACCAGGATAGTGTCCGGCTCTGCAAAATAATTTCCACATTTCCCCGAAGAGAGAATATTATGTGTACAAGTTCAATCTGCTGACGTATCTTGTAGCATGACGTCATGCCACTACCAAGCCTTTACTTGAATCGTTTTTTATTATACCACCTCAGCGCGTTTAGCGGCGGTTTCCTTGGCACGCCTTGTCGAAGCGGTCGTGTTCCCCTTATTCCGGGATTCTCATCAATATGGATGTGGGTAACCCAGCCGCGCCATTGATGGTGGCGCTTGGGAGATAAGCGAGTTTTACCAGGCCGGTGGGGATGCATAGTCTTCGTCCGCCCATATATAAGGGGATAAGGATCCACCTTTTCACCTACGCCTTCTTCCTCCTTTGCTTATCCATCTCCGCGCACTCGAGCTCCAGCGCCCAAGTCCGCTCATCTCGTCTCGACCTTCTCCGACCATGACTGGAGCGGGAGGCAAATGGTTGGCCTCCTCCGTTATGGAGGAGCACATCACAAAACTGCGCAGCGCCGGATACCTTTCCGGCGACATCACGCACTGGCTGCCCGACAAGGGGCAGCTCATCCCCACCCCCAGGCCCCATGAGAGGGTCGTATTCATTCCCCACTTCCTCCGCGGACTGGGCTTCCCGTTGCATCCCTTTGTCCGGGGGCTCATGTACTATTACGGCCTGGATTTCCATGATCTGGCGCCAAACTTCATCCTCAACATCTCGGCGTTTATCGTCGTGTGTGAGGCCTTCCTTTGCATCCAGCCCCACTTCGGCTTGTGGCTCAAGACCTTCAATGTCAAGCCGAAGGTGGTGAAGGGCACTCAAGCGGAGTGTGGAGGCGCCATGTTGGGCAAGATGCCCAACATCATCTGGCTCGAAGGGGCCTTCGTGGAGTCCGTCAAGGGGTGGCAATCGGGGTGGTTCTACATCACCTAGCCGCGCGACCCTAAGTCGGCGGGCGGCCCCGAGTTCAGATCTGTATCCCTATGCAGCTCACCTCCAAAGAGAAGGGCTTGCTATGGGGTAGTTCGAGGAGCCGACAGACTCCATCTGTCTTGCACCTCGTGAACAAGAAGCTTAGGCTTGTCAATGTGATCCAGTCATGCTCATCCGCCGGATTCTCCCCTACCAACAACGGGCCTTCAACTTTGTGGAGTTCGATCCGGCACAAGACACGCACTCGAAAGGCTCTTCGACACGACGTATGAAGCCGTCTGGAGGGTGTTGTTCAAGGGCGGAGAAGCCCCCGCGTCCACGACTGAAGATCGCAGATTCAGCACCAAGCGCCCGGCCGGTGAGGTAAGCTTTGTTATCCTCTATGGGACAGTTGTTTTCTTTCATAGTTTGACTCTATGTGGGATCTAAAACTCCCAATGCCTTTAATAGGACTGGCAGAGGACGTCCGGACAGGTAGACTGTCCGGCTCCCCTTCCCAAAGACCCAGCGGACGCCCGCTTAACGGGGCTGCTGGTCCCGGAACTCTATGTGGTGCCGGAGAAGAAGGCCAAGAAGAAGGCCACGGGAACCCGAAGAAGTTCCCGGCGCCAGGTGATATCGGATTCGTCGTCCGACGGCTCTGAGGCGGACTCCTCCCCCGAAGACGAGGAGGAGATAGAGGACTCTCTCCCAGAAGAGGGAGAGTGGAAGAGGAAGGCTTCCCCAACAGGGGAGGCCGAAGGGTCCAAGAGGGGAAGAACTATTCCCTCGGACAGCTCCGCCAACGCCAACGTTGGCGACGAAGAGTGGCCCTCAAGGGCCACGCCTCCGGCAAGATCGTAAGTATCCGGATTCCTGAATGATTTATAATTTCTCTTTTGCTTCACATAGTGTCCTTCTAATGCCGCACACTGCCTGCAGTCCGGCCGATGATGATCTCCCCGCTTCATCGAGCGGGTCGTTGGCTCCGTCGGATATAGATTCCATCCCGACTGCCTCCACCCCTCGCGATGCTGAGGACGCCGAGGTGGGATCCCGGGAATGGACCCATCAGGAGGAGGCTCCGGAGGCGCCAGAAGGCAGCCTCCCGGACTTTGCGCCGGAATCCACACCGGAACCCGCAGTGGTTCCGGAGTCCAGCAGGCGGCCCCTTCGCAAGAAGGGCAAGACCGTGACGCCAGCGGCCTCCGTCCAACCGGAGGCGCCGGACAACTTGTTGGAGGCGCTCAAAGGCGCTTCCATCGAGGAAGAACACCACACTATCATGAGTGCGGTGATTCAGAAGGTTCAGCTCGCCAAGAGCGGGCTGACCGAAGCCTGCAGTAGCCTTCTAACGGGCTTTGAGGTAAGAAGTTTAAAATATGCAATGTAATACCGCATAGACAGTAGCCCCTGATGCTCGGTTCGGTGTTCGGAAAGAAAAGCCAGACTGAGGATCTAAAAAAGATATACGCAATGTTGCTAAAAATTATGTCAATATGGGTTTGCAGGCTGCGCTGCTAACCTCTGCCGCACTGACTACAGAGGTCGGTGCTTTGAAGCAGGACCTCGAGCGGTCCGAGCAAGAGCTCGGCCGTGCCAAGAAGCAGCTCGAGGACAAAGAAGGTGAGTAACACCACTTTGAATTTTTACCTTACAGAAAAGGATTTAGGTTGCGACAAAAATAACAAGGATAACGTGGGTACTGCAGGGGCCACGAACGAGGTGGCAACCCTGAAGGAAGCTGTGTTCGCGGCCGAACGCAATGCGGCCGCGAAACGGGCAAAGCGAGGGAAGCAGGAGGCGCAGGTGGTGGAAGTGCGGCAAGAGCTCCAGGCTCTCATGGAAAAGCATGAGAGTTTGGAGCGCGACTCAAAGACTCGAGAGTCCGAGCTTGCCTTGGCTCTCGAAAGTGCCAAAGCCACCAAGGTCGAGGCCCATAAGGCCCTCCAGGAGATTGAGGTGGTGAAGAAAATAGCGGCAGGTAAGGCATTTTTCATGCAAAGCAAGCATGTTAATGTGAACTACCTGACACTTACCCGAATTCGGAGCTCTCCAGGGGTGTTTGCAGATCTGCCTCGCAGTTTGTCCGATGTCACGCATTCTACCGGCTAAGGAGGGAGCTCAACGGAGAAGGTCTTCGGTCTCAAGATCTTGAGGCCGACATCCAGCAGCCCCTAGCGACCAGTGAAGCAGCTGGTCGAGCTCCACAAGGTAGCCGAAAGCGAGGCCATGAAGGGCCTCATAGTCCGGCTGTGGCTTGAAGAGTCCATGCCCGGAGCTACTTCGCCTCGGCGCGCGGCCGGTGGATGCGTTCCCCTCGGTGGAGGTCATCAAGCGCCCGCCTGTATTGAAGGTGCTCGTCGGGCCCTTGCCGCAAAAAGGAGCACTGGGCAGGCTGGATGCGAGAGGCTTATCATCGACGCGCCGCCAGGTGGCAAGGAGTATCGTCGCCGAGATGTACTATAAGACTGTCTCAAGGGTGCCCGCAAGATTGCGGATGAGTGCCCCGAGATGTAATTATTGAGTAAATTCGCAATGTGTTATCCTGCGGCGCTAAAAACTTTGTTCATATGCGCTAAGCAACGCTTATTGATTTAAAATATTACCTTCGTGTGCCGCTTATTAAATCTGAGAGATGGCAAGTCGTCGGCTTCAGCCCCCATGCCACGAAAGTGGGGTGTTCGGGATAAACTTGAGCACTCTTGTTCCCATTTTGGGTCCATCTAGGAGGCGCCAACACAACGTAACAAGGCAACCAGACTTATAATGCTTGAACACTCTCACTTAGCCATAGAATTCTATAATTTTAAATTTCGTGAAGCCCCTAGTATTCGAAGACCGAGTTCGGGCGCTATCCACGCCTTTGGCCAAACATTATCCGGTTCTTCGCTCAAGCGGCATAAGTCTTTAGGGACTCGAAAAGACCTCTCGAACAATGACCATCTCTCGCCTTATCATGACAAATCAGTTTTAGCTTTCTCTCGAGGCGCCACCAGGAGTTCTCCCAAAGCTACCTTAGCCGATAGAACGAACGTAAGGTACCAAAACATGGGAGCCGGGCAAACCCAACTATTTACCCAAGACATGATTCGAGCCGATTCATATAATGCAATAAGTTCGGGTGCCGACTTGTGAAAGTGTTCGACTTATCACACCATAATGCGGGGAACATAAGCCCCTGGTGTATTCGGCCGTACCAAAATATACGGGTGCAAGATGTCATTAATGAACATATACGTAAGGTAATGCAATTATAGGCAAAAAGTGTTGCATTATTTATTCAAGGAATTCTGCTATAAGTGCGGAATGATACAAATAGTGCGGTAAGCAAGGGATTGGACTAATTAGACGTGTCTCCCTCCAGGGGTAGGCTGCGGAATGGTGTATTTAACAAATTTAATGCTCGTAATGGAGACCACCTGAGTGTTCGTTGCAGCCTTTGTCCCTCCCTGGCTGTTGCATCGTGAGTTCGGCAGGTTCGCCGCCGGACAGAACCTCTGGTGAACGGAGTCCTGTGTATAAAAAGAAGGAAAGAGAATAAAAATGAAAAACGCGACACACTTGGGAGCCCCTGGTGTGGTCGAGCCGCACTCTGGGCCTGTTGTGGTCGTGCCCCTCCCCCTATGCCCATGGTATCTCCAGAGCGTAGTGATGTATGCGGAGAGCTTGTCTTGCAATCATGCGAGGGTTGGGGTTGGGGCCGCATTGCTATGCGTGCTCGGAACGTGCCAGGTGGTCTTGGTTGATGTTGCTCCGGGTGTGTTTGGCCGTGTCCGGTCGTTTAACGGTCGTACTCAAAAATTGCCTTAGAAAGCTGCTCTGTACTTCTACCGCGAGAGCCGCTGTATGTTCCTCCGTTCGGCGGGAGCGTTCCGTATTTCCGTTGACCGTGATGACTCCACGAGTGCCTGGCATCTTGAGCTTGAGGTATGCATAATGCGGCACCACGTTGAACTTTGCGAACGCGGTTCGTCCGAGCAGACCGTGATAGCCGCTGCGGAACGGGACTATGTCGAAGATTAACTCCTCGCTTCGGAAATTATCCGGGATCCGAAGACCACTTCGGTGTGATCGAGCTCGCATAATTGGCCTCAACACTGGTATGACGCCTTTGAAGGTCGCCTTTGTAGGTTTAATCCTTGAGGGGTCTATGCCCATCTTGCGCACTGTATCCTGATAAAGCAGGTTCAGGCTACTGCCGCCGTCCATTGGGACTCTCGTGAGGTGAAATCCATTGACGATTGGGTCTAAAACCAATGCGGCGAATCCGCCATGGCGGATACTGATCGGATGGTCTCTTCAGTCGAAAGTGATCAGGCAAGAGGACCATCGATTGAACTTCGGGGCGACTGGCTCCATCGCATATACGTCCCTTAGTGCACGCTTCCGCTCCCTCTTGGGTATATGGGTTGCGTATATCATGTTTACCGTCCGCACTTGTGGGGGGAAGCCCTTCTGTCCTCTATTGTTCGGCGGCCGGGTCTCTTCCTCGTCATCGTTGTGCAGCCCCTTGTCATTGTTTTTGGCAATTAATTTGCCTGCCTGCTTGAATACCCAACAATCTCTGTTGGTGTGGTTAGCTGGTTTTTCGGGGGTGCCATGTATCTGGCAAGAGCGGTCGAGTATTCGGTCCAAATTGGACGGACCCGGAGTGGTTCTTTTGAATGGCTTCTTCCGCTGACCGAGTTTAGAGCCTCGGAATCCGGCGTTGACTACCGTATCCTCATTGTTGACGCGGCGTTTGTTTTTGCTTCGACACGACCTGCCGTTGTGGTCCTTAGTATCCGGACTGCCAGCATTTTTACTGAGGTTGTTGCTGCGAGCTAGCCAGCTATCCTCTCCCGCACAGAAGCGGGTCATTAATGATGTGAGGACTGCCGTGGATTTCGCTTTTCCTGTCCTAGGTGCGGGCTAGCCATTAAATCATGGATGTTATGTTTGAAGGCTGCGAGGGCCTCGCATCCGGACAATCGGCGATTTGATTTTTCTTTGTTAAGAACCGTGTCGAATTGCTCGCCGATTCGTCTGGCTGCTGAATTATGTGGCTTAGGTCATCGGCGTCTGGTGGTCGCACATATGTGCCCTGGAAGTTGTCGAGGAATGCGGCTTCCAGGTCCTCCCAGCACCCAATTGACTCTACGGGCAGGCTGTTGAGCCAATGCCGAGCTGGTCCTTTAAGCTTGAGCGGGAGATATTTCATGGTGTGGAGATCGTCTCCGTGCGCCATATGGATATGAAGGAGATAATCCTCGATCCAAACCGCAGGGTCTGTTGTGCCATCGTAGGATTCAATGTTGACGGGTTTAAACCCTTCAGGGATTTGATGATCCATTACTTCGTCTGTGAAGCATAGTGGGTGTGCGGCGCCTCTGTATTGAGCAATGTCATGACGTAGCTCAAGCAAGCGTTGTCTGATGTGTTCGGCCTGGCCGGAGTTGCTGTATCCGGTGCGACGGTATTCGTCGTGGGTCGTGGGGCGTCCACGTGATCCATAGATAGATCTGGATTGTATTGCCTTGTCCTCCAATATATCCCGCAAGTCCGGTGCGTTCCCCGTGGCCGTACTTTTGGCGGTGCCGGGCGGTTACGGTGGAGGGCCTAGATGCCTCTCTGTCGCGACCACGAGGTGGTCGGTCTGCCGTATTGTGCGCTGGTGATGAAGGTTTGTATGCTTCCTCCTCTAGTCGGGGGAGCAACTTGCGTTTTGGGTAGCTTTTGGAGGGGCGTTCGAGTTCATACTCTTCGACCGCGAGGACCTCGGTCCATCTGTCGGCCAGCAGGTCTTGATCAGTTTGAAGCTGTTGCTGCTTTTTCTTTAGGCTATTTGCTGTGGCCATTAGCCTATGTTTGAAACGCTCTTGTTCGACGGGATCCTCGGGCACGACAAATTCATCATCGTTGAGGCTTGCCTCGTCTCCGGAGGGAGGCATGTAATTGTCATCCTCTAACTCCTCATCTGCCGCTCTCTCTCGAGGGCTGGCTTCCCGTCCTCTGTGGCTGAATTGTCTTTGGAGGGGTTGTCTTCGGCACTCTCTGGGGTGTTATTATCTCTGTGCCGGAATCTCCATTCTTGCTGTGGCGGGATTTAGAGCGGCGCCGTTGACGTCGGCGCTTGGGCTGTTTCTTTAAGGAATCTGCCTCCGGCTTCTTTCGCCGTCCCCATCTTTTGGGGTGTCCACCATGTATATGTCGTATGACGAGGTGGTCTTCGGTGTCTGTAGGCGCTGGTTCTTGATCGCCTCCGGCATCGCCGTCCATACCGTCGATGTCTTGGAGTCGTAGTCTAACATGTCGGTTAGATCATCGGCGATGGCTACAAAATGGGTGGTGGGTGGGCTTTGAATTTCTTCGTCATCTGCATCCCAACCATCCCGGCGTAGTCCGCCAGGCTCTCGGATAGCGAGAGATGCTTTAGCGAATTTAGGATGTCGCCAAAGGGTGAGTGCTGAAAGATGTCCGCAACGGTGAACTCCATGATCGGCGCCCAATCAGATTCGATTGGCAGGGGCGCAGGAGGTTCGGAGTCCGGCAGGGAGTCCGGCACCTCGGAGTCACGAGTTTTATAAGGGACGAGGTCAGTGTTCGGCTCCATCGCCGTGGAAGTTGCGGCTCCCGAGGCAGTGTCCAGCCACCCGTCCTCGATCTGCGCAATCAGCTCCGGACTATGGGTCGGAGCGGATTCGCGTCGACCTCAAAGGTACCGTCCGTGGCGAGTTAGATCATGCCCATCGTGACAGTGCGGCACGCTCGGCTGCGGCTTGGATCCACCGAAGATCAAGTCTCCGCGGATATCTGCCGTGAAGTTTAGGCTCCCAAATCTGACCTGATGGCCAGGGGCGTAGCTTTCGATCTGCTCCAGATGGCCAAGTGAATTGGCCCGTAGTGTGAAGCCGCCGAATACGAAGATCTGTCCGGGGAGAAAAGTCTCACCCTGGACGGCATTGTTGTTGATTGAAGATGCCATCAAGCCTATCGGTGACGACACAGAGGAACTCTCAATGAAAGCACCAATGTCGGTGTCAAAACCGGCAGATCTCGGGTAGGGGGTCCCGAACTGTGCGTCTAGGCGGATGGTAACAGGAGACAAGGGACACGATGTTTTTACCTGAGTTCGGGCCCTCTCGATGGAGGTAAAACCCTACTCCGCTTGATTGATATTGATGATATGGGTAGTACAAGAGTGGATCTACCACGAGATCAAGGAGGCTAAACCCTAGAAGCTAGCCTATGGTATGATTGTTGTAATGGTTGTTAGTCCCCACGGACTAAAACCCTCCGGTTTATATAGACACCGGGGAGGGCTAGGGTTACACAGAGTCGGTTACAATGGTAGGAGATCTACATATCTGTATCGCCAAGCTTGCCTTCCACGCCAAGGAAAGTCCCATCCGGACACGGGAAGAAGTCTTCAATCTTGTATCTTCATAGTCTTGGAGTCCGGCTGACGATGATAGTCCGGCTGTACAGACACCCCCTAGTCCAGGACTCCCTCAGCGGCACCCCGAACTTATAGCATTATATGCATCGGCTCCGAATCATGTCTTGGGTCAATAGTTGGGTTTGCCCGGCTCCCCTGTTTTGGTACCTTACGTTCCGTTCTATCGGCTAAGGTAGCGCTGGGAGAACCACTGCGATTGTGCCCCAGTTGAGCTCGGTGAGCACCTCAATGGAGAAAGCTAAAACTGACCGTCATGATGGGGCGAGAGCCGGTCGCTGTTCGAGAGGTTTTTTCGAGTCCCTAAAGACTTATGCCGCCTAGAGCGAGGAACCGGCTTTGTCCGGCCCAGGCGTGGATAGCGCCCCAAATTCGGCCTTCGGAACACTAGGGGCTTCGCCGAAATTTAAAATTATAGAATTCTATGGCTAAGTGAGAGTGTTCAAGCATTATAAGTCCGGTTGCCTCTTTCGTTGTGTTGAGCGCCTCCCTAGAAGGACCCAAAGATGGGAACAAGAGCGCTCATGTTTATCCCGAACACCCCAGCACTCGTGGCATGGGGGCCGAAGCTGACGACTTGCCATCTCTCAGATTTGATAAACGGCCGCACAGAAGGTAATATTTTAAATTAAAAAAAGTTGCTTAGCGCATATGAACTAAGTTTTCAGCGCACGGGATAACAAAACGCGAGTTTAATCAAAGATTACATCTTTGGAGCACTCACCCGCAATAATGCGGGCACCCTTCATGACACCCTTGTAATACATCTCGGGCGTGCGATACTCCTTGCCGGCGGTGGCGCGTCCGTCACAAGCTTCTCGGCGTCCATCCTGCCCAAGTGCACCTTAGTGCGGGCAAGGGCCCGACGGGCACCTTCAATATAGTCAGAGTGCTTGATGACATCAACCCATGGACAGGCATCCACCAGCCGCCGCACCAGACCGAAGTAGCTCCCAGGCATGGCCTCTTTGGGCCAAAGCCGAACTATGAGGCCCTTCATGGCCTGTTCGGCCACCTTGTGGAGCTCGACCACCGCTTCACCTGGTCGCTCAGGCACCGGATGTCGGCCTCGACATCTTGAGACCGAACACCTTCTCCATCGAGCTCCCCTCCTCGGCTTTGTAGAATGCAACGGCATCGGACACGCTGCGGGGCAGATCTGTGAACGCTCCTGGAGAGCTCCGAATTCGGGTAAGTAACAGGTAATTCACTTTTACATGCTTGCTTTGCATGAAGAATGCCTTACCCGCCGCTATCTTCTTCACCGCCTTGATCTCCTGGAGGGCCTTTTGGGCTTCAGCCTTAGCGGCTTTGGCACTCTCAAGAGCGGACGCAAGCTCGGACTCTCGAGTTTTCGAGTCACGCTCCAAATTCTCGTGTTTTTTCACGAGAGCCTGGAGCTCTTGCCGCACTTCCGCCACCTGTGCCTCCTGCTTCTCTCGCTCGGTGCGCTCCGTAGCCGCATTGCGTTCGGCCACGGACACCGCCTCCTTCAGGGTCGCCACCTCGTTCGTGGCCCCTGCAATACCCACGTTCTTCCTGTCATTTTTTGCAACCAAATCCTTTTTTATATAAGGTACAACTTTAATAAGGTGCTACTTACCTTCCTTGTCCTCGAGCTGCTTCTTGGCACGGCCGAGCTCGCTCTCGGACCACTCGAGGCTCTTCTTTAAGGCATTAACCTCCGCAGTAAGTGCGGCAGAGGTCAGCAGCGCAGCCTGCATTCCCATATTGACATATTTATGTTAGACTCCTGCGTATATCTTCTTAGATCCTCAGCTCGGCTTTTCCTTCTGAACACCAAACTGAGCATCAGGGACTACTGTCTATGCGGTACTACTTTACATATTTTAAAAATCCTTACCTCAAAGCCTGTTAGAAGGCTGCTGCAGGCTTCGGTCAGCCCGCTCTTGGCGGACTGAACTTTCTGAATCACCGCACTCATGATGGTGCGGTGTCCCTCGTCGATGGAAGCGCCGTTGAGCGCTTCCAGCAAGTTATCCGGCGCCTCCGGTTGGACGGAGGTCACCGGCGTCGCCGTCTCGCCCTTCTTACGAAGGGGCCGCCCGCCGGACTCCGGAACCACCAGAGGTTCCGGCACGGATTCCGGCCCAAGGCCCAGAAGGTTGCCCTGCAGCACCTCCGGGGTCTCCTCCTCCTGGCCGGTCCCCTTCTGGAACCCCACCTCGGCGTCTTCAGCGTCACGAGGGGAGGAGGCAGTCGGAAGCGAAGCGCTATTCACATCCGACGAACCCAGGGACCCGCTCGACGAAGCGGGGAGATCATCCTTGGGCGGGCTGTATGGTCGAGTTCGGCATTAGTAGACACTATGCGGCGAAAGGAAAAACATAAGTTATTCTGGGATCCGGACACTTACGATCTCGCTAGGGGCTTGGCCCTCGGAGGCCACACCTCCTCGCCGTCACCGGCGTTGGTGGAACAGTCCGGAGGAAGGGTCCTTCCCTTCTTGGACCCTTCGGCCTCCCCCGCTGGGGAAGCCTTCCTCTTCTTCTCTCCCCCCGCTGGGGGAGAGGCCTCTTTCTTCTCCTCCTCGTCCTCGTGGGAGGAGTCCGCCTCGGAGTCATCGGACGATGAGTCCGATAACACCTGGTGCCGGGAACTCCTCCGAGTTCCCATGGCCTTCTTCTTGGCCTTCTTCTCCGGCACCACATAAGGCTCCGGGACTAGCAGCCCTGTCAAACAAGCGTCTGCTGGGTCTTCTGGAAGGGGCGCCGGACAGTTGACCTGTCCGGACGTTTTCTGCCAGGCCTGTCAAAGGTATTGGGAGTTTAGATCCCACATAGAGTCAAACTATGGAAAGCAAGTATCCCGTAAAGGGTAATATAGCTTACCTCACCAGCCGAACGCTGCAAGCTGAACCCGCGATCTTCGGCAGCGGATGCGGGCGCCTCGGCGCCCTTGAACAGCACCCTCCAGGCCTCTTCGTACGTAGTGTCAAAGAGCCTACTCAAGGTCTGGTGCTGTGCCGTTTCGAACTCCCACAGGTTGAAATCCCGTTGTTGGCATGGGAGAATCCGGTAGATGAGCATGACCTGGATCACATTGACAAGCTTGAGCTTCTTGTTCACCAGGGTTTGGAGACAGGATTGGAGTCCGGTCAGCTCCTCCGAATCGCCCCACAACAGGCCCTTCTCTTTCCAGGAGGTGAGCCGCATGGGGATGCCAGATCTGAATTCGGGGGCCGCTGCCCATTTGGGGTCACGCGACTCGATATTATAGAACCACCCCGATTGCCACCCTTTGATGGTTTCCACAAAAACGCCCTCGAGCCAGGTGACGTTTGGCATCTTGCCCACCATGGCGCCTCCGCACTCCACTTGGCTGCCGCCCACTACCTTCGGCTTGACATTGAAGGTCTTTAGCCATAAGCCGAAGTGGGGATGGATGCAGAGGAAGGCCTCGCACACGACGATAAACGCCGAGATGTTGAGGATAAAATTCGGGGCCAGATCATGGAAATCCAGGCCATAGTAGAACATGAGCCCCCGGACAAAGGGGTGGAGTGGGAAGCCCAGTCCGCGGAGGAAATGGGGAAGGAATACCACCCTCTCATGGGGCCCGGGGGTGGGGACGAGCTGCCCCTTGTCGGGGAGCCGGTGCGTGATATTGCTGGACAAGTATCTGGCCTTGCGCAGCCTCTTGATGTGCCCCTCCGTGACGGAGGAGGCCATCCACTTGCCCCCCGCTCCGGACATGGTTGGAGAAGGTTGAGGTGAGATGTGCGGACTTGGGCGCTGGAGCTCGAGTACGCGAAGATGGATAAGCAAAGGAGGAAGAAGGCGTAGGTGAAAAGGTGGATCCTTATCCCCTATATATGAGCGGACGAAACTATGCGTCCCCACCGGCCCAGTAAAACTCGCTTATCTCCCAAGCGCCGCAATTAATGGCGCGGTTGGGTTGCCCACGTCCGTATTGATGAGAATCCCGGAATAAGGGGACACGATCTCTGCTTTGACAAGACGTGCCAAGGAAACTGCTTCGCTAAATGCGCTGAGGTGGAATAATAAAAACGATTTGAATAAAGGCTTGGCCGTGGCATGACATCATGCCATGAATTACGTCAGCAAATTGAACCTGTGTAAATATTATTCTCTCTACGGTGGTATGTGAAATTTATTTTGCAGAGCCGGACACTATCCTGGTGTTCAAAATCTTCTACGAATTATTCGGAGGAAGAACCCGCCTTGCAATGCCGAAGACAATATGCGCGCCGGACTCGTCGTCATTGAAGCCTGGTTCAGGGGCTATTGAGGGAGTCCTGGACTAGGGGGTGTCCGGATAGCCGAACTATTATCATTGGCCGGACTCCAAGACTATGGAGATACAAGATTGAAGACTTCGTCCCGTGTCCGGATGGGACTTTCCTTGGCGTGGAAGGCAAGCTTGGCGATACGGATATGTAGATCTCCTACCATTGTAACTGACTCTGTGTAACCCTAGCCCTCTCCGGTGTCTATATAAACCGAAGGGTTTTAGTCCATAGGACACATAAAAATCATACCATAGGCTAGCTTCAATGATTTAGCCTCCTTGATCTCGTGGTAGATCTACTCTTGTACTACCCATATCATCAATATCAATCAAGTTGGAGTAGGGTTTTACCTCCATCGAGAGGGCCCGAACCTGGGTAAAAACATCGTGTCCCTTGTCTCCTATTACCATCTGCCTAGACGCACAGTTCGGGACCCCCTACCCGAGATCTGCCGGTTTTGACACCGACACGTCCCATCATAAATGGAGTTTTAACAAATTAGAAGTAGCGCATGCTATAAATCATATGAAAGATGCAACTAATATCGCACTGCATATACTAAAGGTGTCTCGTCATATTGATTGATGCGGGATACAAAAAAACAATAGTTTCATGTAAGGACATGCTTAATAGACAGATGTACTATGTACTAAATACAGGAAGGCATGTCACATTAACAGGTATAATGTATAAGCTAAGCAGACTAGCACATGCAGTTTAACCATATTGGAAGAATTACAATCTAGACACCATATGCAACATGCAACCACATATCACGTTGCCAAGTTAGAGCAAGCACCTGCGATGCTAGTGTAGGGGAAATGCGGTAATCAACTACATAGCTACGTTCACTATCTTCATCTAGCCTTGTTGTTTCTTGATAATCATGTTGGGAGGCTGACGCTGCATTCTTTAAATGAGGAGTAGTCCACTTGCCTGCCTGCCTCATCATAAGTGATTGTTGAGGGATACACAATAACATTAGTTTGATGTAAGAACATGGTTAATACACAGATGTACTAGTGTACCAAAAACAAAAAAGGCATGTCATATTCAAAGGTATAATGTGTAAGCTAAGCAGATGTAGTTGAACCAAATTGGAAGCAATACAAGCTAGGCATCCGGCTGGAGTGGTGAGCATGATCATCTAGGACCTGAGAGCCTGGTGGGAGGTGGGCTGCTTCGCCACCATCGCAGCTTTTTACTTGGCTTCTAGGTGATGCCTGTCTTTGCTGGGCTTGTCACTGGCTCGGCCAGTGCCCTGACTAGCTATTTGTCTTCTGATGCTCACGGGATGGTGGTTCACGTAAAAAATATCTTTCCTTATCTTAATAAAGACCGACTTCGGCCTTTCGAATACAAGCTAGACACCATATGGAACATGCAACCACATATGACACCGCAAAGTTAAAGCAAGCACCTGCGATGGTGGTTCATTGCGAGCGAGGTCATCAACTCCAGAGCTATGTTTACCGCCTCCATCTGCTGACACTACACCCTTTATAGCACTATAAAGTGTCATGCCTACCCGCGAAGAAAGCTGGCACAACTTCTCTCTTTTCTTTGCTGCGTCTCTCGAGGCAGACTCTGAAATACCCTTGCATAAAAACACAATAGTGAGAGTATGGGTGAAGTGTGTGTAGAACTAGTGCACTGTAAAAGTAGCAGATGGTAGGTGGCTGAAAAATAAATGACAGGAGACATATGATAGCTCGACAACATTGCATGGCAAACAAAATTAGATTCTACTCCATATGATTTTGTAATATATCAGCACAGGAAATGCAAGTACTCCTCCAGCACACCACCACATGTGGTCATATCTAAGATAACAGTTGGCTGAAAATAAATAGGTCAATCAATTTTTTTAATGAACCGTCCGATCTATAAGGAACGGGCAGATGGCCTTCGTCTACCTCCCGCCAGTCACTGTTGACGATCTTTCTCGAACCGCCAGCGACCACCAGCCCAGACCCCTGCCTCCGCCGCCCCGCCCTCCCCTCGATCTCACACCACCGTCGTGCTTCGTAGCGCCCCCAGGCCATCCCTTTAATCCCGGATGACCTCCATATCGGGCGCCAGTAGCTCTAGGCCCCACACACCCCTAAGATAAATACCAAGGCGCTGCTTCCCCGGCGTAATAGGCGTACTAGCGCTTGTTACGTCGGGGAATGCTTCCGTTAATTGGGAATCAACTGACCAGAAATTGAAATTCAGGGGGGCGATGGACCTCTAGCTAAGGTGAAATAGTATATGAGGAGAAACCTTGTGCATCGCGAGTTACTAGGAACATCTAGTATCAAGAAGAAGCGGTCAACTAGTGTCTTCTGTGGGATGAATACCGTGCAAGCAGACACGTAAGATTTGCACGAATAAGGGAAGAGGAGTACCCTTATCGGTTGCCAGTGTGGTCTCAATATGTCGTGGCGATCTTTTTTTTTCTCGGGGGAACCGATGTTTTACAGAGTCGTGGATCCTTGGACAAACTGATGGCCAAATTGTTGACTGTGTTGCCGTGGCCGTATATCGGCGGAGGGGAAGCAGATCCGAGGCGGCGAAGGACGGCGTGAGGTAACTCGGTCTGCGGTGGGCGGTGGCAAAGTTGGAGAGGCAGCGGAGGCGCAGGCGGCGTGGTTGAACTGCTCTCGAATGCACGGCGGCTCAGCCTCGGCTTCAACTACTAGCCATGGAGGGTGTTGCTGTTGAGGTTGCGGTGGACGACGAGGTCGGGGTATCGGCTCCGGCGTGATGGAGGAGGGCGGCGGTTGATGGGTGGGATGGGGTGGCGGACGGAGGACGGCGGGGTTTCACGGCTGGTGGAGAGGTAGTTTTGCGCCCACAGAGTACGAATGGGGAATCGGACGGATGGGCGGGGGGAGGGGGAGAACCATGTTTCGGTCTGGGCGCTTGTTTTTTGCTTTTTTGAACAGAAGATGGGGCGCGCTTGTTTGAAATTTGGGGAAAGTACAAACTTTGCCCCCTCTTAAATTTTGACCTGCTGCGGGTCGAGGGTAGGATGGTAATCCCAGGTGTCCCAAATAGTGGGCAGGAGCAATTTCGGCCATGTGCATGTGTGCTTAGGCAGCCATTGTGTATGAATGTTTTTTGGAGGCGGTTGCGTGGCATCTAGATGAAGCTACAAACCTATCCCAGTTTAGACCTTTGGACGTCGGGCCGGTAGGTTTCACGAGTCGGAGTTATTAGAAAAATAATTTCCCGGTACTACCAAACATTGGTCTCACGCGGTTTCGGGTGAGTAGAGGCTCTTTTGGCGCTTCGTTCGAAATTTTGAAACACAAGCATTCACGTTTAGAGTACTCTTGAACTATGAGGATTGACCTAAATAGACAACGTTATATTTGACCTTGTATGTTTGAAAACCTCATTAAATTATCCGCTTCTTTTTGAAATTTTGACACTTGAAAATCTTATAACTATGATTATTTTGGAATGGAGGAGCTAAATTTGAATCTATTTTGTACATGACTACATATGCTATTATGTACAAAATCAGGGCAAAGATTGGTGCCCGCATAATTTAGGTATGATTTACCAATGCCATGATATCAAATTCAAATAATAGAATGGACTTCATGTTGAATTCGATTTTTTAAACCACCTTAAGTTGAATTCAAATGTATGCTAGTTCATTGGTAGCTATTTATAATGTTCATTGTGTAACTTTTGTATGTATAATGTGCTTTACACACACAACATGAACTATACTCACGTTTATATTCGATTGCTAAAGCGATGCATTGTCTAGAGTTCAAAATACTAACTATGTGGATCAATTGTGTCGAATAATAACATAGACATGCTCAAATTCGATAGAATCTACATGTCTGATGGATCAATGACCATTCCTTACGCGAATTGCAAATATCATGATCCCATCCTAATATTTGGATACAATCTATATCTTTAATCAATGTGTACAGCAGTCTTTTACGTGTAGTTTCACTCTCCGTCGGTGGTCTCTCACACATGCTCACACACTCTCCCGAGGTGTCTTTCTCGCACACATGCTCTAGATATAACCCTCCCTCCCTCTCATAACCATTTACAACTGTTTTCACTAACCTTTATCACAAGCACTCTTCCTCTCGCAAGCATACACACGCACAATCCCCATTGACCCTTTCTATATACATAGACTTGCCTACGTGTCTCCTGTACGCACATTATCTTTAGGAATTTCTCTCACGCACTGTCTCACACCTCTCTTCCTAATCGACAAGTATGATTCTTGCAGAGCATTCTGTAGGATGCCCCTTAAAGTTAGGTTGGATGAATAGTAATATCAGAGATAAAGGGGTTACCTTAGTCCGAGAACCTAGGGTTACAAATCCTAGCCGGCTTTGTCAGTGGACACAGAGTCCTTCACAGTTCTGCTCTCTTTCTCTTGTACGACAAGTCATCCATGGATCTCCCTAAATGCATCATGGGCCGACCAATGTGGCGCAGGACGGAACTGAACGAAGGACCTCACCTCGACCCACCGGACCTAACGCGGTGACACACCCTCTGGCCCCATGTCTCGTTATCTTCTCACACCCACACATACCAACAAAAACACCACACACACAAAAAAAAAATATCTCCTGGTGCCTCCATCCCCTCCCCCTTGCATATACACACTCAAAGGAATCTCTCGCCGTGACGTCATATTCGTCTCTCTCTCTCTAGACCACTCTCATTTCTCGTGCTATCTCTTCCACCCCCCCCCCCGGCCGGCCCCTCTATCCATGCCTCCCTCGAATACGTAATACACACACATACCTCTCTAGGCCCTGCCAAATGCATCAACTACACATTCACACATGTTACATCACGTACCCCATTGATCTAAAAAGCCATCTCTTCACGTTTATTTCGCATACCACATTCCTTTTGAATAAAGTGTGGCCAAAAAATTATTTTAGAATTTCTACATATATACAACATTAAAAAGTTATATGGAGAATCTGACGCTAATTTGCATTGCATGGTGCCCGCAATGATATTTATTCCGCACTGTGAATTTGTATATTTTTATACTATATACAAAGTTAGTCATAATAAAGAGAAACGAATAACATCTCTCTCTCCATCGCATACCCCCCTCTACGCCCCTTTCACGTATGCACACAAACTATCTCCAGGTCCTCTAAAAGTAAGCCCCCAACACATTCACGCATGTTTCATCTTTCTCTCGCGATATATACAATGACGATCATTGTATTTGAAGAGAAAGCATGATACGTACATTGGACTTCAGAATCCACTCATTACGGTCACCATTTACGTTTAATGGTTATTATACAGTCACGGGCTCACCATACAACTCTGTATTTGCTCAATACATGACTAGTTGACCAGTTAAATGCTCCACGTGGCACCTCTAGTGTTGCATCACATTATCTCACTACCATCGTGCCCACATGTCGGCTTGTATCTACTCTCATCTACACTCTTATAAAATACACTCTTATAAAAAATAGAGTTGGTGATGATGGTGCGCTTGCCATCCTGCAATATAGGCCGTCCGATTTATATCTTACGGATAGGAAAGAAACTATGGAAATTTTGCAAAAAGGTACCCACACACCTCTCCACATTTGCAAATAAGGCCTTCCCTCGTTCATCATTTTCTCTCACAAGATAAACTAGTCTTACAAATGCATCTTGATGTTACGTGCAACGCATGGGCATCTTGCTAGTAAGAATGAAAACAAACGACAAAAAAATATTATACGGTGGTTCGAAGTCATGACCACGGGCATAGCGGACAAGGTGGTCTTGTATTGGTATGCTGAGTCGTCTGTTTTAACACACAGGAGCTGATGTGGTGATTATACACACACGCACGCATGCACACAAACTGCATGCCCGCAACACTCACATAAACACATGCACCCACACACGCACGCAACACTCACACGTACACACGCAGCCACGCACGCACGCAACACTCACACGCACACACGCACGCATGCATGCGCACACCAGTACACCACACAACCAACACACACTCTCACGCTCAAGTGCTCAACCTACACGTGCATGCGTACACATCAGGCCCTGACAGACACATACACAACCAGGTGATTCCCGCGCACGGGTTGGAGCCTTGTCGCGCCTGCATAAATTTGTGTTTATCTGACCTTTTCCCTATGCGAACTGACAGGTGGGACCCACAAGGAACATGGTCAATTTAACTAGTCAACATGGTGCCACGCAGACTATTTGGCCGGTCAACAGAGTGCATTCCGATGCTGAACCGTGAGCGAGTGACCGTATAATCACCACAAAATGTATATAGTGACCGTAATCAGCTTATTCCAAAGTTTGGTGACCGTATTACGGTTTTCTCTCTGTAGTTCCTCCAAAACTACATCTCTACACGTTCTCACATGTTACATCTAACAACCATGCAATACAGCACTACTACTACACTCTAACACAATAAATCATATGTGTTTTTAATTTTACTAGATATCATATTGTTACTTAATTATTCAGTTTGCATACATTAAAATTGCCTTTGAAATGTATGGCCAGTATCATCTACCACACGGGAAAAATCCCGCCCTTTCCTCTTTAATCCGGTTTGTATTGATGGATCGTGTGAAACGGCAAAACTATAGTACTATACAGTACATGTGACAGTTCAATGGGCCGTCGTGTCGTGTACTCCTCTGTCGTAAGAGTGGAGCGCTCGCTTTCATAAATCTTCTAGTCCCTTTCGCCGACAAGTGGGACATCATGCTACCGGGTCCACGTGCTACACCGAAATACAGTGCAGAGCAGCCGGGGTGAAGCACCCCAGTCATGGCGCCGGCATAGTAATGAGCAATGAGGTGTCAAATCACAAAGCTGCACCTTTCCCGCAGTTAAGTTTGAGGGATGAAGTAATAATGCTAAAAAAGTTGGAGGGACGAAGCAACCATCATTTCACTTGTTGCTGAATCCGCTTCTCCCTCATCTTCTTCAACTTAACCAGGTGTTGCTTCTGCCGTTGTTCTGCCTCATGTGGGACGTGGATCGGCTTGGTAAAGCACTGATATGTGGGACCACATGTTAGCAAACCGCCAGGACAACGTCCTCTAAAAATAAGAAACCTCCCCCGCCATCCGCGCGGCAAAATCACCTCATTTTACTAATCTTGATTCTATAATTTTTTAGATCAATATAATTGAGATTTGTATAGATAGCACACAGGAGCAAAACCAAGTGGTACGGTTAAGGGCATCCACAATGTGTAGCCAAATGTGAAAAAAGCTTTTGGCATCGTGGGAACCATTGTGGAGGGTGTTGCCAAAGCCAAAAAGATGGAACCGATGCTCCCTGGTTGATTGATTGAAGGAATAGAAAAATGCAACGTCTCTCCTCTTTCTCCCATGCTTGGACGCATGTAGTACAGTATAGAGCACAGAGTCTACTCTCCAGTCCCTTCTATCACAAATCACAAAGTAGTGAGGCATCAAATCACAAAAGCACGGACGAAACAACCATCATTTCACTCTTCACTGACTCAGGTTCTCCATCGTCTTCTTTGAGAAACCATCTCACCGCACTAAGCTGGACGGACGATGCTATTGTGTACTAGTAGTACTAGTACATTTACGCGTCTTTTGGTTCAACGGACTTCCTAGATGCAAATGAGGCGGTCGTCTCAGCTTGCAGGCGGCACTTGCGAACGACTTACCGTGGTCTCCCTCAATGGTGTTCTCCGTCGAATGCAGTTCGCCAAACCACAACGTTCGAGATATCGTCGACGTCACCGCAATGGGGAAGGAAGTCAAATATAGTTACTACCTCCATTTTTTTGTACACAAGGCCAGTATATCATAATTACAATTTGCAAAAGGCCACTAACACTAATCGAGGCAAAATTGATGGGGTTTGCCTCGTACTAGAACCAGGGACATTAATATCCCCTGCATGCATGTGGAAGTGAGAAGGTTGGTTTGCATGGCGCTGCATTAATCAAGCGATGAGGAGTGAGATGGTTAGCTCTTTGGTCTTTGGAGAAAAAAATACGCATCAATTGACACGTGAAACGAGGATTTGTATCAATTAAATCCCGCAAAGGAAAACCCCGCCTTTCTTTTTTAACACTAGTACTCCTAGTACGTACGTACTTATCCTGTTTGGGTCTAGGCCTTGCATTGCCATACTTCGCCACACATTTTTGCCAAGCTTGCCTAAAGTTTTCAAAATGAAAAGGAGGTACACTTGCACACGGCTGTCGCGGTTGCACCGCACCCTCACACGGTCGCTCCTGCATGCCGCGGTCACACCGCACCCTCACACAGTCGCTCCTGCACGCCGCCAACCCAACCAAGGGAACGTACCCTCACTGACACGGGCTGTCGCATGTGAACAAACCAAACTCAGACATCCTACCGCTGACACATAATTTTCGTTCATAGAGTATGTTTATCCAACCGCATGTTGGGCAGTATCCGTACGGCCCGTGCGGTGGTCTGTTGGGGAAGAAGAAGAGGTGAGGAAGAAGGGTTAGGAGACGTAGGATATTCATCCAACTGCCTGAAATGGTAGACTGACCCAAGTCAGGCGACTTGCATAACAATATATGTTTTTACACAGCAAAAGATCCATAAAAACAACAACATAAAGAAAACCTACTGCTCGCGGAACAAGATGGCCTCGTTGTCTTTGGCTGCCGGCGCGAACCAGCCGTAGCTGCCGACGTGTGTCTCCGCACCGTGGTTGTCCTTGGCCTCCAACTACTCGTTCACGCAGAGCGTGTGGGCGCTCTGCACGGATGAGAGCACAGCCCGGTTCAAGTCGAGGACATCCGGTTCCGTCCGCATCGAGTCGAGCCTCCGCCACCGGGTTCAAGTCCAGGATGTCCGGTTCTGCCTGTAGGAGGGCGTCGATGAGAGCGGCATCTGCGCGCTCCGCATCGAGTTAAGCCTCTGCCGCCTGGTTCAAGTCCAGGACGTCTGGTTCCGCCTGCAGGAGGGCCTCGACGGCAGCGGCATCTGCGCGCTTCGCCTCAAGTTGAGCCTCCGCCGCCCGGTTCACATCCACGACATCCGGTTCTGCCTGCATGAGAGCCTTGATGGCAGCGGCATGCGCGCACTCCGCGTCGAGTTGAGCCTCTGCCTCTCGGTCCTCCTTTAGTATCGCCATGTTGAACCGCTGGTCCGCCTGCACCATGGGGGACTCGGGCGCCGGCACGAAGTCGATGTCCATCATCTCATACCCATTGGGGGCCTTCTACGCCGCGACCTCCGCCATGAACATTGGATCGGCTTCCTCCTCCTCATAGCTTGGCTCCAGAGAACTCGGGGATTGGCCCGCCGCAAAGTGAGCATGGGAACGAAGGTCTATGGCGCCGACCGCCGCCGCGATTTCTGCATGGCGCTCCGACGTTAGCATCTTGTAGTAAGTGATCTTGCGGCGCACCATGGCTTTCCGGCAAACTAGGGGACGCTGGATGCGGGCTAGGGGATCGAAAGGTGGAGGAATGGGCTGGAGATTAGGTGTGGTTTTAGGGCAGTGGCTGGCATAGGCCGAGCAGCGAAGGTTCTGGTGTGAATAGTGGTTCCGATGATGACCCGTCAATCAGTTTTGACTGTACATCGCTCTTGTCGCGTTCACGTTGCAGCCCGGCACGCTGGACCCTCCACATCGCTCACCGAATGGAACGTGCTTCGTCTTGCGTTTTGGCTCGCTTGTGGGACCGTAGTTGAGAGCAAACCGACGTCCCAACCCGTTCCCCGCCCGCGTCATTTATACTACCACCTCCTCCGTTTTATGCGGAGTAAATAAAAACAGAGGGAGTATACTACGGATGAGGATCTCCTGACGTGGCCGAACCCAATGAGTAACTGACATGCGGGGCCTAGCAAGCATGGGATCCGCCAGTAAGTGACTGAATGGGAGGGTAAGGCAGGGATACCTACGTCAGAGGATCCACTTCCACTACTACTCCCTCCTTTCATTTACTATATAGGGCCTAATGTGTTTTTCGAGGCTAACTTTGACCAAATGTTAGAGTAATAATATATGAAATGCAACTTACACAAACATACGGTCAAATTCATATGTGAAAGGAGTTTCCAATATATAATTTTTGCATTATACATCTCATGTATTATTAATCTTGTCAATAGTCAAATGCGGTTTTAAAAACGCATTAGAGCTTGGTTAATAATATAGCCAGACGATGGCTATGAGGGACTTCCATGTCATCTATAGCCATCATCTATTATATGCACTCATATAGTAGTGTGGGCTATAAGGTTGGCTATTTCCCGCAAAAAAATTATAAGGTTGGCTATTGTATTAGTACTTTTTTCCATCTCCTCTCTATCTCTTTCTTCATATTTATTGTATTTAACTAGGAATGCGTATATAGCTAGGCTCTTGCATGATAGCTCACTCCCCTTACTTTTTCACATCTCTCTCCTCCACATTGGCCCTATATAAATGTAAGGAGGGAGTACTACTATGAGCACTGCAGACTCTAGTACAGATGTTGTCAGTACTCCACTATTACTATTGGACAGGGAGCTTAAAAAAGTTACTATTGGACTGGCTATATGTGGCGAAATCCTAGTAGGAAGAGCATGCGCGAGAACAAGCACATTCACGTGGTTGAAAACAAATTGGAAACCATCTCGAGTACAAATCTAGGAGTACGTATGAATCTAACAATATTGATTGGGCATTGTTGAATGTTGATACTTTTTTTATCAAAGTAGAGATACTTTGACTACACAGTATACTTATATGTAAACTAGAAAGGATAGGAGGGAGTATATTGTACATTCAAAAACGAAATGAACATTGAATACCCCTTGTATATGATTTGCGGATCCTATGATTACCGGTTCAAAATTTTGAATCCGCCTTAGGTATCACGTGCCCCCACTCGTTCTCTCTCGATTTCATCTCGGCGTACGGAGATTGATTGAAAGAGGACTAGGGTGGGTACATGCGAATGATACTCGGCAGAATGTTCAAATGAGGCATGCGGGAGGATGGACTCGACCGGAGGGCGACATGATCGATGGAGAAGAGGGTTGGAGAGGAATGAGAAATAAGCAAACGCCACATGATTATACTTGAACGGCTCAAATAAACAACAAGTTGTCTCCCTTGGCCTACATAGTGAAAGGCCTAATGCGCAACGCAGAGCACTGATGCTCAAATATGGCCAGGAAAACAGGGAAACCGACATGTGGGGCACACCCGTCGGGACAAAGTAGCGCAGACTAGTCCAATGGTGGAGCTGGCCCACAACCTCCTCGCCACTGACAACCGTTCATGTGGGTCGTGGGGGCCAACAACGTGGCGCAGCTCCAGCACTGCCTCTGGACATGGCGACCGCGGTGAGCGACACGCTCATTGTTGCTAGACACGGTTGGTTTCAGTGTGCCGTGGGTGGCATTAGTGTTGTGGCACGACTAACAGTATGTTTGGTTTGTGCCCAAGGTTGCCCCATCAAAGCATTGGGTAGCCAAAATTTTGGTTGAGGTATTGGTTGCCCATGATTTGGCCGACATTGGCAAGAAAAATGAACTAGAGTAGGCTAGAGTTCATTGGCATGCCAAAAAAATGGCAACCATCCAAACAAAGACCAATCTTTGGGTCATGACCAAAATTTTGGTAAGGTGCACTTTGGCCACAATTCAAACACACCCCAACACCCGGCTCGTCGAGGATGCACGGGGCGCCGCGACGTGTTCACGGAGTGGTGTAGCGCGGCCAACTGCATCCTCAGGACCTGAGACCATGCCGGGTCGTCCTGCTTTTTCAATGACATGCGGGGATCGCATATGAGCAAAGGGCATCTACAACGTTGCCACGGCCGCAGCTGACTACCCTGGCACACCAAAACCCTCATCATCATGCCGTCGCGTGGTGCATTCCCAGCCGGCGCCAGCTGCCCGCATTCATGACGTCCATTTGTATGCCGTCGTTAAGAGGCTCGGTGCCCGAGGAACCAACTCGGGTGACTTAATGACACTCCCGGACGCTTGGCCTCACCGGAATGCGCTACTTATAGCGGCAACGCCTAGCTAACCTCCACACCATAGCGCATCATCCTCCTACCTGGCACCACATCCGCCATGACCGCAAGCGCGAACGCTCTGCGGGAGAGCTTGTCTTCGGGGATGAAGCTCGAGGTCGCCGCCCTCGCTCAAGTCGCCTCTCGCGACGCAATAGCGGTGTAGCCGGACGCGAATGCGACCGCACAAGCGGTGGCCATGCTGGCAGCCGATGACAGGAGCACCGTCAGCCACGCCTCCTACTTGCTACCGTCCAACGTCTGGCACCGCCGAGGTCGGGGACTCCTCCGAGGATGAGTAGGGCATGGGAGGCGGCAGGGCATGGTGTGCCAACTGGCCGGTCCGTATCCCGTGTTCTACTCTTCCTCGTCGGAGACCGCACCTTCACTTCACGGGTCTTGAACCCCGCCCTCGTACATAGAGATCACAGATGGAGGACATTGGTCGCTGCCTTAGAATAGGTTTAGGGTCGGGTTTCTTTTATTTTTTTGTCTTATAAAGGTTCGAAATGTAATGAAAATCTGCCGTGTTTGCATTAATCTCGGCCACTGTATATGAACTTTCACAATAATATAGTATATTGTAGGAGTACTAGCAAGATGCTCGTGCGTTGCACGGAAGATCAAGATCTTGTGGGAGAAAAGGACAAACGAGGGAAAGCCTTATCTGTAAATGTGGAGAGGAGTGCGGGTAAATTGTCATAGTTTCCTTCCTATCCGTTAGATATAGATCGGACGGCCTATATTGCAGGATGACAGGCACACCATCATCACCAACTCTGCTTTTTATTGAACCAAGACAAAGCTAACATGCGAAGTAAAATAAACACATAGGGTCTATCCATACACAATTTATCTTAGGCACTCCAATAGTGCATCCACTACACATTCACGCATTTCACATCTTTCTACATCTACGGGAACCTACGAAAGGGTTAACGTAAATTGCCTCTCTCTCTCCTCCCTTGATTTTCATGGTGGTGGGCCCCTCCCTCCCCTCAATCTACAATCAACAACTCACACATTTCACATTACGTTAATTACGTAACTGGTATTACATAGGTGTAGCATTACTCATCCTAAAAAACAAAACTAAGCCAACCTCCCAGCATATCACGCGGGAAAAGACCCGGCCGCGCCGTTTTAGTCGGGATATACCGTATTACTAGTAGTAGTATCGATGGATCGCGCCAAGCAACAAGTTTTATTTGAGGGGGCGAAGCACCTAGTTTAAAAGGAAAAAAGGCGGTACACTCACAGCACTCCTGTCACGGTCGCATTGCACCCCACACACGGTCGGTCCTGCACACGGCTCACGCAAACGGAATGCGCTTCGGCTTGCCTCTCCACTAACACGTGGGACTGCACTTCGAGAAACCGACCATGCGCCAAACTCCCCCTGCCCACCACGCGAAAATCCTCCCCCCCCCCCCCCACCCACCCAAAAATTCCCCCCAAATCCGATTCAACCGCCCTTCTGCCAACTAGCCAATAATATTCCCCAACCCCCCCCATCCCCCTCCACTCATTCGCTTCCGCTCAAAAGCCGCCCTCCCCGCCGCACCGATACGTCGGCGCCATGATTCGTCGAGGATGCAGCGATCCTCTCGCTCCTGATGCGCTCTTGTAGACTGCCGTCCTCTAGCCGCACCGCCACCGCTGGCTACGTTCTTGTGGGCGCCGCAGACGGTCGGCGTCGCCACCATGGCGGCGTTAGGTGGAGATGCACGGCGGTCAGCTTCTCCCACGATATGCGCATTCTAAACTGAGGCCCTCTGCATGTCGGTGTAGCGTTGAATGTTAGCTGATAGACGATGTTAATCTCACTGTAATAAGAAATGGGCTATAAGTAATAATAAATGGGCTGTAAAATGAAAAAATACAGCAAACAGGCAATTAGTTCCAAAATACTTTTTTCTTTTGGATTTTGATATTTTAAATTTCATTGTTTTTGTGTGGGTAAAATTTCATTGAATTTAAATTAAGGTATATTTAGATTTAAAATTAATTTGAATCTGGCTAGAAATTTCGGGTTGTATGCTGTTTGGGACAGATTTGGAGGCTCACTTGTGGGTCTTCTAGGTTGACATGTACGAAAGGCTTTGTCAACTTAGTCCACAAACGATTCTAGCAGCAGTGACCGTTGGACTGTCGTGCTGCTTCTTCAATATCAAATCTTCTTGCTCCAGCCGCCCAAACCAGCGCCGGTGGGACTGCCTGCTCCCGCCTCCCGTGGCCGGCTGTGCTGCCGCATAGGCCGCACCACCCCACCCTACTTCATTGATGGCCAGGCCATTCCTCTATTCACCCACACCTCCTGTTATTTTCCGGCGACAGCAGCCAGACCAGTAAACCCTCGTACTCCCCACCGTGTGGGCAACCATTGCCGAGTCTTCCCCGGCTCCATGTCGTTCCCTTCCTAGGCCTCGTCGTCGTCCACCGCCATGGTGCTCTCGGCGTGGCCTGGTCAACGTGGTCAACGATCGACATCCATCGGACGTGGACTGTACGTGGAGAGGCTGACAGCTGTGTCCACGGCCACACACAAGGAAATGCCTCCTTATTATGTGTAAAATAATGATTCCTCCACCTGACAGCTAGGACCCACCGGAAGGGCCTCTGTATTTCGCGAAAAAAATGTTCCCTCGCTGACAGGTCAGACCCACCAGCTATATCTTCGCACGCAAAGAAGTGCCTCCTTCTTACGCACAAAAAAATGAATACCCCCTGCTAGCTGGGACCCACCATAGTGGGAGGCTGGCTTGTGGGCCAACTAAGTTGACAGGGACGGAGGGCTTTGTCAACTTAGTCAATATGAAAGATTCTAGCTCTATTGACCGTACGATGTCCATCCAACGACCGTAGTGCTTCTTCAACCTCTAGTCTTCTTGCTCCAGCCGCCCAAACTAGCGCCGGTCGTGTCGCGTGCTCTTGCCTCTCGTGGCCGGCTGTGATGCCGCAGAGGCCTTACCGCCCCTACTACTCCCACCGCTAGCCAGGCCATCCCTCTACTCACCCACACCCCCTGTTATTCTGCGGTGACGGCAGCCTCACCGCAGCCGAACCAGTGAACCCTCGTACTCCTCTCCGCGTGGGCTTCCACTGCCGCGTCTTCCCCGGCTCTGCGCCGTCCCCTTCATAGGCCTCGCTGTCGTCCACCGCCTTGGTGCTCTCGGTGTGGCGTGGTCAATGTGGTCAAGGAACGACTTCCATCGGAAGAGTGCTATATGTGGAGAGACTGACAGCTGGGTCCACGGCGGCCGCAAGGAAGTGCCTCCTTATTATGCGCAAAATAATTATTCCTCCACCTGACAGCAGGGACCCATCGGACGGGCCACCGTATTTCGTGAAAAAGAAACGTTTGCCCCCTGACTGCTGGGACCCACCAGCTACATCTTCGCACGCAAGGAAGTGTGTCCGGGCAAAAAAACGATTCGCCCCCCTGACTGCTGGGACCCACCAGCTACATCTTCGCACGCAAGGAAGTGCCTGACAGTCAGGACCCACCTGGTCGAAGCGTACGTAGCATTTTCATTCAGGTCGCGAACGTGTACGTACATACTTGTTGATGTAGAGGCGCGCACGTGTCGTAGTAGAGGCGCGCACGTAGCATGTACACGTACGTACAACGGCCAGGGTGCAAGAAAGTAAATACGGCCACGTATGTACATACGGGCGTGGTCTCGAACGCCTACTCGTGCATACGTATGGGCAGGGCTCGTGTACATGGCTGGGTCGGAACGGAGAAACTGCGTCGTCGTCGTGTTCATGTTGAGGCAACGGAATGCGTCGCGTTCATCGGGAGGCAACGAAATGCGTCGTGTTCATCGGGAGGCAACGGAACGCGTGGGAGCCAACCGGCTTGGACAGAACAGGCGATGGAAACGAGGCATGTCGTACCGCAGAATGGAGGAAACGGCCTTGTGTTCGACCGGCCACATTTGAAACGAGATCCTGTTCATCGGGAGGGGTCTGGCATACCGCAAAACGGAGGAAACGGACTTGTGTTGGACCTCCTACGGTTGAAACGGTGTCCTGTTGATCGGGAGGAGTGTGGCATACCGCAAAACGGAGGAAACGGACTTGTGTTGGAGCGCTACGGTCAAAACGGGGTCCTGTTCATCGGGAGGGGTGTGGCGTACCGCAAAACGGGACTCCACGGGATACTGTTCATCTCTACCGTCAACCTCCTCCTGCCTCCCCGGGCCACTGTTCATCCACCGTCGACCTCCTCCAGCCTCCACCTGCTCCTGTTCATCCACGGGCTCCTGTTCATCCAGCCTCCACCGCGTGCTACTCCACCGGCTACTATTCAACCACTCGTCTCCACGGGCTCCTATTCAACCACCCCTCCAACGGTTACTGTTCATCCACCCCTCCACCGTCTACTATTCATCCAGCCCTCCATGGGGTCGTCCTGTTTATCCAGCCCTCCATGGGGTCCTGTTCATCCATCCCCAACCGGATCGATCGATCGGGGTCCTGTTCATCCAGAGGCAACACCACGGGGTCCTGTTCATCCACCCCCACGCTCCTCCGCCTACATCCGCGATGTTCCCATTGAACGCCGCGTCCGGGTTATCCTCTCCCACAAGAGGCCAACTTTTATGCATGGAAGACATACTTCAATCTCCTCCTTCGTGAGTATAATCTGCAGGATCAAATCGACGGTAGCGCCAACCTGTTCGTCCTGAACCACGAGGCCGACTTGCTGGCGATCGACGCCACCATCATCCGGTGGCTCTTCCTCACCGTGTCCAAAGACATATTCCACATCGTCGTTCGTGACAAGGATGATGCATGCACGGTGTGGAGCAAGATCGTCGGCCTCTTCATAGACAACAAGCTCCAATGGATCATCTTTTTGTAGCAGGAGTTCTTCGGTTGTCACCAGAATGACTCCTCCGTTGATGACTACTCCATGCGCCTCAAGACCCTCTCCGACAAGCTCAACAACATCGGCTTCAAGGCGGGTGACAAGCAGATCCTCTCCACCGTCACCACCGGCCTCAGTGAGGACCTCGGCAACGCCGCCTCCAACCTCACCCTCATGGCAAACCCTACCTTCGAGCGGGCGGTGGCATATCTCCGTCTCGAGGAACGACGGCTGAAGCATCTTTGCTCCCGCATCGTCCACACCACCTTCGCCGCCGGCTACTCGCGCGGCGGCCCTGCTCCCCCCGCGGCCGCGCCTCCTGGCTTCCCCGTGCCCTACCAGACGCCCCGGCCTGCAGCTCCTCCTGCACCGACCGGCGCCTATGGCGCCCCGTACTAGCCACGGCCCTCGGCGCCCGCGGCCCCTCCTCAACAACGGCCGCCACAACAGCTCAGCTAGGGCCAGCAGCAGCAGCGCGCCGGGCCGCAGCAGCCGCACCAGCCGAGCCGCCATGGGGTGGTGGCCACAACCCCTGGACCGGGTTTGTGCATGCCTACACCATGCCCGTGCCCCGCCCGCCTTCTCCAAGTCTTCTTGGGCTCGGGCTGTCCGGCCACCAGGCCTTCTTCGCCGGGCAGCAGTCGAGCCCACCGGCCATCCCTGAAGGAAATATGCCCTAGAGGCAATAATAAAGTTGTTATTTATATATTTCCTTATATCATGATAAATGTTTATTATTCATGCTAGAATTGTATTAACCGGAAACTTAGTACATGTGTGAATACATAGACAAATAGAGTGTCACTAGTATGCGTCTACTTGACTAGCTCGTTAATCAAAGATGGTTAAGTTTCCTAGCCATAGACATGAGTTGTCATTTGATAAACGCGATCATCTCATTAGAGAATGGTGTGATTGAGTTGACCCATTCCGTTAGCTTAGCACTTGATTGTTTAGTATGTTGTTGTTGCTTTCTTCATGACTTATACATGTTCCTATGACTATGAGATTATGCAACTCCCGAATACCGGAGGAATGCTACCTCTTGAGCACTGCGTTGGTTTTCCTTGAAGAGGAAAGGGTGATGCAGCAAAGTAACATAAGTATTTCCCTCAGTTTTTGAGAACCAAGGTATCAATCCAGTATGAGGCTCCTCAAAAGTCCCACGCACCTACACAAACAAACAAGAACCTCGCAACCAACGGAATAAAGGGGTTGTCAATCCCTTCACGGCCACTTGCGAAAGTGAGATCTGATAGAGATAATATGATAAGATAAATATTTTTGGTATTTTTATGATATAGATTGTTAAGTAAAAGATGCAAATAAAAGTAGATGGAAAACTTATATGATAAAAGATAGACTTGGGGGGCATAGGTTTCACTAGTGGCTTCTCTCAAGATAGCATAAGTATTACGGTGGGTGTACAAATTACTGTCGAGCAATTGATAGAAAAGCGCATAGTTATGAGATTATCTAGGCATGATCATGTATATATGTATCACGTCTGTGACAACTAGATCGAAACAATTTTGCATCTACTACTATTACTCCACACATCGACCGACTCCTGCCTGCATCTAGAGTATTAAGTTCATGAAGAATAGAGTAACGCATTAAGAAAGATGACATGATCTAGAGGGATAAACTCATGCAATATGATATAAACCCCATCTTTTTATCCTCGATGGCAACAATACAATCGTGCCTTGCTGCCCTCACATCCTTTGGGAAAGGACACATAAGATTGAACCCAAAGCTAAGCACTTCTCCCATTGCAAGAAAGATCAATCTAGTAGGCCAAACCAAACTGATAATTCGAAGAGATTTGCAAAGATAACTTAATCACACATAAAATAATTCAGAGGAGATTCAAATATTTCTCATAGAAAACCCACAATTCATCGGATCTCAACAAACACACCGCAAAAAGAGTTACATTGAATAGATCTCCAAGAAGATCGAGGAGAACTTTGTATTGAGATTCAAAGAGAGAAAAGAATCCATCTAGCTAATAACTATGGACCCGAAGGTCTGTGGTAAACTACTCACAACTCATAGGAGAGGCCTTGGACATGATGTAGAGGCCCTCCGTGGTCGATTCCCCCCTCCGGTGGAGCGTCGGCAAAGGCTCCAAGATGGGATCTCCCGGATACAGAAGGTTGCGGCGGTGGAAATAGTTTTTCATGGTGCTCCTTGATGTTTTCAGGGTACGGGAGTATATATAGGAGGAAGAAGTAGGTCGGTTGACGCTCGAGGGGCCCACTAGGGTAGGGGCGCGCCCACCCCTAGGGGGCGCGCCCACCCCTAGGGGGCGCGCCGGGCACCCTCGTGGCCGCCTCGTTTGTTGCTTAACGTCCACTCCAAGTCCCCTGGATTGCGTTTGTTCCAAAAATATCGCTCCCGAAGGTTTCATTCCGTTTGGACTCCGTTTGATATTCCTTTTCTTTGAAACACTGAAATAGGCAAAAAAAACAGCAATTTGGGCTGGGCCTCGGTTAGTAGGTTAATCCCAAAAATGGTATAAAGTGTAAAGTAAAGCCCATAAACGTCCAAAACAGGTAATATAATAGCATGGAACAATCAAAAATTATGGATACGTTGGAGACGTATCAAGCATCCCCAAGCTTAATTCCTGCTCGTCCTCGAGTAGGTAAATGATAAAAACCGAATTTTTGATGTGGAATGCTACGTAGAATAATTCTCAATGTAATTTTCTTTATTGTGGCATGAATGTTCAGATCGAAATGATTCAAAATAATAGTTCATATTGGCATGAGAAATAATAATACTTCAAGCATACTAATCAAGGCAATCATGTCTTCTCAAAATAACATGGCTAAAGAAAGTTATCCCTACAAAATCATATAGTCTGGCTATGCTCTATCTTCATCACACAAAGTATTTAATCATGCACAACGCCGATGACAAGCCAAGCAATTGTTTCATACTTTAGTAATCTCAAACTTTTTCAACTTTCACGCAATACATGAGCATGAGCCATGGACATAGCACTATAGGTGGAATAGAATGGTGGTTGTGGAGAAGAAAAAAGGAAGAAGATGGTCTCACATTGAGGGAGTCCTGGACTAGGGGGTGTCCGGACAGCCGGACTATCATCGTCAGCCGGACTCCAAGACTATGAAGATACAAGATTGAAGACTTTGTCCCGTGTCCGGATGGGACTTTCCTTGGCGTGGAAGGCAAGCTTGGCGATACGGATATGTAGATCTCCTACCATCATAACCGACTCTGTGTAACCCTAGCCCTCCCCGGTGTCTATATAAACCGGAGGGTTTTAGTCCGTAGGACGAACAACCATTACAACAATCATACCATAGGCTAGCTTCTAGGGTTTAGCCTCCTTGATCTCGTGGTAGATCCACTCTTGTACTACCCATATCATCAATATCAATCAAGCAGAGTAGGGTTTTACCTCCATCGAGAGGGCCCAACCTGGTAAAAACATTGTGTCCCTTGTCTCCTGTTACCATCCGCCTATACGCATACGATTCGGGACCCCTACCGAGATCCGCCGGTTTTGACACCGACATTGGTGCTTTCACTGAGAGTTCCTCTGTGTCATCACCGATAGGCTTGATGGCTTCTTCAATCAACAACAACGCCGTCCAGGGTGAGTCTTTTCTCCCCAGACAGATCTTCGTATTCGGTGGCTTCGCACTGCAGGCCAATTCACTTGGCCATCTGGAGCAGATCAAAAGCTACGCCCCTGGCCATCCGGTCAGATTTGGAAGCCTAAACTTCACGATGGATATCCGCGGAGGCTTGATCTTCGATGGATCCAAGCCGCAGCCGAGCGTGCCGCACTGTCACGATGGGTATGATCTAGCTCTACCGACGGACAGTACCTTGGAGGCCGCACACGAATTCGCTCCGACCCATAGTTCAGAGCCGATCGCGCAGATCGAGGACGGGTGGCTGGACACCGCCTCGGGAGCTGCAACTTCCACGGCGATGGAGCCGAACGCTGACCTCGTCCCTTATAAAGCTCGTGACTCCAAGGTGCCAGACTCCCCGCCAGACTTCGAACCTCCTGCGCCCCTGCCAATCGAATCTGATTGGGCGCCGATCATGGAGTTCACCGCTGCGGACATCTTTCAGCACTCACCCTTTGGCGACATCCTAAAATCGCTAAAGCATCTCTCGCTATCCGGAGAGCCCTGGCCGGACTACAGCTAGGATGGCTGGGATGCGGACGACGAAGAAATTCAAAGCCCACCCACCACCCACTTTGTAGCCACTGTCGATGATCTAACCGACATGCTAGACTACGACTCCGAAGACATCGACGGTACGGACGACGATGCCGGAGACAATCAAGAACCAGCGCCTACAGGGCACTGGAAGACCACCCCAACACATGACGTATATATGGTGGACACCCCAAAAGGAAGCGATAACGAGGAACAATGGGGCGCGGCAAAGGATAATCCCGCCGACAAACAACCAAAACAGCGACACAGACGCTGCCCTAAGTCCCGCCTCGACAAAAACATCATTCCTAATGACCCAGCAATAGAGCAGGGCAAACCAGTGGACGACGACCATGCAACCAAGCAACCGTCTGAACAGGACAAATTGGATAATTAATCCATGCCCAGCGAAACCAACAGTCCAGACGACCTCACGCCGGACACACCACCGGAGCATAAGAACCTTCACAAAAGACTCGTCGCCACTTTGCAAGAAGTCTGAAGAAGGAAAAATGGAAGCTCAAAACAGCAGAAAGACATACTCGAATTGAAGGAAATATGCCCTAGAGGCAATAATAAAGTTATTATTTATTTCCTTATTTCATGATAAATGTTTATTATTCATGCTAGAATTGTATTAACCGGAAACATAATACATGTGTGAATACATAGACAAACATTGTGTCACTAGTATGCCTCTACTTGACTAGCTCGTTTCCTAGCCATGGACAAAAGAGTTGTCATTTGATTAACGGGATCACATCATTAGGAGAATGATGTGATTGACTTGACCCATTCCGTTAGCTTAGCACTTGATCGTTTAGTATGTTGCTATTGCTTTCTTCATGACTTATACATGTTCCTGTAACTATGAGATTATGCAACTCCCGTTTACCGGAGGAACACTTTGGGTACTACCAAACGTCACAACATAACTGGGTGATTATAAAGGAGTACTACAGGTGTCTCCGAAGGTACATGTTGAGTTGGTGTATTTGAGATTAGGTTTTGTCACTCCGATTGTCGGAGAGGTATCTCTGGGCCCTCTCGGTAATGCACATCATTATAAGCCTTGCAAGCAATGTGACCAATGAGTTGGTTACGGGATGATGCATTACAGAACGAGTAAAGAGACTTGTCGGTGACGAGATTGAACTAGGTATTGGATACCGACGATCGAATCTCGGGCAAGTAACATACTGATGACAAAGGGAACAATGTATGTTGTTATGCGGTTTGACCGCTAAAGATCTTCGCAGAATATGTAGGAGCCAATATGGGCATCCAGGTCCCGCTATTGGTTATTGACCGAGAATAGTTCTAGGTCATGTCTACATAGTTCTCGAACCCATAGGGTCCGCACGCTTAAGGTTTCGATGACAGTTATATTATGAGTTTATGAGTTTTGATGTACCAAAGGAGTTCGGAGTCCCGGATGAGATCGGGGACATGACGAGGAGTCTCGAAATGGTCGAGACATAAAGATTGATATATTGGACGGATATATTTGGACACCGGAAAGGTTCCGGGAGAGTTTGGGAATATACCGGAGCTCCGGGAGGTTACCGGAACCCCCCGGTAAGTATATGGGCCTTATTGGGCCCAAGTGGGAGGAAGAGAGAAGGATCAAAGGAGGGGGGAGCGCCCCCCCAAGCCCAATCCGAATTGGGGAGGGGGGCCGCCCCCCCCCCCCCCCTTTCCTTTCTCCTTCCCCCTCTTCCTTCCTACTACTAGTACTCCTTCCTTCCCCCTCCAACATGGATTAGGAAAAAGAGGGGAAACCTACTTGGAGTAGGTTTCCTCCTCCTATGGCGCCCCCCCCCCTTGGGCCGGCCACCTCCTCCCTCCCTCCTTTATATACGGGGGTAGGGGGCACCCTAGGACGCACAAGTTGATCATTGATCGTTCCTTAGCCGTGTGTGGTGCCCCCCTCCACGATATTACACCTCGGTCATATTGTAGCGGTGCTTAGGCGAAGCCCTGCGATAGGAGAACATCAAGATCATCACCACGCCGTCGTCTTGACGGAACTCCCCTCGGTGCCTCTCTTGGATTGGAGATCGAGGTGCGTCATCGAGCTGTCTGCGTGTCAAGAACTTCGGAGGTGCGAATAACGGTGCTTGGATCGGTCGGACCGGGAGGACGTCGACTACTTCCTCTACGTTGCGTCAATGCTTCCGCTTGGTCTCACGAGTGCGTAGACAACACTCTCCCCTCGTTGCTATATCATCACCATTATCTTGCGTGTGCGTAGGAAATTTTTTGAAATTACTACGTTCCCCAACAGTGGTATCAGAGCCTAGGTTTTATGGTTTGATGTTATATGCACGAGTAGAACACAAGTGAGTTGTGGACGATATAAGTCATACTGCCTACCAAAGATGTCATACTTTGGTTCGGCGGTATTGTTGGATGAAGCGGCCCGGACCGACATTACGCGTAACGCTTACGCGAGACTGGTTCTACCGACGTGCTTTGCACACAGTGGCTGGCGGGTGTCAGTTTCTCCAACTTTAGTTGAACCGAGTGTGACTACGCCCGGTCCTTGCGAAGGTTAAAATGGAGTCTATTTGACAAACTATCGTTGTGGTTTTGATGCGTAGGTGAGAACGGTTCTTGCTAAGCCCGTAGCAGCCACGTAAAATTTGCAACAACAAAGTAGAGGACGTCTAACTTGTTTTTGCAGGGCATGTTGTGATGTGATATGGTCAAGACGTGATGAGATATAAGTTGTTGTATGAGATGATCATGTTTTGTTGAAGTTATCGGCAACTGGCAGAAGCCCTATGGTTGTCTCTTTGTTGCATAAGATGCAAGTGCCAAATAATTGCTTTACTTTATCGCTATGCGATAGCAATAGTTGCAAGAGCAATAGTTGGTGAGACTACCATGTGATGACACATTGATATAGATCATGATGATGAAGATCATGGTGTCGTGCCGGTGACGATAGAGATCATGACAGTACTTTGGAGATGGAGATCAAAGGCGCAAGATGATCATGGCCATATCATGTCACATATTTTGATTGCATATGATGTTTATCTGTTATACATCTTATTATGTTTTGTTTGACGGTAGCATTTTAAGATGATCTCTCACTAATTATCAATAAGTGTTCTCCCTGAGTATGCACCGTTGCGAAAGTTCTTCGTGCTGAGACACCACGTGATGATCGGGTGTGATAGGGTTTACGTTCAAATACAACGGTGCAAAACAGTTGCACACGCGAATACTCGAGTTAAACTTGACGAGCCAAGCATATCTGAGATATGGCCTCGGAACACGGAGACCGAAAGGTCGGCGTGAATCATATAGTAGATATGATCAACATAGTGATGTTCACCATTGAAAACTACTCCATCTCACGTGATGATCGGACATGGTTTAGTTGATTTGGATCACGTGACCACTTAGATGACTAGAGATGTCTATCTAAGTGGGAGTTCTTAAGTAATATGATTAATTGAACTTTAATTTATCATGAACTTAGTCCTAGTAGTATTTTGCAAATTATGTTGTAGATCAATAGCTCGCGTTGTTGCTTTCATATGTTTATTTTGATATGTTCCTAGAAAAACTGTGTTGAAAGATGTTAGTAGCAATGATGCGGATTAGATCCGTGACATGAGGTTTATCCTCATTGCTTTGCACGAAGAATTATGTCCTCGATGCACCGCTAGGTGACAGACCTATTGCAGGAGCGGATCTGACGTTATGAGCGTTTAGCTAGCTCAATATGATGACTACTTGATAGTTTAGTGCACCATGCTTAACAGCTTAGAATCGGGACTTCAAAGACATTTTGAGCGTCATGGACCATATGAGATGTTCCAGAGTTGAAGTTAATATTTCAAGCAAATACCCGAGTTGAGAGATATGAAGTCTCCAACAAGTTCTATAGCTAAAAGATGGAGGAGAATCGCTCAACTAGTGAGCATGTGCTCAGATTATGCAGGTACTTCAATCGCTTGAATCAAGTGGGAGTTAATCTTCCGGATAAGATAGTGATTGACAGAATTCTCTAGTCACCATCACTAAGTTGCTAGAACTTCGTGATGAACTATAGTATGCAAGGGATGACGAAAATGATTCCCGAGCTCTTCGTGATGTTGAAATCGACGAAGGTAGAAATCAAGAAAGATCATCAAGTGTTGATGATTGACAAGACCACTAGTTTCAAGAAAAAGGGCAAAGGGAAAAGAAGGAGAACTTCAAGAAGAACGGCAAGCAAGTTGCTACTCAAGTGAAGAAACCCAAGTCTTGTCCTAAGCCTGAGACTAAGTGCTTCTACTGCAAAGAGACTGGTCACTGGAAGCGGAACTACCCCAATTGATTGGCGGATAAGAAGGATGGCAAAGTGAACATAAGTATATTTGATATACATATTATTGATGTGTACTTTACTAGTGTTTATAGTAGCCCCTGAGTATTTGATACTTGTTCGGTTGCTAAGATTAGTAACTCGAAACGGGAGTTGCAGAATAAACAGAGACTAGTTAAAGGGTGAAGTGACGATGTGTGTTGGAAATAGTTCCAAGATTGATATGATTATCATCGCACACTCCCTATACTTTCGGGATTAGTGTCAAACCTAAATAAGTGTTATTTGGTGTTTGCGTTGAGCATGAATATGATTTGATCATGTTTATTGCAATACGGTTATTCATGTAAGTTAGAGAATAATTGTTGTTCTGTTTACATGAATAAAACCTTCTATGGTCATACACCCAATGAAAATAGTTTGTTGGATCTCGATCGTAGTGATACACATATTCATAATATTGAGGCCAAAAGATGCAAAGTTAATAATGATAGTGCAACTTATTTGTGGCACTGTCGTTTGGGTCATATCGGTGTAAAGCGCATGAAGAAACTCCATAAAGATGGATTTTCGAAATCACTTGGTCATGAATCATTTGATGCTTGCGAACCGTGCCTTTTGGGCAAGATGACTAAAACTCCATTCTTCGGAACAATGGAACGAGCTACCGACTTATTGGAAATAATACATACTGATGTATGCGGACCAATGAGTATGAAGACTCGTGGCAAGTATCGTTATTTTCTGACCTTCACAAGATGATTTGAGCAGATATGGGTATATCTACTTGATGAAACATAAGTCTGAAATAGTTGAAAGGTTCAAAGAATTTCAGAGTGAAGTGGAAAAATCATCGTAATAAGAAAATAAAGTTTTTGCGATCTGATCGCGGAGATGAATATTTGAGTTACGAGTTTGGTCTTCAATTAAAACAATGTGGAATAGTTTCACAGCTCACGCCACCTGGAACACCACAACGTTATGGTTTGTCCGAACGTTGTAACCGCACTTTATTGGATATGGTGCGATCTATGATGTCTCTTACTGATTTAGCAATATTGTTTTGGGGTTATGCATTAGAGACAGCTGCATTCACATTAAAAGGGCACCATCTAAATCCGTTGAGACGACAACATATCAACTGTGGTTTAGCAAGAAACCCAAGTTGTCGTTTCTTAAAGTTTGGGAATGCGATGCTTATGTGAAAAAGTTTCATCCTGATAAGCTTGAACCCAAATCGGAGAAGTGTGTCTTCATAGAATACCCAAAGGAAACTGTTGGGTACACCTTCTATCACAGATCTGAGGGCAAGATTTTCGTTGCTAAATTCGGATCCTTACTAGAGAAGGAATTTCTCTCGAAAGAAGTGAGTGGGAGGAAAGTTGAGCTTGATAAGGTAATTTGTACCTTCTCCCGAATTGGAAAGTAGTTCATCACGGAAATCAGTTCCAGTGATTCCTACACCAATTAGTGAGGAAGCTAATGATGATGATCATGAAACTTCAGATCAAGTTACTACAAAACCTCGTAGGTCTTCCAAAGTACAGTCCGCACTGAGTAGTGCGGTAATACTGTTACGGAAGTCATGTTACTAGACCATGATGAACCTACGAACTATGAGGAAGCGATGATGAGCCCAGATTCATGAAATGGCTTGAGGCCATAAAATCTGAGATATGATCCATGTATGAGAACAAAGTATGGACTTTGATTGACTTGCTCGATGATCAGCAAGCCATGTTAAATAAATGGATCTTCAAGAGGAAGACGGACACTGATAGTAGTTTTACTATCCACTAAGCTCGACTTGTTGCAAAAGGTTTTTAACAAGTTCAAGGGGTTGAATACGATGAGATTTTTTCACTCGTATCGATGCTTAAGTCTGTCCGAATCATGTTAGCAATTGCCACATTTTATGAAATCTGGCAAATGGATGTCAAAACTGCATTCCTTAATGGATTTATTAAAGAAGAGTTGTATATGATGCAACTAGAAGGTTTTTGTCAATCCTAAAGATGCTAACAAAGTGTGCAAGTTCCAGCAATCCATTTATGGACTGGTGCAAGCCTCTCGGAGTTGGAATATACGCTTTGATGAGTTGATCAAAGCATATGGTTTTATCTGAGACTTTTGAGAAGCTGTATTTACAATAAAGTGAGTGGGAGCACTACAGCCTTTACGATTAGTATATGTGAGTGACATATTGTTGATCGAAATGATGTAGAATTTTACTCAAAGCATAAAGGAGTGTTTTAAAGGAGTTCTTTAAAAGAAAAGACCTCGATAAAAGCTACTTACATATTGAGCATCAAGATCTATTGAGATAGATCAAGGCGGCTTGATAAGATTTTCAATGAGTACATACCTTGGCAAGATTTTGAAATAGTTCAAAATGGAGCAGTCAAAAAAAGAGTTATTGCACTGTGTTGCAAAGGTATGAAATTGAGTAAGACTCAAATCCCGACCACAATGAGAAAATAGAAAGAGAATGAAAAGTCATTCCCTATGCCTCGACCATAGGTTCTATAAAGTATGCTATGCTATGTACCAGAACTATTGTATACCTTGCTCTGTATTTGACAAGGGAGTACAATAGTGATCTAGGAGTAGATCACTGGACATTGGTCAAGAATATCCTTAGTGAGGACTAAGGAAATATTTCTCGATTATGGAGGTGATAAAAGAGCCCGTCGTAAAAGTTACCTCGGTGCAAGTTTTCACACCGATCCAGATGACTCTAAGTCTCAATCTGGATACATATTGAAAATGGGAGCAATTAGCTAGAGTAGCACCGTGCAGAGCATTGTAGACATAGAATATTTGCAAAATGCATACGGCTCTGAATATGACAGACCCGTTGACTAAGCTTCTCTCACGAGCAAAACATGATCACAGCTTAGTACTCTTTGGGTGTTAATCACATAGCGATGTGAACTAGATTATTGACTCTAGTAAACCCTTTGGGTGTTGGTCACATGATGATGTGAACTATGGGTGTTAATCATATACAGATATGAATATTGGTGTTAAATCACATGGCTATGTGAACTAGATTATTGACTCTAGTGCAAGTGGGAGACTGAAGGAAATATGCCCTAGAGGCAATAATAAAGTTATTATTTATTTCCTTATTTCATGATAAATGTTTACTATTCATGCTAGAATTGTATTAATCGAAAACATAATACATGTGTGAATACATAGACAAACATAGTGTCACTAGTATGCCTCTACTTGACTAGCTCGTTTATCAGAGATGGTTATGTTTCCTAGCCATGGACAAAAGAGTTGTCATTTGATTAACGGGATCACATCATTAGGAGAATGATGTGATTGACTTGACCCATTCCGTTAGCTTAGCACTTGATCGTTTAGTATGTTGCTATTGCTTTCTTCATGACTTATACATGTTCCTGTAACTATGAGATTATGCAACTCCGTTTACGGAGGAACACTTTGGGTACTACCAAACGTCTGGCGAATCGGGTGATTATAAAGGAGTACTACAGGTGTCTCGAAGGTACATGTTGAGTTGGCGTATTTGAGATTAGGTTTTGTCACTCGATTGTCGGAGAGGTATCTCTGGGCCCTCTCGGTAATGCACATCATTATAACCCTTGCAAGCAATGTGACCAATGAGTTGGTTACGGGATGATGCATTACAGAACGAGTAAAGAGACTTGCCGGTGATGAGATTGAACTAGGTATTGGATACCGACGATCGAATCTCGGGCAAGTAACTTACCGATGACAAAGGGAACAACGTATGTTGTTATGCGGTTTGACCGATAAAGATCTTCGCAGAATATGTAGGAGCCAATATGGGCATCCGTGTCCCGCTATTGGTTATTGACCGAGAATAGTTCTAGGTCATGTCTACATAGTTCTCGAACCCGTAGGGTCCGCACGCAACAAGGTTTCGATGGCGGTTATATTATGAGTTTATGAGTTTTGATGTACGAAGGAGTTGAGTCCGGATGAGATCGGGGACATGACGAGGAGTCTCGAAATGGTCGAGACATAAAGATTGATATATTGGACGGATATATTTGGACATCGGAAAGGTTCCGGAGAGTTTGGGAATATCTGGGAGCTCGGGAGGTTACGGAACCCCCCGGTAAGTATATGGGCCTTATTGGGCCCAAGTGGGAGGAAGAGAGAAGGAGCAAGGAGGGGCGCGCCCCAAGCCCAATCCGACTGGGGAGGGGGCCGCCCCTTTCCTTCTCCTTGCCCCTCTTCCTTCCTACTACTAGTACTCCTTCCTTCCCCCTCCAACATGGATTAGGAAAAAGAGGGGAAACCTACTTGGAGTAGCTTTCCTCCTCCTATGCCCCCCCCTTGGGCCGGCCACCTCCTCCCTCCCGCCTTTATATACGGGGGTAGGGGGCACCCTAGGACACACAAGTTGATCATTGATCGTTCCTTAGCCGTGTGCGGTGCCCCCTCCACGATATTACACCTCGGTCATATTGTAGCGGTGCTTAGGCGAAGCCTGCGATAGGAGAACATCAAGATCGTCACCACGCCGTCGTCTTGTGGAACTCCCCTCGGCGCCTCTCTTCGGATTGGAGATCGAGGGTGCGTCATCAAGCTGTCTGCGCTGTCAAGAACTTCGGAGGTGCGAGTAACGGTGCTTGGATCGGTCGGACCGGAGGGCGTCGACTACTTCCTCTACGTTGCGTTAACGCTTCCGCTTCGGTCTATGAGGGTACGTAGACAACACTCTCCCCTCGTTGCTATATCATCACCATGATCTTGCGTGTGCGTAGGAAATTTTTTGAAATTACTATGTTCCCCAACAAGAATGAGGTGGAGCAAAGTACTCAAGACCGCAGACAAATATGGCAATGGCCACCAAACAAAGAGCTACCCGAAGCGCAAGCTGCTGCCAGAATCTGACGAGGAAGCCATAGAGCCCCCACAGTCAAAAAACAAAGAGGCCGCCTGGCCGGATAGAAGGCCAGATGACAGGCCAAAAGCGACAACCGGCGCCGCACACAAGCCGACTCATGATCCTAGGAAAACAGATGGCCGAGCCAGGTCCATTTACGGGCCAAAAAAGAGGGGCCCAGGAAGCAACACAACACGCCAAGTGTTCGAAGACAGCGGCACACCCAAATCTGGGCGCCAGACACCCACTATGTTTCACCGATGAGGTGCTAGATCATGAATTTCCAGCAGGGTTCAAACCCATAAACATAGAGGCATACGACGGAACAACAGACCCTGGAGTCTAGATAGAGGATTACATACTACACATACACATGGCTAGAGGAGATGATCTCCACGCCATAAAATATCTACCCCTCAAGCTCAAAGGGCCAGCTCGGCATTGGCTCAAAAGCCTCCCAGAAAACACTATTGGAAGTTGGGAAGAGCTTGAGGATACATTTAGAGCAAATTTTCAAGGGACTTATGTCCGCCCTCCGGATGCAGACGACCTAAGTCATATAACTCAACAGCCCGGAGAGTCAGCGCGCAAATTCTGGAACAGGTTCCTTACCAAAAAGAACCAAATAGCGACTGTTCGGACGCTGAAGCCTTAGCAGCTTTTAAACACAACGTCCAAGATGAATGGCTCGCCAGACACCTCGGCCAAGAGAAGCCGAGGACAATGGCCGCGCTAACAAGCCTCATGACCCGCTTTTGCGCGGGGGAAGACAGTTAGCTAGCAAGATGCAGCACCAACAACCCGAGTACATCCGAGATCGAGAGATGGAAGCGGAAAATCACGGCGCGAAAGGATCAGCGCGGAATAAAAAAAAGCCCAAAGAACACGGCGGTCAACACGGATTCAAAAGCTCGCGACCAAACAATAAAACACTGCCTCTTAAGGACAACGGTGATGAGCTATCAACAAACAAAATTTTGGATCGGATATGTCAAATCCACAGTACCTCAGGAAGGCCTACAAACCACACCCACAGATTGTTGGGTTTTAAACAGTCCGGCAGACTCAACGCCCGAACACAAAGGGCTCGGCCATGGCGAGGGCGAGGACGAGCCCCACCAAAGCAGAGCACACCGAAAACAAAAGACTTTCCCACAAGAAGTCAAAGCAGTAAACTCACTTCATGTGATAGTACGGAAAAACAATGCGGCACCCGCTAAGATAGGTGTCGCACGGTCCACCCCAGCGGAACCTCGAGATTGGATGTCAAAACCAATCACCTTAGACCACCTGGATTATTCCAGAAGTATTCGGAACGTAGGATGGGCTGCTCTGATATTGGATCCTATAAGCGACGGACTGCAATTTACACAAGTCCTGATGGACGGCGGCAGCGATTTAAACCTGCTATATCCGAACACAATCCGTAAGTTGGGGATAGACCTTACTAAAATTCGACATAGCCGCACTTCCTTTAAAGGAGTGGCGCTTGAGCCCTTCGCCAAGTGCACAGGCTCCTTATTACTAGAAGTTCTGCTCAGGTCACCAGACAACTTCCGACGTGAAAAGCTAATCTTTCAGGTCGCCCCATTCAAAAGTAGCTATCAAGCACTATTGGGACGTGAAGCTTTTGTCTGCTTTAACGCAATACCACATTATGCGTCTCTTACACTTAAAATGCCCGGTCCACGTGGCATCATTTCGTTAAGAGGGTCATTCAAAGATCCTGGACACGGCTAGACGAGTCCGACATAAATAAGCTAGGGGCTCCCTAGCCGCACACCCCTTCACAAGGGGCTGTGCATATAAGCAATAATGAGCTAATATAGGCTCAGCTTTACTAATTTATTAATATTTCAATTTTTTATGCACTTTTCGCATGATTTCTTTCCAAACTAAGTTCCTCTCTTTTTATAGATGAACAACGTGCACACTCGTCCGAGATCTGACTGGCGGAGACACGAGCGCGACGTGCGGCGGGGACCCGTTTCAAGGATTCTTTTCAGATTAAGACCCTGCGTAAACCTTTCTTACTGTCTCTTGTTGCTATAATCCCCTGGTTTCTCTTTATAACCAGAGAGGAGGCTGGCGTTTTGGCATCGTCCGTGTCAGAGGACCTCGCCCGTACCTGGACACTAGGGGCTTAGGGCATTGTTCTGCCCGTTATTATAAAGACCGAATACCTTCGGGAGTGTTCAGCGTCTCGAGTTAGGCCTTATATGCATCAGCTCCGAATCATGTCTTTGGTCAAATGTTGGGTTTGCCGGGCTCCTGTGTTTTGCTACCTTACATTCCGTATCATCGGCTAACGCAGCATCAGGAGAACTACTGCGATTGTGCCCCGGTTAAATGCAGGCGAGCACCTCGATGAAAGCCGAAAACTGATCGTCATGATCTGACGAGAGACTGGTCAACCACTCGATTGACCAATGGATTGTTTAGAATTCCACCGCTTTGACGAAGGACCGTTTCCCGGTCAGGCACATACGCGCCCCGAATTCGGAGAGCGCGGTGCCCCAAGGGGCTATGTCGTAGCCCCACCCTCGAACTCCCATGGCTAAGTGAAAGTGATAAAGCATTATAGTCCGGTTGCCTCGTTTGCTACGCTACCACCTCCTTCACAGGACCGAGACGTAGGATTAAGTGTGAAAATGCGTTATTTTTGCGAACACCCCCGCACCTTGTGCGTGGGGGCTGAAGCCGACGACTGCCATCTTTCAGGTTATACACACGTATACATAAACGGCCGCATAGGAGATATGTCAATACTTGAACGCACAAGTATAAAAAGCGCCTACATCATAAACATTGTTTCACAAAATAAAACGTTCATTTGAACGTGACATTTTTTGAGCACTGCGACTCTATTACACGAGCACCGCGCAGAACTTCCCCAAAATAGTGCTCGGCGGGTAACCAGCTTTCGTCCAGACCCTGGGTCGCAACAGCGGTGGCATCCATCTCTGTCCAATGTGTCTTCACATGGGCGAGTGCCATCCGTGCACCCTCTATGCAGGCCGACCGCTTCATCGCCTTGATATGCGGCACCGCCCCAAGAAATTGCTGCAACAAGCCAAAATAGCTCTTTGGCTTGGGCCTATCCGGCCAGACATGAGTCACGATATCCTTCATGGCAAGCACGGACAACCTATTCAGCTCAGCCCACTCGGCCAACCGGTCGGTCAGCGGAAGTGAACGATCCGGACTATGGAATTGAGACCAAAACAGCTCTTCCGTCTTGTGATCCTTTTGGCTTCGGAAGTGCACAACGGCATCCACCGCACTCGCTGCTAAGTCCATATAAGGATCCTCCGGACTCCACAGCTGGCAAGCTGAGCATACTATGGATTCGTAAACCTTCGGCGCAGCAGAAAAGGCTTGCCAGCCACAATGTCTCCGGCCTGGCGCAGCTCTTCCTTTATAGCCCGCATTGCAAAACGGGCATCCTTGGCTTCGGCGGTGGCCTTCCCCAGGTCTTCTCGCCCCGCTAGGCGCTCCTTTTCAAGAGCCTCATTGCGGTCGGTAGCATCTTTTAACTTCACGGCCATTTCGGCCATCTCCTCCCTGCTTCGGCAGTGTGCAGCCCTTTCGGCTTCTAACTCCTCGGCCGCCCTCGAGGCCGCCGCATTACTCCTTCTGGCTTGCTCTTTGGCTTGAGCAACTTTGGCCCGAAGGCTCTCCACGGCAGCGGTACCATCTGCATTTCACACACATGTTGTAAGGAGTGGGCTTCAGCTCCCTTACTAAGTGACCGCAGAGAAACACTTACCTTGTGACTCATCAAGTCGCCTGTTGACTAGCGCGATATCCACATCCGCAACGTCGAGTTGCCACTTTAGTTCAGCAACTCCATCAGTCCGGCTGGCCCCCGGACGATCCGCCACCTGCATAGGAACGGCGAAAATTGAAACCTGCGATTTTGATCCTCGGCACGCTGTCGCTTTCGACAACCTACCGAGTCTCAGGGGCTACTATCTATACAGGGCGCACTTTTATGTGCAAAACTGTCAAAAAGGTGTGTCGTTTTTACGTACCTCAAACCCTGCCAGCAAACTCCTGACGGCATTATGCAATCCGCTTTCGGCGGACGAAATCCTTCCAATCACCATACTCATCAATGCATGGTGGTCTTCTGAGATGGACGCCCTCTCAAGTAGATCCTTCAGCTCCCCCGGCCGAACTCTAGTCGGCGCCGAACTCTTCGGCTCTGCCGGGATCGGGAATACCCTCCGTGATGACACTTTAGGCTCGTCCGCCCTATCCGACGGCGCAGCAGACGAAGGCGTCTCGCTCTCCACCATCTCCGGACGAAGGTCCCCCAAAGACGAGCTCATCTGAGAAGGCCGGAGATCCAAACTACAAGGTAAAAATTTTGGTTATCCTCAGAAGCACAAATAGGGATGTCTCTTATTACTGAACTCCCTTTTTTCTACTCACGGCTCGCTGGAGGGCTGATTCTTTAGGGGAGACTGTGCGGCCGGGGCCTCCCCGGACGCAGGACCCTCTGGTGAAGATTTCTTCCCCCGCTTAGGGGCTTTGGCCTTGGTCTTCGGGCGGTCCTCTTCTCCCCCTGGAGGAAGGGATTCTCGATCCCCCCCTTCTTCAAGAGCCTCCTTGGGCGAGGCGGTAGCTCCTCCATTTTCCCCTTCGCCTTACTCTGAAGGCGCAACCTCCAGCATCCTGACCAGCACGGGATCCAGCGCGGTCTCTCGGAGGGTGGCCGAACACCGTATCAGTTTTGCTTGCGCTGTCCACTCCTGTTTAGAAGGAAATCGGTTAAAAGTTGAATCATAGAAAGGCAAACAAACAGTATGTCTGGACTCGGAGCTACTTACTTGTGTATCCGGGCGATTGCAGCTTAGGCCGGCGTCCTCGGTCAATTCCGGACACGCCTCTCGTGATCCGAAGAATAATTTGTACATCTCCACGGGTGTCATACCCATGAAGTGTTGGAGAATCTGTGGTCCCTCCGGATTAAACTCCCACAGCCGGAGAGGGCGACATTTGCAGGGCAGGAGACACCTAATCAGCATGACCTGCATTACCACAACCAGATCGATCTCCCTCGCTTGGAGGTCTCGAATCCGGCCCTGCAGTAGGGGCACGTCCTTTGACGGCCCCCAATTGAGCCCTTGGTTGACCCACGACATCAACCGTCATGGAGGTCCCGGCGGAATAAGGCGGCGGTTTCTGCTGCTACCCTTGGGCGGTGATATAGAACCACTCTTGCTGCCTGGCCGAGCTCCTCTTGGAAGGAGCCCTCGGGCCCGGGCATCAGCCCTCCTTCACGGCCGCCCGCCTTTCTCTGTGACGCCCCGATCATCTCGGCTCCACATTGAAGGTCTTGACCATAGGCGAAGTGGGGGGTGGCGTGGAGGAGGGCTTGCAGACGACAATAAATCTTGGAAACATGGAGGATGGACTCGGAGCCAAGTCGTGGAATTCCAACCCATAGTAAAACATGAGCCCTCTCACAAAGGATCCATCGAAAGCCTAAACCCGGCGGAGGTGGGACACAAAAGCAGCGTACTCGCCGGGCTCGGGGTGGGGATGGCCTGCCCTTGGCGGGCAACTGTCGCGAAATCTCGTAAGGCAGTACTTGGCCTCTCGTAGCTTTAGCACGTCCTCCTCCGTGTCGGAGGAGGGCATCCACCGGCCCTGAAGGTCGGAGATGGACATTGTTGAAGGTCCGAAGCGCTCGAATCTGGGGCTCTGTGTGTTGGAACTTGGAGCAAGGAGAAGATTCGATGGAGGATTGAAGAAAAGAAACGAGCCTTGGTCCTATTATAAAGAGGGAGAATACCGAGAGCCGTCTCCGTGACCGTTCGGGACTCGCCTTCGATAGAGGGGGCATGGTGTCGGGCGCGGTTGGGTTACCCACGTCCGTATTGATGAGAATCCCTGAATAAGGGGAACACGATCTCTGCTTCGACAAGACGTGCCAAGGAAACTGCGTCGCTAAACGCGCTGAGGTGGTATAATAAAAAAACGATTCAAGTAAAGGCTTGGTAGTGGCGTGACGTCATGCTACAAGATACGTCAGCAGATTGAACTTGTGTACATAATATTCTCTCTACGGGGAAATGTGGAAATTATTTTGCGAGCGGACACTATCCCGGTGTTCACAATCTTCTATGAATTATTGAAGGAGGAACCCACCTTGCAATGCCGAACAATATCGCGCGGACTCATCGTCATTGAAGCCTGGTTCGAGGGCTCTTGAGGAGTCTGGACTAGGGGTGTCCGGACAGCCGAACTATCATCGTCAGCCGGACTCCAAGACTATGAAGATACAAGATTGAAGACTTCGTCCCGTGTCCGGATGGGACTTTCCTTGGCGTGGAAGGCAAGCTTGGTGATACGGATATGTAGATCTCCTACCATCGTAACCGACTCTGTGTAACCCTAGCCCTCCCCGGTGTCTATATAAACCGGAGGGTTTTAGTCCGTAGGACAAACAACCATTACAACAATCATACCATAGGCTAGCTTCTAGGGTTTAGCCTCCTTGATCTCGTGGTAGATCCACTCTTGTACTACCCATATCATCAATATCAATCAAGCAGGAGTAGGGTTTTACCTCCATCGAGAGGGCCCGAACCTGGGTAAAAACATCGTGTCCCTTGTCTCCTGTTACCATCCGCCTAGACACACAGTTCGGGACCCCCTACCCGAGATCCGCCGGTTTTGACACCGACACACATCAACTAGGCGTATCAACGGGCTATGGAGATGCCCATTAATAGATATCAATGAGAGTGAGTACGGATTGCCATGCAACGGATGCACTAGAGCTATAAATGTATGAAAGCTCAGCAAAAGAAACTAAGTGGGTGTGCATCCAACTTGCTTGCTCACGAAGACCTAAGGCGTTTTGAGGAAGCCCATCATCGGAACATACAAGACGAGTTCTATAATGAACAATTCCCACTAGTATATGAAAGTGACAACATAGGAGACTCTCTATCATGAAGATCATGGTGCTACTTTGAAGCACAAGTGTGGTAAAAGGATAGTAGCATTGTCCCTTCTCTATTTTTCTCTCATTTTTCTTATTTGGCCTTTCTTTTTTTATTTGGCCCCCTTTTTTGGGGCTTCTTTGGCCTCTTCTATTTTTATAAAGTCCGAAGTCTCATCCCGACTTGTGGGGGAATCATAGTCTCCATCATCCTTTCCTCACTTGGGACAATGCTCTAATAATGAAGATCATCACACTTTTATTTACTTACAACTCAAGATTACAACTCGATACTTAGAACAAGATATAACTCTGTATGAATGCCTCCAGCGATGTACCGGGATATGCAATGAATCAAGAGTGACATGTATAGAAAAATTATGAAGGTGGCTTTGCCACAAATACGATGTGAACTACATGATCATGCAAAAGCAATATGACAATGATGAAGCGTGTCATAATAAACGGAACGGTAGAAAGTTGCATGGCAATACATCTCGGAATGGCTATGGAAATGCCATAATAGGTAGGTATGGTGGCTGTTTTGAGGAAGGTATATGGTGGGTGTATGGTACCGGCAAAAGTTGCACGGCACAAGAGAGGCTAGCAATGGTGGAAGGGTGAGAGTGCGTATAATCCATGGACTCAACATTAGTCATAAAGAACTCATATACTTATTGCAAAAATCTACAAGCCATTGAAAACAAAGTACTACGTGCATGCTCCTAGGGGGATAGATTGGTAGGAAAAGACCATCGCTCGTCCCCGATCGCCACTCGTAAGGAAGACAATCAATAAATAAATTGTGCTCCAACTTCATCACAAAGCGGTTCACCATACGTGCATGCTACGAGAATCACAAACTTCAACACAAGTATTCTTTAAATTCATAATTACCCCACTAGCATGACTCTAATATCACCATCCTCATATCTCAAAACAATTATCAAGCATCAAATAGATCATAGCATCCAATTCACTTTCTATGATAGTTTTTATTATACCCAACTTGGATGCCCATCATTCTAGGACCAATTTTATAACCATAGCAAATACCATACTGTTCTAAAAGACTCTCAAAATAATATGAGTGAAGGATGAGAGATCAACAATTTCTTCAAAATTAAACCACCGCTGTGCTCTAAAAGGTATAAGTGAAGTACTAGAGCAAAACTATCTAGCTCAAAAGATATAAGTGAAGCACATAGAGTATTCTAATAAATTCCAAATCAAGTGGGTTTCTCCCAAAAGGTGTGTACAGCAAGGATGATTGTGGTAATCTAAAAAGCAAAGACTAATATCATACAAGACGCTCCAAGCAAAACACATATCATGTGGCGAAAAAATATAGCTCCAAGTAAAGTTACCGATGAAGCGAAGGCGAAAGAGGGATGCCTTCGAGGCATCCCCAAGCTTAGGATTTTGGTTATCCTTGAATATCTTGGGGTGCCATGGGCATCCCCAAGCTTAGGCTCTTGCCACTCCTTATTCCATAGTCCATCAAATCTTTACCCAAAACTTGAAAACTTCACAACACAAAACTCAACAGGAAATCTCGTAAGCTCCGATAGTGCAAGAAAGAAAAACCACTGTCGGTGTTCTGGGAACGGGGGTCCCCAGACTTGCCTGCCTGCGGCCTACGGCGTGGCTCAAGTGGGGGCCCAGTATGGCCCATCTTCATCAACTCAAGCTCAAGACCCTCGCGAGGGGCCAAGCCTCACGGGGCGGATGATGTAAGGCTTCCTCAGGAGTGGCCTCACCAGGCAGGCTCGCGAGGAGGCGGAGAGATCCAGGCAGGGGTACCTCGCGAGGTGCTCGTGCGCAAGCCGTGACGATCGAGACCAGGCGGGCACCAGGCGGGCGTCGGCCTGCATAGTGTCCTTGTTTCCTCTTTGGTGCAAAGGAGGCAAGCACAGGCGCGGAGTACCAAGGCATCAAGCAAAGGTTACCATTCCGGTGCAATGAGACCAAGACCAGCAGAGCGGCAGGACGGAGGTCACCGTGGAGCCCAAGACGGCGTCATCGTCAGTGCCTTTGGCAGCCGAAGACCAACTTTAGTCAGGATAACTTGTACTAGATGTTCCCCTTCAAGATGGCCGTTGTTGGCGCCCTTCCCGCTCAATATTTGGGAAGAGGACCAGGGCCTCTATAAATAGGACTAGCCACCACAATAGAGCAGGATATCATCAGAAGATAACCCAGAGCCATCGAGAGCGGATCGAATTCTTCTCAGGCAAACCACCACCACAAGAACACCTCTCGCTAGGCTGTTCTTCCCTTGTATTGTTCATCATCAGCCCTTGAGGCAATCCACCACACCACACACTGGAGTAGGGTATTACACCACAACGGTGGCCCGAACCAGTATAAATCTTGTGTCCCTCGTGTTGTTCATTGTTTAGCTTAGATTCTCAGCGAGGCGTTAGGACGTGGATCGGTAGGGGGAAGATCTTCGCGCGCACCCCAGAGTTTGAACCTTAAGGGTTTTGCCGGAACCCGATATCCGACATTTGGCGCGCCAGGTAGGGGTGCGCCGGAATCTTTCTTTCGTTGTTCCGCGTTCGATCGTCCGTCGCATCCATGTCTGACGCTCGCCGAGCTCACGCCAAGCGTCGGGCTGCTCTCGCCGCCCATGTCGCCTAGACAGCTCCCGTCGGCGGGCCTCCCCGTCGCTCCCCATCGCCTGCCGCCCACGCCTCCACCGGCCCAGCGGGCAACGAGCAGCAGGCGTCGTCACTGCATCCCTCGGTGCGGCGGGAAGGTCACACCACCACCCCGTCGCTGACTCCAGCTGGTTCGTCGTCACATGCCCGTTGCGCTCCCACAGACGCGCATGCCGCATTTCTCCTGGTATGTGAGCTCCTGCACTATCGTCACGTCAACAACCTCTACAAGGAGTGGCTCGCCCGCATCACCGAGCTCGTCAGCGCCGCAGGGGGCTCCCCTGCGCCGTCCCTCTCACTGCCTCGCCCTCCGTCTTGCGCGGGTGCTGCAGCTCAGGACGTGCCTCCGCCTCCTCCTCCCCAAGAAGGCGCCATGGCTCCAAGGCATGCGGCCCCTGGACGAGACCCACTACGTCAAGCGCCCGCGCGACAAGAAAGGAGCTGCCAAGAAATCCCTCGTCCCCAAGAAGGTGCTCGCGTGCTCCCTGCACCAGCACGTCATGAACGCATCCCAGTGCCACCGCGTCAAGACCCCACGCTACCTCTAGCGCCGGCACGCAGGAATCCCCAGGAGCAAGCCCCGCATCAGCAAAGGGCTCCGGTGGCCACCGCAGGCTGCCGTGCCTTCACCATCGAGCTACGCAGTGTCGCCTGGCCGGGCAAGTTCAAGCCGGATCTGCCTCCTTGCTACGACGGCACTGCCGACCCCACGGAGTTCCTGCAGCTCTACGAGCTGGGCGTCGAAGCGGCTAACGGAGACGAAAAGGTCATGGCAAATTGGTTTCCCATGGCGCTCAAAGATGGCGCCCGCAACTGGCTCCTGAACCTGCCTCCCGGCACGATCTCCTCCTGGGACAAAATGCACACCCGCTTCATCGCCAACTTCCAGGGCACGCACAGGCTTCCTCCGGTCGTAGGTGACCTGCGCCACATCAAGCAGCAACCTGGAGAGACCCTGCAGAAGTACATCCGGTGCTTCAACAGCGCTCGCCTCAAGATTCCCAAGGTGATCGAGGAGGCCATCATCTTAGCGTTCTCTGACGGTGTCCGCAACGTCAAGATGAAGGAGGAGATGGCGATCCACGAAGATCTATGCACGTCTCTGGAGTTGTTCAACCTGGCGACCAAGTGCGCAAGGGCTGAGGAGGGACACCTCTCCCTTCTTGAGCTCCCAGCTGTTGACCCAGAAGAGAAGAAAACCAAGGCCAAGGACGTGAAGCGCAAAGGAGCAGATGTGCTCACAGCAGAGCCGGACACCAAACGTGGCAGGGACCAGCCGAAGTCGTCCAAGGGCGGCCGATACTGCGTGTACCACGACCACCACACCCACAATACCAATGAATGCCAAGAGTTCAGGGCCGTGCGAGAAGGGTGTGTCGGCCGACGCCCCGAGCGGAACAATCGGGGCTACGGCCGAGGAGGAGGAAGAGGTGGAGGACGATGGGACGACCGTGGCCCTCGTCAAGGGTGGCGTGACCGGCCTCGCGAGGACCGCTGGCAGGACCAGCCTCACGAGGGGGCTTGGAGGGATCAGCCTCCTGAGGATCGCTCGCAAGGCAACGCAGGCCTTCCTCCTCTGCCACCACCGCCAAGAAGGAATGACGACCATCATCAGGACGAGGGGGCTGGGGGCTTCTAGGAGCCGTGTGCTATCGCTTGCATCTTGGGCGGTGCCTAGGCCCCAGCCTCTCAGCGCATCTTCAAGAAGTTTGCTCGCGAGGTGAATGCGGTCCTCCCCAAGCTCGAGGCCACGCGCCCTCTCAGGTGGTCCACGTGTGCCATCACGTTCAGCTCAGCGGATCAGCTCAAGTGTGTGGCAACAGCCGGTGTCCTCCCGATGCTCTGTTCCCCAGTCATCAGCAATGTGCAAGTCACCAGGACCCTCATCGATGGCGGCGCAGGACTCAATGTTCTGTCCATCGAGACATTCAACAATCTCCAAGTGCCATATGATCAGCTTCAGCCAACCAAGCCTTTCTCAGTAGTCACTAATGGTTCCACCACTCCGATAGGGCAGGTCTGCCTCCCTGTCACCTTTGGACAGCGCAAGAACTACTGTACCGAGCTCATCGACTTCGATGTTGCCCACATTCGCCTACCATACAATGCCATCCTCGGGTATCCAGCCCTAGCCAAGTTCATGGCAGTGACTCACCATGGCTACAATGTCCTCAAGATGCCGGGAAGCGGCAGAGTCATCACAGTCCCCTGTGAAGAGAAAGATGCGGTGTGCTCTCTCGAGCGCGCCTTCCAAGCCGCATCAATCGAGGACCCAAACAGCAAGAGCGGGAACCTTCCCGAGGCAGCTCCCAAGAAGAAGACGACATCACCCGGCTCAAGGCCTCAGGAGGCAGGCACCCCCGATGGCTCCGCGCCAGGATCCGTGCCCGTCCAAGGGGCGCCTCCCTCCGTCGCATAGGAAGGCGCGCCCGGCGCCCTCCTCGGGCAAGGCTCGAGGGCTCTCTCCTAGAGGGCCACTGACTTTGCCAAGATCACGAGGGAGGCGCTCGGGCACAACTTGGAGGCGTGCTTTGCGGCACGTTTCCCTCAGGAAGGCATGAGGCAAGGAGGGCCCAACCCTCAGGAGTTCATCACCAAGGTCACTCAGGAGCTGCAGGAGTCAAGAGTCATGCGTGGCAGCCGCCGCCTACCCGACGTAGCTCCCCATCCAGGCGAGGATGGTGGGTTGTGCGTCTGCATCGACTACCCAGGGCTCAATCGAGTCGCGTCTTAGGAGTGCTTCTGGCCTTCGTGTGTGGGACGTCGCAAGGGTCCACTTCACAGCTACGTTTGCATGCCTTTCGGCCTGTCGAACGCGGCTGCTGCTCACCAGCGCCTGATGAGGAGCATTCTGGAGGCTCAGGTGGCCAGGCACCGTGCGTTCCTGGAGGAGATGGAGATGGACCTTGCTGAGCCGCCCGGACCTCCAGAGCCTCCCGAGGCTCAGGACTCCAAAGGCTCGTGAGGATTGGCTTCTTCACCACGCATCGCCAGCTACTCCAACACCCGCTCTACAAAACATCAGGTGACATCTTTCAAGTTTTATTTTAGCTGGGAGCATCCTCAGGGCTGCATCATTCCTAGGTCGCGTGGGTCCGTCCCCGCGGCATGTATCCGTTTTCCTTATGTCTTTAGCTTACCTCGTTGGGGGCGCCCCTCGGGCTGCATCATCCCCAAGCAGCTCGGGCCTGACCCAGTGGCGTGTATCTTTCCTGCATCTATCTAAGTTGGTTTGCTTTTTCATGCTTAACCTGCCTGTGATAATCGCATGCTCAATTGACACCTACCATTGGAGCCGCTCGCTCTGGCACGGCGCTTGTGCATGGGTCCGTCCCTGCAACGTCAACAAATCTGAGTGGTCGAGCTCTGGCCGTGGCAGCCCCGCAAGGCGCTACCTCACCAAGCCCTCAGTGCCCTTATCACTCTCTCAAAGCAACCAATGGCTAGCCGGCAGTCGTAATGGCAATCCCTGTTTCCCTCGTGTTGGTTTACAGGGTCCCTCTAAGGAATAGTGTGGGGGGAGGCCTTCGCGAGCTCTCTCTCTCTCTCTCTCTCTCTCTCTCTCTCACCCATGCGAACCGCTTGCACGTTAAAAGGGGGGCGCCTGAGCATCGCGACTCAGGAGCTCTTACTGGCTCTCCAGCCCTCACCCCCTGGCCTTGTCCACGGCATCGCGACCTGACATACCAGCAGCGGCTAATCTCACTCGAGGGCTGGGACCTGAGGACGTAGAGCACGAAGGAGAGTGCGGGGAAGAGAGGAGAAGCTCATGAGGGCCTGACCCAGCAACATCCCAGCTGCTGACACGAAGGTCCGGCACCTTGCTAAGGAGCGGCTCCAAGCTCTCGAGATAAGCCATGCTCCTGGAACAGCTAATCAATGTGACACCAAACCCTCACCTAATGCGGCTCTGTGACGGCGACGTCGCCTTCCTTTCTCACCTAGCGGCGGCTGCTTGAGCACTAAAGGGGACCTCCTGAGCATCGCGCCTCAGGGGCTCTCACTGGACCTCAGGCCGCTCACCTCCTGGCCTTGTCCACAGCATCGTGACCTGGCATACCAGCGACGGCTGAAGCCTGCCTGGGGACCGGGACCTGTCAGCGTAGAGCACCAAGCCCTCGTGAGGTTAGAAAGGGGGAACCGAGCCGAGACAGGACAAGCATCTTACACCACTTCGCGATAAGGATAATATCAACAAAAGACATTGCAGACGCTTTACATGCCCCCACAGGGTATTTCCTTGATTCCTCGCAGGGATAGAAGGTGCTCCCCTTGTCCTCCGGCTGGGCGGTGCCAGGCCGGAGCGCAGTCTCCCCCATCCCGCTGCCTTGCACCGCCGTCATCGGACGCGTGAGGGCGAGATTCTTCTCCGTCATGTTTGGGGGATCCAGAGCCGGCGAGTAACAGGCTGGTGGAGCCCCGGTCGCGGTCTTGCGGGGCGCCATTACTCGCTGGAGGTGAAAGGTTGAGGCGGATCTAGAGATTTCAGAAGCAGGAAGGCGAGGGCAAGAAAGGGGATCTGAAGCAAGGCGGGCGAGAGCAATGAAGGTAAGCCTAACACGGACCAGCCTTTTATCAGACGGGCAGTTGCCGAGGCAGGGTGGGGAAGCGGAGACGCCCATGTATAATCAACCGCCACGCTGCACCCAAGGCTGCAGGCTGTTGGGGCCTGTGGCGCTCTGCACTTGCCCCTTCGCTTCTCTACTAATCCAAGTCCTAGCGCGCCTTGGGCCCGGGGGCTACTGTCGATGTTCTGGGAACAGGGGTCCCCAGACTTGCCTGCCTGCGGCCTGCGGCGTGGCTCAAGTGGGGGCCCAGTACGGCCCATCTTCATCAACTCAAGCTCAAGACCCTTGTGAGGGGCCAAGCCTCGCGGGGCAGACGATGAAAGGCTTCCTCAGGAGCGGCCTCACTAGGCAGGCTCTCGAGGAGGCGGAGAGATCAAGGCAGGGGTACCTCGTGAGGTGCTCGTGACGCAAGCCATGACGACCGAGACCAGGCGGGCGCCGGCTTGCGCAGTGTCCTTGTTTCGTCTTTGGTGCAAAGGGGGCAAGCACAGGCACGGAGTACTGATGTCTACTACACAACCTTCTTCTTGTAGACGTTGTTGGACCTCCAAGTGCAGAGGTTTGTAGGACAGTAGCAAATTTCCCTCAAGTGGATGACCTAAGGTTTATCAATCCGTAGGAGGCGTAGGATGAAGATGGTCTCTCTCAAACAGCCCTACAACCAAATAACAAAGAGTCTCTTGTGTCCCCAACACACCCAATACAATGGTAAATTGTATAGGTGCACTAGTTCGGCGAAGAGAAAGTGATACAAGTGCAATATGGATGGTAGATATAGGTTTTTGTAATCTGAAAATATAAAAACAGCAAGGTAACTGATGATAAAAGTGAGCGTAAACGGTATTGCAATGGTAGGAAACAAGGCATAGGGTTTATACTTTCACTAGTGCAAGTTCTCTCAACAATAATAACATAATTGGATTATATAACTATCCCTCAACATGCAACAAAGAGTCACTCCAAAGCCACTAATAGCGGAGAACAAACGAAGAGATTATGGTAGGGTACGAAACCACCTCAAAGTTATCCTTTCTGATCTATTTATTCAAGAGTCCGTAGTAAAATAACATGAAGCTATTATTTCTATTCAATCTATCATAGAGTTCATACTAGAATAACACCTTAAGACACAAATCAACCAAAACCCTAATGTCACCTAGATACTCCAATGTCACCTCAAGTATCTGGGGGCATGATTATACGATATGCATCACACAATCTCATATTCATCTATTCAACCAACACAAAGTACTTCAAAGAGTGCCCCAAAGTTTCTACCGGAGAGTCAAGACGAAAACGTGTGCCAACCCCTATGCATAGGTTCATGGGAGGAACCCGCAAGTTGATCACCAAAACATACATCAAGTGGATCACGTGATATCCCATTGTCACCAACGATAAGCACGGCAAGACATACATCAAGTGTTCTCAAATCCTTAAAGACTCAATCCGATAAGATAACTTCAAGAGGAAAACTCAATTCATCACAAGAGAGTAGAGGGGGAGAAACATCATAAAATCCAACTATAATAGCAAAGCTCGCGATACATCAAGATCGTGCCATAGAGAGAACACGAGAGAGAGAGAGATCAAACACATAGCTACTGGTGCATACCCTCAGCCCCGAGGGTGAACTACTCCCTCCTTGTCATGGAGAGCGCCGGGATGATGAAGATGGCCACCGGTGAGGGATTCCCCCCCTCGGAAGGTGCCGAACAGGCTCGAGAGGTTTTAGTGGCTCTGAGAGGCTTGCGGCGGAACTCCCGATCTATCTTGATCTTCGAAGGTTTTAGGGTATGTGGACTTATATAGGCGAAAGAAGTCGGTCGGGGGAGCCGCGAGGGGCCCACGAGAGTGGAGGGCACGCCCCCCTATCTTGTGGCTTCCTCGACGCTTCCCTGGCTTGCACTCCAAGTCTCCTGGATCATGTTCGTTCCAAAAATCACGCTCCCGAAGGTTTCATTCCGTTTGGACTCCGTTTGATATCCCTTTTCTTTGAAACACTGAAATAGGCAATAAAACAGCAATATGGGCTGGGCCTCCGGTTAATAGGTTAGTCCCAAAAGTAATATAAAAGTGTATAATAAAGCCCGTAATCATTCAAAACAGATAGTATAATAGTATGAATGCTTCCTAAATTATGGATACGTTGGAGACGTATCAGCATCCCCAAGCTTAATTCCTGCTCGTCCTCGAGTAGGTAAATGATAAAAGAAAGAATTTATGAAGTGTGAATGCTAGAAGATGCACAAGTTTGAGCAATGATAATTTCATACACCTTTTCTAGCATGATTATATGTCATAACAGTAGTTCATCTCATAAAACTTCTCACGAACCAGTAACAAGCAATTCACATGTTAAAGCATAGACCATAAACTTTCTTGAAAACTAGCAAACTTCATTCTTAGTCATCAAACAATACAATTCATCTTATTTTCAGGAAGGGTCTATGTCAGAGCTTTGATTTAGCAAACTTCACATACTCAACTATCATATAGTCTTCTACAATTGCTAACACTCACGCAATACTTATGGTTATGGAGTTTTAATCGGACACTGAGAAAGATAGGGGCTTATAGTGTTGCCTCCCAACGTATTCACCTTTGGGTGATGTCAACAATAATAGTTCATGCTAACTTACATACAATTGGATATATATATCAGGATCTTTCCAACACGAGGTGCTTGCCAAAGGATAAAATGAAAAAGGGAAATGTGAAGATCACCTTGACTCTTGCATAAAGTAAAAGACAAAAAGTAAAAGATAGACCCTTAGCAGAGGGAAGCAGAGGTTGTTATGCGCTTTTAGGGTTGGATGCACAAAATCTTAATGCAAAAGAATGTCACTTTATATTGCCACTTGTGATATGAACATTTATTATGCAGTCCGTCGCTTTTATTACTTCCATATCACATGATCGTATAAAGCTTATTTTCTCCGCACTAATAAGTCATACATATTTAGAGGGCAATTTTTATTGCTTGCAACATGACAACTTACTTGAAGGATCTTATTCAATCCATAGGTAGGTATGGTGGACTCTCATAGCAAAAACTGGGTTCAGGGATATTTGGAAGCACAAGTAGTATCTCTACTTGGTGCAAGGAATTTTGGCTAGCATGAGGGGGAAAGGCAAGCTCAACATGTTTGAATGATCCATGACAATATACTTTAACTGAGATGTGAGAAAACATAACCCATTACATTGTATTTCTTGTCCAACATCAACTCTTTAGCATGTCATACTTAATGAGTGCTCACAATTATAAAAGATGTCTAGGATAGTATATTTATATGTGAAATCTCTCTTCCTTCATTATTCTTTCATGAATTGTTCAAATGACCAATATAATGCTTGCTATCCTTCAATAAATTTACAACCTCTACTTCTTAGATGTGAAGTCATTACTCCCCATGGGATAAGCAAATGAAACATATAATTTCAGATTTATGACATTCAACTCATTCAACCATTTACTCATAGGATATAAGTGAAACACACGAGTAAATGACAAACTACTCCAAAAAGATATAAGTGAAGATCAATGAGTAGCTAAATAATTATGTAACTATGTGAAGACTCTCTCTCTCTCATTTAAAAACTTCAGATCTTGGTATTGTATTCAAACATCAAGCAAAACAAAATAAAATGACATTGCAAGGATAGCACAACTCATGTGAAGAAGCAAAAACTTAGGCTCAACCAATACTAACCGATAGTTGTTGAAGAAGAAAGGTGGGATGCCTAACGGGGCATCCCCAAGCTTAGATGCTTGAGACTTATTGAAATATTATCTTGGGGTGCCTTGGGCATCCCCAAGCTTGAACTATTGTGTCTCCTTAATTCCTCTCATATCATGATTTCTCTTTTTATCAAAAGCTTCATCCACACCAAACTCAACAAGAACTCGTGAGATAGGTTAGTATAAACTAATGCAAAACCTTATCATTTTCTACTGTAACAAATCACTAAAATTATTATTCAACATTGCATACTAAATGCATCTGCATATTTAATACCCCTATCCTCAAATAGAATCATTAAACAAGCAAACATATGCAAACAATGCAACCATAACAGCAATCTGCCAAAACAGTGTAGTCTGTAAACAATGCGAGATTCATCATACTTACCTAACTCCAAAAATTATGAAAGAAAATTATCACTGTAGAATATTTATCAGATCTCAATATTCAGAAAGTTTCAACATTATACCATTCTCTGACTTTTCTAGGGAATTTTTGCAACAGCGGTAAACTTTCTGTTTTCAAACAACAACAAGTATACTAGCAAAATAAGCATGGTAAAGGATATCCTTGACATTTTTATTGAAACTAAAGATGCAAAACATTATTCTAAATAACATCAAGAAAATACTAACAAAATAAAATGATGCTCCAAGCAAAACACATATCATGTGGTGAATAAAAATATAGCTCCAAGTAAAGTTACCGATAGACGAAGACGAAAGAGGGGACGCCTTCCGGGGCATCCCAAAGCTTAGGATTTTGGTTGTACTTGGATTATCTTGGGGTGCCATGGGCATCCCCAAGCTTAGGCTCTTGCCACTCCTTATTCCATAGTCCATCAAATATTTACCCAAAACTTGAAAACTCCACAACACAAAACTCAACAGAAAACTCGTAAGCTCCGTTAGTATAAGAAAACAAAACCACCACTTAGGTACTGTAATGAACTCATTCTAAATTCATATTGGTGTAATATCTACTGTATTCCAACTTATATATGGTTCATACCCTACGATACTACTCATAGATTCATCAAAATAAGCAAACAACACATAGAAAACAGAATCTGTCAAAAACAGAATAGTCTGTAGTAATATGTATCAAACGCATACTTCTAGAACTTCAAAACTTCTACCAACTTAAGAAGTCCTAAGAAATTTGTAACAAAATCCAGAGCAAAAAGAATCGGATCAGAAGCACGTTTCTGTGAATTATCAAAACTAATTTACTGGGTGCAAAAGTTTCTGATTTTCAGCAGGATCAACACAACTATCACCGTAAGCTATCCTAAAGTTCTTACTTGGCACTTTATTTAAACAAAAGCTATAAAACATGAGTACTACAGTAGCATAATCATGTGAACACACAAAAACAGTAAATTTAAATATTGGGTTGTCTCCCAACAAGCGCTTTTCTTCAATGCCTTTCTAGCTAGGCATGATGATGACAATGATGCTCACATAAAAGATAAGAATTGAAACATAACGGGAGCATCATGAAGCATATGACTAGCACATTTAAGTCTAACCCTCTTCCTATGCATATGGATTTTGTGAGCAAACAATTTATGGGAACAATAATCAACTAGCATAACTTCAAAATTTTCAACACATAGAGAGGAAACTTGATATTATTGCAATTCCTACGAGCATATGTTCCTCCCTCATAATAATTTTCAGTAGCATCATGAATGAATTCAACAATATAACCAGCACCTAAATCATTCTTTTCATGATCTACAAGCATAGAAATTTTATTACTCTCCACATAAGCAAATTTCTTCTCATGAATAGTAGTGGGAGCGAACTCAACAAAATAATTATCAAGTGAGGCATAATCCAATTGAAAACTAAAATCATGATGACAAGTTTCATGGTTATCATTATTCTTAAAAGCATACAAGTCATCACAATAATCATCATAGATAGCAACTTCGTTCTCATAATCAATTGGAACCTCTTCCGAAATAGTGGATTCATCACTAAATAAAGTCATGACCTCTCCAAATCCGCTTTCATAATTATCACAATAATATTCAACATCCTCCAAAATAGTGGGACCATTACTTCCTAAAGTTGACACTCTTCCAAACCCACTTTCATCAACATAATCATCATAAATAGGAGGCATGCTTTCATCATAATAAATATTCTCATCAAAACTTGGGGGACTAAACATATCATCTTCATCAAACATAGCATCCCCAAGCTTGTGGCTTTGCATATCATTAGCATCATGGATATTCAAGGAATTCATACTAATAACATTGCAATCATGCTCATCATTCAACGATTTAGTACCAAGCATTTTATAGACTTCTTCTTCTAGCACTTGAGCACAATTTTCCTTTTCATCATACTTACGAAAGATATTAAAAATATGAAGCGTATGAGACAAACTCAATTCCATTATTTTGTAGTTTTCCTTTATAAACTAAACTAGTGATAAAACAAGAAACAAAAAGATTCGATTGCAAGATCTAAAGATATACCTTCAAGCACTCACCTCCCCGGCAACGGCGCTAGAAAAGAGCTTGATGTCTACTACACAACCTTATTCTTGTAGACGTTGTTGGGCCTCCAAGTGCAGAGGTTTGTAGGACAGTAGCAAATTTCCCTCAAGTGGTTGACCTAATGTTTATCAATCCGTAGGAGGCATAGGATGAAGATGGTCTCTCTCAAACAACCCTACAACCAAATAACAAAGAGTCTCTTGTGTCCCCAACACACCAAATACAATGGTAAATTGTATAGGTGCACTAGTTCGGCGAAGAGATGGTGATACAAGTGCAATATGGATGGTAGATATAGGTTTTTGTAATCTAAAAATATAAAACAGCAAGGTAACTAATGATAAAAGTGAGCGTAAACAGTATTGCAATGGTAGGAAACAAGGCATAGGTTTCATACTTTCACTAGTGCAAGTTCTCTCAACAATAATAACATAATTGGATTATATAACTATCCCTCAACTTGCAACAAAGAGTCACTCCAAAGCCACTAATAGTGGAGAACAAACGAAGAGATTATGGTAGGGTACGAAACCACCTCAAAGTTATCTTTTTTTCTTTTATCTATTCAAGAGTCCGTAGTAAAATAACATGAAGCTATTCTTTCCATTCAATCTATCATAGAGTTCATACTAGAATAACACCTTAAGACACAAATCAACCAAAACCCTAATGTCACCTAGATACTCCAATGTCACCTCAAGTATCTGTGGGCATGATTATACGATATGCATCACACTATCTCAGATTCATCTATTCAACCAACACGAAGTACTTCAAAGAGTGCCCCAAAGTTTCTACCGGAGAGTCAAGACGAAAACGTGTGCCAACCCCTATGCATAGGTTCATGGGCGGAACCCGCAAGTTGATCACCAAAACATACATCAAGTGGATCACGTGATATCCCATTGTCACCACAGATAAGCATGGCAAGACATACATCAAGTGTTCTCAAATCCTTAAAGACTCAATCCAATAAGATAGCTTCAAGAGAAAAACTCAATTCATCACAAGAGAGTAGAGGGGGAGAAACATCATAAGATCCAACTATAATAGCAAAGATCGCGTTACATCAAGATCATGCCATAGAGAGAACACGAGAGAGAGAGAGAGAGGGAGATCAAACACATACCTACTGGTACATACCCTCAGCCCTGAGGGTGAACTACTCCCTCCTCATCATGGAGAGCGCCGAAATGATGAAGCTGGCCACCGGTGAGGGATTGCCCCCTCCGGCAGGGTGCCGGAACGGGCTCCCGAGAGGTTTTTGGTGGCTACAAAGGCTTGCGGCGGTGGAACTCCCGATCTATCTTGATCTTCAAAGGTTTTAGGGTATGTGGACTTATATAGGCGAAAGAAGTCGGTCGGGGGAGCCACGAGGGGCCCACGAGAGTGGAGGGCGCGCCCAGGGGGGTGGGCGTGCCCCCTATCTCGTGGCTTCCTCGATGCTTCCCTAGCTTGCACTCCAAGTCTCCTGGATCATGTTCGTTCCAAAAATCACGCTCCCGAAGGTTTGATTCCGTTTGGACTCCGTTTGATATCCCTTTTTCTCGAAACACTGAAATAGGCAATAAAACCGCAATATGGGCTGGGCCTTCAGTTAATAGGTTAGTCCCAAAAGTAATATAAAAGTGTATAATAAAGCCTGTAATCATTCAAAACAGATAGTATAATAGCATGAATGCTTCATAAATTATAGATACGTTGGAGACGTATCAAGTACCGAGGCATCAAGCAAAGGTTACCATTCCGGTGCAACGAGACCAAGACCAGCAGAGCGGCAGGATGGAGGTCACCGTGGAGCCCAAGACGGCGTCATCGTCAGTGCCTTTGGCAGCCGAAGACCAACTTTAGTCAGGATAACTTGTACTAGATGTTCCCCTTCAAAATGGTCGTTGTTGGTGCCCTTCCCGCTCAATATTTGGGAAGAGGACCAAGGCCTCTATAAATAGGGATAGCCACCACAGTAGAGCAGGATATCATCAGAAGCTAACCCAGAGCCATCGAGAGCGGATCGAATCCTTCTCAGGCAAACCACCACCACAAGAACACCTCTCACGACGCTGTTCTTCCCTTGTACTGTTCATCATCAGCCCCTGAGGCAATCCACCACACCACACACTAGAGTAGGGTATTACACCACAACGGTGGCCCAAACCAGTATAAATCTTTTGTCCCTCGTGTTGTTCATTGTTTAGCTTAGATTCTCAGCGAGGCGTTGGGACATGGATCGGTAGGGGGAAGATCTTCGTGCGCACCCCAGAGTTTGAACCTTAAGGGTTTTGCCGGAACTCGATATCCGACAAACACCACATAAGGTACTGTAATGAACTCATTCTTTATTTATATTGGTGTTAAACCTACTGTATTCCAACTTCTCTATGGTTCATACCCCCCGATACTAGCCATAGATGCATCAAAATAAGCAAACAACACACAAAAAACATAATCTATCAAAAACAGAACAGTCTGTAGAAATCTGTAACTTTCAAATACTTATGGAACCCTAAAAATCTTACAAAAATAGGAAGTCCTGGCCAATTTGCCTATTGATCTACAGAAAAAAGAATCAATGCAAAATTACGTTTCTATGAATTACTAAAATTATTTTCGTGCATGCAAAGTTTCTGTTTTTCAGCAGAATCAAATTAACTAGCACCGTAGGTTATCTATAGGTTCTACTTGGCACAAACACTAATTAAAACATGAAAACACATCTAAACAGAAAATAGATGAAACATTTATTACTAAACAGAAGCAAAAAGCAAGAAACAAAAATAAAATTGGGTTGCCTCCCAACTAGCGCTATTGTTTAACGCCCCTAGCTAGGCATAGAAGCGAGAATAGATCTAAGTAGTGCCATCTTTGGCACTCAATTCATAAGTAGCTCGCATGATAGATTCATAAGGTAATTTAACTTTCTTTCTTGGAAAGTGTTCCATGCTTTTCCTTAATGGAAATTGGAATCTAATATTCCCTTCCTTCATATCAAAAATCGCACCAATCGTTCTAAGGAAAGGTCTACCAAGAATAATAGGACATGAAAGATTGCAATCTATATCAGGAACGATAAAATATACGGGCACATAATTCCTACTTGCAACAATAAGAACATAATTGATCCTTCCCATAGGTTTCTTAATGGTGAAATCCGCAAGGTGCAAGTTTAAAGAGCAATCATCAAGATCATGGAAACCTAGAATATCACATAAAGTTTTCAGAATCGTGGAAACATTAGCATCCAAATCACACAAAGCATAGCATTCATGATCTTTAATTTTAATTTTTATAGTAGGTTCCCACTCATCATAAAGTTTTCTAGGTATAGAAATTTCCAAATTAAGTTTTTCCTCATAAGATTGCATCAAGGCATCAACAATATGTTTGGTAAAAGCTTTATTTTGACTATAAGCATGAGGAGAATTCAACACGGATTGCAACAAGGAAATACAATCTATTAAAGAACAATTATCATAATTAAATTCCTTGAAATCCATAATAGTCGGTTCAATGCTATTTAAAGTCTTGACCTCTCCAATCCCACTTTTACCAAATTTAGCATCAAGATCTAAAAACTCCAAATCATTGGGACGCCTTTTAACTAAAGTTGACTCATCTCCAGTTCCATCATTATTAAGATTCATATTGCAACACGAGGATTTAATAGGGGACACATCAATAACTTTTAGATCTTCATCATTATTTTCATGGAAACTAGAAGAACATGCTTTTACAAAGCAATCTTTCTTAGCACGCAACCTAGCGGTTCTTTCTTTGCACTCATCAATGGAAATTCTCATGGCTTTGAGAGACTCATTGATATCATGCTTAGGTCGAATAGATCTAAGTTTCAAAGAATCAACATCAAGCGAAAGTATATCAACGTTCCTAGCCAATTCATCAACTTTAACCAATTTTTCTTCAAGCAAAGCATTAAAATTCTTTTGAGAGATCATAAATTCTTTAACGCTATTCTAAAAATCATAGGGCATCTTATTAAAATTTCCATAAGAGTTGTTGTAGGAATTTCCATAATTATTAGAGGAATTACTAGGGAACAGTCTAGGATTAAAGTTTCCTCTATAAGCATTATTACCAAAATTATTCCTACCAACAAAATTCACATCCAAAGATTCATTATTATTCTCAATCAAAGTAGACAAAGGCATATCATTGGGATCAATAGGAACACTCTTAGTAGCAAACAATTTCATAAGTTCATCCATCTTTCCACTCAAAACATTAATTTCTTCTATAGCATGCACTTTTTTACTAGTAGATCTTTCGGTGTGCCATTGAGAATAATTAGCTATAATGTTATCTAGGAGTTTAGTAGCTTCTCCTAAGGTGATTTCCATAAAAGTGCCTCCCGTGGACGAATCTAAAAGATTTCCAGAAGCAAAATTCAATCCGACATAAAAAAATTGTATGATCATCCATAGGTTCAAACCATGAGTAGGGCAATTGCGAGTCATTAATTTCATTCTTTCCCAAGATTGGGCAACATGCTCATGATCTAGTTGTTTAAAATTCATAATATCATTCCTAAGAGAGCTGATCTTAGCGGGAGGAAAATACTTAGAGATAAAAGCATCTTTGCACTTATTCCATGAATCAATACTATTCTTAGGCAAAGACGAAAACCAAGTTTTAGCACGATCTCTAAGTGAAAACGAAACTAACTTCAATTTAACAATATCATTGTCCATATCTTTCTTCTTTTGCATATCACACAAATCAACAAAAAAAATTAGATGAGTAGCGGCATCTTCACTAGGAAGGCCGGAGAATTGATCTTTCATAACAAGATTCAGCATAGCAGCATTGATTTCACAAGATTCAACATCATTAAGAGGAGCAATCGGAGTGCTAAGGAAATCATTATTATGGGTATTGGAAAAGTCACACAATTTCGTATTATCTTGCGCCATCGTGACAAGCAATCCAACACACAAGCACATAAAAGGGCAAGCGAAAGAGAGAGGAGATTGGGAAAGAGAGGGCGAATAAAACGGCAAGGGTGAAGTGGGGGAGAGGAAAACGAGAGGCAAATGGCAAATAATGTAACGCGAGGGAGATGAGTTTGTGATGGGTACTTGGTATGTCTTGACTTGAGCGAAGACCTCCCTGGCAACGGCGCAAGAAATCCTTCTTGCTACCTCTTGAGCACTGCGTTGGTTTTCCTTGAAGAGGAAAGGGTGATGCAGCAAAGTAGCGTAAGTATTTCCCTCAGTTTTTGAGAACCAAGGTATCAATCTAGTAGGAGGCTCCTCAAAAGTCCCATGCACCTACACAAACAAACAAGAACCTCGCAACCAACGCAATAAAGGGGTTGTCCATCCTTTCACGGCCACTTGCGAAAGTGAGATCTGATAGAGATAATATGATAAGATAAATATTTTTGGTATTTTTATGATATAGATTGGAAAGTAAAATATGCAAATAAAAGTAGATGGAAAACTTATATGATAAAAGATAGACCCGAGGGCCATAGGTTTCACTAGTGGCTTCTCTCAAGATAGCATAAGTATTACGGTGGGTGAACAACTTACTGTCGAGCAATTGATAGAAAAGCGCATATTTATGAGATTATCTAGGCATGATCATGTATATAGGCATCACGTCAATGACAAGTAGATCGAAACGATTCTGCATCTACTACTATTACTCCACACATCGACCGACTCCTGCCTGCATCTAGAGTATTATGTTCATGAAGAACAGAGTAACGCATTAAGAAAGATGACATGATGTAGAGGGGTAAACTCATGCAATATGATATAAACCCCATCTTTTTATACTCGCTGGAAATAATACAATACGTGCCTTGCTGCCCCTGCTGTCACTTGGAAAGGACACCTCAAGATTGAACCCAAAGCTAAGCACTTCTCCCATTGCAAGAAAGATCTATCTAGTAGGCCAAACCAAACTGATAATTCGAAGAGACTTGCAAAGATAACTTAATCACACATAAAAGAATTCAGAGGAGATTCAAATATTTCTCATAGATAAACTTGATCATAAACCTACAATTCATCGGATCTCGACAAACACACTGCAAAACGAGTTACATCGAGTAGATCTCCAAGAAGATCGAGGAGAACTTTGTATTGAGATTCAAAGAGTTCCTTGATACGCCTCCCCCTTTCCTTCCTCTCTTCCTCCTCTTTCCCCCCTTCTCCTACTCCTACTTGGAAAGAAGGGAGTCCTACTCCCGGTGGGAGTAGGACTCCCCTGGCGCGCCTCCTTGGCGGCCGCCTCCTCCCCCAGCTTCTTTATATACGGGCGGGGCACCCATAGACACACAAGTTGATCTACGGATCGTTCCTTAGCCGTGTGCGGTGCCCCATTCCACCATATTCCACCTCGGTCATATCGTCGCGGAGTTTAGGCGAAGCCCTGCGCCGGTAGAGCATTATCATCGTCACCACGCCGTCGTCTTGTGGAACTCATCTCCGGAGCTTTCTTGGATCGGAGGCGGACATCGTCATCGAGCTGAGCGTGTGCTGAACTCGGAGGCCCCGTACGTTCGGTGCTTGGATCGGTCGGATCATGAAGACGTACGACTACATCAACCGCGTTGTGCTAATGCTTCCGCTTACGGTCTACGAGGGTACGTGGACGAACACTCGCCCCTCTCGTTGCTATGCCATCACCATGATCTTGCGTGTGCGTAGGAAATTTTTTGAAATTACTACGTTCCCCAACAACCGGTGCATCTTCGCACATGCCGCTTATCTGGGTAATCTCTCTTCCGTGTCTCCTATCCACACTTCTTCTCGTATCATTGTCGGTAATGGTGCAGGTCTTCCTATCACTCATGTTGGTTCCACTAGCTTTCCATCCACCTCTAGACCACTTTATCTCAATAATGTTGTTGTGTCTCCTGAACTTATTCAGAACTTAGTCTGTGTTTGTAAGCTTTCTCGTGATAACTCTGTAACTGTGGAATTTGACAAAGTTGTTTTTTCTGTTAAGGACGCCCTCACCCGGATGGTTCTTCACCACTGTGACAGCCTCGGCGACATGTACTCCGTCCAACCACCATCATCCATACATGTTGGACCGATCGCTCTTTCCGCCGGCATCGATCTTTGGCACGCCCGTCTTGGTCATCCTAACTCCACCGCACTTCATCAAATAATTAGGGATTTTTCTTTTACATGTAATAAAACGGATGTGCACTCTTGTCACGCATGTCATCTAGGCAAACATGTTCGCCTCCCTTTTAGTGCTTCATCCATAGTTGCATCGTTACCTTTTAAGTTAATCCATAGTGATGTCTAGACCTCTCATGTTGCTAGTAATACTGGTTTTTCGTATTATCTTGTTATCTTGGATGACTATTCTCATTTTGTGTGGACCTTTCCACTGTGTAAGAAGTCTGATGTTGCTGCCACACTTACCGCCTTCTACTCTTACGTCTCTACACAATTTGGTCGTCCAATCCTTTCCTTGCAAACTGATAACTGGAAAGAATTCGACAACTCCACCATCCGCAATCTTCTCTCCACTCATGGCACAATTTTCTGGCTCACGTGTCCTTACACTTCATAGCAGAACGGTCGGGCTGAACGCATCCTTCGCACTCTTAATGATTGCGTCCGCACCCTCCTCTTCCATATCTACATGCCTCCTTGCTTCTGGCCCGACGCTCTCGCCACCGCCACCCTCCATATTAACCTTCGACCATGTCGCACTCGCTGGAATTTTACACCACACCACCTTCTCTTTGGGTCTCCTCCCTCATATGATGGTCTCCGTATTTTCGCTTGTCTTTGTTACCCTAGTATTGCCGCCACCTCCCCTCACAAACTCGCTCCTCGTTCTCTTCCGTGTGTCTTCCTTGGTTACTCGGCTAACACAAAGAGCTATAGATGCTATGATCCGGTTTCTCACCACGTCATTACATCTCGGCATGTTTATTTCGACGAGTTTTGTTTCCCGTTTAAACAGGAACAACACGGGGCTTCTTCATCGGCGCCCGGCCCTTCTCTAGTCGACCCTGTCTGCCCTAGCGCCCTGCCACGGCGTGGTGCGCCCTCCAGCTGCGCGGCACTTTGGCTGCCGCCCGCTGCCTTACTACCGGCCTTGCCGGCCTCTGCGCCGGCCTCGCCAGCCTCCACGCCGGCCTCCGCATCGGCCTCTTCGTCGGCTCCGTCGCCGGCCTCTACGATGTAGGCATCTTCGCCGGCCCCTCCGCCGCTAGCCGCACCCTTGCCAGCCTCGGCGTCCGCTGGCCCTATTGGTGAGGGGTCCACCGGGACTGCTGTCGTGGCTACACCGCCCGCCGGCCCTGTTACTCGGTCCCGCATGGGTGTCCACCGGTCGAGTACCCGTTACTCCCCGGATGACTACACTTGTGTGGCACCGACGGCCTCTCTGTCATCGTCGCCTCTGCCGATCTTCACCCATGCCGCGCTTCGCGACCCTTGTGGTTCACCACGATGAAGGAGGAATTCGATGCTTTGCAGCGCAATCACACTTGGCAGCTTGTCCCACGTCCCCCTCACGCCAACATCATTACTGGGAAGTGGGTTTTCAAGCACAAGTTTCATCCTGATGGTACTCTCGACCGCCACGAAGCGCGTCGGGTCATTCGAGGTTTTTGCCAGCACGCCGGTGTCGACTTCACGGATACCTTCGCCCCGGTTGTCAAACCCGAGACAATTCGGACCGTTCTTCAGCTTGTGGTGTCCCGCTCTTGGCATGTGCACCAGATGGACATCTCCAACGCCTTCCTCCATGGTCATCTTTAGGAATAGGTGTTCTGTTAGAAGCCCACCGGATTCGTTGATGAGTCCTCTCCGGATCATGTGTGCCTGCTCTCTCGGTCTTTGTATGGGCTCAAGCAGGCCCCTCGCGCCTGGTACCAGCGCATCGCAGCGTTTCTACATCATCTTGGCTTTCGCTCCACTCGCTCTGATGCTTTGCTGTTTGTCTACCACCAGGGCGATGCTACTGCTTTCCTGCTGCTCTACATCGACGACATCTTCTTGACAGCATGCTCGACTGCTCTTCTTCGACAGCTCACTGGCTGTCTTCATACTGAGTTTGCCATTAAGGAGATGGGTTCTCTGCACTATTTCCTCGGGATCGAGGTTATTCGCCGAGTAGATGGCTTCTTTCTTCATCAGCGGAAGTACACTCATGAGCTTCTGGACCGTGCCGGGATGCTTAAATACAAATCGGTTGCCACGCCTGTCAATACGAAGGCTAAGCTCTCTGCCACAGATGGTACTCAGGTAAAATCCCGATTTCACCCGGAACGATTCTGATATCCAAATATAGGCTTCCAATATATCAATCTTTATGTCTCGGCCATTTCGAGACACCTCATCATGTCCGTGATCACATCCGGGACTCCGAACAACCTTCGGTACATCAAAACTTATAAACTCATAATAAAAGTGTCATTGTAATGTTAAGCGTGCGGACCCTATGGGTTCGAGAACTATGTAGACATGACCTAGAACTATTCTCGGTCAATAACCAATAGCGGAACCTGGATGCTCATATTGGCTCCTACATATTCTACGAAGATCTTTATCGGTCAAACCGCATAACAACATACGTTGTTCCCTTTGTCATCGGTATGTTACTTGCCCGAGATTCGATCATCGGTATCCAATACCTAGTTCAATCTCGTTATTGGCAAGTCTCTTTACTCGTTACGTAATGCATCATTCCGTAACTAACTCATTAGCTACATTGCTTGCAAGGCTTATAGTGATGTGCATTACCGAGAGGGCCCAGAGATACCTCTCCGACAATCGGAGTGACAAAACCTAATCTTGAAATACGCCAACTCAACATGTACCTTCGGAGACACCTGTAGAGCTCCTTTATAATCACCCGATTCACGTTGTGACGTTTGGTAGCACACAAAGTGTTCCTCCGTAAACGGAGTTGCATAATCTCATAGTTGTAGGAACATGTATAAGTCATGAAGAAAGCAATAGCAACATACTAAACGATCAAGTGCTAGGCTAACGGAATGGGTCATGTCAATCACATCATTCTCCTAATGATGTGATCCCATTAATCAAATGACAACACATGTCTATGGTTAGGAAACATAACCATCTTTGATTAATGAGCTAGTCAAGTAGAGGCATACTAGTGACGTTATGTTTGTCTATGTATTCACACATGTATCATGTTTCCGGGTAATACAATTCTAGCATGAATTATAAACATTTATCATGATATGAGGAAATAAATAATAACTTTATTATTACCTCTAGGGCATATTTCCTTCATCGGCTGCCCCTATACGCGTTGTTCCACCTCTGGCTATTGCGTCTATCTTGGACCATCACTCATATCCTGGTCGTCCAAGCGGCAGCCCATTGTCTCTTGCTCGAGTGCCGAAGCAGAGTACCGCGCAGTTGCCAATGTCGTTGTAGAGTGTTCCTGGCTTCGTCAGCTTCTTCATGAGCTCTTGTCTCCGGTTGACAAGGCCACCATTATCTACTATGACAACGTTTCCGCGGCCTACCTCTCCGCCAACCCGGTTCATCGTCGACGCACCAAGCATATTGAGATTAATATCCATTTTTTTCGAGAGCAGGTGGCTCTGGGCCATGTACGTGTGCTACATGTTCCTACCTCCCAACAGTTTGCTGACATCATGACCAAGGGCTTGCCTACCACGTCCTTCGAGGAGTTTCGATCCAGTCTTTGCGTCGACCATGGTGCCGCTTCGACTACGGGGGGCGGGGGGTGAGATGTGGATATTGCATGTGTATTTCTTGTACAATAAGCCCTCCTCCTTCCTTGTATAGTTGAGGACTTGGCTCCCCTATGTACTTATATAAATGTGCATATGCACCCGATCAATATATCGTGAGTTGCACATATCTTCTACAGCAAGAATTCCTTTAAGAAGGTTAACTAGAAGAAGCAATACACAAGCCTGACATTAGACGAGTGCTAGGAGGCAGCCACAGGTATGGCGGGGGCGTCAAAGACAGGGAGTGGATGCACTGGTTGTGTGTTGTCTTGAGGAGAAAGGAGGAGGTGGAGGTGCTTAGTGGACACAAGAGGTGCAATGTGTTGGGTGCGACAGATCGATTAAGAGGCAAGAGCAAAGGGGCGGCCATTTTATAGAGGAGGTCGTGTATGGCTTGGCCAGCAAGTAGCGAGCAGGGAATGCGGGGAAGCGTTGGATGGGAGCACGATCCACGTGAGAGTAGCCCGCAGCCAATGGATCGAAGCAGGTTGGATCACCACACGAGCGGAAGGGAGTAATGGAGGTGGAAACAGCGCGTGCATGGGGCAGAGCGGCTGCCATTAAACGCCTGTGTTGGTTTTGGGAGAGGATTGAAGGAGTGCCAGATTTCAAGGAAAGGATTGAAGGAGCGCCTGATTTCAAGGAGAGAATTGAAGGAGTTGTGGAACAAGAACTATACAAGTGATTTTCTCTTACCTTTGTTTTCTTGTCAAATACAGTATATGATTTATCCACACAAGATATAAATGAAAAAACATATGCATCCCAAGAAGTAAGATCAAAAGACAGCACGACAGCTCGACACCCTTTAGTGAGGGGCCGAAAACTATATCATCAAGGGGGGAACATTACACCACACTAGTGTTTCAAGACAAGCACTATGCATGCAAAAAAAGTTGCGGCCAACAAAAGGATCCACTCCTCTCCTCACACTAGTGAGGGTGGCCAACTAATACTTTTCCTTGACAATCCAGATCATCACACCGTGTAGTGCCAGCCACTTCGGCTTGACAACCAACTCCAGACGGCCCTTGAGCGTCATATCAAGTTCCCTCGACGGCCTCTAACAGCGACGACTTCCAGATTGCTAGCCAGAACCATAAATTAAACTAGGGAACACCAAGAGGCTACTTAGTCGGCTACAAGGATAGGTCGTTTAAAGAGCATCCTGCTTAAAATCAATACAACTGTTGCATACTTGACCCATCCCTTTATACACCAAAGACTACAAAATCTGGCTCTAGACCTAAGTATCGTGCATTAAAAAAATGAAAGAGTAAAAATGAGCAACAAAAGGGTTACAAACTCGTCACCTCTAGCGCAGCATTCGCATCATGGATGGCAGCAGCATGCTTCTTCATTTTGATAAAAGCATATGTTGCACAAAACAAAAGGATTCCAGAACTCAGTTAGGTTCTGCTAGTCACATGGGCAGGAGGTAAACATCATCATGCCAATGCAGAACAACTGAACTTGAACACAAAGAGCACCTTGGGTGGGAGGGCAGAGCAGGGAGCGACCTGGTGCTGGGCGTCGTCATCGCCCTCGCGGTTGAGGTCGGACTTGACGATGCCCTCGTCGAGCTCGACAGCTCGGGCACATGGTCCCGCATGAGGGCACCTACTGCTCCTAATCAACAAACAGGTAAATTAGGATATCTGAGAGATTAGAAAGGAGAGGAGAGGAGTGGGGTCAAGGGAAGGCAGAGCCGAAAGACCACCACCACATATCCAATATAGTGAACAACAGACTTGCTATTATTAGCAAGTTAAGGAACTCAAGTAAAGACAGGAAAAAATCAAATCAAAGAAGAATTTTCATGTTCACATATCATCAGGATAAACAAATGAACTCATGACAAAACTGAAAGACAGGTCCAGGCTTTCAACTGTCTGGAGATTAATTTTTACAAGTATAGAGAATTACAACAAAGAGCACCTTCTGTTGTTCATAAGCTAAATGGATGTTTTCCTACAAATAAGCTAAATGGATTATTTCTTTGAAATAAGCTACATGGATGTTTCAGCACACCAAGGCTAAAAGATTCACAAAAACTTGCATGCACAAATTACAGCAAATGTAAATGCTCTGCTGTAAACAATTGGAGCTAGCATACAACATAGTTTCGTAAATTATACTCCCTCCGTCCCATAATGTGATACGGCCATGGTTCCAGCTAAAGATGTCAAAAAAGCGAACGCCAATTTAATTTCCAAGTCAGGTTATTTTGTTGCAAAACGTGTCATGGGCGCGATGCAGATGAAGACGAACAACAGTAACATTATTGTCGAGAAGACTAGTGTTCATTTGCCTAATCTGCGACAATGTAGAGATGGAAAGATGCGCATGGTATGTGGACCTGGTTTTGTGATCATGGCAAATCAAGGAGATAACTTGAAACATAATCGTGTACACCCAAGTGTGATGCGTGTATATGAATTACTAGCAAAAGGGCCCGTGCATTGCAGCGGGAGAAAAAAATCATACTCTCCAAAGGCCATGACAACATTTTGCGGCTTCACATATAACATTTTGGCCCCTCGCCTCCGGCCGCCATCTTGGACCTTGGATCTTCAAGACCTCTATATTCTTAATCAACGCCTAGTGATCATCATAGTTTTGTGAGAATAAACTTTCTCTCATTCTCTTGGCAGTGCCATGAGGTTAGAGAGTTTTTTGTCCTTGGAGATCCGATTATTCGGATCTGATGAGTTTATGCTACTGTGTTAAGCTTTTTTTTTGTTGGTTTGATTCTTTGTGGAGGTGAAATCTTTCATCGGCGCCATGATGAAGATATAGTGATTTGACGGCCTGCACTTCTAGGGGATCATCCCCGGCCCAAGTACATTCATCGATCAAGGCTTCTCATCTGTTTAGATGGGCGACTCAAGACAGCTCTCAAAAACCATTATTGATAATGTTCGTGCGGGTGAAAGAGTGATAACATCGTTGTTCGAGTTTAGTTGTAGCCTCTTTACCGAAGACTTTAGAGTATTTTTTTCGAACAGAGAATACTACCTCCAAGAAGTGTTTGCAAGAGATTTCACGGTAATTCTTAGTCATATGAGTTACTTTATATTTTCTTGGATCTTAGGTTCAAATCAGTGTACCTGTAATTGTAATGATCAATAAAGTTACAGGTGTTTCTAAAAAAACATTTTAACAAACATTTTGTTTAAACATGAACTTCTAAAAAAACATGAATTTTTTATTTCCCAAATATTTGTTTCCAGAATTCTGAATATTTTTTGAATACGCGACTTTAAAAAATACAAACATGTTTTGAATTCATAAATATTTTATGATTTATTGAACATTTTATTTAAAAATTCCCTTTTTTCTAACTTTTATTTTTTAAAGTACCAGATTATTTAAAGGAGAAAACAAAGAAAACAAGAAAAGGAAAAATAATAATAACAGGCCGCTCACACATGTGTCGGCCCAAACAATCACGCTGAACCTATCCTTGAACCACGCCAACGCAAGGGATTGTGAGTGCAGATTAGCATTTCTTTTAAGCACCATTATGCTGGCCTTTGGAGATAAGTTTGTTCGGATTTCAGTTTGAGACTTCTACAAAAAAAGCTATCTAAGTGTTATCCCTCAAAAACATACGAGTGTTATGAAATTCTATATAAGAAAGGCTGTGCTACTACGGAAATTACGTGGCATGGCAATACGAATGAAAGTAGAACAAAATAGGCAAGAACGTCAAGCTTGATCACAAATTACCCCAACTAACTTCCCACTAAAGTCTCTGATCTTGAGTGAAGTGAGGGACAAAGGTCAAGTCAGACCAGATTTAGTGATCTGGTGCATCTAGGAACATGTAGCATCCCTTTTGAATAATTATTAGGCCCACAAATAAGAGAAGGATGTAAGATTAGCATAACCGGAAAAAGATCAATAAGTAGATTTATGGCACGATGAGCAATACCAAAAGGAAATCTGCACATAGTAAATAACCTGATAGATAAAGTGTATAATAAGAGGAGCTGGAACAATACAATTTACAAAATGTACAAACTTAAACTCTACAGCCTGTAGTGCAGGCTATAAAGATCAATAAGTATATTTATGGCATGATCAATTTATGTTCTCTTACTGAAGAGGCTCTACTATACTTCAGTTACCTGACTGTCCCACCAGTTAATTAGCCTCTCCTTGCTTCCTTATTTATCTCTCAGGTACAAAAATAAGGAAAATGGCAAGGAAGCCGCAGCCACAAATTGAGCGCACGCGCCGCACGATGCAAACAAACAACACAGAGGGCGTTGGATGGACGGGTACCTCTCGCACTTATACGTCCCTCTCCCACCGGAAATGCATTTTATGGACTGAAAATAGAACAAAAGAGAATCAGAAAATATTAGCAATTACGATGAACATATATCTTGGTCCCTTTTTGAAGGCCAACTACTAATGTAGTAGTGCACGAAGCACACCATGGTTTCCATGGCTTCCTCGAAAGGGGCACAACACTATAATAGTGAAAACCTGAAGTACATAAGCTATAGAAACAATATAGGTAGAAGAACCAAGCATGTTCCTTTCCTGAGTACATGGTAGGGTGGCTGTTTCTGCTCATCAAAATAAAACCCACCAAAACAAGGAGAAAGAAGATGAATACCATAGCTGGTAACTTGGACACACATCAAATATAGTACTGGTATAATTTAAAGCATAGTAAAGCTTGATAAATTAAAATTAGAGCTTTGCAAACAACATGCAGATTGAAGTATCATTTAAAATGAGTGAATTATTTGTAGAGATGTACTTTGTAGGTACAGATATCTTTCTCAAAAATATATTCCATTATTGGGACGTATCAAAGTGTGTACAACAATGGAGACACCCATAAAAATGCAGGAAAGGTCGTGTATCCTCTTCCTTCAGGACTGCAGAGGGTAAAAAAGAACAGGAGCCTGAATCATGAAAGGTATTCACTACTAGGGAAAAGCCTAGCAGCAGCGCGGGTTTTGGGCCTATTAGTAGCGCGGGTACCCGCGCTACTAATAAGGCGCTACAGCTAACTTATAGCGATGGCGGGTGCAACCCGCCACAGCTAACGATAGCATGGCGTGGGTAGAAACCAGCTACTACTAATCAGAAGCGAATTTTTTTTGAATTTTTTCGAAAAAAAATTTGAATTTTTTTCCCTAATTTTCAAATTTCTGAATTATTTTAACCTCAAATCTCTAATCACCCCTCCCTCATCGCTGCTCAATTTAATCTCTAATCACCCCTCATCATTCCAAATCATCTAACTTCCCGAACGGTCACCCATCCTCTCACTACTCCAGCCTGAGCACGCTTAACTTGCGGGTTCTATTCTCCCTCGTTTCCAAGTCTGCACTTGTTGTTTTCCTGACAATAGTAAGATGTCAATCCTATTAACCTCAGGAATTTAGCTTGAGCATGAAGTCACACATTTCACTGTTTGTGTTTGAAACTATTGTTCTCTAAAAAATTAGTAACACTAATATATCTTGAATAATTAGTTTGACCATAGTTTGACCATAGTTTGACCAGATTTGACCAAAATTCAAAAAAAACTAAAATAATTATTTAGTAACACTAATATTCTTGAATAATTAGTTTGACCATAGTTTGACCAGATTTAACAAAAATTAAAAAAAAACTAATTTTTTTTAATTTTTTTGCCTCCAGATCTTAAAAGCCCCATAACTTTTTTTTCTGTTAGGCTTTTGAGGATGTAACTTTTCGAGTAGATGCTTTTTCATATAAAAAACTTTTTCATCCGAGTTCGTATGCAAAAGTTATGGCCATTTTACAATTTTCCAGAGAGATTTTGCAAATAAAGTCGAAATTCATATTTGTAAATTTTCCCAACAACTAGACCACATATCACATGGGAAACTTATTTTCTTTTATTTTTTGACATTTTATCATTTTCTTTTATTTTTTTAAACTGAAAAGGCGGTCCACGGGGGTAGACTTTGACAAATAGGCCATACCCGCTACTACTATGACAGACGATTAGCGATGGCGGGTTTTAACCTCGCTGCTACTAACTTGATAGCGATGGCGGGTTAGTAGTAGCGAGGTTAAAACCCGCTATCGCTATCAACTTAGCGGCGAGGTTAAAACCCTCGTTACTACTATGGCATATCCCGGGGCACGGTAGAGACCGCTTAGTAGTAGCGAGGTTACAAACCCGCTGCTGCTATCAACTTAGTAGTAGCGAGGTTTAAAACCTCCGCTGCTAGTAAATAGCGATGCGAGGTTTTAACCCTCGCCGCTAAGATTCTGTATAGCCTTTTCCTAGTAGTGATTATTGGTTGTTCATATGCGGTATGCTCTCATAGTAGAGAAAGAGACGATCTTGATGTCCTTACATTTTTAGTCGGTTTGACCTTTCTTGTTAATCCGGAAATGAAGCATTAGTTGTTGGATCATCACCAATGGAGAACACCCTCGGCAATGTAAAATGATGATTACAAACTAATTGCGGTACACTTGTTATAAAATCATCATAATATGCAATATCAAAAGTATATTTAAAACACACAAGGAGGTACCCTTGATGACACAAATTTGCAACAATAGAACATGTGAGAGCCATTCACCAACGGAAAGCCGTGCATAATCTAGTTCCATCGTTTATTGACATTCTCACAAATAGCTCATGTGCACAATCTCACCACAAAATACATTGGAAGTTGAAAGTAGGAAGCGTGGTAGGTGACATGTGTTGAGGAGTTTGGGAATATCAACAACGAGCTTATCGTTGCTCATTGCGGAATATCTTGATCAAAAGAGGTCAACTGCAGATCGGACCCATGCAGATGGAATAGTGTCATATTTTTCAAACAGTACTACATAAGCGGATAAAATACTTGCATGATTTAGAATTCCAGGACAAACTCATCAAATATAGAATCAAAGAAACTTGAACTATCTTTGCCTCTCTGGCAATTAATAGAGAAAAAAGAACACATCGCCACAATAACACACTCGAAGGCAAGTAACAACATCCTATTATACAAATAAAATAGGCAAGTAACTACATCTGCTTGTCATCCATCTAAAGTCTTGCCCCAAGATCATCGTGAACCCAATGTGCATTAGTAGGTCTCTAGGTGACAGAGTGCAAATAACAACATGCAATTCTGTAAGAAGTTTCTCTAAAAAAAGTAAGAAGTTATTACTTGATGTTCCAAGTTGCATGGCCCAAGATCACAGTTAGCGATATCGCGAGTTGGTCATAAAGTAAACAGAGAAATCACTAACGTAGTTTTATCACTGTGAACTTGCTCGTAATGCGGCCGTGATAGGATGTTACCTGCGTCGCGAGAGCCTTGAGGGGTGAACTTAGGAAATATTGGTTGCTACCATCGAGGAGGCATTCAGTTATACCGGTGAAGACGGCTTCAAAATTTGCTCACGACGTGCGATGATACTGCCGAGCAAGAGTCCTAATGTTAATCAAGAGCATGGCACTTACGTGATAATTGTGTACATAAGGAAGGAAAGCCTCGGTTATGCGCTTCAGTTAATTAATTTCTTGGTTAGATATGAAAATGAACTACAGCAGGCACCGACCGGGGACAGGGGCAGAAAAAGGAAAAATCAAACCTCTTCCATAATAAGGGGATACGCCGCTTGATCCCTAACGCAATCATTGGTTGCCACCTCATGTAATATCGCTTTGGAAGCTTAATCGACACTTCCTTCCTTGTCGACATAAATTGGTTCCCTTGCGCTTCGTAAGACAAAGACAACCAAATTAAACAATTGAACAGAAAGCCATCCTGCGGAGCAGAGGAGCATTGATCAAGCGGTTGGGAATCGCTTAAAAACAAAGAGGAAAGGGGAGAGGCGAGGTGGAAGTGAGCTCACGGGAAGGTGATGACCGGAGGGAGCGCGGCGGCTGCTGCCAGAGCCTCCGCGTCTGTGTCGCCGTAAGCATCTGCCGGATCCGACGAGCGCTGATTAAATCTTGCCCGCCTCGATGGCGGAGCTATGTTGGTTCTTTGGGTGGCTGTGGCCCCCAACATTGGGCCAACTTGTGAAGGAAAATTTCCTTTTAGTGCTTAGGTGAAAACTTTTTTAGCTTTTGGCCCCCCCAAACACTGATATTTTACCTTTCGCCCCCCCAACTGACTGTGTCTAGCTCCGCCACTGGTTATAGGAACATGTATATGTCATGGATAAAAGCAGTAGCAACATACTAAACGATCGTGTGCTAAGCTAATGGAATGGGTCATGTCAATCAGATCATTCTTCTAATGATGTGACCTTGTTAATCAAATAACAACTCTTTGTTCATGGTTAGGAAACATAACCATCTTTGATTAACAAGCTAGTCTAGTAGAGGCATACTAGTGACACTCTGTTTGTCTATGCATTCACACATGTATCATGTTTCCGGTTAATACAATTCTAGCATGAATGATAAACATTTATCATGAAATAAGGAAATAAATAATAACTTTATTATTGCCTCTAGGGCATATTTCCTTCAACAAGGAAGCGCATCGGGAATTAAGAACCGAAGGATAACAAGGGCAGAGGAAAAGGAAAGGCCGGCCTGCCGTGGCAGGGATGAGCTTGTTTGTGAGGCCGGAGGATGCAGGCGGGAATTGAAAAGGAATGGTGTGATGAGGCCCGAGGATGGATGCAGGCGGGGGAATTAAGAAGCGAAGGAAGGATAACGAAGGATGATGAGGACAGGGGGGCATGCATGTGAGGATGCTGGCAGCCGGAGGCGTCGGCGGGCGCGCAGTCAGTCCGCAACTTGTAGTACGATTTATAATGGTGCCCTTAGTTGCTTTGGTTAGTTCTTTGACACATGGGACAGTGTTGCCTTATATTCACGAGATGGTCTCTTCCTTTCAATCAACTACTACCGAAACACAAATGATTCCTTGCTGCTACCAGGTTGGTATAGCTCTCCTCTTACGCTAAATTTTTAAATTTTAAAGCATAGTGTGAACTGCTCAAAAAAAATAGTGTTAACTAATTATCTGAAACTAGAGTTGTTCCGCTATATCAATTTTTATTAGGGATAAATGTCTCGTGTCTCGAATTAAGTCCACAAACGATTCCTTGCTGCTACCAGGTTGGTATAGCTCTCCTCTTACTCTAAATTTTTATATTTTAAAGCATAGTGTGAACTGCTAAAAAAAATAGTGTTAACTAATTATCTGAAACTAGAGTTGTTCCGCTATATCAATTTATTAGGGATAAATGTCTCGTGTCTCGAATTAAGTCCACAGAACCCGCTCTCAATAAATTCATCGTTGTTCATGATAAATGTCTCGTGTCTCGAATTAAGTCCACAGAACCCGCTCTCAATAAATTCATCGTTATTCATGTGGCTCAATTTATGTTGGATCATGCCTGGCGTTGTGTCGTGGAATGAGAGGGGGTCTTGAGCAATTGGGTTAGGGAAGTGTGGATTTTTTTCACCCGATGCAACGCACGGGCGTTTGTGCTAGTCTCTCCCTAATAATAAAGCACGGATTGGGTCTCCGGGTTCACCGTCACAATACGCTTTTTCCCGTAAATTTACGCTTTCAGTTTGAATATAAAACATATACGCGAGGTGGTACTAATTGGTTACTCCTGTATTCGATTTGCTTCACGTCGGCGCAAACATGTAGAGGTCCGTCCATCCTATTTTGGTCACGCACGTTGGATCACCATATGTATTGGCGTGCGTAACAAAATTCCCATGGGCCGCACATAGCTTATTTTGTGCATCCCGCATGGGCCAAGGTGGGCCTGGTCGGATATTTTGGCAAAAAAATAAATTTACTTGCATTAGGAATTGAACTCGCAATCTCTGAGACCATACCATACACACCTACCAACTAAGCAATATCAGCTCATGTGTAGTCAAGACGTTTACTTTTCTTATTCAATAGTACTACCCCGCCCCCTTACAAATGAAAGCAACATGTATACGTCTTAGAGTTACACTTTATCAACCCGCTCAATAAGTCGGCTAAGGAAGGAAGGAAAATGAGTCCAGGGAAGGAAATATCTTTATCTTTATCTTTATCTTTATCTTTATTTTTAACTAATAATAATAAAGCAAATTGGGTTTCTTTCGTCCGTCATGTCATTTTCTAGAAAAGTCCCTCTATTTCAAAGAATTCAACCCGCAGTCCTGTTTTAAGTTAAAACGAATAGTTATTTTCGTATTTTACACAAAAGTCCCTGTCTTTCCTTGAAATCAACCCGCCGTCTGAATTTAAGTCACACCCGAACTGTTATTTTACATTTTTCGAAACCCCCCCTGATGTTTTAGGTAATTCATCCGCGGATCATATTTAAGTCAAACAAATGCTTTTTAAAATCATCCATATCTTTTAAATCAGAATCTGATTTGAACATGTTATATATGAAATTTGATTAGAAAAATATGTAGAATATGAATATGAGATTATTTTTACCTTTTAAGTATCTTTAAATATTATTTTAGAATATATTTGTGTCAAACCAAATGATTTTCTAAATTATCTATATCTTTTAAACCGTAACTTTGATTTTAACATATTATATATGAATTTTATTAGAAAAATGTGTGGAATCTAAATATGATGTTAATTTTACCTGTTAAATATTTTTAAAATATTATTATGGAAGCAAACTTATAATTTGCGCAAGATCCATTTTTTCATACCGACGGCGATCCGGATTGCAAAAAAACACTCCACTATAACCATATACGGAAAAGAAAACATCGATAACTACATGTGCATACCTCTGAAAAATATCGCAAGAAAAAACAACAGATTTCTCATCACGAGAGTGAGAGAAAGCGAGCGAGCGAGAGAGAGGGGGGAGAGGGAGAGGGAGGAGAGAGGGAGGGAGAGATGCCTTAGGATTAACCATATTCAACACACATTTTTTGTTGTTTTGTGTGAACACCGAGGCTATCGCCGGCGAGGGTGAGAAGGAGGATAAGCGGCAACACAAATATGATGCCTCACAAAAATGAAGAAGATGAACCTATTGTGGTCTTGAGTGATGGTTGTTAAGTTAAGAGTGTGCGTGTTATATTTTCTCTCCCGTTGCAACGCACGGGCTCTTTTGCTAGTTAATAATAAAGTACGGATTGGGTCTCCGGGTTCACCGTCACGGCGTTTTACACAAAGGCTCCTGTGGTTTTTAGGATTTAAAGCCGCCGTCCCTACTTTAGTTAGTCAGAAAAAACCTTTCGTTTCAGTTCAGCCCCACCCGTGCACGCGTTCGACAGATAAAAAACCCAACCCCCGATTCGAGCAACCGCTCTTCCCACCGATGGATCCACCGCCTCCCCGCCGCCGGCCCGCATCCTCCGCCACGCCATCCTCCGCCGACTCGCCCTCACTGCACACTGCCTCCTCTCCTCCGCCGCCCCCCTCCTCAAGTTGTCCGAAGTCGTCCAAGCGCTATTCGGCGACGCAGAGGCACAGCCGCCAGACTCCGGGCGCGCCGGCCGGGCTCGAAGCCGCCGCCGACCATGACCGGCTGCTCAACACGCCTCTCCGACGCGGCAACGGCCAGGAGGAAGAGGACACGCGGAGGCGGGCGTGGCGGAGCTAGACACATCGGTTAGGGGCGAAGGTAAAATATCGGTGTTTGGGGGCCAAAAGCTAAAAAAGTTTTCACCTAAGCACTAAAAGGAAATTTTCCTTCACAAGTTGGCCCAATGTTGGGGGGGCCACAGCCACCCCAGCAACCAACATAGCTCCGCCATTGCCTATAACTATGAGATTATGCAACTCCCGTTTGCCGGAGGAACACTTTGGGTGCTACCAAACGTCACAACGTAACTGGGTGATCATAAACGAGTACTACAGGTGTCTCCAAAGGCAGATGTTGGGTTGGCGTATTTCGAGATTAGGTTTTGTCACTCCGATTGTCGGAGAGGTATCTCTGGGCCCTCTCGGTAATACACATCACTTAAGCCTTGCAAGCATTACAACTAATGAGTTAGCTGTGAGATGATGTATTACGGAACGAGTAAAGAGACTTGTCGATAACGAGATTGAACTAGGTATTGGATACCGACGATCGAATCTCGCAAGTAACATACCGATGACAAAGGGAACAACGATGTTGTTATGCGGTCCGGCCGATAAAGATCTTCAGAGAATATGTAGGAACCAATATGGGCATCCAGGTCCCGCTATTGGTTATTGACCGGAGACGTCTCGGTCATGTCTACATTGTTCTCGAACCGTAGGGTCCGCACACTTAAGGTTTCGATGACGGTTATATTATGAGTTTGTGTATTTTGATGTACCAAGAAGTTCGAGTCCCGGATGTGATCACGGACATGACGAGGAGTCTCGAAATGGTCGAGACATAAAGATTGATATATTGGAAGCCTATGTTTGAGTTCGAATGGTTCCGGTGAAATCGAGATTTTACGGAACACCGGGATTACTGGAACCCTCCCGGGGTTAATGGGCCTTAGTGGGCCATGAGGGAGAAGAGGAAGGGCCGGCCAGGGGGGCCGCCTCCTCCCCTAGTCCGAATAGGACAAGGAGAGGGGCGGCGCCTTCCCTCTTTCCTCCCCCAAGTCCTAATCCAATCGGAAGGGGGAGTCCTACTCCCGGTGGGAGTAGGACTCCTCCGCAGCCCTCCTCCTAGGGCCGGCCGCACCCCTTGCTCCTTTATATACGGGGCAGGGGGCACCCTAGAACACACAAGTTGATCCTTGAGATCGTTCCTTAGCCGTGTCGGTGCCCCCTCCACCATAATCCACCTCGGTCATATCGTTGCGGTGCTTAGGCGAAGCCTGCGTCGATAGAACATCAAGATCGCCACCACGCCGTCGTCTTGTGGAACTCTCCCTCCCGAAGCTCTCTTGGATTGGAGCCCGAGGCGCCATCGAGCTGTACGTGTGTCAAGAACTCGGGGCGCCGAGTAACGGCGCTGGATCGGTTGGATCGCGAGGAGAACGTCGACTACTTCCTCTACGCCAGATCGCTTCCGCTTCGGTCTCACGAGGGCGTGACAACACTCTTCCCTCTCGTTGCTATGCATCACCATGATCTTGCGTGTGCGTAGGAAATTTTTGAAATTACTACGTTCCCCAACAAAGGCACCGAGCCTAGGTTTTTATGGTTTGATGTTTTGCACGAGTAGAACACAAGTGAGTTGTGGGCGATACAAGTCATACTACCTACCAAAGATGTCATACTTTGGTTCAGCGGTATTGTGAGATGAAGCGGCCGGACCGACATTACGCCAGACGCTTACGCGAGACTAGTTTCACCGCCACGAGCACTCGTTGCTTAAAGGTGACCGCGGGTGTCTATCTCTCTCACTTTAGTTGAACTGAAAGTGTGGCTACGCCCGGTCCTTGAGAAGGTTAAAACGGAGTCTATTTGATGAAGTATCGTTGTGGTTTTGATGCGTAGGTGAGATTGGTTCTTGCTTAAGCCCGTAGCAGCCACGTAAAATTTGCAACAACAAAGTAGAGGACGTCTAACTTGTTTTTGCAGGGCATGTTGTGATGTGATATGGTCAAGACGTGATGCTATATTTTATTGTATGAGATGATCATGTTTTGTAACCGGTTATCGGCAATCGGCTGGAGCCATATGGTTGTCGCTTATTGTATGAAATGCAACGCCTGTAATTGCTTTACTTTATCACTAAGCGGTAGCGATAGTCGAGAAGCAATAGATGGCGAGAGCGACAACGATGCTACGATGGAGATCAAGGTGTCGCGCGGTGGCGATGGTGATCACGACGGTGCTTGGAGATGGAGATCACAAGCACAAGATGATGATGGCCATATCATGTCACTTATATTGATTGCATGTGATGTTTATCCTTTATGCATCTTATCTTGCTTTGATTGATGGTAGCATTTTAAGATGATCTCTCACTAAAATTATCAAGTAGTGTTCTCCCGAGTATGCACCGTTGCCAAAGTTCGTCGTGCCGAGACACCACGTGATGATCGGTGTGATAAGCTCTCGTCCATCTACAACCGGTGCAAGCCAGTTTTGTACACGCAGAATACTCAAAGTTATACTTGACGAGCCTAGCATATGCGATATGGCCTCGGAACACGGAGATCGAAAGGTCGAGCGTGAATCATATAGTAGATATGATCAACATAAGATGTTCACCATTGAAAACTACTCCATCTCACGTGATGATCGGTTATGGTTTAGTTGATTTGGATCACGTGATCACTTAGATGACTAGAGATGTCTGCCTAAGTGGGAGTTCTTAAGTAATATGATTAATTGAACTTTAATTTATCATGAACTTAGTACCGATAGTATCTTGCTTGTCTATGTTTGATTGTAGATAGATGGCTCGTCTTGTTGTTCCGTTGAATTTTAATGCGTTCCTTGAGAAAGCAAAGTTGAAAGATGATGGTAGCAATTACACGGATCGGGTCCGTAACTCGAGGATTATCCTCATTGCCGCACGAAGAGTTACGCCCCGGATGCACCGCTAGGTGCAGTGGCTGCTTGATGCAACCGACTACGTTAAGAACGTCTGCGAGCAAAGCCGATGACTACTCTATAGTTCGAGGTGCCATGCTTTACGGCTTAGAACGGGACTTCAACGACGTTTTGAACGTCATGGAGCATATGAGATGTTCCAGGAGTTGAAGTTGATATTCCAACAGAATGCCCAGATTGAGAGATATGAAGTCTTGTCGGTGTACTAAGGTAGGGGTACCTCAGTACCCCAACTTGTGCACGGGCAGCCCCAGTTCCCCACAGCCAGATCCACCAAATACTTGCCGGAGACCATCTCCGCTCCACACCAAGCCATTCAAGAACAAAGTATGTAAGATAGAAGCTCAAGGCCCCGGCAAGAGGAGCTTGCCGGAAGGCCGCCGAGTGCTCAAGGCTACATCACTCCTGCAGATCCCCGGCGAGAGGAGCTCGTCGGGAGGACTAGAAGATCACATCACGAAGACACGCCTCGGCGCCTTGCCTTCCGGCGAGGACCCGGGAGCGGCAAGTCACAGAGCCCGACAAGCTCCGGGCCCGCAAGATCAAGGCCCCGCAAGGTGCTTGCCGGGAGAGCTATGCTACGTGCCGCCTCCAGCTCATCTCGCCCACGCCGCCTCCAGGCCTTCTCCGAGACGCGTGGCGGGTGGTCAGGCTGCATGAGGAATGCGGTGGCACTCCACGGTGGTGGCTTCCGCCCGTGGCAAAAGGAGACGAATGGCGGAGCTTTTGGGGTGACGGCGACGGCATTTAATGCTCTTGTCCCCTCACAAAAGTAGGTAGAATCCATTTGTGCACCTTTCCCCCTGACTGCTCCAACTACCACCTCTTTTACGCTTTACCCTCTACCTCATGTTGACACCGCCGGTGACCCTTGCCCTATAAAAGGAGGCCCATGCACAACGAGGGAGGCGGGATCATTCACCACTCGCGGGTTGGACTCATTTGCAACCCCCACGCTCGGTAGCTTGCTCTTGAGCTCCCGAACGCAATACAACACAATGCAGCAATAGGGTTTTACGCGACCATCGCGCCCGGCTGGGTAAAATCCCGCGTGCATCGCCTCGATCGCTCTCCGCGCAGCCTCCGCCCCGCATCAACACACAAAGGGCCCCGCCCCATAGGTGCCGCGCCACCCATCGGCGCGACATCTCTCGGCGCGCCCGTAGGGGCGCCGAGGTTGTCGCGAACTGATCCGGCGTTAAGCGCCAAAGACTCTTCATCAACCTCTCCAGCTTCATCAGCAGCTTCATCGACAACTGCGCCATGGCCCCGAAGACGAGAGCTTCGAGGGTCGCAGACCCATCTCCGTCTTCCCCGCCGCCACCGGAGCCAACGGCAGGCGGAGGAGACGCCGGTGGAAGGGTAGACACCGGCGAGGGCGCTCACGGTGCCACCAGATCCAGGGACGGGACGGAGGACCACGCCTCGGCCTCCGTAGATCCGCGTCCACTCCAGCATATAGCGGCCCAGCAGCGCCATACCACGAGAGGTGGTATCCGCCAGCCGGAGCAAGAGCAAGCAGGGGGTTCGCGGGACGCTCCGGACTGCTGTCCATGCATGAGTAAAGCGAAAGAGGTCGAGGCAGGGTTCTGCTCCCCCTAACATTGTTAGGGACCCGAGTATATCGGGCCCCTCGCACCGCTCGCTCCCGCTCCCCTCGGCCCCGGCAAGCGCCTATCCCTGGAGTGCTACGATGTCGTCGAAAGACGCGCCATCGAGCTCTAAGTCCGGCAAGGACGGCTCTGGTGCTCCATCCGACAAGCGTATTTCCTCGGGCGCGGTAAGCCCGGCGAGACAGCTTTGGTGTTCGCCCCGCAAAGCGCCTCCCGGAGTGCCGCGCCGCCGCCATGGACGCACCATTGGGCTCCACCAACAGCGCAAGGAAAAAGAAAAGCTAAGTAGCTCGAGCCTTCGTCGCGAGCACCCGTTAACTTCACGCTTTTATATGTTATATCCTCGCGATTCGCCCTTTGTACGCGAAACCTGTGCGCGGAGGAGCTCTGCTTGTGGATGGTCGCACCCTTACTTCGCTCAACACGCCAACGAGTTAAGAGTGAGCGCGACCAGCCAAGGCCTCGTTCGTTCGAGCCCGCCGGCAAGTTAAGTGCGTCGCGGCTAGACACGGCAAGGTTGCTTGTCGGAGGCGACACCAATAAGCGGGCTGCTGACGTTCCGCACTCAGCAAGCGTGTTGAGCACCGGCAAGTTACCTGGAAGCGTAGGGTGAAAGCACACAAAGGATGTAGGGCAGAGGGTATAACGTGGCGAGCCATGCCGTGAAGTGTCATCCGTATGAGAGACTTGGACGCCAGAGGAACCAAGTCGTGGCCCAGTTGCGTGCTTGTTTTGTTTCCGAGTCCGCTCAACAAACACAAGTGTGCTGCAGCACCCTTATCTTGCTTCCGAGCCACGCTCAGCAAGTTAAGCGTCGCAACTGGCCCGACAAGGTTGCTTGCCAGAAGCGACACCACCAGCGGGCTGTCCCGCGGTCGCTAAGCGTGTTCGCCCCGGCAAGCTCCCCAAGAGCGTAGAGTACAAACATACGAAGGACAAAGCCCGGCATCATATCGCCTAGTCAAGATTTATATACACATGCACATACATGTGCGTTGAGCAATTGCATATCTACCTCAGCTATTTTCATGGCTAAAATTGCAGCAACAAGAAGGAACCAAAAGGTCACACCCGCGCCTGGGGCCCGGCAAGCCAGGGTCGCCGGGGGCTGCTGATGCCAAGATTCGCCTCCAACAAGCCAGAGTTGCTGGGGGCTGCAATGCCAGATGAGTTTTTCATCCCTCATCATGCATCCTCCTATGGACCGGGAAATGCGGGGCTGTGTCTTTGAACGATCGTGTCTTGTAAAAACCCGTACGTGGAGGAACCGAGCCGTGGTCGATTATGCATTTGGTTTGTTTCGAGTCCGCTCAACAAACACAAGTGTGCCGCTGCACCCCTATCTTGCTTTCGAGCCTGCTCAGCAAGGTAGGCGTCGCAACTGGCCCGGCGAGGTTGCTTGCCGGAAGTGACACCACCAGCGGGCTGTCCCGCGGTCGCTAAGCGTGTTCGCCCCGGCAAGCTCCCCGATAGCGTAAGAACACACAAGGCACGCATCAAGTAAAAGACTCACCGCAAGCTTTCCCCTCTTTTCATTAAAAACATCCAATTTAGTACAAGTCCATAGAGGATGAAAAACATGATAGAGAGGATTACAAGTTCTTAAATGCAGCTAATGCCCGAGGGCTTACAATTTGAAAAGATAAGGTGCCCGTGATCCCTCTCCTGCTTCTCTGCTCAGAGTTCAGAGGTAGGTCAGGAGCCCCGGCAAGATAAGCTTGCGGGAGAGGAGACCCCGCAAGAGGAGCTTGTCGGGAAGGGCGAAGGAGCGCCTAGAAGAGCGTGGCGGTGACGGCCAGGCCAGCAGAGCTGCGCAAGGTGACGGGCATGGGGAACGCATGCCCGGGAGCCAGCGACAAGCCCCTGAAGCCCGCGGAGAGCCACGGGCGCCAGAAGACCCCAAGAGAACACCCCGGGGGCCGGCCAGGAGCTTGGCGGAGACGAAGGCGTCGGAGGCAGAGCTTGAAGACGGGGTAGTGGGACGTCAGCACGCTCTCGAAGGCTACTCGCCCTCGTGCTGCGACGTAACGGCATTGCCGCCACTCCCCCTCTTCCTCTTCTGCTGCCTCTACGCCAACCGCCCAAGGAGACGGCCCCGGGGAGTTCAGGAGGCCGGCAACCCAGAAGATGGGGTTGCCGGTGGCGCGCGAGGCAGCGGTGTCCGACGCCTAGTCGGGCCCGCCATCCCCCTCGTCGCCGCTGTCGCTCTCCTCCTCGCTACTCGCCGAGGAGGAGCCTTATCCGAGGAGCTGTCCACACAGCAGCGCACCGGGTTCCATAGTCGCCAAGACCTTGACGGCGAGGAGGTCACCATCCAATAACTTGAAATGGAGGGTGAACCCCGCCGTCAAGCTATGGATCCGGGCGAACGTCTTCCACCCTCGGTCGAAGAACATCACGCCGGGGGCTGGGGACACGACACTCACCCGAGTGCCGCTGATCCCGCAGCCCCTCATGCGTAGCTCCATCACGTCGGGCGGATCCGGCCCCATTGCGTCCGCGAACGGGGCCGGCAACCGGAGGCGACGACGAGGCGCCCGACGAAGCTTGATGAAGAACTCCCAGGGATCATCTCCGGTGTGGACCGCGCCGTGGTCGGGAGACGCCGGAGGAGACGGGGGAGGCTCCTCACCACGACCGCCTCTCCCTCGACCGCCTCAGCCTCGCCCTCGGCCTCGTCCGCGGCCACGCCCCCTCCCTCTCCCCCTCGTGGCCGGCTCCACCGCCACGGGAGCGAGATGGGGAGTGGTGCGCTGCCCAGAAGCAACCCGCGCCGCCACCGTCGAAGAACCGGGATTCCCTCCTTCCATGGCGGCAAGAAGAACAAGACGGGCGAAGGAGAAATGGATGAGTGTGGCTGCCAGGCACCCCTTCCGCCCTATTTAAAGGGGCGAGGTGGGGACTCAACCGCCCGCCGACCAATCAGAAGCGAGGAGGCCGAGGAGCGGGCCGACTTCGCCTCCTCTGCCTGCGGACGGCTCGGTCTCCCACCTTCGCCGCCCGACCCCGTGCATGAGGGCAGCGTGGCGAAAAGCGGAGCCGAGCGACGGGTGAAGCGACCCGCTCGCGCCACGATCACGGGTGGACGCCTTAAAGACTGCATGCGCCGCCCACATGCCCCACGACGCCAAGAATCGACGCGTGCGTTGCGGGAGGGGAGGCGACAGATGCAAGAAGCAGATTCAAGGGCTATGGGCTTCGCGTGTGCCGTGCAGACTGCTTTGGGCCTGGCCCAACAGCGCTTCGACACCGTGTATGGCCCAGGCCCGGGGGCTCCTGTCGGTGTACTAACGTAGGGGTACCTCAGTACCCCAACTTGTGCACGGGCAGCCCCAGTTCCCCACAGCCAGATCCACCAAATACTTGCCGGAGACCATCTCCGCTCCACACCAAGCCATTCAAGAACAAAGTATGTAAGACAGAAGCTCAAGGCCCCGGCAAGAGGAGCTTGCCGGGAAGGCCGTTCCAGGCTCAAGGCTACATCACTCCTGCAGATCCCCGGCGAGAGGAGCTCGTCGGGAGGACTAGAAGATCACATCACAGAAGACACACCTCGGCGCCACAAGCCTTCAGCGCGAGGACCCGGGAGCGGCAAGTCACAGAGCCCGACAAGCTCCCGGCCCAGCAAGATCAAGGCCCCTGCAAGGTGCTTGCCGGGAGAGCTATGCTACGTGCCGCACTCCACCATCTGCCCACGTCGCCTCCTCCTTTTCTCGAGAGACGCGTGGCGGGTGGTCAGGCTGCATGAGGAATGCGGTGGCACTCCACGGTGGTGGCTTCGCCGCCGTGGCAAAAGGAGACGAATGGCGGGAGCTTTTGGGGTGACGGCGACGGCATTTAATGCTCTTGTCCCCTCTCACAAAAGTAGGTAGAATCCATCGTAGTCTGCCTTGTTCCCGCGACTGCTCCAACTACCACCTCTTTACGCTTTTACCCTCTACCTCATGTTGACACTGTCGGTGACCCCTTGCCCTATAAAAGGAGGCCCATGCACAACGTAGAGGAGGCCGGGATCATTCACCACTCTCGCGTGGGTTGGACTCATTTGCAACCCCCACGCTCGGGTAGCTACTGCTCTTCGAGCTCCCGAACGCAATACAACACAATGCAGCAGTAGGGTTTTACGCGACCATCGCGCCCGGCCGGGTAAAATCCCGCGTGCATCGCCTCGATCCGCTCTCCGCGCAGCCTCCGCCCCGCATCAACACACAAAGGGCCCGCCCCATAGGTGCCGCGCCACCCATCGGCGCGACATCTCTCGCGCGCCCGGTAGGGCGTCGAGGTTGTGCGAACTCGATCCGGCGTTAGCGCGCCAAAGACTTTTCATCAACCTCTCCGGCTTCATCAGCAGCTTCATCGACAATCGCGCCATGGCCTCAAGACGAGAGCTTGAGGGTCGCGAACCCATCTCCGTCTTCCCGCCGCCACCGAGCCAACGGCAGCGGAGGAGACGCCGGTGGAAGGGTAGACACCGGCGAGGGCGCCACGGTGCCACCAGATCTGTGGACGGACGGAGGACCACGCCGGCCTCCGTGAGATCCGCGTCCCACTCCGGCATATAGCGGCCCAGCAGCGCCATACCACGAGAGGTGGTATCCGCCACCGAGCAAGAGCAAGCGGGGGGTTCGCGGGGCGCCCGGACTGCCGTCCATGCATGAGTAAAGCGAAGAGGTCGAGGCAGGTTCTCGCTCCCCTAACATTGTTAGGGACCCGAGTATCTCGGGCCCCTCGCACCGCCGCTCCCGCTCCCTCGCCCCGCAAGCGCCTATCCCTGGAGTGCTACGATGTCGTCGAAAGACGCGCCATCGAGCTCTAAGTCCGGCAAGGACGGCTCTGGTGCTCCATCCGACAAGCGTACCTCCTCGGGGCGCGGTAAGCCCGGCGAGGACAGCTTTGGTGTTCGTCCCGGCAAACGCGCCTCCCCGGAGTGCCGCGCCGCCGCCATGGACGCACCATTGGGCTCCACCAGCGAGCGCAAGGAAAAAGAAAAGCTAAGTAGCTCGAGCCTTCGTGCAGAGCACCCGTTAACTTCACGCTTTTATATGTTATATCCCTCGCGCATTCGTCCTTTGTACGCGAAACCTGTGCGCGGAGGAGCCTGCTTGTGGATGGTCGCACCCTTACTTCGCTTCGAACACGCTCAACGAGTTAAGAGTGAACCGCGACCAGCTTCGCGCTCTCGTTTCGTTTCGAGCCTGCTCAGCAAGTTAAGTGCGTCGCGGCTAGACACGGCAAGGTTGCTTGCCGGAGGCGACACCAGCCAAGCGGGCTCCGACGCCCGCACTCAAAGAAGCGTGTTGAGCACCGCAAGTTACCCGGAAGCGTGGGTGAAAGCACACAAAGGATGTAGGGCGAGGGTATAACGTGGCGAGCCATGCCGTGAAGTGTCATCCGTATGAGAGACTTGGGCGCCAGAGAACCAAGTCGTGGCCCGCTTATGTGCTTGTTTTGTTTCCGAGTCCGCTCAACAAACACAAGTGTGCTGCAGCACCCTTATCTTGCTTCCGAGCCACGCTCGACAAGTTAAGCGTCGCGAATCGCCCGACAAGGTTGCTTGCCAGAAGCGACACCACCAGCGGGCTGTCCCGCGGTCGCTAAGCGTGTTCGCCCCGGCAAGCTCCCCAAGAGCGTAGAGTACAAACATACGAAGGACAAAGCCCGGCATCATATCGCCTAGTCAAGATTTATATACACATGCACATACATGTGCGTTGAGCAATTGCATATCTACCTCAGCTATTTTCATGGCTAAAATTGCAGCAACAAGAAGGAACCAAAAGGTCACACCCGCGCCTGGGGCCCGGCAAGCCAGGGTCGCCGGGGGCTGCTGATGCCAAGATTCGCCTCCAACAAGCCGAGTTGCTGGGGCTGCAATGCCGATGAGTTTTCATCCTCATCATGCATCCTCCTATGGACCGGGAAATGCGGGGCTGTGTCTTTGAACGATCGTGTCTTGTAAAAACCCGTACGTGGAGGAACCGAGCCGTGGTCCAGTTGCGTACTTGGTTTGTTTCCGAGTCCGCTCAACAAACACAAGTGTGCCGCTGCACCCTATCTTGCTTTCGAGCCTGCTTTCGGCAAGGTAGGCGTCATAATCGCCCGGGCGAGGTTGCTTGCCTGGTGACACCACCAGCGGGCTGTCCCATGATGCGCTAAGCGTGTTCGCCCCGGCAAGCTCCCCGATAGCGTAAGAACACACAAGGCACGCAATCAAGTAAAAGACTCAGTCCGGCAAGCTTTCCCCTCTTTTCATTAAAAACATCCAATTTAGTACAAGTCCATAGAGGATGAAAAACATGATAGAGAGGATTACAAGTTCTTAAATGCAGCTAATGCCCGAGGGCTTACAATTTGAAAAGATAAGGTGCCCGTGATCCCTCTCCTGCTTTCTCTGCTCAGAGTTCAGAGGTAGGTCAGGAGCCCCTGCAAGATAAGCTTGCTGGAGAGGAGACCCCGCAAGAGGAGCTTGTCGGGGAAGGGCGAAAGGAGCGCCTAGAAGAGCGTGGCGGTGACGGCGCCGCGCCGCAGGAGCTGCGCAAGGTGACGGGCATGGGGAACGCATGCCCGGGAGCCAGCGACAAGCCCCTGAAGCCCGCAGAGAGCCACGGGCGCCAGAAGACCCCAAGAGAACACCCCGGGGGCCGGCCAGGAGCTTGGCGGAGACGGCGCGTCGGGCAGAGCTTGAAGACGGGTAGTGGGGGGCGTCAAGACGCTCTCGAAGGCTACTCGCCCTCGTGCTGCGACGTAACGGCATTGCCGCCACTCCCCCTCTTCCTCTTCTGCTGCCTCTACGCCAACCGCCCAAGGAGACAGCCCCGGGGAGTTCAGGAGGCCGGCAACCCAGAAGATGGGGTTGCCGGTGGCGCGCGAGGCAGCGGTGTCCGACGCCTAGTCGGGCCCGCCATCCCCCTCGTCGCCGCTGTCGCTCTCCTCCTCGTCACTCTCGCTCGAGGAGGAGCCTTCGCTATCCGAGGAGCTGTCCACACAGCAGCGCACCGGGTTCCATAGTCGCCAAGACCTTGACGGCGAGGAGGTCACCATCCAAGAATTTGAAATGGAGGGTGAACCCGCCGTCAAGCTATGGATCCGGCGAACGCCTTCCACCCTCGGTCGAAGAACATCACGCCGGGCCGGGGACACGACACTCACCCGAAGTGCCGCTGATCCCGCAGCCCCTCATGCGTAGCTCCATCACGTCGGGCGGATCCGCCCCATTGCGTCCATGAACGGGCCGGCAACCGGAGGCGACGACGAGGCGCCCGACGAAGCTTGATGAAGAACTCCCAGGGATCATCTCCGGTGTGGACCGCGCCGTGGTCGGGAGACGCCGGAGGAGACGGGGGAGGCTCCTCACCACGACCGCCTCTCCCTCGACCGCCTCAGCCTCGCCCTCGGCCTCGTCCGCGGCCACGCCCCCTCCCTCTCCCCCTCGTGGCCGGCTCCACCGCCACGGGAGCGAGATGGGGAGTGGTGCGCTGCCCAGAAGCAACCCGCGCCGCCACCGTCGAAGAACCGGGATTCCCTCCTTCCATGGCGGCAAGAAGAACAGAAGACGAAGGCGAAGGGAGAAATGGATGAGTGTGGCCGTTGTGCACCCCTTCCGCCCTATTTAAAGGGGCGAGGTGGGGACTCAACCGCCCTTTCGACCAATCAGAAGCGAGGAGGCCGGAGGAGCGGGCCGACTCGCCTCCGCCTGCGGACGGCTCGGTCTCCCACCTTCGCCGCCCGACCCCGTGCATGAGGGCAGCGTGGCGAAAAAGCGAGCCGAGCGACGGGTGAAGCGACCCGCTCTGCGCCACGATCACGGGTGGACGCCTTAAAGATCGCATGCCCGCCCACATCCCACGACGCCGCAATCGACGCGTGCCGTTGCGGGAGGGGAGGCGACAGATGCAAAGAGCAGATTCAAGGGCGGGCCATGGGCTTCAAGGTCTGCCCGTGCTGCTTTTTTGGGCCTGGCCCAACAGCGCTTCGGCACCGCAGTATGGCCCAGCCGGGGCTCTGTCGGTGTACTAACGTGGGGTACCTCAAGACCCCAACTTGTGCACGGGCAGCCCCAGCCTCCCACACCAGATCCACCAAATACTTGCCGAGACCATCTCCGCTCCACACCAAGCCATTCAAGAACAAAGTATGTAAGACGAAGCTCAAGGCCCCGGCAAGAGGAGCTTGCCGGAAGGCCGCCTGTGCTCAAGGCTACATCACTCCTGCAGATCCCCATGAGAGGAGCTCGCGGGAGGACTAGAAGATCACATCACGAAGACACACTCGGCGCCCAGCAACTTCCGGGCGAGGACCCGGGAGCGGCAAGTCACAGAGCCCGACAAGCTCCGGGCCCGGCAAGATCAAGGCCCGGCAAGGTGCTTGCCGGGAGAGCTATACTCGTGCCGCACTCCACCTCATCGCCCACGCGTCGCCTCCAGCCTTCTCCAGAGACGCGTGGCGGGTGGCTCAGGCTGCATGAGGAATGCGGTGGCACTCCACGGTGGTGGCTTCCGCCGTGGCAAAAGGAGACGAATGGCGGAGCTTTTGGGGTGACGGCGACGGCATTTAATGCTCTTGTCCCCTCTCACAAAAGTAGGTAGAATCCACTGTAGCTGCACTGTTCCCGCACTGTTCCAACTACCACCTCTTTTACGTTTTTACCCCTCTACCTCATGTTGACACCTGTCGGTGACCCCTTGCCCTATAAAAGGAGGCCCATGCACAACGTAGAGGAGGCCGGGATCATTCACCACTCTCGCGTGGGTTGGACTCATTTGCAACCCCCACGCTCGGGTAGCTACTGCTCTTCGAGCTCCCGAACGCAATACAACACAATGCAGCGGAGGGTTTCGCGACCATCGCGCCCGAAGCCGGGTAAAATCCCGCGTGCATCGCCTCGATCGCTCTCCGCGCAGCCTCCGCCCCGTGCATCAACACACAAAGGGGCCCCGGCCCCATAGGTGCCGCGCCACCCATCGGCCGCGACAAGTCTCCAATAAGTTCTATAGCTGCAAGATGGAGGAGAATAGTTCACGGTGAGCACATACTCAAAATGTCCGGGTATTACAATCACTTGACTCAACCGGGAGTTAATCTTCCGGATGATTGTGTCATTGATGTAATTCTTCAAACACCGCCACCAAGCTACAAAGGCTTTGTGATGAACTATAATATGCAAGGGTTAGTAAAGACTATACCGAGCTCTTCGCAATGCTAAAGGCTGCGGAGGTAGAAATCAAGAAGGAGCATCAAGTGTTGATGGTCAATAAGACCACTAGTTTCAAGAAGAAAGGCAAAGGGAAGAAGAAGGAACTTCAAGAAGAACAGACAAGCAAGTTGTCGCTTAGGAGAAGAAACCCAAGTCCGACCTAAACCTGAATCGAAAGTGCTTCTACCGCAAGCGACCGTCACCGAAGCGGAACTGCCCCAAGTATTTGGCGGATAAGAAGGATGGCAAGGTGAACAAAGGTATATGTGATATACATGTTATTGATGTGTACCTTACTAGAGCTCGCAGAGCACTGGTATTTGATATCGGTTCATTGCTAATATTTGCAACTCAAAGCAGGACTACGGATTGCTTAACACCGCAAAGGACGAGGTGACGATCGCGTGGGAAATGGTTCCAAAGTCGATGTGATCGCGGTCGGCACGCTACCTCTACATCTACCTTCGGATTAGTTTTAGACCTAAATAATTGTTATTTGGTGCTGCGTTGAGCATGAACATTATATCTGGATCTTGTTTGATGCGAGACGGTTATTCATTTAAATCGAGAATAATGGTTGTTCTATTTATATGAGTAATATCTTTTATGGTCATGCACCCTTGAAGAGTGATCTATTTTGATGAATCTCGATAGTAGTGATACACATATTCATAATGTTGAAACCAAAAGATGCAGAGTTGATAATGATAGTGCAACTTATTTGTGGCATCGCCGCTTAGGTCATATCGGTATAAAGCGCATGAAGAAACTCCATACCGATGGACTTTTGGAGTCACTTGATTATGAATCACTTGGCACTTGCGAACCGTGCCTCATGGACAAGATGACTAAAACCCGCTCTCCTGACTATGGAGAGAGCAACAGATTTGTTGGAAATCATACATACGTATGTATGTGGTCCGATGAATGTTGAGGCTCGTGGCGGATATCGTTATTTTCTCACCTTCACAGATGATTTAAGCGTATATGGGTATATCTACTTAATGAAACATAAGTCTGAAACATTTGAAAAGTTCAAAGAATTTCAGAGTGAAGTTGAAAATCATCGTAATAAGAAAATTAAGTTTCTATGATCTAATCGTGGAGGTGAATATTTGAGTTACGAGTTTGGTCTACATTTGAAACAATGCGAATAGTTTCGCAACTCACGCCACCCGAACACCACAACGTAATGGTGTGTCCGAACGTCGAATCGCACTTTACTAGATATGGTGCGATCTATGATGTCTCTTCAGATTTACCGCTATCGCTTTGGGGTTATGCTCTTGAGACGGCCGCATTAACACTGAATAGAACACCGTCAAAATCCGTTGAGACGACACCTTATGAACTATGGTTTAGCAAGAAACCAAAGTTGTCGTTTCTTAAAGTTTGGGGATGCGATGCTTATGTGAAAAAGCTTCAACCTGATAAGCTCGAACCCAAATCGAGAAATGTGTCTTCATAGGATACCCAAAGGAGACAGTTGGGTACACCTTCTATCACAGATCCGAAGGCAAGACATTTGTTGCTAAGAATGGATCCTTTCTAGAGAAGGAGTTTCTCTCGAAAGAAGTGAGTGGGAGGAAAGTAGAACTTGATGAGGTAATTGTACCTTCTCCCTTACTTGAAAGTAGTTTGTCGCAGAAACCGTGTCCGAGACATCTACACCAAATAGTGAGGAAGTTGATGATGTTGATCATGAAACTTCGATCAAGTTACTACGTAACCTCGAGATCAACCAGAGTAAGATCCGCACTGAGTGGTACGGTAATCCTATTCGGAAGTCATGCTACTAGATCATGATGAACCTACGAACTATGAAGAAGCGATGGTGAGCCCAGATTCCATAAAATGGCTTGAGGCCATGAAATGCGAGATGGGATCCATGTATGAAAAACAAAGTATGGACTTTGGTTGACTTGCCCGAGGGTCGGCAAGCAATAGAAAACAAGTGGATCTTCAAGAAGAAGACCGACGACGACGGTAATGTTATCGTTTACAAAGCTCGACTTGTCGCAAAGGGTTTTCGACAAGTTCAAGGGATTGACTACGATGAGACCTTCTCACCAGTAGCGATGCTTAAGTCCGTCTCAATCATGTTAGCAATTGCCGATTTTATGATTATGAAATTTGGCAAATGGATGTAAAGACCGCATTCTGAATGGATTTACGGAAGAAGAGTTGTATATGATGCAACCAAAGGTTTTATCGATCCAAAGGAGCTAACAAAGTGTGCAAGCTCCAGCGATCCATTTATGGACTGGTGCAAGCATCTCGAGTTGGAATAAACGCTTTGATAGTGTGATCAAAGCATTTGGGTTCATATGCACTTTTGGAGAAGCCTCGATTTACAAGAAAGTGAGTGGGAGCTCAGAGCATTTCGATATTATATGTAGATGACATATTACTAATCGGAAATGATATAGAATTTCTGGATAGCATAAAGGGATACTTGAATAAGAGTTTTTCAATGAAAGACCTCGGTGAAGCTGCTTACATATTGGGCATCAAAATCTATAGAGATAGATCAAGACGCTTAATTGGACTTTCACAAAGCACATACCTTGACAAAATTTTGAAGAAGTTCAAAATGGATCAAGCAAAGAAAGGGTTCTTGTCGTGTTACAAGGTGTGAAGTTGAGTAAGACTCAATGCCCGACCACTGCAGAAGATAGAGAGAAATGAAAGATGTTCCTATGCTTCACCGTAGGCTCTATCATGTATGCAATGCTGTGTACCAGACTGATGTGTGCCTTGCTATAAGCTTAGCAGGAGGTACCAAAGTAATCCAGAGTGGATCATCGACAGCGGTCAAGAACATCCCGAAATACGAAAAGGACTAAGGATATGTTTCTCGATATGGAGGTGACAAAGAGCTCATCGTGGCGGTTACGTTGATGCAAGCTTTGACATCGATCCGACGATTCTAAATCGCAGACGGACACGATTTACACTAAACGGGGAGCCGTCGGTTGGTGCGCTTCTAAACAAAGCGTCGTAGTGGGATCTACATGTGAAGCGGAGTACATAGCAAAGATCGGAAGCAGCTAATGAAGGAGTCGGATGAAGGAGTTCATATCCGATCTAGGTGTCATACCTAGTGCATCGGGTCCAATGAAAATCTTCGTGACAATATCGAGCAATTGCCTTAGCGAAGGAATCCAGATTTCACAAGAGGACCAAGCACATCAAGAGACGCTTCAATTCCATCCGGATTTAGTCCGGTGGGAGACATAGAGATTTGCAAGATACATACGGATCTGAATGTAGTAGACCCGCTGACTAAGCCTCTTCCACGAGCAAAACATGATCAACACCAAAACTCCATGGGTGTTAGAATCATTACTATGTAATCTAGATTATTGACTCTAGTGCAAGTGGGAGATCAAGGAAATATGCCCTAGAGGCAATAATAAAGTTATTATTTATTTCCTTATTTCATGATAAATGTTTATCATTCATGCTAGAATTGTATTAACCGGAAACATGATACATGTGTGAATGCATAGACAAACAGAGTGTCACTAGTATGCCTCTACTAGACTAGCTTGTTAATCAAAGATGGTTATGTTTCCTAACCATGAACAAAGAGTTGTTATTTGATTAACAAGGTCACATCATTAGAAGAATGATCGATTGACATGACCCATTCCATTAGCTTAGCACACGATCGCTTAGTATGTTGCTACTGCTTTTATCCATGACATATACATGTTCCTATAACTATGAGATTATGCAACTCCGCTTGCGGAGGAACACTTTGGTGCTACCAAACGTCACAACGTGAATCGGGTGATCATAAACGAGTACTACAGTGTCTCCAAAGGCGATGTTGGGTTGGCGATTTCGAGATTAGGTTTTGTCACTCCGATTGTCGGAGAGGTATCTCTGGGCCCTCTCGGTAATACACATCACTTAAGCCTTGCAAGCATTACAACTAATGACTTAGCTGTGAGATGATGTATTACGGAACGAGTAAAGAGACTTTCCGGTAACGAGATTGAACTAGGTATTGGATACCGACGATCGAATCTCGGGCAAGTAACATACCGATGACAAAGGGAACAACGTATGTTGTTATGCGGTCTGACCGATAAAGATCTTTGTAGAATATGTAGGAACCAATATCGGCATCCAGGTCCCGCTATTGGTTATTGACCGGAGACGTGTCTCGGTCATGTCTACATTGTTCTCGAATCGTAGGGTCCGCACGCTTAAGGTTTCGATGACGGTTATATTATGAGTTTGTGTATTTTGATGTACCGAAGAAGTTCGGAGTCTCGGATGTGATCACGGACATGACGAGGAGTCTCGAAATGGTCGAGACATAAAGATTGATATATTGAAGCCTATGTTTGAGTTCGAATGGTTCCGGTGAAATCGGATTTTATTTAACACCGGGTTACTGGAACCTCCCGGGGTTAATGGGCCTTAGTGGGCCATGAGGGAGAAGAGGAAGGGCCGGCCGGGCAGGCCGCGCCCCCCCCCTAGTCCGAATAGGACAGGAGAGGGGCGCGCCCCTTCCCTCTTTCCTCCCCCAAGTCCTAATCCAACTAGGAAAAGGGGGGAGTCCTACTCCCGGTGGGAGTAGGACTCCTCCGGCGCGCCTCCTCCTAGGGCCGGCCGCACCCCCCCCTTGCTCCTTTATATACGGAGGCAGGGGGCACCCTAGAACACAGAAGTTGATCCTTGAGATCGTTCCTTAGCTGTGTGCGGTGCCCCCCTCCACCATAATCCACCTCGGTCATATCGTTGCGGTGCTTAGGCGAAGCCTGCGTCGATAGAACATCAAGATCGCCACCACGCCGTCGTCTTGACGGAACTCTCCTCCCGAAGCTCTCTTTGGATTGGAGCCCGAGGAGCGCCATCGAGCTGTCGTGTGTCAAGAACTCGAGGCGCCGGAGTAACGGCGCTGGGATCGGTTGGATCGCGAGGAGAACGTACGACTACTTCCTCTACGTTGTGATCGCTTCCGCTTCGGTCTATGAGGGTACGTAGACAACACTCTTCCCTCTCGTTGCTATGCATCACCATGATCTTGCGTGTGCGTAGGAAAATTTTTGAAATTACTACGTTCCCCAACACTTGTTACCCAGGAGCATCAAAAAGGTATATAAATTGGAAGAGTTGAATATAACAGGGCGAGGTGGGACTATTTAAGACCATGGAATCGATTAGGTGGGCCGGCTTTGATGCCAACGCGCGAGACAATTGCCGGCCGAGGCCCACATAGGAGGGCGACGATAACAAATAAGTGATTGGCAAAGGAAATAGATCGTGATTCTCAAAAGGAAACAGATCGTCTGCGACGGAAATTCTCACGACCGACGGATGAAAACATGTAATGCTATCGGGTGGAAGAGAAGAAAGACACAAGGGGTGGGAGGAGGTTTCTAAGGCCCATTAGCATTGACGTTGCCCGTGCCCGCACGGGCAACACGTAACACCGGAATTCTTTTGTACCGAAACAATTTTAGTACCACCTTGAAAATAATACTATATACGACTGAAAGCGTAAATTCATAGAAAGAAAGCGTATTGTGACGGTGAACCCGGAGACCCAATCCGTGCTTTATTATTAGGGAGAGACTAGCAAAAGAGCCCGTGCGTTGCAACGGTAGAGAAAATATAACACGCACACTCTTAACTTAACAACCATCACTCAAGACCACAATAGGTTCATCTTCTTCATTTTTGCGAGGCATCATATTTGTGTTGCCGCTTATCCTCCTTCTCACCCTCGCCGGCGATAGCCTCGGTGTTCACACAAAACAACAAAAAATGTGTGTTGAATATGGTTAATCCTAAGGCATCTCTCCCTCCCTCTCTCCTCCCTCTCCCTCTCCCCCCCCCCTCTCTCTCGCTTGCTCGCTTTCTCTCACTCTCGTGATGAGAAATCTGTTGTTTTTTCTTGCGATATTTTTCAGAGGTATGCACATGTAGTTATCGATGTTTTCTTTTAGTATATGGTTATAGTGGAGTGTTTTTTGCAATCCGGATCGTCGTCGGTATGAAAAAATGGATCTTATGCATAAATTATAAGTTTGCTTCCATAATAATATTTTAAAAATATTTAACAGGTAAAATTAACATCATATTTAGATTCCACACATTTTCTAATAAAATTCATATATAATATGTTAAAATCAAAGTTACGGTTTAAAAGATATAGATAATTTAGAAAATCATTTGGTTTGACACAAATATATTCTAAAATAATATTTAAAGATACTTAAAAGGTAAAAATAATCTCATATTCATATTCTACATATTTTTCTAATCAAATTTCATATATAACATGTTCAAATCGAGTTACTGATTTAAAAGATATGGATGATTTTAAAAAGCATTTGTTTGACTTAAATATGATCCATGGATGAATTACCTAAAACATCGGGGGTTTCAAAATGTAAAATAACAGTTCGGTGTGACTTAAATTGGACGGCGGGTTGATTTCAAGGAAAGAGGGACTTTTGTGTAAAATACGAAAATAACGATTCGTTTTAACTTAAAAGCAGATCAAGGGTTGAATTCTCTGAAATAGAGGGACTTTTCTAGAAAATGACATAACGGACGAAAGAAACCCAATTTGCTTTATTATTATTAGTTAAAAATAAAGATAAAGATAAAGATAAAGATAAAGATATTTCCTTCCCTGGACTCATTTTCCTTCCTTCCTTAGCCGACTTATTGAGCGGGTTGATAAAGTGTAACTCTAAGACGTATACATGTTGCTTTCATTTGTAAGGGGGCGAGGTAGTACTATTGAATAAGAAAAGTAAACGTCTTGACTACACATGAGCTGATATTGCTTAGTTGGTAGGTGTGTATGGTATGGTCTCAGAGATTGCGAGTTCAATTCCTATTGCAAGTTAATTTATTTTTTTGCCAAAATATCCGACCAGGCCCACCTTGGCCCATGCGGGGATGCACAAAATAAGCTATGTGCGGCCCATGCGGGGAATTTTGGTTACGCACGGCCAATACATATGGTGATCCAGTCGTACGTGACCAAAATAGGATGGACGGACCTCTACATGTTTGCGCCGTACGTGAAGCAAATCGGAATACACGGGAGTAACCAATTAGTACCACCTCGCGTATATGTTTTATATTCAAACTGAAAGCGTAAATTTACGGGAAAAAGCGTATTGTGACGGTGAATCCGGAGACCCAATCCATACTTTATTATTAGGGAGAGATTAGGGAGAGATGTGACCGTAGAGCTAGAGGTGAACTACGTAAAATCTCACCAGAAATATCTGCCACTTATCATGGAGATAACCGAACAATCTGGCAGAATCCAGCGCCCATCAAGGTGGTTCCTACCTTCCGTACACCTCCAGAATATATCAAAATCGGCAGCTTCCATTTAAAACTGCATGCGTACAAGAGAGAATCTGCCAAGGGATAAATTCTTTTTTTATATGTTTAATAGATTAATATTTATCTTTTTAGGTAGTTGAACGTGAGCCTTTAAATTACTTTCCTAGTTCTTTGTACTAATCGTACTAGTAGTACGTACATAGGAGTCCAGGTCGTTTGACCATTAGGCCATGTACGTGCACGTGAGGATCGGCCATATAAAAGGCCTTGCGTCCATGTAACTAGATCAGTTTTTTTGTTTATCCGTGAGTTAGGAAAAAAGTCAGAAAATGTCCATGTTTCGGACGACCCAATTATGAGTATTTTCTATGATTTTTCCATCGAGAAAATCCACTAGCGACGGAGGGTTGATCATCATATCGATGCCTACGTGCTGATCCGAAGGGATCGTTATTTTTGTTCGTGTATTTTCGTACACGGGTGAATCTTATTATTGAAGGTTGAGGGACCAGGTGGAAGAACAGTTGAACAAGGATCGTCGTGAAAGATCGGGCCATCTAAACGCGCGGATTAGCATCTCGCTAGTTTGTGCCTCATCAAGTGGTATTCAGAGCTAAGGTTGGTCACGGCGATCAATTGGCAATGTCGTCTGGGGAGCCGACCATCAAGGCGTTGAGCAAGAACATATTGATGGAGGAGGAAGGCATCGGCGAGGTCGTTCTTTTTCACACTCGTTGCGTCGTGAAGGAACGGCGTGTTAATTTGACGATTGATGAAGGTTCTGCGGTCAATATGGTGAGCATCGATGTGGTGGAAAAATTAGGGCTGAAGATGGCGCCTCTTGAAAGACCGTACACGCTGGAGTAGTTCAAAGGTGAAATCAAAATTAATCATCGGATTTTGCTATTTTTTGATCTTGGAAAATATTGTTGTGCGGAATTTTTTCACGTTTGTCATGTGTCCATGGTGTCGTGCCATCTGCTACTTGGTAATCCATGGTGCAAACGTGTTGGGGCTGTTCAAAATTGCAAGAACAATAGTTACTCTCTATCATGGAAGGGCCAACAAATTTGTTTTGTTCCCATGCCAACGGATGTGTTCAGGGCAGATTGAAAAAATGGTTTGCTAAAAAGAGAAGAACATCAGGAAGAAAGAAAGGAAGAAGTTGATGCACCAACAGAGGGGTTGAATCTTTTGGTGGAGAAGGTACAAGATGATAGTGGTGCAAAGGGGCAGCGATGGAGTGTTTTTAAAACAAAGTGCATGATTAAGGAATGTGCATGTAAGATGATAATTGATGGTGGCAGTTTTACTAATGCCATTAGCAAAGATCTTGTGTAAGAATTGGGTTTATCCATGTGGCGGCACCCGCAACCGCATCACATGGAGTGGCTATATAATTCTGGGAAATTAAAGATTACACATAAGGTACGTGTAACATTTGCGGTTGGAGATTATATTGATAAGGTGGATTGTGACGTTGTGCCTATGGATGCGTGTCATTTGCTATTAGAAAGACCTTGGCAATTCGATCATGATGCAATACATGCTGAAAGATCGAACACATATACATTTATGCATGATGGGAGGAAATACGTGCTAAAGCCGATGCCGAATAGTGCAATCGCTATAGATAAGCCAGTTTTGGAAAGAAAGCTTGGACAGAAATTGTATTCAAAATCGAGGACGGTTTCTCTTCAAGGGAGGGAGGATGATACGGCCATGGTTCTAGCTAAAGATGTCAAAGAAGCGAACCCCAATTTAATTTCCAAGTCAGGTTATTTTGTTGCAAAATGTGTCATGGGCGCGATGCAGATGAAGGCGAACAGCAGTAACATTATTGCCGAGAAGACTAGTGTTCATTTGCCTAATCTGCGACGATGTAGAGATGGAAAGATGTGCATGGTATGTGGACCTGGTTTTGTGAGCGTGGCAAATCAAGGAGACAACTTGAAACATAATCGTCACCCAAGTGTAATGCGTGTATATGAATTATGTGACCGTAGAGCTAGAGGTGAACTACATAAAATCTCACCAGAAATATCTGCCACTTATCATGGAGATAACTGAACAATCTGGCAGAATCCAGCGCCCATCAAAGTGGTTCCTACCTTCCGTACACCTCCAGAATATATCAAAATCGGCAGCTTCCATTTAAAACTGCATGCGTACAAGAGAGGATCTGCCAAGGGATAAATTCTTTTATATATATATTTAATAGATTATCTTTATCTTTTTAGGTAGTTGAACGTGAGCCTTTAAAATACTTTCATAGTTCTTTGTACTAATCGTACTAGTAGTACGTACATAAGATTCCAGGTCGTTTGACCATTAGGCCGTGTACGTGCACGTGAGGATCGGCCATATAAAAGGCCTTGCGTAACTAGATCAGTTTTTTTTGTTTATCCGTGAGTTATGAAAAAAGTCAGAAAACGTCCATGTTTCGGACGACCCAATTGTGAGTATTTTCTGTGATTTTTTTCATCGAAAAAATCCACTAGCGACGAGGGTTGATCATCATATCGACGCCTACGTGCTGATCCAGAGGATCGTTATCTTTGTTCGTGTATTTTCGTACACGGGTGAATCTTATTAGTGGAGGTTGAGGGACCAGGTGGAAGAACAGTTGAACAAGGATCGTCGTGAAAGATCGGGCCATCTAAACGCAATTAGCATCTCGCTAGTTTGTGCCTCATCATAATGTAAGACGTACACTAGTGTCAGAAAACGTTTTACATTATGGGATGGAGGAAGTACATAGTATTTTCCAGCTATCATGTTCTTTTACTATGATATGAACCCTAAAAGGTTGGGCATGCAGAGAAGGAATTGAGTTTTTTTTTCTTATAATAATTTAGCCAACGACAGAATGGAGTGGTGTGAACGTTATCTCTCCCTAATAATAAGGGCATGTACAATGGTTCTATTTTAAGAGTGCCACGTAGGATAAATGATGAGGTGGAGGAGAGAGAAATCGTAAGATAAGGCTTGTCTTCTCTTATTTAAGAAAAGACAAGAGATGATCTGTTAGCACAATTTGTCTCACCATGTTTCTAGGAACAACTAATTATTGAAGATAAGGCTAAGAAATGACCCATTGTAGACACGTTTTTTTGTCATCTCTAATTTATCTAATTTACATGCAAGACTTAATATAAGACTATCTTATCAACGATTGTACATGGGTTCACCGTCGCGGCAAGTTTACAAAATAGTCCTTGTTGTTTGAGGTAATTAACCCGCAGTACTAATTTGAGTGGTGAACGGTGAAAAAACGTTTCGTTCGCACGGGGGAGCAGTTATGTAAAAAGAAATACACCAGAGCAGGCTTTCCTCCTTATTGCCTACAGGTACGGCACCGCCGCCGCCACTATGCGCCTCCTCCCCTGCCAATCCTCCGCCCCTGCCGCTCCGCCTCCATGCCGGGACGGCGTACTGGCCCTTGCCGCTCGCGGGTGCGCGGGGATGGACAACCCCGACGGGCGCGCGGGAGCTGACACGGGGGCGGGTCTCGGCAGCGACCCGACCCGTCCGGGCGTCCGGGCTTCGCCCACCCCCACTGCCGCCCTTGGACGCCGCGGGGGCGCGTCTGGCAGCGATCCGGCCGAGGTTCTCCCACCGCCAGCCCCGCATCTCCCGGGGGCGCCGCGTACGACGGGGCGCAGGCAGCCAACGGATCCGCGTACCCGGCCGAGCACGCCTGGGACCTCCGGCGAGGCGGCGGTTTACCAGGCCGCTGGGGCCACGGAGAACGGCGCCGCCGCCGCCGAGATGGCCGAGCCCATGGTCCCCGAGCAGTCATACGAGGATGCTAATGCTGTCAGGGCAGAAGCCTTCTCTATCTGGTCTCATTGCCTGCCTGCTATTTTGTTTCTAATATGTTGTTGCTTGCTCTTCCGCAGTTGTGGCTTCGGTGGAAGAGGCTAGATTATGGTATGTTATCACCGTGGATTGCTTAGACATTGATGCTTGGACCACACTTATTGAAGAGACGGAGAGGATTGCTGAGGTGAAATTGAAACTGTTGCCTTACCATACAGTGCATTGTTCCCCTTTTTGCAACTTGATGTATGGATGTGTCATAATTTTCAGCAGCTTATCCTCTTTTTTTCCCACATGTGCTACATATATACTCCCTCCGTTCCTAAATAATTGTTTTTCTAGAGATTTTAACAAGTGACTACATACGGAGCAAAATGAGTGAATCTACACTCTAAAACATGTCTACATACATCCGTATGTTGTAGTCCATTTGAGATGGCTAGAAAGACAATTATTTGGGAACGGAGGGAGTATTTCTTTGTTCATATGCAATCGATCTGTATCTTGTGGACCACAAAGTTATGCCAATCTTTGTTATGCATGGATGGTCACTCTCTCCCTTGCTGCTGCAGGCTCAAGGAAGGGTTCTAGGAGGCCGTAGGCATCAATGAGAGCCTGAGGGCGCTCTGCGCCAGGATGGACTCCACGGCGTTCTTCCGCTTTGTTGCAGCGCGACACAAGAGATCGATGCAGCCTGCGCTCAGGTGTTGCTTGGATCCGAGCAAGTCCGTCATGGACGCGATCGCCGACATGTTCCCGATGGACCGACTGGAGTTGAAAAACCTGCAAACCTTGCCTGGGGCCTGGGCATGCATGCTCATGCTGGAGGAAACCGTGCAGGCGCTGCCCAGCCCGGCCATACCTGGAGATCAGGCTGGCACGACCCTTGCGGTGGGCTACGCTAACCATGCGCAGGGATCTAGGCCGTCTCCCTCGCGTGACCCACTCGCCAAACTCGGCGGCTCCCGCTCCGGCTCGCAAAGGTCGCTGCTCCTGCTGGCCGGCAACTGTCCGCTCGCCAACCTCGCAAGGCCTCGGCTTCCCGAAACAAAGGTCCCCACTCACGTCTCCTTTGTTCTGCAGACAGGACTGGATAACCCTTGCTGCCATAGATGTGATCTATATTCAGAATGTGGCAGTGGCACAAGTAATGGAAAGCAACGTCCAATCTCTATAGCTTTTCATCCAGTGACCAGTAAGTTAGCACGGCAACAGGTAATGACGGATGTCAGTTGAGCTTCCAAATTCTACGGCTTCTAATCCTACGTGAATGATTATGCTGAAATAACAACACAAAGCATTGTTGAATTTTAAGAGAATTCATATATAGTAAAAAACAAAAATCCCACAGATATGAGGGGTTATCTATAGAATTTTATGCTGAACATGTTAGTTTGATCTCCTCCGACTATCAGTTATATGGATGTTCTTTTCTCTTTCACTTGTGTGACATGGATTACTGAATTTTAGAGAATATATATATTTTAGGATTTTTGGTGATGTTTTGTTCAAGCAAAGACGAAACTTAATTATGCTAATAGTTTTTGTAAATTAATTACTTTGTGTCAGAACTTTTTATTAAATATTTTTCCCAGGCGTAACACCAAAATATGGAGTCATAACCAACCCTTATTTTAGTTTTGGAGATACACTAAGTGACACAGAAAAAATACGAACATCTAACATGTCTGCATGTATTTCTGGCTTTTCATTGCCACGGTTAGATTACCTGAAACTGTTGAATGAGAGGCTTTTAATTTCAGATATCAAATTCTAAAGCTGGATCCCTTCATCAGTTGGTGATTTTGTATATGTTGTGCCACATATCTCATTCAAGATTTACCGTCTTCGGTTCAGTAAATCAGTTTTTCTTCTCTCACACAGATGCTCCATGTCATAAATAGTTTACAGATCATTTTGGTATTCCTGCAGATCAGTGCAATAATGTTGTTGTGAACATATACTAATCTGTTAGGTGCTCTCAAGTTATAAACTTGAGAACTTTTAGTACATGTCTTTGTCATAGCTAGAACTTCTGACAATTTTGAAGCAAGAATGTTCAGAGAAATTGTTCCATGGAATAGCTAAATGATAATACTATTATTGATTTATGATATTTTGCACATACAGAAATAGAAATAATTGATTCAAGCCTGTAATGTCTAAGTGGCTAACAGCCAAAAGTATGAATCTATTATTGATACTCTTTTCCCCTTCTCTTAAAATCATCATATACAAATTATAAGCTTTGTAACATCTGCATATTTCAGGTTTCCAAGGAGATACAGAAAGCGAAATTCAAACAATTCAGTGCAGCAGCAGCAACACGCCCAAGGTGAGAAATATGTTCCTATTTATCCTTCTTTGCTAGTTGTGTTCCTCTGCTGGGCATCGACCATGATCTCCATGTCGCCACTAAGGCCATGGCTCTTGGGATCCAGGACGTTGGGCTCGCATGGTCTAGGCCACTATCGATTTGTTGCTCTTGGTCGATGGCCTCTTTCGCCTATGGTCGGATCTGCGCGTCAGCATCCACAGGAGGACTAGGATCTGGCTGTGCTCCATGACCATCACAACCAAGCCGGGGAGTGCCATAGATCACAACTTGAAATTTTTAACTGCAATATTTGTTGGTCAGTGTCCTCCTCTGAAATTGTTCGTAAGGCAGTGCTTTATTCTGTATAGCATCCTTGGAAGATTGTGTGGTGTGATGCTTTATTTATAAAGCGGGACGTATAGCCTTTTTCGTTATTCTGTATAGCAAAGGGAAAGAGCCTGAGTTTGGTATAGCAATGGGGGTGATCCTTCATTGGAAGATACATTGGTGTGAAACAGATATACTTACTATTTTTTTATACTAGCATATTGTTGGTTGTTAATTTTAAGTGTATCATCCGTTTTTTCAGCCAATGAAGTTATGCTCACGACATGGAGAACTTCAAGGACAACCTGCCTGAACAGTGTCTACTTGATTGGTGAACTAGGCCATTTACTATACAAATAGTTATTTTATTGCAAGTTACGCCCGTTGCTTCTAAATACTGCACTTTTGGTTGCATTTTGCAACTAAGAATGACACAAGCAGACGCTAAAACATTCGAGCAATGCCCAAGGTTAGTACAGGAAGCATAGTAGTTTGCTTTAGTAGAAATTATATTCCTTTTTTCCACTACTATGAACATGGACATCAGTAGGTAATTGCTCCTAAAAGAAACCTAATTAATGTATTGTTGAATCTAATTTCGAGGTGATTTTTATTATACCATTGTACAGTGCACATTAGCATCATCTAAATACATATGTCTCTGGGGGGTTTCTTTTTGGTGGAAAATTGATTCTTGCAATCATAGCGGAAAGGCGAGCAATAAGGCACTTTACATTGATGAAATTTGCATAAGTATTCCTCTTTGTGATAAGATTTCACCAAAAGTTTCAACATTAAGATGTTTACGTAGTTAAATCCTGAACTGAGGCACCCACCCATACATCTATAAGCTCCAAAAAACAAAAGAACCTGCAAAGAACTTTTCAGCTTTCGGGCTAAGCGTTAGACATTTTTATAAGAAATGTTGAATGTTAGTATCAACTGAATCAATTTGACCTTACACGCATAAGAAATGTTGAATGTTAGTATCAACTGAATCAATTTGACCTTACACGCATAAGAAATGTTGAATGTTAGTATCAACTGAATCAATTTGACCTTACACGCATAAGAAATGTTGAATGTTAGTATCAACTGAATCAATTTGACCTTACACGCAGTGCATGTACTGTTAAATCTGTAGTTGTAATTTATTCACCTGTAACCTGATTTTCTTTTCGCTTATCTTTTTATAAATTCATGTAGTCGGCTATAATAATGATATTTTTTCTTTTGAGAGAGAAATTGTGTCTGCTCTGGTTTCAGTTTTAACGTCAGCTCGTTACAATAAGTAACTACTTATAGACTACTTCATCCGGATGGGTTTGCAACTTTGTGTACAGACTGCTTCAACACTTCTATTTTCTATAGGACTTGGATTAATAATCTCCAACAATATGGTCATGCTTCTTATATTTACTTTCAGTTCTAAATACATTTGTGCTTTTCTCTATGTTGTACTACTAAACTATGTGTGCTAAACTAAACATAAAAATATGATGGCGTGGTGGTTCAGCCACAGAAAGAATTGATTTGGAGAACAAAGGGAATTTTCGGCGGACGAAGAACTTGCTCAAGATGCTCCAGTGATGATTTTATATAGCGTGTTATCTAAACTTGGGTTCCTTCTTTCAGACTGGGCGGTGCCATATGATGTGAAGCCAGTGTAATAACTTTTTCATTTGGCATCGTGGTGACGTGGCAACCTTTTAGACAATTTGGCACTTGTAACACACTGGAAGACATCATACGAGCTGGTTGCCTTCTTGATAGTTGTTGCGGCTTCTGAATTAAGTGTAGCACTATGTTTAAAACGCCATGATCAGAAGCTGTGGTGGGTGTACCGATTGACTCTTATTACATGACTATTCCTAAGATTGATTCTTATTGGGCTAGGGGCATGTGATTTCATTCTCCCGGTGCAACGCACGGGCCCTTTTGCTAGTATATTAATAATAAAGCACGGATTGAGTCTCCCGGTTCACCGTCGCGGTGTTTTTACGAAAAGACCCTTGTTGTTTTGGGTATTCAACCTGCAATCCTCATGATAAGTCAATCGAACCGGTACACACGAGAGAAAAGAAAAAAAGACACCCTCACGAGTCACGAACCTGCCACCCGATCCCATCTGCACCTCCATCTTGCCGCCGCCTCCTGCCACACCTTGCCCTCCTCATGGCCATGCATCACCTTGCCTTGACCCGGCGCCGCCTGCCGCCGCCTCCTACCCCGTCGGCGCGCCTACTCTTACCCCAAGTGCCCCCACACTCGCGGCCCCCCACCACCGGCAACAATCGACGATGCGGCCTTTAACGGCTCCCCCTGCCTCCCACCACCGGGATTCCTCCCCGTTGCTTCCACCTCAACAATGGTTCCCCCAACCCCGCCGGCTTCGCCACCAGCCACTCCTTCATCCACACAAATCATAGGAGACAGCTGCACGGGCGATCCTACGAGCAAGGCCTCAACGGCGCTGGCGGTGGAAGTACGCGGGTGTGGGGCGCTTGGAAGGTCGCAGCTGAGGCATGAGGACGGCAGCGGCGGCAGTCAAAATCTTCATGAAGTTTTTCCGCTTACCCTCCCCCAGTCTGATTTCTCTCCAATCTTTGAATCCCCTCAGTTTGAACTAATGCCATGTATTTTCAGAACAATTGGTGAATCAATTGTCAGTTGAAAGATGGTTGATGCACCGAAAAGGATTGTATTGATTCAATCTGGAAAAGTCAAGATCACAATAGCAATTAACTATACATTTGTTGGGCCAAAAATAGCAGTTACATATGCATTTGGTCAATCTTTTGGCCTCTCTCTTTATGCATTATGATTGCCATCTTGAGGAAAAAATGGAAAAACATGTAAAGTTGTATGAGTTTTTTATGTTTGCAATTTTTAGTTTTGGTTGGAATTAATGGATCCACTCGGCTTGCCCTTGAATCCAACTGTTTTTAGTTTTTAGTGTCCAGGAAAAATTCTTGAGATGACGGAAACGAAATTCCCTCTCAAGAAAAGGTGGAATACCAATTGGATGGAAAGCTATGTTGGAATTTGCTAGTGGGCTTTTGGCCCAAAGCCCAACTAAATTTCTGAAATTCTCTTGGCCCATTCGTGCACACATGTGAGTGGAATGAGTGAGGCTAAAGTTTAGTTCCACCTCATAAGTTGAGAGAGAGTTGCACCTCTTTATAAGGTGAGCTCTCCTACCACTTGTATGAGCATGAGAAGAGGAGACCTACACGCGCGCTCCTCCTCCTCGCCACGCCACGCCCCATCACGACGCGCCGCGGGTTGCGGGATTGAGCCGAGCCGAGGACAGAGCTATGCACGTTGTTTATATTTTTGCTGCTCGGGAAAAATTAATGAGTCATTAATTAATAATTAACGGACACGTTAATTACTGAACCGTTTCCGATTCTTGTGGATCGTGACGACTCGGACGTGGGGTTTACTCCCACGACCTACCCGACCCGCAGCGACGACTTCATGAACGCATTTACTTCTTCCCGACCTCGCAACCTCATCCTCGGCGACATGGGCGACAACGTCATCGCTGGCGGTACGCTTCCCGCAGCACCGTATGTGATTCTATCTTTCTGCTCGAGATCGTGGTAGAATTCATGTTTCTAGTATGTGCCCTAGATGTGATCTGTTCATCTACTATGCTAGTTCGCATGATTAGTTCAATCTCGCTCTCGTAGTCATGATTTATCTTACATTAATTCGGATTAAATCTCGTAGTAATTTGCTCATATTTTCAACAAGCCAAAAACCTGATTAAAGGCAATTTACTCCGAGTGGTTTTGTCACAGATCTGAACCGCCTTTAAGGGGCGCAATATAAGAGGTGGCGACGAGAGCGATCTCTTGGTTTCGCACCATGGGCTGCTATGACGCCACTAAGGGCAAGCCCGAGGCGATCTTAATCCAAAGACACTGGAAGCTTTTGAGAAGATCGATACTCTCTTTAAAGGCGCTCTTCGGGTATTCTTGATGATTCCATTGTGGATTCGTATATGTCGTTTGACAACGGCAAGGACATGTGGGCGTGTTCGAGGCCAAGTTTGGTGCCTAGGGCGCCAAAGAGGCGAGTTATGCGTCATGGAGCAATTCTATGACTACAAGATGATCGATGAGCGCTCTGTTGTACAACAGGCTCATGAGATCTGATCGCCGCAAAAAGAACTTGAGCACTTCAAGTGTGTGTTGCCGGACAAATTTGTTGCCGGAGGCATTATTGCTAAGCTTCCACCTTCGTGGAACAATTTTGCTACTTCCCTGAAACACAAGAGACATGAGTTTTCCGTTGCGGATCTCATTGGTACTCTTGATGTTGAAGAGAAGGCGAGAGCAAAGGACACACGTGCTCGAGTTGCCGAGGGAGCTTCTAGTGCCCACATGGTATAGAAGAACTTCCAGCCCAATAAGTTCAAAAACAACAAGAACAAAACTCAGGGGAAAGGCAAGTTTGATACAAAGAACAAGCCATCACATTCTACCAACTTCAGGAAGAATTCTCATAAGAAGGGGAAGGGACTTTGCCATGTTTGCAGTGATCCTAATGACTGGGCTCTGAAGTGTCCTAACCGCTTTGAGGAGCGCGAACATGAGAAGGGCGGCAAGTCCGCTAATGTTGTCATCGGTGATACTGATATGAAGGAATCAGGGTACGGTATTTTTCCTACCATCCTTTCATATTTCAATCCCGATTGGTTAATTGACACCGTGCCAATGTACATGTTTGTCCGACGCCCATGTTTTCTTCTTACCAGGCCACGTGGACTTCTCCCGTGCCGATGGGGAACGGGTCACATGCCATCGCTCGAGGTGTTGGTACGGTCGATCTGAAGTTTACTTGGGGAAGACCATGCGTCTGAAGAACGTTCATCATGTGCCGCCCATCAATAAAAATCTCAGATTAGCGGTTCCGCTTATGTCAAGATGGTTTTAAGTTGGTTTTTGAGTCCAATAAAGTTGTAATTTCCAAGTGTGGACAATTTGTTGGAAAATGCTATGAGTGCGAAGGCTTGTTCCGCCTATCTTTGTCAGATATTTGCACTAAAGTTATTAATAATGTTTGCCACAATAATGAGTCAGATATTTGGCATTCACGACTTTGTCATATTAACTTTGGTTGCATGACGCGGCTAGCCAATATGAATTTAATTCCGAAAATCTCAACTGTCAAAGGCTCTAAGTGCCAAGTATGTGTGCAAGCTAAACAACCTCGCAAGTCCCATAAGACTGCAGAGGCAAGAGACTTGGCGCCACTAGAGCTTATACATTCTGATCTTTGTGAGATGAATGGCGTGTTGACAAAAGGTGGAAAGAGATATTTCATGACGTTGATTGATGACTCCACTAGATATTGTTATGTGTATCTTCTGAAATCAAAAGATGAGGCTTTAACTTTCTTCAAAAACTATAAAGCTGAGGCAGAGAACCAACTTGATCGAAAAATTAAATGGCTTAGGTCCGATCGTGGTGGAGAGTATTTTTCCAATGAATTTGATCTGTTTTGTGCGAAACATGGTATAATCCATGAGAGGACGCCTCCCTACTCACCTCAGTCTAATGGGGTGGTCGAAAGAAAGAACCGAACTCTAACTGATTTGGTTAACGCCATGTTAGACACATCGGGTCTTTTCAAGGAATGGTGGGGGGAGGCGCTAATGACCGCGTGTCATGTCCTAAACCGAGTTCCCACAAAGCATAAGACCATGACTCCATTTGAGGAATGGGAAAGGGAAAGGTTGAAACTCTCTTACCTACGTTCTTGGGGTTGTTTGGCGAAAGTCAATATACCAATTCCCAAGAAGCGCAAGCTTGGACCAAAAACCGTGGATTGTGTTCTTCTGGGCTATGCTTTTCATGGCATTGGCTATAGATTTTTGATAATAAAATCTGAGGTATCCGACATGCATGTTGGTACGATTATGGAGTCTAATGATGCAACTTTCTTTGAGGACATATTTCCTATGAAGGATATGTCAAGTTCATCAAATCGGAGATACCTATTCCATCTAGTGAGGAACTCACCGTAATTCCTGAACCCACCATTGCGATGGAACACGTTGAGAATCTGTTGAGGGTGACAATGAAAATCCTGTAAGGAGTAAGAGACAGAGGACTGCAAAGTCCTTTGGTGATGATTTCATTGTGTACCTTGTGGATGACACACCCAGGACTATTTCAGAAGCCTATGCATCTCCTGATGCTGACAACTGGAAGGAAGCTGTTCGTAGCGAGATGGATTCCATCTTAGCTAACGAGACCTCGGAGATCACTGACCGTCCTTATGGGTGCAAACCTGTAGCATGTAAGTGGGTGTTCAAGAAGAAGCTTAGACCTGATGGTACGATTGAAAAGTACAAGGCACGACTTGTGGCTAAGGGTTATACCCAGAAAGAAGGTGAAGACTTCTTTGATACTTACTCACCCGTGGCTAGACTGACCACAATTCGGGTGCTACTATCACCGGCTGCCTCACATGGTCTTCTCGTTCATCAAATGGACGTTAAGACGGCTTTCCTCAATGGAGAGCTGAAGGAGGAAATTTACATGGATCAGCCAGATGGTTTTGTATTACCTGGTCAACAAGGAAAGGTGTGCAAGTTATTAAAGTCTTTATATGGCCTTAAGCAAGCTTCTAAGGAGTGGCATGAGAAGTTCGAAAGAACATTAACTGCTGCCGGCTTTGTAGTAAATGATGGTGACAAGTGTGTGTACTATCGCTGAGGGAGTCCTGGACTAGGGGGTGTCCGGATAGCCGGACTATCATCGTCAGTCGGACTCCAAGACTATGAAGATACAAGATTGAAGACTTTGTCCCGTGTCCGGATGGGACTTTCCTTGGCGTGGAAGGCAAGCTTGGCGATACGAATATGTAGATCTCCTATCATTGTAACCGACTCTGTAACCCTAGCCCTCCCGGTGTCTATATAAACCGAAGGTTTTAGTCCGTAGGACAACAACCATTACAACAATCATACCATAGGCTAGCTTCTAGGGTTTAGCCTCCTTGATCTCGTGGTAGATCCACTCTTGTACTACCCATATCATCAATATCAATCAAGAAGGAGTAGGGTTTTACCTCCATCGAGAGGGCCCAACTCGGTAAAAACATCGTGTCCCTTGTCTCTTGTTACCATCCGCCTAGACGCACAGCCGGGACCCCCTACCGAGATCCGCCGGTTTTGACACCGACATTGGTGCTTTCATTGAGAGTTCCTCGTATGTCGCCACCGATAGGCTTGATGGCTTCTTCAATCAACAACAACGCCGTCAGTGAGACTTTTCTCCCGGACAGATCTTCAGATTCGGCGGCTTCGCATCATGGGCCAATTCACTTGGCCATCCGGAGCAGATCGAAGCAACGCCCGCCATCGGTCGATTTGAAGCCTAAACTTCACGGCGGATATCCGCGGAGACTTGATCTTCGATGGATCCAAGCGCGCAGCCGAAAGCGTGCCGCACTCTCACGATGGGCATGATCTAACTCTCTGCGGACAAGATCTTGGAGGCCGCTGCACGAATCCGCTCCAACCTCGTGGACCCTCAGACACTAACCATGCACGCAAACGTAACGATCAAGATCGTGGACTCACGGAAGATATCACATCACAACTCTAAAACATAAATAAGTCATACAAGCATCATAATACAAGCCGGGGCCTCGAGGGCTCGAATAAAGTGCTCGATCATAGACGAGTCGTGGAAGCAACAATATCTGAGTATAGACATAAGTTAAACAAGTTTGCCTTAAGAAGGCTAGCACAAACCGGGATACTGAGATCGAAGAGGCGCAGGCCTCCCGCTCGGGATCCTCCTAACTACTCATGGTCGCCGCCGCCCGCACGTAGTAGTAGGCACCTCCAGTAGTAGGAGTCGTAAATCGACGGTGGCGTCCTGCCCTAGGCTCCGACATCTGGTTGCGACAACCGTAGAAGGAAAGGGGAAAAGAGGGAGAAAAGCAACCGTGAGTACTCATCCAAAGTACTCGCAAGCAAGGATCTACACTACATATGCATGGGTATATGTGTAAAGGGCCATATCGGTGGACTAAACTGCAGAATGCCAAAATAAGAGGGGGGTAGCTAATCCTGTCGAAGACTATGCTTCTGGCAGCCTCCGTCTTGCAGCATGTAGAAGAGAGTAGATTGAAGTCCTCCAAGTAGCAACGCATACCATAATCCTACCCGGCGATCCTCTCCTCGTCGCCCTGTTAGAGAGCAACCACCGGGTTGTATCTGGCACTTGGAAGGGTGTGTTTTATTAAGTATCCGGTTCTAGTTGTCATAAGGTCAAGGTACAACTCTGGGTCATCCTTTTACCGAGGGACACGGCTATTCGAATAGATTAACTTCCTGCAGGGTGCACCACATAACCCAACACGCCGATCCCATTTGGCCGGACACACTTTCTGGGTCATGCCCGCCTCGGAAGATCAACACGCCGCAGCCCCACCTAGGCACAACAGAGAGGTCAAGACGCCGGTCTAAATCCTATGCGCGTGAGGGTGCAGGGCCCATCACCCATTGCACACCGCATGTTGCGTCTGTGCCGGTGAGCGCACCTAGCAACCTCCATTACAAAGGAAGTTGCGTTAACGCAGTCCAACCCGTAGCGCCCGCTCGATCGTGACGTCAAGAAGGCTTCGGCTGATACCACGACGTCGAGTGCCCATATCTTTCCCATGTAGTTGGTTAGTGCGTATAGACCAAATGGCCAGACTCAGATCAAATACCAAGATCTCGTTAAGCGTGTTATTATGAAGCAACCGCGGACGCCGACCAGGGCCAGGCCCACCTCTCGCCTAAGTGGTCTCAACCTGCCCTGTCGCTCCACCACAAAGATCCACACAGAGGGCCGTCGGGACAAAGGTCCTTTCAGCCCCCAATCAAGTGAATCACTCATGGGTACTCTTGAGCGGACCCGACTTTAGTCACCATCTCGTAGTATGTATATATGTATAGTATATACCGTGATCACCTCCCGAGTGATCACGGCCCAATAGTATAGCAAGGCAGACTGACAAGAATGTAGGGCCAATGATGATAAACTAGCATCCTATACTAGGCATTTAGGATTGCGGGTAAGGTATCAATGAATGTAGCAACAATGAATAGCTATGCATCACAATAGGATTAATCGAAACAGTAACATACTACACTACTCTAATGCAAGCAATAGAGGGTAGAATAGGCGATATCTGGTGATCAAAGGGGGGGCTTGCCTGGTTGCTCTGGCAAGGAGGGGTCGTCAACTCCGTAGTCGAATCAGGGGTCGCCGCAGCCTCGGGTCTCACCTGAAAGAAGTAACGAAGGGGGAACACAATAAATAACAGAGCAATCAAAGTATCACAAAGCGTAGCATGGCAATACGCGGTGCTAGAGGTGACCTAACGCAGTAGGAGGTGATACCGGTGAAGGGGGAAAACATCCGGGAAAGTATCCCCGGTGTTTTGCGTTTTTCGACAGATGAACTGGAGAGGGAAAGTTGCGAGTTTTCTATGCTAGGGATGTGTGGCGGACGAACGGGCTGCGTATCCGGATTCGTCTCGTCGTTCTGAGCAACTTTCATGTAGAAAGTATTTTCATCCAAGCTACGGTTTATTCTATATTAATTTTTAAAGATTTAATTCATTTTTAGAATTAACAGATTTAGTTTAATTAGAAAATATAATTATGACGTCAGCGTGATGTCAGCATGATGTCATTGGTCAAACAGTGAGTTGACTTAGTCAAACTGACATGTGGGTCCCACTGTCATAGACTGTTTATTAATAGATTAACTAAACAATTTTAATTAGTTTAGTTAAATGATTAAGTTAATTAAACACAATTAATTAAGTTATTTAATTTAGTTAATGAATTAATTGATTTCATTATTATTTTCATTATTATTATTTTTTTAAAAATGTTCGGGGGGGGGGCGTTTGCTATGGGTCTATCGGGTTCGGGCGCTCGGGTGTGGATGCCACCCGAGCGGGTGCTGGGCAGCGGGTGCCCATCGAAGCGGACCCGAGGCGACGGGACGGGCGCGTGTGAGCGCCGGAGCGAAGGTGAGGCGGGTGCGGGGAGCGAGGGCGTGGCCCTGAGCGGAGGCGGCGCGGTTCAGGCGACGCAGTTGGGCATAGTCGCTACTCAATGGTGGTGGCAACCACGGCAGCAGTGGCTGCGAGCCCGCGGCCGAGGGGCGACGACGGGGGCGCATGAGCGAGTCGGCAGCGGCGCGTGGGCTGGGATCGGGGGGGACGCAGAGTCGCGCGACGAGAGCGAGGCACGCGCCTCGAGTAGAGCTCCAGCCAGCTGCTCTGGCGAAACACAGACCACAACGGCGATGCACGGGGCATGCGCATGGGGACAGGGGAAAGAGGGGAGAGGCGACAACCGCTCACATCGTTGCAGGGAAGGCTCGGGGAGGCCGGTGGTGGTTGGAGGGCGGCGGATTCCGGCGATGGCGAGGCGACATCGACGACGTCAGCGAGCGAGCGCGGTGTCAGTAGGCCCCGGGTCGACGAGGGAGGAGCTGCGAGGAGGCCGGGAGGGGCGGCGACGAGGAGGCGCCGGCGGAGACGGGCGGCGCCAGCCGGTGACGGGGCGCAGGGTGAGGTGGCGGGTCGAGGTCGGTTGTTTCCCGATCTAGATCGGGAGGCGAGAGACGCGAGGGTGGGACGAGTGGGGAGTGGGGTATCGTGGGGATTAGGTTACGGCGGGGGTTAGCGGGGCCTTAGTAGGCCAAAGCCAGCGGGTGGTCGGTTGGGCCGGCCGGCTGGGCTGGTCGGTCGGCCACCGGGCCGTCTGGTCGATTAGAGGGGTCTTTACTTTGTTTTGTTTTATTTTAATCTTGTTTAGTCTTTTCTTTTATTTATTTATTCTCTTCTGTTATATTTAATTTAAAGCACTTAAGCACTTTGTAAAATTATGTTTTCTTCACGATAACTACCTAAGTGATATTAGGCACTACCCGAACATTTTTCTTATAACTTTTGAAAACTTTTATTGTTGACATTAATTTGAATTTTGAAACGGTTTTGAAATAACTCAAGTTTATCAACAGTAACCGAGGTGATGTGGCACCATTAGCAGAGGTTCATTGTAGCTTAATTACCCGGGCGTCACAATTCTCCTCCACTACAAGAAATCTCGTCCCGAGATTTAAGCGGTGGAGTAAGGGGGGAAAGGTGCTGGTAGCGAAAAACCTAACGAGTCTTCTCGGTCTTGGCTGCCCTTTCGAAGAGGTTGATCTCTTTCATTAATGTCTTCATTTCTCTGCTTCAAGTCGCCATGATCAAGTCGTCATCCTTTCTTGAGGGTCTTCATCGCACTTACGAAAGAATAAAGGGGGAGCATTCCGGAAGAATGGACCTCGGCAAGGTTGACTATCTGGTAGATAACATCGGGAAGGAGGCGAAAGTAACTCTCAATTGAAACCTCTAAAATATCAAGAGCAAAGTAAGGAGGTATTATGGAAAGTTTCGAGCCGGCAGCAATGCTCATTGCTCAAACAGAGTGTGAAAAGGGTTCAGAGCAACGGAATTAAGTATTGTGTTTAATACCAGAACTGCGGATCACACGGAAGGTGGCTCATGAATTACATACCAAGCCAAGCGTGAGGAATATATTTGGAAACAGGGTGTACATGAGAGTCAGGTTTCGATCCTGTGGAACTGTGGGTTATGGGCCCACCATGTGGGTTAAAAATTAGGGAGGGCGGAGACGTCTTGCGTGATCATGCAACCAAGGCATGTCAGAGGGTAGCCTGTCGATTATGTCAGCAACAACGTCGGTACCAAGGGCGAGGGACGAAGAGAACCATTTTCCTGCTCGTTAGGACGAGGCGGACCAATAGGCAAAGTTCTCGTCCATCGATGGTTACCAGAATGTCATCAACAATAGTAACAGGGTCTTACTGATATAGTTGTACACTGAGGTGTTTACATAAGCAGGAGAATATTAATGCTTAGATCATAAAGATCACAAGAAACGTTAAACCAACCAATGGAAAGGAAAATACAATTATCAGATTAAACAGAAAATGGAAAGGAAAATGTGTTTAGACACATAATTCAAGGGTATATCCTTCCCAAGGACAAGCAGAGCATGATATCCATGACAGGATATAATGTAGAAAACTCTTTAGGTAGGGGAGAAAATTTTCATGACATTACCCATACAGCGGTGTTTGGATAATTGATCAGAAACATTTAGCATTGGGTTTTAAATGTTCTTGTTGAAAATCGGAGTACCAAAGACATGCTTCAAGATAGCATTGACATGGTCTTCAAGCAAAGGTCGGACTTGGATAGACAAAGGATTCATCAGGAACAACTTATAGAATAAGTCTTACAATTTCCTCATGGAAGAATGGTTAACCTTGTTAAAAAGGAAACCATAACAGCAGTCCTCCGCCAGTGTGCTAGGCATGACATCACCTTATCGGTTCATATAAGGACCAATGTTATGACTCTTGGAAAATATCCGAACCATCATATCTGACCGAGTTTCAGATCTGGTTGGGGTCATAATACCTCAGACTCAGGATGCCTGAGAAGCAAGGGGTGCAACACAATTCGACGAGACAGACATTGTAAGATTTTCAAGAGATGTACTATGGAAGCGAGTTCCAAAGCAGGAGTTCATCCTTAAATCAAGGGGAGGGTGACGAGGTGGCTGATGGGCTCAGCAACAATCCATTGAGATTTACAAAAAGGTGGATTTCCACAATCATGTGAACAAGGAGATAACATTTGTCATATCCAATGATATGATGATGTATGCTCACGAAAAAAATCATACACAATTAAACATTGGTTGAAAGGTGCACCCGATATATGGGGTTAGGTAGCAAGATCAATGTTAGGAGGGTGATTCGATAACCAATAGTCTAAGAATCAAGCTATCAAGCATTAACTTCAAGCAATAGGGTTGCTAGATGTTTTGGAATTACACATCACAGTTAAATGGCTGGTATCCCGGTTAGAAACAACACGGGGACCAAGATATGAACGGAGATGGCGAGAAGCATTGCTACAACAAGAATTTCTTAAGAGGTGGTAAAATTCTCACGACATTCTTGACATAAAAGGTGGTAATATTCCAAGGTAAAGAAGAACAATGCTGGGTAGCAAGGAACTCAAGGTATAACACAAAACACGAACAAGTTTGTGTTGGAGGGAAGGCAATAAAGTGGTTGATGATAACACAAATCATCGAGGCAAGGATGGTATTTCTCATCATGAATCCGATTGATATCCTGGAAGAGCTCATAAGGTTGATGACGATCACGACACATTTGTCGAGAGGTTACACGAAGATGTAATCGATCGACGATGACATCAAGTCAAACGAATGATGAAGCGAAAGGTTATTGGAACCATGGGTACGACACAAACTTGAAATCAAGCTTGTTGTTCAAGGTGAAATGATATGACGAGGAAAATCGACGTACGCTTAGCTCATCGTCGAAAATTGTGCTCTGGGAAGAAAGGACCAGGTAGCATAGTTAAAATTTAGCACAAAATGATATAGCCGATCAGGCTAGGAATGACGTGATGGAGTATTAAACTTCTCATCCACAATGTACTAGGAGTACTGAATCACAGGGGCAATTCGATTCACTAATCGGTGTCCTCGGTTGACGACAACCCAGAACCCGTGGAGTGACTATGACGGGGAAAGGCACTACTTCATCAGAAATGCATAAGGTGTAGTGCAATCGGTTGATATCCTCGAGATACTGGGGGGTTAGTACTCGAAGGTAGATCAAAATAGAGGTTGGATGGGTGCATTGATCTATAGAGGACAAGTGGTTTAACTTGTCCGAGAAATGGAATCAAGTAGAAAATATGGTAGGATCCATGATTGCAAAGGATCAATTCATAGATTCCAAATGATATTATAACAAGGAAATAGTTATTATTAAAAGAAGCTTCCATGATAGGATCTACATCGTGTCCATGGGCATGAACACAAAGTTCAAGGTCGACTCCCACTTCTTCAATGTATAACCTTCCATTCACTTCTCACTTTGATAAAGGCATTAGTGTTGAAAGTTTTACCTGGTGAAATACCAGATGAGTATGACTCGTGAAAACTTCCGAGTTCACACATATAAAGGAAGGCATGGGTTCAACCCGTCAGGGTATCGTGGAAACATATACCACAAGCTTCAATAGTAAATACCACCAGCTTGAAAGCAGAGCATGGTTGGCCAAGCAGATGATACAATTTACCAAAGGCACTATGTATCAGGGGAATAACTCACAAGGTGATTGAATATGAAGAACACTATCGGATAGCAATCCAACAATGGATCGGGTGATCCACAACGGAGCTGATGTGAGTATCGGTACTCCATCAGAGGAAGAAAGAATGCATGAGCATCATATTATAGAACATCGGAATAATTCGATGCTTAGATAACAAAGGAATTATGATTTCCAAAACAAAGGATCAGAAGCAGTCGCTCTGATCAGGGATGGATAAGTTGGATAAACCAGAGGCACAATTGGCGACAAATAGTTTGGTCGAGAACCAGCCCATGTTCAAAAATGATGTCTGAGTCGGAAAGATAATTTAGAAGGGTTGATAGATGATTGTGTGCATTCACACACATGTTGAATCAATAGGATCAAAATGACGGTGTCAAAAGATACTAGTGAATATTGCCAGATATATGGGAAGCACCCATAATGCTAGTAGACAAGTATTTGCAGAGCAATAAAGCTGCTAAGGATTTTCAGAGGATTGAATAGTATTTTGAAGACTTTTGCGAAACACGTAAACAACTGGGGATGGGCGGATATTCGATAAGTGCGAGGAATTATCCGTAGGGGTATTCGGTGGCTTAGAACGCAAGGCGAGAGGCACAAAGTATTCTCGGAGCAATAGAGAATTTTCGGCGTATCTTGTAATAACCAGATCAATTGGATTCAAAGGGCAAGTGTATGTAGTTATCCATAATGATATACACTGGCAGGGAACTTGCAAAGGCAGTGGGCACAAGTATCGAGGGAACATCGGAGAGTAATTTCGGAATCTTCTAGTGCATCGGGCGATCACCTGTATCGAGTGGCTCTCCGGGAGGAAGTAGTTACGAGAACCTAGAGTTAGATTTAGTAAAATCATTTAACCAGAATAGAAGAGAGATCAGAGGCCCAGAGTATAGACGAGGAGTAAAAGATCCTAATACCACCCAATGGCGACGTGGGCCCATGGGCCGCACAGCCAAGTTAGTAAAACAATTTTCGTCGACTAGACTCAACTTCGGCCAAAGAGTGTGGAAGGGGGATTCCTACAGGTTGTCGGCTCTGATACCAACTTGTGACGCCCCCGATTCAATCGTACACTAACCATGCACGCAAACGTGTACGATCAAGATCAGGGACTCACGGGAAGATATCACAACACAACTCTAAAACATAAATAAGTCATACAAGCATCATAATACAAGCCAGGGGCCTCGAGGGCTCGAATACAAGTGCTCGATCATAGACGAGTCAGTGGAAGCAACAATATCTGAGTACAGACATAAGTTAAACAAGTTTGCCTTAAGAAGGCTAGCACAAACTGGGATACAGATCGAAGAGGCGCAGGCCTCCTGCCTGGGATCCTCCTAACTACTCCTGGTCGTCGTCAGCGGCCTGCACGTAGTAGTAGGCACCTCCAGTGTAGTAGGAGTCATCGTCGACGGTGGCGCTCGGCTCTGGACTTCGGCATCTGGTTGCGACAACCAGGTAAAAGGGAAAGGGGGGAAAAGAGGGAGAAAAGCAACCGTGAGTACTCATCCAAAGTACTCGCAAGCAAGGATCTACACTACATATGCATGGGTATATGTGTAAAGGGCCATATCGGTGGACTGAACTGCAGAATGCCAGAATAAGAGGGGGATAGCTAATCCAGTCAAGACTACGCTCGCAGCCTCCGTCTTGCAAAGATGTAGAAGAGAGTAGATTGAAGTCCTCCAAGTAGCAACGCATAGCATAATCCTACCCGCATCCTCTCCTCGTCGCCCTGTTAGAGAGCGACCACCGGGTTGTATCTGGCACTTGGAAGGGTGTGTTTTATTAAGTATCCGGTTCTAGTTGTCATAAGGTCAAGGTACAACTTCGGGTCGTCCTTTTACCAAGGGACACGGCTATTCAAATAGATTAACTTCCCTGCAGGGTGCACCACATAACCCAACACGCCGATCCCATTTGGCCGACACACTTTCTGGGTCATGCCCGCCTCGGAAGATCAACACGCCGCAGCCCCACCTAGGCACAACAGAGAGGTCAAGACGCTGGTCTAAATCCTATGCGCCAGGGTGCAGGCCCATCGCCCATTGCACACCAAGACGTTACGTCGTGACGGTGAGCGCACCTAGCAACCTCCATTACAAATGAAGTTGCGTTAACGCAGTCCAACCCGGCGCGCGCCGCTCAGTCGCTGACGTCAAGAAGGCTTCGGCTGATACCACGACGTCGAGTGCCCATATCTTTCCCACGTAGTTGGTTAGTGCATATAGACCAAATGGCCAGACTCAGATCAAATACCAAGATCTCGTTAAGCGTGTTATTATGAAGCAACCGCGGACGCCGACCAGGGCCAGGCCCACCTCTCGCCTAGGTGGTCTCAACCTGCCCTGTCGCTCCGCCACAAAGATCCACACAGAGGGCCGTCGGGACAAAGGTCCTTTCAGCCCCCAATCCGTGAATCACTCATGGTACTCTTGACGGACCCGACTTTAGTCACCATCTGTAGTATGTATATATGTATAGTATATACCCGTGATCACCTCCCGAGTGATCATGGCCCAATAGTATAGCAAGGCAGACTGACAGGAATGTAGGGCCAATGATGATAAACTAGCATCCTATACTAGGCATTTAGGATTGCGGGTAAGGTATCAATGAATGTAGCAACAATGACAGGCTATGCATCATAATAGGATTAATCGAAACAGTAACATACTACACTACTCTAATGCAAGCAGTAGAGGGTTGAATAGGCGATATCTGGTGATCAAAGGGGGGGGGCTTGCCTGGTTGCTCTGGCAAGGAGGAGTCGTCAACTCCGTAGTCGAACTGGGGGTCGCCGGCAGCCTCGGGGTCTACCGGAAAGAAGTAACGAAGGGGGAACACAATAAATAACAGAGCAATCAAAGTATCACAAAGCGTAGCATGGCAATACGCGGTGCTAGAGGTGACCTAACGTAGTAGGAGGTGATACCGATGAAGGGGGGAAACATCCAGGAAAGTATCCCCGGTGTTTCGCGTTTTTGGAGGGGGAAAGTTGCGAGTTTGCTATGCTAGGGATGTGTGGCGGACGAACGGGCTGCGTATCCGGATTCGTCTCGTCGTTCTGAGCAACTTTCATGTAGAAAGTATTTTCATCCAAGCTACGGTTTATTTTATATTAATTTTTAAATATTTAATTCATTTTTAGAATTAACAAATTTAATTTAATTAGAAAATGTAATTATGACGTCAGCGTGATGTCATTGGTCAAATAGTCAGTTGACTTAGTCAAACTGACATGTGGGTCCCATTGTCATATACTGTTTATTAATAGATTAACTAAACAATTTTAATTAGTTTAGTTAAATGATTAAGTTAATTAAACACAATTAATTAAGTTATTTAATTTAGTTTATGAATTAATTGATTTCATTATTATTTTCATTATTATTATTTTTTAAAAATGTTCGGGGCGTTGCTATGGGTCTATCGGGTTCGGGCGCTCGGGTGTGAATGCCACCCGAGCGGGTGCTGGGCAGCGGGTGCCCATCGGAGCGGACCCGAGGCGACGGGACGGGCGCGTGTGAGCGCCGGAGCGAAGGTGAGGCGGGTGCGGGGAGCGAGGGCTTGGCCCTGAGCGGAGGCGGCGCGGTTCAGGCGACGCAGTTGGGCATAGTCGCTACTCAATGGTGGTGGCAACCACGGCAGCAGTGGCTGCGAGCGCGCGGCCGAGGGGCGACGACGGGGGCGCATGAGCGGAGTCGGGCGCTGGCACGCGTGGACTGGGGCGGGGACGCAGGTAGTGCGCGACCAGAGAGCGAGGCACGGCGCGCTGGAGTAGAGCTCCAGCCGCGGCTACGGCGAGCACAGAACGACAATGGCGATGCACGGGGCATGCGCATGGGGACAGGGGAAAGAGGCGAGAGGCGACAACCGCTCACATCGTTGCATGGAAGGCTCGGGGAGGCCGGTGGTGGTTGGAGGGCGGCGGATTCCGGCGATGGCGAGGCAACATCGACGACGTCAGCGAGCGAGCGCGGCGTCAGTAGGCCCCGGGTCGACGAGGGAGGAGCTGCGAGGAGGCCGAGAGGGGCGGCGACGAGGAGGCGCCGGCGGAGACAGGCGGCGCCGGTCGGTGACGGGGCGCAGGGGTGAGGCGGCGGGGTCGAGGCACCGTTTCCCCCGATCTAGATCGAGGAGGGGCGAGGGAGACGCGCGGGGGTGGGACGAGTGGGGGAGTGGGGTATCATGGGGGGATTAGGTTACGGCGAGGGCGGTTAGCGGGGCCTTAGTAGGCCAGGCGAGCGGGATGGTCGGCTGGGCCGGCCGGCTGGGCCAGTCGGGTCGGCCAGCTGGGCCGTCTGGTCCAGTTGGGGGGGGGTCTTTTACTTTGTTTTGTTTTATTTTAATCTTGTTTAGTCTTTTCTTTTATTTATTTATTCTCTTCTATTATATTTAATTTAAAGCACTTAAGCACTTTGTAAAATTATGTTTTCTTCACGATAACTACCTAAGTGATATTAGGCACTACCCGAACATTTTTCTTATAACTTTTGAAAACTTTTATTGTTGACATTAATTTGAATTTTGGAACGGTTTCGAAATAACTCAAGTTTATGAACACTAACCGAGGTGACGTGGCACCATTAGCAGAGGTTCACTCTAGCTTAATTACCCGGGCGTCACAAACCCATAGTCCGGAGCCGATTGCGCAGATCGAGGACGGGTGGCTGGACACCGCCTCGGGAGCTGCAACTACCACGGCGATGGAGCCGAACACTGACCCCGTCCCTTATAAAACTCGTGACTCCGAGGTGCCGGAACCCGGCCGGACTCCGAACCTCCAGCGCCCCTGCCAATCGAATCTGATTGGCGCCGATCATGGAGTTCACCGCTGCGGACATCTTTCAGCACTCACCCTTTGGCGACATCCTAAATTCGCTAAAGCATCTCTCGCTATCTGGAGAGCCCTGGCCGGACTATGGCCAGGATGGTTGGGATGCGGACGACGAAGAAATTCAAAGCCCACCCACCATCCATTTTGTAGCCACTGTCGACGATCTAACCGACATGCTAGACTACGACTCCGAAGGCATCGACGGTATGGACGACGATGCCGAAGACGATCAAGAACCAACGCCTACAGGACACTGGAAGACCACCTCGTCATACGACATATAAATGGTGGACACCCCAAAAGATGGGGACGGCGAAGAAGCAGCGGAGGCAGATTCCTTAAAGAAACAGCCCAAGCGCCGACGTCAACGACGCCGCTCTAAATCCCGCCACAGCAAGAATGGAGATTCCGGCACCGGAGATAATAACGCCCCAGAGAAAACCGAAGACAACCCCTCCAAAGACAATTCAAAGACAGAGGACGGGAAGCCAGCCCTCGAGAGAGCGGCGATGAGGAGTTAGAGGATGACAATTACATGCCTCCCTCCGGAGACGAGGCAAGCCTCAACGACGACGAATTTGTCGTGCCCGAGGATCCCGTCGAACAAGAGCATTTTAAACGCATGCTAATGGCCATGGCGAATAGCCTAAAGAAAAAGCAGCAACAGCTTCAAGCTGATCAAGACCTGCTGGCCGACAGATGGACCGAGGTCCTCGCGGCCGAAGAGTATGAACTCGAACGCCCCTCCAAAAGCTACCCAAAACGCAAGTTGCTCCCCCGACTAGAGGAGGAAGCATACAAACCTTCATCACCAGCGCACAATACGGCAGACCGACCACCTCGTGGCCACGATAGAGACGCATCTAGGCCCTCCATCAAGACCGTACCCCGGCATCGCTCGAAAAGTACGAAGCCACAGGGGAACGCGCCGGACTTGCGGGATATATTGGAGGACAAGGCAAGACAATCTAGATCTATCTATGGATCACGTGGGTGCCCCACGACCCACGATGAATACCGTCGTGCCGGACATAGCAACTCCGGCCGGGCCGAACACAGCAGACAACGCTCTCTTGAGCTACGTCGTGACATTGCTCAATACAGAGGCGCCGCACACCCACTATGCTTCACAGACGAAGTAATGGATAATCAAATCCCTGAAGGGTTTAAACCCGTCAACATTGAATCCTATGATGGCACAACAGACCCCGCGGTTTGGATCGAGGATTACCTCCTTCATATCCATATGGCCCGCGGCGACGATCTCCATGCCATCAAATATCTCCCGCTCAAGCTTAAAGGACCAGCTCGGCATTGGCTCAACAGCCTGCCCACAGAGTCAATTGGGTGTTGGGAGGACCTGGAAGCCGCATTCCTCGACAACTTCCAGGGCACATGTGCGACCATCAGACGCCGATGACCTAAGCCACATAATTCAGCAGCCAGATGAATCAGCCAGACAGTTCTGGACACGGTTCTTAACCAAGAAAAATCAAATCATCGACTGTCCAGATGCAGAGGCCCTCGCAGCCTTCAAACATAACATCCGCGACGAGTGGCTAGCCCGGCACCTAGGACAGGAAAAGCCGAAATCTATGGAAGCCCTCACATCACTCATGACCCGCTTCAGGCGGGAGAGGATAGTCAGCTAGCTCGCAAGAACAACCTCGAGAAAAATGCCGGCAGTCCGGATACTAAGGATCACAACGGCAGGTCGCGTCGAAGCAAAAACAAACGCCGTGTTAACGGCGACAACAATGAGGATACGGCAGTCAACGCCGGATTCCGAGGCTCTAAACCCGGTCAGCGGAAGAAGCCATTCAAAAGAACCACTTCGGGTCCGTCCAATTTGGACCGAATACTCGACCGCTCTTGCCAGATACATGGCACCCCCGAAAAACAAGCTAACCACACCAACAGAGATTGTTGGGTATTCAAGCAGGCAGGCAAGTTAATTGCTGAAAACAATGACAAGGGGCTGCACAGCGATGACGAGGAAGAGACCCGGCCACCGAACAATAGAGGACAAAAGGGCTTCCCCCCACAAGTGCGGACGGTAAACATGATATACGTAACCCATATACCCAAGAGGGAGCGGAAGCGTGCACTAAGGGACGTATATGCGATGGAGCCAGTCGCCCCGAAGTTCAATCCATGGTCCTCTTGCCCGATCACTTTCGATCAACGAGACCATCCGACCAGTATCCGCCATGGCGGATTCGCCGCGTTGGTTTTAGACCCAATCATCGATGGATTTCACCTCACGAGAGTCCCGATGGACGGCGGCGAGCTGAACACTCGCTTTATCGGATACGGTCGCAAGATGGGCATAGACCCTCAAGGATTAAACCTACAAAGACGACCTTCAAAGGCGTCATACCGGTGTTGAGGCCAATTATGCGAGCTCGGTCCACACTGAAGTGGTCTTCGGATCCCGGATAATTTCCGGCGAGGAGTCAATCTTCGACATAGTCCCGTTCCGCAGCGGCTATCACGCTCTGCTCAGACGAACCGCGTTCGCAAAGTTCAACGCGGTGCCGCATTATGCATACCTCAAGCTCAAGATACCAGGCCCTCGTGGAGTCATCACGGTCAACGGAAATACGGAACGCTCCTCCGAACGGAGGAACATACTGCTGCTCTCGCGCGAAATCTGAGCAGCCTTCTAAGGCAATTTTCGAGTCTGGCCGTTAAACGACTGGACACGGCCAAACGCGCCCGGAGCAACGTCAATCAAGACCACCTGGCACATTCCGAGCACGCGTAGCAATGCGGCGCCAACCCCAGCCCTCGCATGATGGCAAGACCAGCTCTCCGCGTACATCATTACGCTCTGGAGATACCATGGGCATAGGGGGAGGGGCACGACCACAACAGGCCCAGAGTGCGGCTCGACCACACCAGGGGCTCCCAAGTGTGTCGCTCTTTTTATTTTTATTTTTCTTCTTTTTATACACAGGACTCCGTTCACCAGAGGCTCTGTCCGGCCGCGAACCTGCCGAACTCACGATGCAATAGCCAGGGAGGTACAAAGGCTGCGATGAACACTCAGGTGGTCTCCATTACGAGCATTAAATTTGTTAAATAAACCATTCCGCAGCCTACCCCTGGAGGGAGATACGTCTAATTAGTCTAATCCCTTGCTTACCGCACTATTTGTATCATTCTGCACTCATAGCGGAATTCCTTGAATAAATAATGCAGCACTTTTTGCCTATAATTGCATTACTTTACATATATGTTCATCAACGACATCTTGCACCCGTATATTTTGGTACGGCCGAATACACCAGGGGCTTATGTTCCCCGCATTATGGTGTGATAAGTCCGAACACTTTCACAAGTGCGGCACCCCGAACTTATAGCATTATATGAATCGGCTCCGAATCATGTCTTGGGTCAATAGTTGGGTTTGCCCGGCTCCCATGTTTTGGTACCTTACGTTCCGTTCTGTCGGCTAAGGTAGCACTGGGAGAACCACTGCGATTGCGCCCCGGTTGAGATGGGCGAGCGCCTCAGTGGAGAAAGCTAAAACTGACTGTCATGATAAGGCGAGAGATTGGTCGCTGTTCGAGAGGTCTTTTCGAGTCCCTAAAGACTTATGCCGCTTCGAGCAAAGAACCGGATAATGTCCGGCCAAGGCGTGGATAGCGCCCCGAACTCGGTCTTCCGAATACTAGGGGCTTCGCCGAAATTTAAAATTATAGAATTCTATGGCTAAGTGAGAGTGTTCAAGCATTATAAGTCCGGTTGCCTTGTTCGTTGTGTTGGCGCCTCCTAGATGGACCCAAAATGGGAACAAGAGTGCTCAAGTTTATCCCGAACACCCCAGCACTCGTGGCATGGGGGCTGAAGCCGACGACTTGCCATCTCTCAGATTTAATAAACAGCCGGACAGAAGGTAATATTTTAAATCAATAAGCGTTGCTTAGCGCATATGAACAAAGTTTTCAGCGCACAGGATAACACATTGCGAATTTACTCAATAATTACATCTACGGGGCACTCATCCGCAATCTTGCGGGCACCCTTCAGACAGTCTTATAGTACATCTCAGCGTCGATACTCCTTGCCCGGGCGGCGCGTCGATGATAAGCCTCTCGCATCCAGCCTGCCCAAAGCACCTTTGCGCTGGCAAGGGCCCGACGAGCACCTTCAATACAAAGGCGAGCGCTTGATGACCTCCACCCGAGGGCACGATCCACCAGCCGCCGACGAGGCGAAGTAGCTTCGGGCATGGCCTCCCGAGCCTGGCCGGACTATGAGGCCCTTCATAGCCTCGCTCGGCTACCTTGTGGAGCTCGACCAGTGCTTCACCGGTCGCTAGGGGCACCGGATGGCCGGCCTCGGCAGATTGAGACCGTAAGACCTTCTCCGTTGAGCTCCCCTCCTCGACTCGGTAGAATGCGGCGGCATCGGACACGCTGCGAGGCAGATCTGCAAACGCCCCTGGAGAGCTCCGAATTCGGGTAAGTGTCAGGTAGTTTACATTAACATGCTTGCTTTGCATAAAAATGCCTTACTCGCCGCTATTTTCTTCACCGCCTCAATCTCCTGGAGGGCCTTATGGGCCTCGGCCTTAGCGGCTTTGGCACTTTCGAGAGCCGAGGCAAGCTCGGACTCTCGAGTCTTTGAGTCGCGCTCCAAACTCTCATGCTTTTCCATGAGAGCCTGGAGCTCTTGCCGCACCTCCGCCACCCGTGCCTCCTGCTTCTCTCGCTCTGCCCGTTCTACGGCCGCATTGCGTTCGGCCGTGGACACAGCCTCCTTCAGGGTTGCCACCTCGTTCGTGGCCCCTGCAGTACCCACGTTATTCTTGTTATTTTTGTCGCAACCTAAATCCTTTTCTGTAAGGTAAAAATTCAAAGTGGTGTTACTCACCTTCTTTGTCCTCGAGTTGCTTCTTGGCACGGCCGAGCTCTTGCTCGGACCGCCGAGGTCCCGCTTCAAAGCATCGACCTCCATGATCGGTCTGGCAGAGGTCGGCAGCAGCCTGCAAACCCATATTGACATACTTTTTAGCAACCTGCGTATATCTTTTTAGATCCTCGACCGCTTTTCTTTCCAACACCGAACCGAGCATCAGGGCTACTGTCTATGCGGTATTACATTGCATATTTTTAACTTCTTACCTCAAAACCTGTTAGAAGGCTACTGCGAGGCTTGGTCGACCGCTTTGGCGAGTGAACCTTTTCAATCACCGCACTCATGATAGTGCGGTGTTCTTCCTCGATGGAAGCGCCTTTGAGCACCTCCAACAAGTTGTCCGGCGCCTCGGTTGGGCGGAGGCAGCCCGCGTCACGGTCTTGCCCTTCTTGCGAAGGGCAGCTTGCGGACTCGGAACCACTGCGGGTTCCGCATGGAGTCGGCGCAAAGTCCGGAGGCTGCCTTGTGGCGCCCGAGCCTCCTCTGATGGGTCCTTCCGGGATCCCACTCGGCGTCCTCGGCGTCGCGAGGGTGGAGGCGGTCGGGATGGAATCTACATCCGGCGGAGCCAACGACCCTTCGATGAAGCGGGAGATCATCATCGGCCGGATTGCAGCGGTGTGCGGCATTAGAAGTACACTATGTGAAGCAAAAGAGAAATTATAAATCATTCAGGAATCTGGATACTTACGATCTTGCCGGAGGCCTGGCCCTTGAGGGCCACTCTTCGTCGCCAACGTTGGCGTTGGCGGAGCTGTCCGGGGGAATAGTTCTTCCCCTCTTGGACCCTTCGGCCTCCCGACAGGGGAGGCCTTCCGGAGAGAGTCCTCTCTCCTTCCTCTGGGAGAGAGTCCTCTTTCTCCTCCTCGTCTTCGGGGGAGGAGTCCGCCTCGGAGCCATCGGACGATGAGTCCGATATCACCTGGCGCCGGAACTTCTTCGAGTTCCGTGGCCTTCTTCTTAGCCTTCTTCTCCGGCACCACATAGAGTCTTTGGGACCAGCAACCTCGTTAAGCGGGCGTCCGCTGGTCTTCGGAAGGGGAACCGACGATCTACTGTCGGACGTCCTCTGCCATCTGTCAAAGGCATTGGGAGTTTGAGATCCCACATAGAGTCAAACTATGAAAGAAAACAACTGTCCCATAGAGGATAACGGCTTACCTCACCGGCCGGGCGCTTGGTGCTGAATCCGCGATCTTGATCGCGGACGCTGGGCTTCTCCGCCTTGAACAGCACCCTCGGACGGTTTCATACGTCGTGTCGAAGAGCCCGCCGAGTCCGGTCTTTGTCTTGAACGAACTCCCACAGTTGAAGGCCCGTTGTTGGCGGGGAGAATCCGTGACGAGCATGACTGGATCACATTGACAAGCCTAAGCTTCTTGTTCACCAGTGGTTCAAGACGTAATCGAGTCTGTCGGCTCCTCCGAATCGCCCCATAGCAAGCCCTTCTCTTTTCAGGAGGTGAGCTGCATAGGGATACCAGATCTGAACTCGGGGGCCGCCACCCACTTAGGGTCGCGCGGCTCGGTGATGTAGAACCACCCCGATTGACACCCCTTGACGGACTCCACGAAGGCCCCTTCGAGCCAGATGACGTTGGGCATCTTGCCCAACATGGCGCCTCCGCACTCCGCTTGAGTGCCCTTCACCACCTTCGGCTTGACACTGAAGGTCTTGAGCCACAAGCCGAAGTGGGGCTGGATGCAAAGGAAGGCCTCGCACACGACGATAAACGCAGAAGTTAGTCATAAAGGTGAGTAAGTTATTGTAATTTCACTTTTCTCTAAAGATGCTTATCCTATTTACTATATGTCTCTTTGACCTATCAACGGAAGTGTACGAATTCATTAAGTTCTCTTCGCAAGGTGTTTTCTTGCGATACGTCACAAGCTGGTAGCTTGTAAGAGAATGATCAGTTCAGTAACGTTTAGTTACGATGCCTGCAACATTGGGATTTATATACAATGTTTTTTCTCCTTCCATACTTATATGGTTCACGCAGATTATGGACACCCAATACTATTCACAAATAACACTCTAATATTGTCGTTCAGCAAAAGTTATTTTCCTTTGTAAAACAGGAGGATTTCAATTTGCTAGGGCTCGTAGAATGTCACAAGAAAGATGATTTTTGGATTAAACTTGATATCGATCAGACTGGTTTATGTAGAGTGATGATGAGGAACTTGCATCACGACTTAGGCATGCAGTTGAGACCAACACACTTGGGTGCAATAGACAGATATGGTAGAACTCTTGCATGGTTTCTTACAACTGTACAAGTCTTCTCCTATTAAACTATTCTCACATTATTACTGTCTGATCAATACAGGTGTACTTGATGACACATATGCCCTCTGTATGGCTGGTAAACAGAAGCTGGTCACGTTGCTGCATTTGATTGTTCCGTACAAGACTGAGACTGAGTATTCTGTGCTTGCCACATGCCATCAACATCTCTTCCCATTCTAATTAATTTTTTATGTTCCTAAACTTGATTTTGTTCTTGCCTTTATAGACAAGCCTGAGCATATTTGAGATGATGGCTATTGCTGCACGTGAAGAGTTGGTTTATATGAAGAAGTTCCTAATTAACTTCCTTTAGCCATTTGCGCTGTAAGTTATTTGCTTTTATCATTGTGTAGTGGAAAGATAGTTTATCTGGATGCCTTTGCTTGCCAAAAACGAATAGTTACGGTAGGAAGTTGAACTAGCTATGACGATCTGAGCAGATGGAATGTTGTCCAGCATTGCCAATACATTGGGTAATTCAGCTGTAAGTCTGTAAGCAGTTCTCTTCAAAAGAGAAAAATATATAACATGATTCAGTGAATGGCCGCCCCTTCTATTTAACTAACACTAACACTGCAATTATATTCACCGCAAGTACAATTCACGTACATATGCAGTTCGATTCCATGTGAAGTCAATGACTGATTATCTATGAATTTCTTCAGGTTTGATTGGTGGACTTGCATTTAACAAAGAAGATATGTTTATTATTGGGAATTTTTGAGGTAATATCTATCTAAGTTGTTTTGCTTGCTGCTACTGCAATTGTTATTCTAGGTTGGTTTGCTTCCTGCTGCTATTATTTTAGATTTATTGATATTGCTTTTTTTTCTTCAGAGATAAATTTACTCGATCATGCCCCATTGCCCCGAGGGCCCTGAGCTCACGTGACGATCCTAAAATGATCCATCCTTTTTTTTCTCATGAGGGATTGTTTGTCCAATGACACAGTTTGCCGACTTGGCCAACCGTGCTTCATAGGAACTGATGCTCTCCCGTTGCAATGCACGGGCATTTGACCTCAAGTTCACATGAGTCGTGCTTCTTTACCTTCAAAAGATGTATGATACTCAGCAGATCAATTGGTGCCATCTCCAGATTCATCATGTTGCACAAATAGTGAGGTTCAGAGCTTCAAGATGAGGTGTGGCGAAGGCAGATTACAGGTGGTGTTAGTTTTGACATGGGGTACAAATTAGCTGGTGCTCAAACACCCAATGTAGAGTTTTGCATGCGTATGAGAGTATGAGGAAATCTGCAGCACCATGATAAGCATGTACATAGATCTGCCTCTTTTTTTACAATAAGAATAACGTGGAAACTTCTAGCCTTCTAGAACAAGCATGGTAGCTTATTTAACTTTGTTATAACAAATATTGTATATGGTCAGTCGAGGATAAAAGTCTATTTATCAACTTGGTTAATCTGGTTGCAGTCAAGAGGAAATCTAGGGGGTGCTTCTTTCACTTCAGTATTTGCCATTGATATTGGCAGTTCTCTATAGTACTCTGTTTGTATTACTTTTACTCCCTCCGTTCGGAATTACTTGTCTCGAAAATGGATGTATCTAAAACTAAAATACATCTAGATACATCCATTTCTACGACAAGTAATTCCGAACGGAGGGAGTACCTTTTTTCCTCCATGTTTGAGTACTTGCATGCTATTGCTTCTGACTTTATTCCTATGATGCATGCTGCTGACGACAGCGCCTCAATGTGAACATTTCAATCATTTGATAAACGTTCTGGAACCTGTGACCAATACTTCTTACTGGATTTTAAGTTTGGTCACCCGTATACTGTCAGGTACTATAACAAGGCTATTGTTAAGATCATCATTAATCCTGTCTGCCCATCTAAAAGTTATCCTTTCCTGACCTTACACTTGCACGCAACTCTATCATTATTGCTTACAAGGGGCGGCTTAGTGATTCAATCTCTGACTATAAGGCAGCTTAGTGATTGTCATGTTTGTTTTGCTCAAATCAAAAGCAAATTGCTTTGCTACTTGAAACTGTTTGAGTGGTAAAATATTTTTTAGCCTTTTAAGCATAAATTTATTTATTTGTACCCGTTGCAACGCACGCCTTTTAAGCATAAATTTATTTATTTGTACCCGTTGCAACGCACGGGCCTTTTTCCTAGTTGACAATATAACATTGCAGAACAGAAGTTTGAACCCAAAGCACATAGATGTAGTCTACATTTATTAGTCAAAATTAATTACTCACAGATTCATTTCTCTTAATAGCAATCTGAGTTCTTATCGCAAGGACCATTCAATTTAGAAAAAATCATTATTAAGAAGGCATCGGCTCTGCATTTATCTGTTTTGCTAGACACAACTGCTTTTTTACTTTAGCATCGTTACCTCAAAATGAGCCAAGTAGACATCAATAGTGATATTAACATAAGAAGGTAGCATGACTAGACAGGGAAATGAGGAATGCACTTTATAACTCAACAAAACTAACATGGGTGGTATTCCCCCGTATACGACACTAGGAATGATCGACAGATCCACCATTACGGTTTGCATGGTCAGTGAACCTAGCAGGAGAGAAGATCTCCGCATCATCATCACCTTCTTCGGATGTTGCCAGTTTTCTCCAGATAGATCATACCACGATAACCAGACCTCCACTGTGCACCACCATGATCAGGTTTTCTGCTGACAGAACCTTCCACACCCAAATTCCACTCAAACTCATTGCCACATCAAATGGCCTACTTGCCTAGCTCATAAGAACCACCCAAAACATCCGTATCAATATGTGGCAGCAGAGAGACTCATTTAGCAGCAGGAATTTGGGGAAAGAAGTTTAGATGATTCCTCTTTAGCCTAGGTTGTATAGCTGAGCTCACCATGTGGGAAGAAACATCCAGGGAATGGGTGGCATAGAGGACATCATGGGATTGCTACCAGAAGGTCACATCATGCCCGAATTTCTTCTGAGCCCAACAAATCCTTTCAGGTCCTCGACCTACAACACCACAGAAGCAACAGCATGAGAAAGTGAGCAAGCTGTTTATAACTTCGTGTAGGACTAGATAATCAATGGCGGCGAACTAGAGTTGCATATACTTGTGAAGTCAAGTAAAGGACGTAAACTAAGACAGGATTATATATGTCTATATAAGACATATTTCAACAGTATATAAAATACTCCCTCCGTCCTAAAATAAGTGACTCGACTTTGTACTAACTTTGTAAGTAGCATCTAAGGGTTGAAATGTTTATGTAGTTAGGCTACAAACAGTAAACAACAGAATACATCATGACGGCAACAATACTTACCATAAGGCCGCCAAAAACTCCTTGACTAAAATCCTGCTCCAACTATCGAATTACGTGTGGTCTGAGAACTTTGACTTTGCCAAGAGCCCAGGAGATGCTACCATCATTATCAGAAAGTAGAAGACGAAACCAGTCAGACTCATGAATCCCCAGATACCAGCAACAACTCCACTGATGATCAACAAGAATGTCTAACTGTAACACAAACAAATCATCATGTTGAGGACAAACCATATTTGGTTAAATTGCAAATCAGTGAAAAGTCTAGGAAAATTGCTTATAGTCAAAAAAAACAGTGTTATCAACAAGATGGAAACAGGAAACTGGATAGTGTATCATCACACAGAAAAAAAAAACAGTGCTTTAAGCATGTTACTGCTGTACTGAGTATGTCCACTGCCAAATAATACTAGAACAGGGAGAGCCCTCTGGTAAAACTAGAGCTTTCTAGAACAGGGGCCTTTCATAGCGAGAGGAATTGACTAGCTAGCAGGAACCAATAGAGCATCATCTACCGATCCAATTGAGGCCAAATCCAAAACCAAAGTAGCAATCAGAGCTATACACATAGCCGTGGCTCGATGGCCATGTGCTCAGAACAAAGGGGAAGAAGAGAGACTCGGGAGGACTCACCTTTAATGTTTGTGGCCGTCACCGTCACATGGTGATGGTGGAGAGCTGGAGGAAGACGACGAGAACCAAGCCCAAACTACACGGCCAGCAGACGCACGCGTAGGAGGCAAGACATCCCAATCAACTGCCCAATTTCATACAGTAAAAAAGTTCAGTATTTTCTCATTACATCGAGCAAGAAAATGAGGTAGGGAAGACACAACCAAACCATTAATTTTATCTATCTCTCCAATGTAAACATCTGGTTTGAAGGTACATAAACATTATGCACAACACATACACTTGGTAATAGGAGCTACTACAGAACAGTACAGATAGTTTAAGCAATCATAACATTGATACCAGAGTTGTAAAAACAAAAACTTTGTACTGGAGCCCATTCAAGAAGAGAACAATACAAGATCAAGCCACAGGAAGTAACCAATGCAACACTAGTTGATCAGATCAACACTAGGAACATACAGCAAGCATGTATCAGAAATCCTGCTGATCAACCAACCAGTCACAGCAGCCATCAAAGCAGCAAGGCAACAATCTTCTGAAAGCCACAATCTTTAGACAATTCAAACCCTACAGCACTAGCAGCCATCAAAGCAGCAAGGCAACAATCTTCTGAAAGCCACAATCTTTAGACAATTCAAACCCTACAGCACTAGCTCCTTACAAGAAAATCCAATAGTTTAGTAAGGATTAAGTCCAACTAACCTATAATATAAATTCCATAATGCTAATTCTCAAGGCCACTTGTCAAATGCCAAGTCAGCATAGACATTTGTCCTTCGAAATAAAAGCCTTGTTCCAATTCAGAAAAATAAAGAATAAGCTCAAGTTCCAGCTGAAGACGGACATTCTAAAACCCAGCACAGTGGCATCATTATGCCAGGACTGGCACCATAGTGCAAACAACCAGACATGGCCATGGCACGACGGCCATGAACCCCGAGTAACATAGCCATGGCCCGATGACCATGTGCTCAGAGCAAGTGGGAAGAACCAGAGGAGCTCACCTGTGCAGGTTGTAGCCCAGGCCGGACATCGCCACCGCTACGGTTGCGGCGTGGCTAGCGAAATCAGCGGCAGCAGGGAGGCGACATCATCTTGGATATGACGGGGCCCACCCTCAGGTTGGTCGGGTGCTTGACCAAGTTGCTCATCGATCGCTGCAGCAAACATACAGTTTTTTGCCCAACAAACAAAGGGTCAGCAGCTGGCTGCAACAAGAGTACAGAAGAGCAGAACAATGTACTGCCTCCGATCCAAAATACGTGTCGCAGTTTTGAACTGGGGTTAGTTCAAAACTGCGACACTTATTATGGATCGTTGGGAGTAGTATCTATCCTACAGCAGCTCATCAACATGCAACTTAATGGTTAAAGCAGCAAAAAGGACAAGATATAAAATGGTGGTTCAGTCAACACCTATATTGATGTATTTACAAGTTAAACATTGAGAGGATGAATACAGTTCATCTGAGCATTGTATTGAACCATGCACCACTAAACTGGCATCACACACAACATGACATTCATGTATATCACAAGAGCCAAAAACACTAGAACTAGCCCTGGCGCGATGGCCGGCATGAAATTCACCACGGCTTGATGGCCATGGACACGCAAGCTCACGCATGAGAGAGCAGAGCGGAGAGGGGCGGAGGGGCTTACCTACACCGGAGTGGAAGAAGCACATGGCTCGGTGGAGACAATGGGAACACAGCAAAGGAAGCTCCCTCCTCTTCTGCCGGCGCGTGCCTGCTTGTCGTCCTTGTAAACCAGCCCATGCACGGTGGTCTCTTGTAGCCTGCGTGAGGGAAAATCATCAGTGAAGAAAGCAACTGGAAACGAACCAAAACACATATTTAACAATGCACATAGATAGGTACAGCTCGATGGGCAGCACACAGCATGTAATTCTTGAATTAAAACACAGATTTAACAATGCAAAGCAGCATATGGTTGTCCAGTAGACCAACACGGACACAGCCAAATCCACATATAACCAACATGTATAAAATGAACGTAGCAGCCCCAACAGTTGTTAACATGTATAGCATGAGTTGAGCTCATCCTAAGCTTGAACGCATCAAGGCAGCGAAGCCTTGCCGCATTTCAGCATGTACAATGAATAAGCAAACTTGGAAGAAGCATAACTAGAGGACATTTATTAAAGCCTAATACACACACTTAAACACTCATGGAGTAATTAAACATGGCACCGCACTCTAGTGATCAATGTCACAGGTAGCAGCGGCTCAATGGCCAGCAGACATCACGTAAGTATTGAACAAAAAGCACACGTTTTAACAACGCAAAGGAGCAAACAGTTCTCCAATCGACCAACACAGACACACACAAATCTACGTATAACCAACACATGTGATAACACGAAGGTTTAGCAGACTGAGAAGCCTCCAACAGTAGTTCAATGCTCGAGTTGTGAAGCAAGAAAAAGAAATCTGCTTGAAGGTAGCAGCGTGAGAACTGAGAAGTATCCAACATTAAACTCTGCCAAGTCTTATAATTGATTACTATAGTATCCACAAAAACTAAGGGCTCATTCGCTTCACAGGAGTTTTAAACTTTTTAGAGGATTGTCCATTCCACAGTTTTTATTTCCTTTGCTGATGTTCGAATCAAAGGAATCATCTACTGTGTTCCTATGGAAAACTTCTCTCACAGTGGCCATTCCACACGAATGTAAAAATCTAGTCCGGTCTCTTTTTTGGGCGGAGGCCCAAGGCAGCCACAATGCAAGCTGAATAAAAAATTACTTTTACATGGCAGTGAGAGAAGTCAAACCATCATGCAGTGAATCAAATAATCTAACATTGCTGCATTAGTAGTACGAACACATCGGAAGGGTTTCCAGTGAACCGGACAGCTCTACTTTCTCCTATTCCTCTGTTTTGGGTCATGAAGGATTGCACTATACAGCCAACCCCATTCCTGTACTTTTTTGTGGTCCTTTGTTTTCCTGACCTATATACCGAACGGGGCCTAAAACTCTGCAAGTCTGCAGTCTTATTTGCACAAGTAAGCCGACGGCTTGAAATAGGAAACTGACAGCTAGAAACCTTTCTTGTTACTAAAACAAAAACCAAAAGATGGATCTGCTCGGAACAAAATTAAACAGCAGGAAAACCACATCATGCCCTGCATAGCATACAACTGAGTTGAGTTTATCGTTTCTGATCTTGGAAGCATCAAGGCAGCCAAGCCTTGCTGCATATCAGCATGTTTTAATAGCAGCGGCTCAATGGCCGGCACAGAGCACATAAGTATTGAACCAAAAAACACATGATTTAACAATGAAAAGGAGCAATGTGGGTGTGAATGATTACACAATATCCAAACCATAGCAATTAAGTTTACTGAACTGGGCCATCATATCCAGACAAAAAGGAAAATTATGGCTAGAAGACCATGGCCGCAGAACAACATCAAGCCATCGGTGGGAAACAGCTAACAAAGGGTTCAGCTAATCACCTTGGTGGACAGATGTGAGGAGTTGGAGCAAGAACAGAATGTTTCTTGACAACCACCAGATGTACACCATGTTAGAGTAGCTAGAATGAACCCCTGCAGCATCGATTGTGAAGAAATTTGTGAAGGGGAGCGGACGGGCAGACTGAGAAGCCTTCAACAGTAGTTCAATGCTCAAATTTGTTGAAGCACGGAAAAGAAATCTGCTTGATGGTAGCAGCAGCCTGAGAAGCATCCAACATGAAACTCTGCAGGACTTATAATTGATTGCTACTAATATCCACAAAAACTAAAACTCTGCAAGTCTGCAGTTTTTTCGCATAATTAAGCCGGCGGTTTGAAATAGGGAACTGACAGCTACAAATCTTTCTTGTTCCTAAAACAAAAGCCAATAGATGGATCTGATCGGAACAAAATTAAACAGCAGGAAAACGATGGCGTGCCCTGCACAGCATACAACTGAGTTGAGTTTACCGTTTCTGAACTTGGTAGCATCAAGGCAGCCAAGCCTTTAGGCATATCAGCATGTACATGAATAAGCAACCGTGGCGAAAGACTAATACACATACACACACACACAAACACGCCTATAGTAATTAAGCATGGCAACATACTCTGATGATCAGCATAAAAAATAGCAGTGGCTCGACGGCCGACACAGAGCACATAAGTATTGAACCAAAAAGCACAGGATTTAACAATACAAAGGAGCAATGTGAGTGTGACAATATGCAAACCGTAGCAATTAAGTTTACTGAACCGTGCCAGCATATCCAAACAAAAAGGAAATAATGGCCAGAAGACCACGGCCGCAGAACAACATCAGCCATCCGTGGGAAACACATAACAGAGGGTTCTGCTAATCACCTTGCTGGACAGACGTGAGGAGTTGGAGCAACAACAGAAGGTTTCTTGACGACCACCAGATGTGCGCCATGTTAAGAGTAGCTAGAACGAACCCCTGCAGCAAGAAATTTGTGAAGGGGAACGGACGATACAAGGGAACAATGCAGCTCGGAGAGAAACCCAGGACCGAGATCCGGGAGAAGGGTACCTCAGCGGCCAGGTAGGAACGGACGACGACAATAGTCCGGCGCCGGCGGCCATATGCGGCGAGCTCCTGTACGGCAGCCGACGCGGCTGAGCGGCGTCGGAGGGCACGGCCGCGTCGTCGCCGAGAAGAACCACGCGGAGGTACGGCGCGCGACCTTGGAGTAGGAGGCGACCTCCGTCGCGGCCCAGCTCGACGGGACGGGTGGGGAGCACCGCTGCGATGCGGTCGGAGAGGTGGCCTGCGAAGGTCTGCACGAGAGCGGTGGAACCGAAGAGGTCCCGCCCCCGCCGGTGTTGGGCTGCGGCGATGGCATCTCCCCTGTTTTGCAACTCCAGCGGCGGCTAGACGAGCTAGAGGCATTGGGGTTGAGGTGGCTGCGGATCTAGGAGCGCCGCCGCCTCGCCTGTTCGGGTCAGATAAGCCGCCGAGGGAAAGCAGGTGAGGGGAGGGGGAGAGGGTGGGTAGAGGCCGGCGGCGGTCAGAGTAGGGAGAGGAGTGAATCGGGGAAACAGAGAGCGCGGGGTGGGTGGGTAGGGTTATTCTTTCCTTCTTTTTCCATTTGGTTTGAACTCTAGAAGCGGGCTTCTTTCTCGCGCCAGCTAAATATTTTCTGGATCCGAAACTTTCTACCAAACTGTTTTTTTTTTTGAGAGAGAGAGAGAGAGAGCAAGCATAAAGCTTTATTAAGCAACGACTTGGGCTAAATCGCCCATTACAGCGTCAGCTACAAGAGCTGGAACATCATCATCAGATACAAGCATTCCTCTAAAGGGGAGAGATAAGCCTAGTTTAGCTAATTGGTGAGCCGGCATATTTGCCTCACGTCTAGAGTGGAGCACATCACATGAGGCGAACCAGAGATTCATTTGAAGTTTGAGATCCTCAATCATCTGTGCCTGTTTTGAAAAGTTCAAAGCTCTTCTGTTGAGGGCTTGTTCCACCAAGAGAGCATCAGTTTCGACAATTAGTCGCACTACACCCAGCTCCGAAGCAACATCAATCACTTTCTGGACTGCGATTAGCTCTGCGCCAAAAGCGTCAGCGACATGGTCGCTCCGGCCCGAGCGAGCGGCTACCAACGCTCCCTCGCTGTCTCGCACTATTACACCCCATGCACCAGTCTGCGCGCCAGGGATGTGGGCTCCATCCACATTGAATTTGAGGACATCGGTCGGTGGAGGACTCCAACGCTGCAGCATTGCATGCGTTTTGGCTGTTTTGCAGAAATAACCATGATACTCCTCCAAGGTGCATGCAGCCCTACAGGCGAATTGGCCATGCTCCATCGGTTTCTCGCCCTCCCTCACTTTGTTGCGATGCGTCCACCATTGCCACCACATAACGACTATCAGCATCCGATCCTTCTCCGGCAGTTTCCACATTGTGTCCAAGGTTGCACCCACAGACTCACACTCTTCTAGAAGCTGACGGGAATGCTCGAGACGAAGAGCCCGCCACATCTGTTTGATCTCCCGACACTCCACAAAAAGGTGTTTACCTGATTCATTCTCGGAGTTGCACATGAAGCACTTGCGATTCTCAATAGTCATGCCCCTTCTGCACAAGATATCCTTGGTGGCAAAGGTATTATGCGCCATTCGCCACATAAAGTGCTTGATTTTCCCCGGGCAAGCCATACGCCAAATTCTCTTCCACTTTTCCTGACCCCCCTCATTCAGATAGCCGGCCTCGTGTTGGTCCACCCCAGCTTGTCCCTCACCGGTTTCCACAAGGGCTCTCCTAAGTTTATATGCCTGTCTGACTGAAAAGATCCCTTTGGAGTCGAAATGCCAAGCCGCAAAGTCGACCGCACCATCCCGTAATGGCATCTGGAGTATCAACTCAGTGTCCTCCTCCCAGAAAGTGTCTTGAACAAGCACTGTATCCCATTGGCCGGTGCCCGGATCAATTAGTTCCGACACTCTGGTTAGTAAGTTGCCTTCTCTTGGCGTAATAACTCTTCTCGACCAGGCCCTCGGGATCCATGGGTCCTCCCAAATCCTAATATTCGCCCCATCTCCTACCCTCCAGATTACACCCTTGTTTATGAGCTCGACTCCATGGCAGATACTGCGCCATGCATATGACATGTTTGGGGCTTCTCCCGCTTCCAAAACCGAGTTGTGGGGGTAGTATTTGGCCTTCATTAGCTGAGCAGAAAGGCTCTCGGGTTCCTGGAGCAGTCTCCACACCTGTCGGGCAAGCATTGCAATATTGAAGTCATGGATATCTCTAAATCCCAGACCACCTCTCCCTTTAGACCTAGTAAGTTTCAGCCAACCCACCCAATGAATTTTGTTCTCCTTATCCTGATGGCTCCACGAGTATCGGGCAATCATGGCACTAATCTCCTCACACAGGGTCTTGGTCAGGTAGAAAACAGACATAGCGAAGGTGGGGATAGCCTGCACCAGTCCTTTTACCAAAATTTCCTTGCCTTGCCTCGACAAGGTTCTCTCATTGCAGCCTTGCATTCGGTTCCAGATGGCATCCTTCAGATATGCAAACGCCTTCTTTTTGGAGCGTCCAATGTACACAGGTAGCCCCAAGTACTTCTCGTTGTATGCCTCACTAGATATGTCTAGGATGGCCTGTACCGCCGCTTTGGACTGTGGTAAACAATTCTTGCTGAACATAATTGCCGACTTCTCATGGTTATGCATTGTCCCGAGCATTGCTCATATATTTGCAGAATGTGTTGCAACTCCTCGGCTTCGCTTTCATTAGCTTTCATAAGCAGTACTAAGTCGTCAGCAAAGAACAAGTGCGATATGGATGGCGCCTTGGGACAGATTTGTATGCCGCTGAACACTCCCCTCCATTGAGCATCATTGAGCAAAGCTGACAGCCCCTCTGCACAAATGACAAATAGGTACGATGATATTGGATCACCCTGTCGAAGCCCCCTGGATGGCACAAACTGTTCCGAAAGGTCATCATTCACCTTGATCTGGTACCTGACCGTTGACACACACTTCATCACAAGTCTCACCCAGCGCCGGTCAAAGCCCAACTTAACCATCATTGCTTCAAGGAACAACCACTCGACCCGGTCATAAGCTTTGCTCATATCCACCTTGACCGCAGCAAACTCTTCCTTGCCTCCTCTCTTGTTCATCAGGAAATGTGAAATCTCATAGGCCATCAAAATATTATCTGTAATCAATCTCCCTGGCACAAACGCACTTTGGTTACCCGAGATGATCTATGGCAGTACAAGCTTGAAGCGATTTGCTAGTACTTTGGATATGATCTTGTACAAGACATTACAGAGACTAGTCGGCCTTAGATCTTTTATCGTGGAGGGGTTTTTGACTTTTGGTATTAGCACTACTATCGTGTCGTTCCATCCTTGCGGAATGTCCCCTCCCCTCAACACCTTCAACACTTCCTTGGCAATGTTCCTCCCCATAAGATGCCAATACTTCTTGAACACCACCGCCGGCATACCATCCGGGCCTGGGACCTTGAGATCCCCGATGTGGTCTAATGTGGCCTTGATCTCCATCTCAGTGAACTCCGCCATCAGACAATCATTCATGGCTCGAGTTACTTTAGATGGGACAGCCCGGAGTAGCTCCTCATACTGGGTGTTGCCATTTGATGTAAAAAGACCCTGAAAATAAGACTGAACTTAGTTAGTGAGGTCTCTCCCCTCCTCCGCCACTACTCCATCCTCCTTAGTAAGTCGTCTGATCCGGTTCGCCTTCCTCCTAGCCGAGGCATTGTGACGCCCCCGATTCAATCGTACACTAATCATGCACGCAAACGTGTACGATCAAGATCAGGGACTCACGGGAAGATATCACAACACAACTCTAAAAACATAAATAAGTCATACAAGCATCATAATACAAGCCGGGGGCCTCGAGGGCTCGAATACAAGTGCTCGATCATAGGCGAGTCGTGGAAGCAACAATATCTGATACGGACATAAGTTAAACAAGTTGCCATAAGATGGCTAGCACAAACCGGGATACAAATCGAAGAAGCGCAGCCTCCTGCACTGGATCCTCCTAAACTACTCTGGTCGTCGCCGACACCTGCACGTAGTAGTAGGCACCTCCAGTAGTAGTAGTAAATGCCGACGGTGGCGTCGCTCCTGGCTCCAACATCTGGTTGCGACAACCGTAAAGAAAGGAAAAGGGGAAAAGGGGAGAAAGCAACCGTGAGTACTCATCCAAAGTACTACTTAAGCAAGGAGCTACACTACATATGCATGGGTATATGTGAGGAGGCCATATCGATGGTGAGAATCGAGAATGCCGAATAAGAGGGGATAGCTAATCTCGTCAAGACTAAACTCAGCGACCTCAGTCTTCTGACATGTAGAAGAGAGTAGATTGAAGTCCTTCAAGTAGCATCTCCAAGTAGCATCTCCAAGTAGCATCTCGGTAGCATCGCATAGCATAATCCTACCCGCGATCCTCCTCGTCGCCTGTTAGAGAGCGATCACCGGGTTGTATCCGCACTTGGAAGGGTGTGTTTTATTAAGTATCCGGTTCTAGTTGTCATAAGGTCAAGGTACAACTCCGGTCGTCCTTTTACCGAGGGACACGGCTATTGAATAGATTAATCTTCCTGCAGGGTGCACCACATAACCCAACACGCTTGATCCCATTTGGCGGACACACTTTCTGGGTCATGCCCGCCTCCGAAGATCAACACGTCGCAGCCCCACCTAGGCACAACAGAGAGTCACCGCGGTCTAAACCTAAGCGCCAGTGCAGGCCCATCGCCTACGAGCACACACTGCGTTCTAAGTGGGCGGCGAAAGCAGACCTAGCAACCTCCATTACAAAGGAAGTTGCGTTAACGCATCAATCCGGCCTAGCGCCTCGTCGTGACGTCAAGAAGGCTTGGTGATACCACGACATCGGGATACCCATAACTACTCCCACGTAGATGGTTAGTGCGTATAGACCAAATGGCGGACTCGGATCAAATACCAAGATCTCGTTAAGCGTGTTAAGTATCCATGAACGCCGAGCAGGCCAGCCCACTGTCTCCTAGGTGGTCTCAACCTGCCTGTCGCTCACCGCCAAAAGTAACGATCGGGGCCGTCGGGAACCCGGGCCCACCTCTCCGGGATGGAGCCACCGTCCTTTCGGCCCCTCATCGAATCACTTGCGGGTACTCCTCGGTGACCCGACTTTAGTCACCATCTGTATAGTATGTATGTATGAATAGTATATACCCGTGATCACCTCCCAAGTGATCACGGCCCGATAGTATAGCAAGGCAGACTGACAAGAATGTAGGGCCAATGATGATAAACTAGCATCCTATACTAAGCATTTAGGATTGCAGGCAAGGTATCAACAGATGTAGCAACAATGTCAGGCTATGCAACAGAATAGGAGTAATCAAATAGTAACATGCTACACTACTCTAATGCAAGCAGTATAGAGAAGAATAGGCGATATCTGGTGATCAAAGGGGGCTTGCACTGTTGCTCGGCAAGAGAGAGGCCGTCGACTCCGTGGTCGTCTTGGGCGCGTGCGTCGGTCTCGTAGTCTATCGGAGAAGAGGGGAAGAAACAATGAATACCATGCAAGCAGATGCATATCGATGCATGACAAGACAAGTAACGATGCTAGGTGTGCCCAATCGCGGTAGTAGGTGATACCGACGAAGGGAAAACACCGGAAAGTATTCGGTGTTCGCGTTTTGGACGGTGAACCGGAGGAAAGTGCGTGTTCGGCATGCTAGGGGTGTGTGGCGGACGAACGGGCTGCGTAACCGGATTCGTCTCGTCGTTCTGAGCAACTTTCATGTACAAAGTATTTTCATCCGAGCTACGGATTATTTTATATTCATTTTTAAAGATTTAATTCATTTTTAGAATTAACAGAATTAATTTAATTAGGAAATGCCATTATGACATCAGCATGACATCAGGGTGATGTCGTGATCAACGATCGATTGACTTGGTCAATCTGACGCGTGGGTCCCATTGTCATTGGCCAAGATTAACTAAAACAGATTAATTAGTTTAATTAGTGATTAGGTTAATCTAATCAGGTTTAATTAACTTATTAATTACTCACTTAATTAATTAATAATTTTATTTATTACTATTTTTAAAGACTTTTTTTTAACATTCAGGGCTGGGCCCCATTGTCGTGGGCCAAGGGCCTTAGCGGGTGTGGGGTTTACTGAGGCGCCGGGCGTGGCGCCCGAACAGTGAGTCCGGAGCCGAGCCAGCCACGGCATCATGGTGGCTCGCCGGGCCACCACCTGGCCAGCCGAGAGAGGAGGCGCAAGGAGGAGCCGAGGCGCGTGAGAGGCAGCGGAGGCGAGGCACGGAGCACTCATGAAGGCGTGCCACGCAGCACGAGCGGGCGAGCGGGGTTGCGATGGTGGTGGCGGCGGCAAGCCTGGCAAAGCAGAATGCGGCTTCGTGGCGAAACACGGCGGGAGAGCGGCAAGGGAGGCGGCAGCGTTGAGGCGGCGAAACACGACGCGACAAGGTGGCGCGGTAGAGCCGTCTGAGCTGCAGCGAAACAAGGGAAGCGTCCACGGCGCGGCCAGCAGGGGCAAGGAGTCGGCGCGAACTACGGTGCTAAGCGATGGCGGGGCGGCGAGTGCGGTCTGCGCACGCAGCGCGGTGAGCGCGCACATGGGGCGGCGGGCATGGCGGCGTCCAACACAGAGGAGAGGAAGAGGAGAGGCGGGGCCTCACCGGCATGTAAAGGGCCGGGCGGTGGTGGTCGGGGTGGAGGGACAGCCGGTGTAGAGGAGGCGAGCCGGTGGGGGCGCCGCCAACGGCGGCGGGCGACGGAGTCCGGGCGTGAGCGTCGGCGTCGACAACCTCCTCATGATCCCGATCCAAATCGGGGAGAGGAAGGAGATATTTTCGGGGAGGAGTGGGGCGACAGGGGTGGGTTAGGGTTTGGGTCGTGGGGGGGATAAGGGAGAGAGGGGGCGGCGGGCTGGTGGTGGCCAGTGGGGCTGTGAGTCAGTGGGCGAAGCCGAGGGGTTTCTCTTCTTCCTTTATTTTTTCTGTTAGTTTTAGGTTTTAGTTTTTCTGTTTTATTTTTATTTATTTACTTTTACATTTTAAATCAGTTTAAATTATTTAGACATTTTCTAAAATGTGTTTATCTGCCTTGTAATTATCTATGCACTATTTGACACGTTAGAACATTTTTGTTTTAAAGTTTGAAAACTTTGTTTGTTTGCCAAAATTCAAATTTGAATTGAATCGTTTTGAACTAACGAAATTAGCGGCGATGTGAAGTGACATGGCGTCATTAGCAGAGGTTACTGTAGCTTGATTATCCGGGCGTCACAATTCTCCTCCACTACAAGAAATCTCGTCCCGAGATTTAGGAGGGGAGCTAAGGGGGGAGGGATTGGGTTATGATAATTCTAACGAGTGTTCTCGGTCTTGGTTGCTCTTCTCGAAGCGGTCGATCCATTATGTTGATGTCTTCATTTCTCTGCTTCAGGCCATCATGATGTAGTACACATCCTTTCTTCGGGATCTTCATCGTACTTACGGAAAGGATAAAGGGTGGGCATTCCGGGAGTACGGACCTCTACAAGGTTGTCTATCGGTCGATATCATCGAGGAAGGTGGCAGAAAGTAACTCTCGAATTGAAATTTAAGAAAATATCGAGAGCAAAGTAATGAGGTTTCATGGGATGTTTGACGAGCGGTGCAACTGCTCGATGCCTGAAACGGGCATGAAAGGGGCTCAAAGCAATCGAGAATAAGTATTGCGTCTGATACCTGAATAGATCAACAGGCAAGTGGCCCGTGAATTACATACAAAGTCAAGCGTGAGGAATAACTTTGACAATAGAAGTCTGGAAGAGTCGGTTTCGATCTGTGGGCTGTGGGTTATGGGCCCACCATGTGGGGTAAAAGAAGGAAGGGCGTTGACGTCTCGCACGATCGCATAAGAAAGACATGTCAAAGCATAGCCTGTCAGTTATGTTGGCAACAATGTCGGTACCAAGGGCGAGGGACGAAGAGAACCATTTTCTTGCTCGTTGAACGAGGCGGACCAATAGGCAAAGTTCTCGTCCATCGGCGGTTACCGGGATGTCATCAACAAAAGTAACAGGGTCTTTTTGACAGAATTGTACACAGAGGTGTTTACATAAGCAGGAGAATATTACTGCTTAGATCATATAGATCACCGGTAAGGTTAAACGAAACAACGGAAAGGAAAAGGTGATCATGAGATTAAACAGAACAATGGAAAAGAAAATGTGTTTAAACACACATTTCAAGGATATATCCTTCCCAAGGACAAGCAGAGCATGATATCATGTCAGGATATAATTTAGAAAACCCTTTAAGTAAGGGGAGAGAAATTTCAAGACATTACCCATACAACGGTGTTTGGATAATTGAGCAAGAAACATTTAGCATTGGGCTTCAAATGTTCTTGTTGAAAATCGGAGTACCACAGACATGCTTCGAGATAGCATTGACATGGTCTTCAAGCAAAGGTCAGACTTTGGATACAGGAAGGATCCATCAGGAACAACTTGTAGAATAAGTCATACAATTTCCTCATGGAAGAATGGATAACCTTGCTAATAAGGAAACTATAATAGCGGTCATCCGGCCAAGTGTCTTGGGCATGCCATCACCTTACGGGTCATAAAAGACCGGTGTTATAACTCTTGGAAAAATGTTCCAACCATCATATCGACCGAGATTCAGATCGATCGGTGTTAGGATACCTCAAACTCACGAAGCTTGAGGAGAAAAGGTGCGATACAAATTGGCGAGATGACATCGAAGATTCTCGGAGATGAACCATGGAAGCCGGTTCGAAACAAGAGTTCATCGGTAAACCAACGAGAGGATGAGGAGGTGGTGATGGAATCAGCGACAATTCATCGAGATTAACAAAAGATGGATTTCCGCAATTATGTGAACAAGGAGATAACATTTGTCGATCAAATGGTATCATGATGTATGCTCGAGGAAAACATACACAATTAAACATTGGTTGAAAGGTGCACCGAAATATGGGCTGGGTTGCACAACCAACGTCGGAATGGTGATTCAATAATCAAATGTTTAAGAATGAACAGCCAACCATTAACTTCAAAGCAATAGGGTTGCTAGAAGGGCGAATCAAATTGCACCGTTCATCTGTTGGTATCTGGTTAGAACCAACACGGGACCAAGAAAGAATGGTGATGGCGAGAAGCATCATTTGTAACAAGAATTTCTTAAGAGGTGGTGAAATTCTCACGACATTCTTGACATAAAAGGTGGTAATATTCCAAGGTAAAGAAGAACAATGCTGGGTAGCAAGGATCTCATGGTACAACACAAAGCACGAACAAGTTTGTGTTGGAGGGGAGGCATTAAAGTGGTCGATGACAACACAAACCACCGAGGGCAAGGATGGTATTTCCCATCATGAATTCGATTGATATCATGGAAGAGCTCATAAGGTTGATGATGATCACGACACATTTGTCGAGAGGTTTCTAGAAGATGTAATCAACCAGCGACGACATCAAGTCAAAGGAATGATGAAGCGAAAGGTTATTGGAACCATGGGTACGACACAACTCGAAATCAAGTTTGTTGTTCAAGGCAAAATGATATGATGAGGAAAATCGACGTAAGCGTAGCTCATCGTCGAAAATTGTGCTCGTGAAGAAGGACCATGTAGCAGTTAAAAAGTTGTACGATAATGATATAGCCGACCGGGCTAGGACTGACTTGAAGGATTAATAAACTCATAAGCAACAAAGATTACTTAGAGTTATTGAACCGTAGTGCACTCGATTCACATATCGGTGTTCTCGGTTAACGACAACCCGAACCTAGGAAAATTGGAATCGGTGAGAAATAACAGTTGATGAAGAACCATAAAAGTTATGCGGTTCCATGATATTTTCGAGATACCGAGTGTAATACTCGATGGTAGATCAAAGTAAAGGTTGGACGGTGCAAAGATCTGCGAAAGACAAGTACTTCAACTTGTCCGAGAAATGGTATTTAAAGGAGAACATGGCGGAACAATGATTGCAAAATGCGGATCCCGGATATAAGATAAACTTATACCAATGAAATATTTATTTGAAGAAAGCTTTAATGATCGATCTACATTGTTTCCATGGGCATGAACACAAAGGTTCAAGGTCGACTCCACTTCTTCAATGTATAACCTTCCATTCACTTCTCGCTTTGATAAAGGCATTAGTGTTGAAAGTTTTACCGTGAAATACCGGATGAGTATGACTCGTGAAAACTTCGAGTTCACACATATAAAGGAAGGCATAGGTTCAACCCGTCGAGTATCGTGGAAACATATACCACAAGCTTCAATAGTAAATACCACCAGCTCGAAGCGAGCATGGTTGGCCAGCAGATGATACAATTTACCAAAGGCACTATGTATCGGGGAAGAACTCACAAGGTGATTGAATATGAAGGACACCGCTGTGGATAACAATCCAACAATGGATCGGGTGATCCTAACGGAGCTGATGTGAGTATCGGTACTCCATCGAGAGGAAGAAAGAATGCACGAGCATCATATTATAGAACATCAGAATAATTCGATGCTTAGATAACAAAGGAATTACGACTTCCAAAACAAAGGATCAGGAGCAGTCGCTCTGATCAAGGATGGATAAGTTGGATAAACCAGAGGCACAATTGGCGACAAGTAGTTTGGTCGAGAACCAGCTCATGTTCAAAATGACGTCTGAGCCGGAAAGATAATCCTAGGACTCGACTGATGATTGTGAACATTCACAATGTATTGACTCAATGGACTCAAAAATGATGGTGACAAAGGATGCCAATATGATTACTATACTTATGGGATTAATCATAATGAAAGCAAACAAGAAATTCCAAAGCAATAGGTTCTTTGAGGATTTTCGGAAGATCGAATGGTATTTGAAGACTTTTGTTTAACACATGAACAAGCGGGGATGGCGGTACTCGATAAGTGCGAGAATTAACCGTAGGGGCATTCAGTGACAAAGAACAGCAAGGCGATGGCTCAAAGGATTATCGAAACAACGACAAGTTTTTCGGGTATCTTGTAATAACAAGACCAAGCGGGGATGAATGTAAGAATAGCAACCGCAAGTAGTTATCCATAAGGGTTTACGGTGGAAGGGAATTACCGTGCGATGATCACAAGTTCTTGGGTTAACGGCGGAGAGTATCTTGAGGTCTTACAGTGCGTGAGCGATCATCAATAATAAGGGGCTCTCCGGGTGAAAGTGATAACGAGATCCTAATGTTAGATTTAGCAAAATTCATTTAACCCGAATAGAAGAGATATCAGAGTCCCATAGTATAGACAAGGAGTAAAAGATCCTAATACCACCCAATGGCGACGTGTGCCGGTAAGACACACAGCCATGTTAGTAAAAGTTTTTGCAACGTCTAGACTCGACTTGACCAAGGAGTTGGGAAGGGATTCCTACAGCGATCGGCTCGATACCAACTTGTGACGCCCGATTCAATCGTACACTAATCATGCACGCATAAGCGTGTACGATCAAGATCGAGGACTCACGGAAGATATCACAACACAACTCTAAAAACATAAATAAGTCATACAAGCATCATAATACAAGCCGGGGGCCTCGAGGGCTCGAATACAAGTGCTCGATCATAGGCGAGTCGTGGAAGCAACAATATCTGAGTACAAACATAAGTTAAACAAGTTGCCATAAGATGGCTAGCACAAACCGGGATACAAATCGAAGAAGCGCGGGCCTCTGCCTGGATCCTCCTAAACTACTCACAGTGGTCGTCGGCAGCCTGCTTGCGTAGTAGTAGGCACCTCCGGTGTAGTAGTAAATGCGCCCGACGGTGGCGTCGCTCTGAGCTCCAACATCTGGTTGCGACAACCGTAAAGAAAGGAAAAGGGGAAAAGGGGAGAAAGCAACCGTGAGTACTCATCCAAAGTACTACAAAGCAAGGAGCTACACTACATATGCATGGGTATATGTGTGAGGAGGCCATATCGGTGGACCGAATCTGCGAATGCGAGAATAAGAGGGGATAGCTAATCCTGTCAAGACTACGCTCGCGAGCCTCCGTCTTCAAACATGTAGAAGAGAGTAGATTGAAGTCCTTCAAGTAGCATCTCCAAGTAGCATCTCAAGTAGCATCTCCAAGAGCATCGCATAGCATAATCCTACCCGTGATCCCTCCTCGTCGCCTGTTAGAGAGCGATCACCGGTTGTATCCGCACTTGGAAGGGTGTGTTTTATTAAGTATCCGGTTCTAGTTGTCATAAGGTCAAGGTACAACTCCGGTCGTCCTTTACCGAGGGACACGGCTATTGAATAGATTAATCTTCCTGCAGGGTGCACCACATAACCCAACACGCTTGATCCCATTTGGCGGACACACTTTCCTGGGTCATGCCCGGCCTCGGAAGATCAACACGTCGCAGCCAGAGAGGTCAGCCCGCCGGTCTAAACCTAAGCGCGAGTGTCAGGCCCATCGCCTCGAGCACACACAAGCGTTCGCGGGCGGCCGAAGCAGACCTAGCAACCTCCATTACAAAGGAAGTTGCGTTAACGCATCCAATCCGGCAGCGCCGCTCGTCGTCGTGACGTCAAGAAGGCTTCGGTGATACCACGACGTCGGGATACCCATAACTACTCCCACGTAGATGGTTAGTGCGTATAGACCAAATGGCGGACTCGGATCAAATACCAAGATCTCGTTAAGCGTGTTAAGTATCCGCGAGCGCCGAGCAGGCCAGCCCACTGTCTCCTAGGTGGTCTCAACCTGCCTGTCGCTCCGCCACAAAAATAACGATCGGGGCCGTCGGGAACCCAGGCCCACCTCTCACCGGATGGAGCCACTGTCCTTTCGGCCCCTCATCGTAAATCACTTGCGGGTACTCCTCGGTGACCCGACTTTAGTCACCATCTGTATAGTATGTATGTATGAATAGTATATACCCGTGATCACCTCCCAAGTGATCACGGCCCGATAGTATAGCAAGGCAGACTGACAAGAATGTAGGGCCAATGATGATAAACTAGCATCCTATACTAAGCATTTAGGATTGCGGGTAAGGTATCAACAAATGTAGCAACAATGTCAGGCTATGCAACAGAATAGGAGTAATCAAATAGTAACATGCTACACTACTCTAATGCAAGCAGTATAGAGAAGAATAGGCGATATCTGGTGATCAAAGGGGCTTGCTGGTTGCTCGGCAAGAGAGAGGGGCCGTCAACTCCGTAGTCGTCTTGGGCGGCAGTGTCGGTCACGTAGTCTATCGGAGAGAAGAGGGGAAGAAACAATGAATACCATGCAAGCAGATGCATATCGATGCATGACAAGACAAGTAACGATGCTAGGTGTGCCCAATCGCGGTAGTAGGTGATACCGACGCGAAGGAAAACACCGAAAGTATTCCGGTGTTCGCGTTTTGGACGGTGAACCGGAGGAAAAGTTGCGTGTTCGGCATGCTAGGGGTGTGTGGCGGACGAGCGGACTACGTATCGGATTCGTCTCGTCGTTCGAGCAACTTTCATGTACAAAGTATTTTCATCCGAGCTACGGATTATTTTATATTCATTTTTAAAGATTTAATTCATTTTTAGAATTAACAGAATTAATTTAATTAGGAAATGCCATTATGACATCAGCATGACATCAGGGTGATGTCAGCAGTCAACAGTCAGTTGACTTGGTCAATCTGACGCGTGGGTCCCATTGTCATTGGCCAAGATTAACTAAAACAGATTAATTAGTTTAATTAGTGATTAGGTTAATCTAATCAGGTTTAATTAACTTATTAATTACTCACTTAATTAATTAATAATTTTATTTATTACTATTTTTAAAGTCTTTTTTTTAACATTATGGGGCTGGGCCCCGACTGTCATTGGGCCAAGGGCCTTAGCGGGTGTGGGGTTTACGGGCGCCGGGCGTGGGCACCCGAACAGGCGAGTCCCGAGCCAGAGCAGTGGGCATCATGGTGGCTCGCCGAGGGCTGCCACCACGAAAGGCGAGCGAGGAGGCGCAAGGAGGAGCCGAGGCGCGTGAGAGGAAGGCGGAGGCGGGGCAGGAGCACTCAAGCGAAGGCGTGCACGCTTGCGAGTGGGCGAAAGGGGTTGCGATGGTGGTGGCGGCGGCCCAAGCCTGACAAGCAGAAGAATGCCGCAGCTTCGTGGCGAAACACGGGGAGAGCGGCAAGGAGGCGACAGCGTTAGGCGGCGAGCACAGCGACAAGGTGGCGCCTGGTAGAGCCGTGCAGAGCTGCGGCGAGCAAGGGAAGCGTCCGCACGGCGCGCGCGGCAGCAGGGGGTGAAGGAGTCGGGCGCGAGCTACGGTGCTAAGCGATGGCGGGGTCGGCGAGTGCGGTCTTGGCACAGCAGCGGTGAGCGCGCACATGGGACGCGCGGGCATGGCGACGTCCAACACAGGAGAGAAGAGGGAGAGGCGGGGCCTCACCGTGATGTAAGGGCCGGGCGGCGGTGGTCGAGGGGTGTGCGGGGGCGACGGTGTAGAGGAGGCAGGCGGTGGGGAGCGCCGACAACGGGCGGCGAGCGACGGAGTCCGGCGCTGGCGTCGGCGTCGACAACCTCCTCCTTGATCCCGATCCAAATCGGGGAGAGGGAAGGAGATATTTTGGGAGGAGGGGCGACAGGGGTGGGTTAGGGTTTGGGTCGTGGGGGATAAGGGAGAGAGTGGGGGCGGCGGGCTGGTGGTGGCCAGTGGGGCTGTAGTCACCGGGCGAAGCCTGTGGGGTTCTCTTCTTCCTTTATTTTTTCTCATTAGTTTTAGGTTTTAGTTTTTCTGCTTTTATTTTTATTTATTTACTTTTCTGCTTTTAAATCAGTTTAAATTATTTAGACATTTTCTAAAAATGTGTTTCTTGCACTATAATTATCTATGCACTATTTGACACGTTCGAACATTTTGTTTTAAAGTTTGAAAACTTTGTTTGTTTGCCAAAAATTCAAATTTGAATTCGAATCGTTTTGAACTAACGCGAAATTAGCGACAGTAACGGAAGTGACATGGCGTCATTAGCAGAGGTTACTGTAGCTTGATTATCCGGGCGTCACAGGCATATCGGAAAAGAACTTGGTATTCCTACGCCCCCCTCCTTCAACCACCATACATGAGCTCTTCGCCTCCACTTTATGTCTACTACCTCCTCCAAACGGTCTACAAGCACCGTAGCCTCACTTCCTCGGTAACTTTCTCCTGGGTGATATCCCTCTTCCTACACTCCTCCAGCGCACGCTTCACCTCCTTAAGTTTCTTCTCCGAGTCTCCCAACACCGTTCTGCTCCACCTTGTTAAATCAGCGGCCACGCCCTTCAACGCTGCTGCTATATCCGGTGCGCCCCCTCCCCCAACCTTCGCCATGCTTCCTCCACCACCAAATCACATCCGTCCTCTCTCAGCCATCGGGCCTCAAACCTGAACCCTCCACCACCGCCTCGGCTACGCCCCTCCATCTCCACTGCATCGACCACCATAGGCCGGTGATCCGAGTGCCTAGGCAGCTCATTCCGCACGTAAAATTCTGGGAAAGTCGTACACCATTCCACATTGGCAGCCGCCCTGTCTAGTCTACCACAGATGTATCCCTTCGCGTTAGTGCAATTGTTCCATCATGTGAAGATGTCTCCCTCATAACCCAGGTCGCTTAGCCTACATCCTTCTAGCGCCTCCCTGAACAAGCTCATGCATCCTTCCGCTCGATCAACACCCCCCCCCCCGCTTCTCATCCTTGCATAATATCTCAGTGAAGTCTCCCGTGCACAACCAGGGTCTCCCCTCTTGGTGCTGTTGTTGGAGGAGATGCATAGTGCGCCAGGTTTCCTTCTTCCTACTAGCTTGTGACTCACCATACACGCCCGTCAATCTCCATACCACCCCATTTTCCTCCGTGATAGCAGCATCAATGTGTCGTCTCCCCATAGATCGCACTGAGAGGTTAACTCCTCGCTTCCACATAATTGCAAGCCCCTTGCTTCTCCCATCCGGATTCCTTACACACATGTTCACCAAACCCAATTTCCACCGATATTGCTCCATCTCCTTCTTGTACAGCTTGGTCTCACACAAGAACACCACATCGGGATCCTCCGCCCTCTTGAGGTCCAAGAGGCCACGAACTGCCGAGCCGTTCCCGAGTCCCCGGCAGTTCCAACTTACGATCCTCATTGTTCCTGGCAGGGCTGCACTGACAGCCCGGCCGATGACAAGGTTATTGCTACAGACACCTCCTCTCCTCCACCCTCCATGTCTACCCTCCCCGTCTTCAAGACATCCATGTCCTCCTCCACATCTGCACCTCTTTTCTGACCACAAACTTTAACAGTCGCCTCCCTTACACCCCCTCCACCCTTCTCCTCTGTCTTGCTCTTTTTATAAGTTTTCGGGACATGCCCTCCCTTCTTCTCCTTCACCCCCTCCTTAGCAGTGACCACCAGAACGTCCTTCCCCTTCTCATTACCCGCCTGCACCCTTTCCCTGTCACCAATGGGTTGTTCATCAACCTTCGCCTCCCCCGACAACTTCAGTGCTATATCCTCAGTTGTACCTCCACCACCGATCTGCACCCTTGTCCCTACGACAACACTTCCTTCGGCACCGCCACCTTTCCACTCTCCAAACTCCAGACTCTTCGGCTGCCCCCTCTTCCCCCTTGCATTGGCAATCTTGTTGGGGCTTGTCACCTCCTCCCCGTCCTCCATACGGCCCCCACTAGACCTAGAGTCGGTCTTGCGCCAGTTTAGACCGTCACTCCTCGATCTACCACCAGTCCTTCCACCACCAACAATTCTGCCTCCACCCGAACCACTGCACTCCCGCTACCAGTTGCATTGCTCCTCCACAGTCTTCCTTCCTCTCCTCTACGCCTGCCCATGTCGGCTCGCAGCCATTTCCCGTACTTAGCCTTCCCCCCTTCTTCAGCTTCAAAGAGCACCCTTTATCGACATGCCCGAGCATGCCACACACATAGCAAAAATCTGGAAGAAACTCATACTCAAAGTTACAAAACGGTCGGTCTTCATTACTCCTCCTCTCTTCTTCCCCCATCTTCTCCTCCTCACTCTCGGCCTCCTCATCTAAGTAGGACCCTCTCATGATTGGCTTAGTGATGATCATGCGGACCTTGACGCGAAGATATCTTCCCATCACCGTGCCATTTGCTCCCGTGCCCATCTCCACAAACTTCGCCACCATATTTCTAATATCCTCCGCCGTGTCCTCATCCATCTTCCCCAGCGGCAGCCCAAAGACGCGAATCCAGATTGGAATCTCGTCAAACACATACTGCTCAATGCGCTTACTCGGCACGAAATCCACCATGACTACCAGATCATTGTCAAACATCCATGGCCCATCCTCCAACGCCTTCCTCTTTCCCGCCTCCTGTTTGAAGGTGAAAAGGAAGATGTTATCCCCCAGCTCCTTGCAGTCCACCCCCTTCAAAGGGCACCAGCACCGTCCCAGAGAGAAACAGCGATCTGACAACACCTTCCCAATCACCTGGATCTCCCCCTTCCTCGCCTTCGCCCTAGTCGTCCAACGGACCTTCACCCCCTTCTTCTCCTCCTCTGAAAGCTTCATCTTGTCCAACAACCCCTCCATCCTCTCCATGACTCCAGGAAACGAACTCGACCGAAGAAAACCCTAGTAGTGGTGCTTTACGGTCGCGTGCCCTATGACGCACGCGAGAGGCTTTTGGTGGTGAACAGGGATCACAAACTCGGTGCGGGAGCGCAGGCGCGGCGGCAAAGCGCTCCAGGAAGATCGGCGGCGACAATCTACACAGTCTCAGACAAACGACCAGCGAGAGACCAGGGAGGGAATCAATCGCCTCCATGATCGCCGGTCCTACCTAACCGTCACCAACGTGGGACGGACCAAAACTTTCTACCAAACTATTGGGCGGGAGTCCATTCTTTGCGCGCTGAATTTACACACCTCGGCAGCAAAATTTTATGCATGCACGCATGGATGGAGCTGGGCCCCAGGCAGCCCAGGCCATTGCCTGGGGCGTGGGGAATTTTCTCGGCCCATATCTACAAAAAAAGAATTGGCCTCGGGAGCAGCCGCTTCTAAGCCTAGGTCAACGGCCCAGCTGCCCAGGCGAGTGGCTTTCCCTGCGATGTTGCGCGTGCATGTGCGCTGCTCCAGCTCCATGATCCTGTCTGCCGCCCCTCCCCAACTCGACGAACCCTAGGCGTGGTCACGCCCCTTCCCTCCGGCGCCGCCCGCCGGCCGTCGTCGTGCACTCGTGCTGCCTATCAAGCTCCCCCTTCAGTCCCCTTCTGCGCCTCTGCTGAGCCGCCGAGGCACACCTATCCAGCCGCGGAGCCGCCCGCCCCTTCAAATAAATCACCTCCGCCTTCGTTGTGGGCTGCTGCCCTGTCCGACGAGGTGGCCCTCCAGGAGCACAGAGAGCAGACAACAACAAGAGCCAAGAGCAAAGGTATACTAGTTCTTCCATGTTCCATGCCCAATTTCTGTTTGTAGATGCTACTGTTTCATGATGATTTTTGTCTATTGCTAAATGACACCGTTGTTGCTTGATCCCACTGTTTGTTAGATACTTAGATGGGAAGACGAATTTTGGCATTTAGTATTTTTTTCTATATAATGTTACGGGAAGACAAGATGAGTAAAAGAAACAGGACATTGAATTCATTTTTTTTTGAAGTTTGAACAACCGATGATACCCCTCGTATTATAGCTCAACTCAAGCCCGGTGATATTGAAGCAGACCCTGGTAAGAGAATACCAATTGAGGATTTGGATGCAGACATTAGAGATCTTACTAGAAGGGAGTACATTAGTATGGGTCCATGCCAACCAACTAATCATACATATGAACGGTTAAATGGTAGAAGATTTCATGATTATTGGTTCAATGATCATCGCGGTTGGTTGGAATATAGCATTGAAAAAAAAGCAGCCTTTTTCTTTTATTGTTTTCTGTTTAAGCAACCAAGAGCCGAAAACTATGGTATTGAAGCATTCACGAAAAATGGTTTTAAATCTTGGAAGGATGGGCCTAAAGTTTTTAATCAGCATGTTGGCAAGCATGATAGTGCTCGTAATAAATCTAGACAACATTATGAGGATTTCAATAATCAGAGACAAAATTTGCCACATGTGTTTGATAGGGGTTCTAATAAGAAAGAAGAAAAACACAAAGCTCGTCTCTTGATTATAATGGGTATTGTCAAATTTTTGCTACTACAAGCTCTTGCCTTTCATGGTCATGATGAGTCTACTAGCTCAATGAATAAGGGTAACTTTAAAGACCCAAAGGTGGAAAAATTGTTTGGAGAGATGTAGGAGATAACGATAAACTGACTTCACATGAGATACAATTGGATTTATGCAAGGCTTGTTCACAAGAGGCCACCAAAGTCATTCTTAAGGAGATTGTAGATAGTAAATTTACATTACTTGTTGACGAGTCAAGCGATGCATCTATGAAGGACCAAATGACTATGTGTTTGAGGTGAGTACCTTTGCTCGTATTTTCTTAAAAGTTTTTGTGGGCGTATTTTCTTAAAAGTTTATGTATATTAATCATGCTCCTATGTCTTATGTAGGTATCTTGGGAAACATGGGGAGGTGATTGAGAGATTCATGGCAGTTGGAACGAGAGTTTTTTGTGGGTAGTTTTTAGCCCTTAGTTTCTCTCCTGGGGTGTCGGCCAATCCTGGCTCCGTCATTGCACGCACGCACCACGAACAAGAAATTGAGAGGCAAAATTTCTCTGGCTTGTGTAGACCGAGATCATTGAAAAATTTATGCGGGATGGGGAGCTTTGCCTATTGTGTTCTTTGGTCCGAGCGGGAACAACACATGTCGGCGAGCTATCATCGACATATATCCATGTCGATCGAGGTAGATAGGCCGCAAAAGTTCGTTGCAAATATTTGCAGTCGTTGATGGGAGAGGATTGAGCTCCGCGGGCACTATGAGGTCAAGGAGCGACGCTGCTAGGGAGGGGGGGATGGAGGGTCCGGCTATCTAGATGTGCATGTCAAAAGGAATGGACGACGTACATGCATTGAGGTAGGGGATGAGAAAAGAGCGGGCTCTGTCGGTGTCGTACGGGGAGGTGTGACGGTGGTAGAGGTTCTGTGAGAGAACGAGAAGGGAAAGGCGCGTGAATTACGGTTGAAGAGGAAATTCTTGGAGGGAAGGGGTAGATGGGATTTTTGTGCAGCTGGGCCCGAACAATTTAGAAGGGTGGGTGCACGATTGAAGGGCATGATCTAAAAAATTGTGGTAGTCGATCCACTGTTGTGATTCCAAAAAAAGAATTTTTTTGACGTTTCATCGGAACCCGAACTATCTTTGGCATCCCTATATGTGCGACACCAAAAATTCTAGGGATGCGACATGCAACCTTGATATGCCCCACCCGAGGATCATCACGAGCCCACTTTCTCTTTCACCTCTTCCTCCCGTAGGGCCACCTCAACCCACGACAGCCGCCCTTACTTGTCATCCATGACTAGCCTCCACCCTTCGCGCCTCTTGAGTCCGTGCACCGTCCTCCGTTGCCACTCACTACCCCACTTCGAGAGCCATCGTTGTCACTACCCCCACCAGCGCACGTCAACAAGCGAGATAAATATGTTGAGCTCAAAAATTGAACCGTTCATGTTGAGTGAATTGCAAGAAACCACCACATTTGGGGCTTATCTTGCAGAAAACAACGTGGTCACTAATCATTTGCAAAAGCCACCGCGGATTCAGTAAAAGTTTTGCAGATTGCACTGAACATGTAATTTGGCGCGGTTGAGGGCGTTTCCGACAGGTGGGGCCCAATATGCGTGACGTGGCCTAACGGACGCACTGACAGCGCCGTTTGCGCGTACATCTGGTCGAGCCGGACAGACAGACCGACCGCGCCCGACCAGACCAGATCTGCTCCCTCCTCTCCCTCCAGCTCCAATCCATGGCGACGACGAAACCTGGCGGCATGGACGGCAGCGGGGGAGTTGCTGCCGGTAGGGATGCTCCGGGCGGCGGTGCTGGAGATCCACTGGAGTTCTGCAGGAGCTCTAATCCCTCGAGCGCGCTGCCTCTTCCCCAACCATCGTCGCCGCCGAAGTCGTTGGAATACGCGGCGGCTACTGCGTTTGCCCAGGCGGTGAAGGCCAATCCGACGGGCATCCACCATTTTGCCTCCTCCTTCGGCGGTGTGGAGTAAGTCATCCTCCTCCTCCTTTGTCATTTCCCCGATTGGTATTCTAGGGTTAGGGTTGTAGGGTTAGGGTTCTATGGTAAGTGTTCTTGGGTAGTTGTAGTACGGCTAAGGTTGTAGGGTTAGGGTTCTAGCATTAGGGTTAGTGTTAGCTGTTAACTGAATTTTGTGAACACTGTTAACTATTAACTGAATTTATTGAACATAGTATATTGTTAACTGAATTTTGTGAACACTGTTAAGTGGATTTTAACACTGTTAACTGAATTTCTGTTGCCAACAATTTTAACTCGTTAATCAATCTTGAACACCGTTAATCGTTAACTCAATTTATTGAAAATTGTAGGTCGTTAATCGAATTTTGTTTACACTGTTAATCGGATTTTAACATCAGAAACTGAATTTCTGTTGCCACCAATGAGACCTCTTAACAATAATTGTGAACACTGTTAAATGCATTTTATCTGAATTTGTAGCTTGGATGGTGAAGAATGGGAAGTGAGGTTCCATTTCCTAGACAGAGATAACTTGGAAAGAACAATATGTTTATCAGACATAACCTTCTGGAATCTCATTGCCCTAATAGAGGTGGAAGGCTATAGTTCAAGGGATTTTATGTATTATGTTAGAGATCCAGGAGTTGGGGTGTTAGGAATGGAAGAATTAACTGATGATGACAAGGTGGAAGAAATGTTGGATCACATAGCTAGTAAAGGAAAGAATGTTGTTAACATTACAGTTATGAGAAGTGATGCACCTAGACCAGTTGATTTGAACATTGGTCATGCTTATGAAGAGCAGGTTCCTTTTTCAGAAATAGGTGTACCAGTTGTCTATGAGGTAGACAATTCAGGAGTTCTTTTCCCCAGTCTAGTGAAACCCCAACCACAGCCAGTCTAAGTAATAAACACACAGGAGAGCTCTTGTTTGTTGAAGCAAAAGGGCCCAAGTGAACCTGAGTTTGCTTTGGACAATGGTAATGAGAGGCATGAGTATTTCATGGAGACGGGCCAAGAGCAAGAGCACATTGAGCAGATGATGGAGCAGAAAAGAAATGAAGAAATTCAGAGGGACAAGAGTAATAAGATACAAAGAGAGAAGTACGAGGCAGCAAAAAGAAAACTCCCACAACTGCTTGCTGAGGAGTTCACTGATAGTGAAAGTGAGGATGAAGATCTAGAAGATTAGGACATATTGGCTAGGTTGGAGGCAATGAAGAGGCATAGGGATGATCCACTACATCACTTTGAAGGAGACACTGATGTAGAAGAGCTGTATGGACCAGATGAGGAGGAGGGGGAGAATGAATGAAGAGATGAAGAGGAAGGACAGGATGAGCCACTAGATGAGGGCTTGAGAGGAGGAAGCAGTGTAGGAGGAAGCAGTGCAGGAGGAAGTAAGAGGAGGGGGAAGGGGCCAATAACAAGATCCCATGCAAGTTTGGATCAAATCATAGAGCAAGACTGGGCACCTTCATCTGATGAGGAGAGCAACCCGGGTGACTTAAGTCAGGAAGCGAATGATTGTGCTCAGCTTCCACCATTTAAGCTACCAAATGGTAGGAAGAGCAGGGCCAAAAAAAATAAAGTTAGGGTTTGGTATGATGAGGAGAGGGAAAACCCACAAGAACAATTTTTCAAGCAACTTTGTTTCCTAGATGTCCAGCAGTTCAGGAGGGCACTCCTTACATTTCACATCTCACAAAACAGGAACTACTCATTTCATAGGAATTGCTTAGATAGAGTTATTGTAGTTTGCAGTACAGATGACTGTCCTTTTTTCATTGCTGCTTCCAAAATTGCACATGAGAAGACATTTTGCATGAAGAAAATGTACTTGTACCACAACTGTCCTGCTGTTGGAGAGAGCACCAAAGTCACTACAAGATGGTTGGCACATGAGTGTGAGCAACAGTTAAGGTCTGACATAAACACACCAGTCCAGGCAATAATTGACAATTTGAAGAAAAAACATGGACTTGAAGTGTCCATTCACATGGTCTGCAGGGCAAGGAAAGCAGCTAAGGAAGTTGTCCAAGGAGATCAGAGGGCACAATACACTAGGATAAGGATTACCTCCAAGCTGTGCTAGATACCAATTCTGTAAGTAGATGCATTGTCACAACAAAGCATTTAAAGCTTCATCCTAGCAAAAACCCTAGATTTCATGGCTTGTTCATGTGCCTCAATGCTTGCAAAGAGGGCTTCCTAAATGGTTGCAGACCCTTCGTAGGTACTTGCATAATTATTTTCCCAACATATTTGCCATTGCTTTTGTTTATGTTTGGTGCTAATGTGTTATATTTGGTTGTAGGTGTTGATGGTTGCTTTGTTATGTTGACAACAGGGCAACAAATATTAGCTACAACTGGAAGAGATGGTAATAACAACATCTTTCCCATTGCATTTGCTATTGTTGACAAGGAAGACACTGCCAACTGGTCCTGGTTTCTAACTCAGCTCAAGTATGCTATTGGTGGTGAGTCAGGGAAGTATGGCAAGTACACTATCATATCTGTAGACAAAAGGTACCTCATACATCATCATTCTTATTTTTATTGAAGTTTTACCATGCTTAGTACTGTCAAATAGTGTGTTGTTATACTATATTTTGAACACTAGTTATTTAAACAAGGCCTTCTTAAAGCCATAAACAATGTCGTCCCAAATTGCCCTCAAAGATACTGCCTTAGACATATTTATCAGAACTTTCAAACAGCTGGCTTTAGAGGTGAAGAGTTAAAGAAGTATATGGATCAGGCTAGTTATTCATATACTGAGCATGGTTTTGATCAAGCAATGGAAGGCATGAAAATAGAGTGTGAGGCAGCTTGGAAATGGCTTAGAAAGATACCCAAGCATACATGGGCTAGACATGCCATGGACAAGAATTGTAAAACTGATTTGGTTGTTAACAATATTAGTGAAGTGTTCAACAAAATGATACTTGATGTGAGAGGGAAACCAATTAAAACCATGGTTGATGGCATCAGAACTAAATTGCTAGTTAAGTTCAATGCCAACCAAGACTAAGATAGCCAAGTGGCAGATATGCCCAACATATGCTGAGAAGCTAGAAGAAGCAAAACACCATGCTAGATATTGTCAGTCAATCAAAGCAGGACCTGATCTATACCAGGTTAGCAGTGGAGAAAGCACATATGCAGTAAATCTGCAAGTGCACACATGTGGGTGTAGCAAATGGGACATGACTGGTGTTTCTGCAATTAACAAGGCAAAACTTCATCTGGAAGATTTTGTTAGTGATTTCTTCAAGAAACCAATGTACCAAGCAGCCTACAATCCAATTGTGTATCCTGGGCCTGGGCCTGATCTATGGCCAAATACTGGGACCCCTGACATAGAGCCACCAGTTTTCAGAGACAAGCCAGGAAAGAAGCAGACTAAGAGGAGAAAGAATCAGTTTGAGAAGCCAGCTCCCAAAGATACTTCAAGGATGGCAACAATAACCTGCAGCAATTGCAACTTGACAGGGCATATGTACACTAGCTGCCACAAAAAATTTGAAGCCAGCCCTAGCAATGAGAAGGAACCAACACCAGGTTAAATCTTGTTTATATATGTTGTCACTGCAGGTTAAGTCTTGCGTATATTTTACTATGTTCTAATCTGTCTATATGTTGTCACTGTAGGAAAATAGGAGAGTTGATGCACCAATGACAACTCCATCTGCTCCACCAGCATCAAGGGCAAGAGCTCCTGCTGCAACCAGTGCAACACCAAGGACAGCTCCACCATGAAAGTGCGTTATATCGACTAGAGGGGGGGTGAATAGGCGATTTTTATGAATTCTTCATTGAGGAATTTGCCGGTGAGGAAATTCCTTAGCGAAGAACTACTTGCAGCGGAATAAGTACTTAGAAGTAAGCATGACAGAATACACACGTAGTCATCATGATGAAATGAAGACAAACACAGAGTACGTAAAGCGTAAACACAGGATAACACAAGATGAAGACAAATAGATCAAGAAATTGAACTGAGGAAATTGAGAAAGTCTTCACCAAAGTCTTCAAACACAGATATGAACAATCACTCAACACAAGAATGAAGAAATGAAAGAGTTGAGGAAATAGAACCAGAAGGTTGGTGAAGACAATGATTTGGTAGACCAGTTCAACTGCCGTCTCGCTTATACGCCTAGTTGGAGCGGCCGAGTATTTAAACTCGAGGACACACAGTCCCGGACACCTAGTCGCTGAGCACGCAGCTCAGGACACCAAGTCCTCACCGTATTCTCCTTGAACTAAGGTCACACAGACCTCGTCTAATCACTCGTGGTAAGTCTTCAGGCGACTTCCAAACCTTCACAGACTTCGGTCACTCGGCGATCCGCAATTCCTCTTGGATGCTCTAGACCATGACGCCTAACCGTCTGGAAGAAGCACAGTCTTCAAAGGTAACAAGCGTTGGATCCATGTAGGATCAATCTCTTCAGTGATGCTCAGTCACTTTGGGTTTGTGGGTGTTTGGGTTTGGGTTTTTCCTCACTCGATGATTTTCGCTCAAAGTCCTCGGAGGATGGGTTGCTCTCAAATGACAAGTGTCAGTTTCTCTTGGAGCAGCCAACCAGCTAGTGGTTGTAGGGGGCGGCTATTTATAGCTTAGGGAGCAGCCCGACATGATAAGACATAAATGCCCTTCGATGATATGACCGGTAGGTGGATAAGATATTTTGGGACAGCTGGCGCGCAGCACAACAACGGGCGGAATTTTGACTCTCAAATTCCTCAGGGCTATCATGTTCCTCACTGCGTAGGCAATTCGCACTAGCGAATTCCTAACTCCTCAGTCAGAACAAATTCCTCAGTGACCAGAAGAACTTCGTCTCTATCACTGAAGAAATTGGCTAACTGTATGAGATTTCCAATGGCTTCACTCGAAGGGATTGGTAGGTGTAGGATTTTGAGTTGAGCATCACATGGAAATTTTTCCTTAGTATTTCCTCGACCCCTTTAACAAAGATGCGTGTTTCCTATGACTCAAGAAGGAGAAAAACAAAACTATGAAAACGAAAGTCTTCAAGCTTCATATTCCTTGCATGAATATCAAGTCTTCACGGACACACCAATTTCTTCACTTTCATGAAAGTCTTCATGAAAGTCTTCAGGAATACCAAAATCTTCAGTCGAAGATATTCATTTTTAGGGGTCGATTTTCTCTGTAAATATCAAACTCCTCATAGACTTATAGACCTGTGTACACTCATAAGCACATTAGTCCCTTAACCTATAAGTCTTCAATACACCAAAATCACTAAGGGGCACTAGATGCACTTACACACCAGTAGCAAGGGCAAGAGCTCCAGCTGCAACTAGGGCTGTACCTAGGGCAGCTCCTTCTGCTCCTGCTCCAACAAGGCCAAGTTCATCTTCTGCTGCTGCTGATAGGCCTAGTTCATCTTCTGCTACTGCTGCTAGGTCAAGGGCAAAGAAAACATTCATACCACCAAGACTGTCAGGTATTGGAAGAGTGAGAAAGCCATCATACAAGATGTCTGAATGGTTCAATTGTTCTCAAGGCAGCAAGAAGTGATGTAATGTTGAAACATGTTTAATTCAGCCTGTTTTGGCTAGTTTGTGATGAAGAATATTAAGAATTTCATGTTGAAACCAGTTAGTTCAAGTCCAAGTGGTGGACTATGTAATGTACCTAATGGTTGTGATGCACTATGATACACTGGTTATGATGATATGATGATGAACTTATTAGTTATGATGTTTTGCAAGAAGTTTTCATTCTGTTGTTGCGATGATGAGCATAGTTTCATTGTTGATATGATGATGATCTTAGTTTTCATGCTGTTGATATGATGTGTTATGATGTGTTGCAAGAAGTTTTCATAGTTTGGGTACCTCGGCGTTGACAAAACCCAAAATGTCTCCACTTGGGCATTTAGGGTGCCTCGGCGTCGACAAAACCCTAAATGGGTCCATTTTGGTTGCCTCGGCATCGACAAAACCCAAAATGTCTCCACTTGGGCATTTAGGGTGCCTCGGCGTCGACAAACCCTAAATGGGTCCATTTTGGGTGCCTCAGCATAGACAAAACCCAAAAAAACCCTAAGAAGTTACTGACATATTAATTTTATAAATCCAAAAAAAATTGCACAAAAATAGTTTGGCCTGGGGATCGAACCCAAGACCAGTGGGTAGTAACCAGGGGTTCAATACCAATGGGATAGTGTTAGTGATGTTGTTTTAGTAGCATCCACAATTTTACTTATATTTAGTTAGGCACGTACTGTGTTGAGAGTGCATTGAGGCCGGCAGCGTGGTGAACGTCCGTTTAGTATAACTCGTCGTTTCGGTTTCTGCCTTTAATACGTGTCCACCTACCGCTCTCTTCGATCACTCGCCCACTCGCCGCCCGCACCGCCCATTCCTCTCCCCCCTTTCTCCCGTCGAAACCACCACAAACACCCGACAGCCACCCCCACCGCCGTCGCCATGGACTGGCAGCTGGCCATCGAAGAGCTTGCCAGCAACAACCACGAAGTTCTTGCGTCGGCAAGACATGGAGATTGTGCGCTGGTTCCCCAATCCGGTGATGTTGAGAACCATGCCCGCGGCTTTGGTGAAGGTGATGACACTGCCAAAGGCAAGATGCATTCTCGCCGCCGCACCGCATCGCCGCGACCATTCTCCGTGGGCGTCTGCGGTGCGCGCTCCCGACCCTGTGTAGCGCGCCCGTTGGTGGATGTACCGCTCATCCACCACGCCGCCGGCCAGCGCGGATGACATCACCGACGCCGTCCTTGCTCTCCCAGCCCCCATCAACAACGCCTACTGGGAGAGGCGCAATCCATGGGTGCTCGGGCCAGACGATGACTCTGACGTCGAGTCCGAGTCCTCTGACGACTACGACTCTGACGAATCTGACGGCTACTCCTCTGACGACGAGGTGGATGAGGTCGTCGTACTCTCCGACTCCTCCTCCTCCGACGAGCCTGATGTGCAGCTCTTGGCGCCCGTCCTCCACGCCGTGGAGGGGCAGAAGAACATCCCAGTTGATGTGGATAAGCTGCCGGAGGTCGGCGACAACCAAGAGCTCGTCATTGTCAAGCAAGAAGAGGAGGGCGGCGGTGAAGATGTGGTGGAGCCAGAGCCGGCGAAGAAGAAGAGGGCGACGATGAACAACAATGACGTGCGGCGCTCCCAACGCCTGAAGATGCTGAAGAAGGAGGAGTGACATGCTGTCTTCGGGCGTCGATGAAGAAAAAGTTCGATTTAACAAGATGTTAGTATGCCAGTTCTATCTATGTTAGTATGAACTTGCTATCTATGTCAGGCTATATATGCAGGTACTATCTATGTATGCCAGCAGTATGAACTTGCTATCCATGTCAGGCTATCTATGCAGGTACTATATATGTATGCCAGCAGTATTATGTTAGTATGCCAGGTACAAACTGAACTTAATCCAAGATGATAATTAATCACAAACATAGTACTCTCACAAACAACATACAATCCAAGGTTCACCACAATAAAGCTTAACACATTCTAAGCTTTCCTCCATAGCTACTTCAAAAGACATCATTGACACACATGGTCAGACAACAACACAACTTAGTCCTCATCACAAATAGCCTTGATCTGGTGAAGCTTCCTCTTGTTGCTATCACCTGCTGTCTTGAGCTCAACAATGCAAGAAGCAAGAGTGCTCTTCTCCATGGTCAACTTCTCCTTCACTTTCATCAGCTCAGCAATGCAACAATCCAACTTATCCTTCTCTTTCTTCAGGTCATCCTTCTATTTCTTCAGGTCAGCATAGCAGATCTCCAAATTCCTCTTATCAGAGCTCAACTTTTCCTTCTCTTTAAGATGGTTGAACTTCAAATTCCTAATGACAGTGGCTTGAGCTACATGAATTTGCTTTAACTGGTCAACAACAGCCTTCAATTTTTTGATCTCAGCATCCTTTGTCATGCTGCTTTCCACACTCAGTGAAATGTTCTCAGCATCATTCTTATGGTTTACCTCAGGCTGGCTATCCTTATAATCCAATAGGTTGTTCACATCTTCAACAAGCTTCTCATATGTCTCCTGCAACTCTTTTTTCTGCTGTGTGAGATTGTGTACAGTGCTTGAATGCTCCAGGCATGCCATCTTGTTATCATGCTGACTATGCTCATACATAAGCCACAGCTTATGAATAGCATTCTGCAGATGCTCTGGCCAATGCTCATCTACCCACTGCACTAATCCACAATTTGCAACACCGTACAATACAAAAATTCAGTTCAAAATTACAGACATTACTTACAGATTTAGTTACATAGTTGATTCAGTTAATGTACCAGAATCAGATTCATTTAATGATGAATCATTATGAAAACTACAACTAAGAACAGTTCCTATGAACCCTAGAACTAAATTCAGTAACTATGAACCCTAGAACATCAGCAGTAACTATGAACCCTAGAACATGAACAATATCTATGAACCCTAGAACATGAACAATACCTATGAACCCTAGAACATGAACAAGAATTGGAATGCTGCAAACAAAACTTGAAACTTACTTCAGTGGCACATGCAATGAACCTCCTACCAGTGCTTATCCCCTCAAATGCAACATATTTCCTCCCTGGATTCCCATGCTCACAAATCACATTCAAGTCGTCAGCAAGACCCTCGAACGACGGCTCATCAATTGTAGCTGGGATCTGAGAAATCCAACAAAAACTTGTTCAAATCGAGCAAATGTTGAACCCTAGAAACCCTAGAACACAAATGAGCAATACAAGGTTCTGACCTTGAGAGGGGAGTCGTCGGAGGAGATGTACTGCGCGGCGGAGCCCTTAGTGCTCTCACTGTCGCTCCAGGACACCATGGCGGACGGCGGACGGCGGCGACCGGAGAGTAGAGGAGCAAATGGGAGGCGAGCGAGCGTGGGAGCAGAGAGAGCGAGCGTGAGAGCAGAGAGAGCGAGCGAGATGTGGTCGGGCGCGGGCGGTCTGTCTCTGCTGACCCGACCGCGTCTGTCTTAAGCAAACGACGCCGCCAGCGCGTCCGTTAGGCCACGTCACGCATATTGGGTCTCATTTGTCGGAAACGCCCTCAACCGCGCCAAATTACATGTTCAGTGCAATCTGCAAAACTTTTACTGAATCCGCGGTGGCTTTTGCAAATGATTAGCGACCACGTTGTTTTCTGCAAGATAAGCCCCAAATGTAGTGGTTTCTTGCAATTCACTCGTTCATGTTGCACAACGGTGTGGTTAACTTTAGAGAGTAGAGGAGGAAGTTCAACATTTTCATGGGATTTTATCCTGATCTTCCATTTGGGTTTATTGGTGTTCTTCATTTCGTCCATATCCGAAATCCTAGATTTGTTTGAATTAATTTAACATGACTTGGTATTAATCTCTCTTGTGGAGGCCAATAATAGTATTATATCGCATTGGTAAAAAGCATTTTGTTTTTTCTTTGCGGTCAAATATTAACATACATGTGATATTGGTATTTCTATCTAACTTATTTGGAGACGGATTGGAAATATTTAGTCATTCAAAGAATTGAAGCCATAGATGATATATTATAATATGGGACTCAAATATGGTTTTTAATTAAGAAAGGTAGTTTCGAGAAGCATGGTCATTTCATGCAAATATTTGGTTTAGGCATATTGTAAAAGAAAATATTTAAATATGCTTTGGCCAAGATGCCATCGCAAGGAGACCAAATTGCATCTGATTCTCAATAATAAAGCAAACCCCTCGTGCACAAATCCTTCTCATCCTTGCATAAACAAAATCATCGCAAGAAAACAACCGGTATGTACTTGTAAATTGACATTAATCCTTCTTTTTTACTCCCTCCGTTCCTAAATATTTGTCTTTTAGAGATTCAAATGCACTATCACATACGGATATATATAGACATATTTTAAAGTGTAGATTCACTCATTTTGCTCCGTATGTAGTCACTTGTTGAAATCTCTAGAAAGACAAATATTTAGGAACGGAGGGAGTAGGCATGTTTGAATTATTTTTAACACGTCTTTTTGGGTAATGCATATCGTAGGAGAATGTTGAGATTGTGCTCTTTGTCGCGTGTCGGGTAGCTAGAATCGAGCTTTCAATTTTGAAACATGTCCATCTTTCGTACGAACAATGCGCACAAACTAGACGGTCGTGCATTAGCATCATCACATAGCATGAACTGTTATGTATCAAAAGTATAACCATGAATCCATGCATAAATGCCATGATCTTGATGCCGATATGCTCAGCTTGGTGCAATAGCCATGAAGAAAATGCAAATGATCGAGTCAACCAGGAGAGGAAGTGTAAGGTACCCCGGAAAGAAAAAAACAGGTGTGACTAAGGGGAGCTGAGGAAGAAACGTAGTACTGTATTACGTAAATACATCGCGGTGGACTCCCGACGCCATCCATTCTCGGCGCCGGATAAAAATTGCATGCTGGGAAGGGTCGACGGGGTCCAGGGGAGGGGATTGGTGCTTGGAATCGGCTGCGGCCATGTTGGTCGGCGCCGGAGTAGGCGAGGTTGAGGTGGAAAGCACCGAAATTATATTGGAGCGTGTAAATCGAACAGCGGACCAACCGAGCTAGGTGTCGGCATGTTCAAAATCGACAATGCCGACGACGGCAACCAAACCACTGTCATGGACGGAATTGGGGACAGACCTTTTTGTGTCTGGTCGTTTTTTTTAAAACAGAGGCAAAAGCTTAGCCTTTTTCATTAATTAAGAAGAAGATAGTTGCTCGATTAATTTATGAAAAACCGACGAAAACCGGTACATCGTGGGTTAAAACCCACAAGGACTCAAACAACCATCAGAGAGACCGCAGATGGCACACCACCACAAGCCATCCCGCGAAACCTCAAGCAGACTACTCCCAAAACAACAACCACCGGAGAAGAGGACATGTGGTCGTGACTAACATTTTGTAGGGTTGTCACCCAAGGCCGCAGTAATCCATTGGTTGCCCTTCTTGATCTTCTTCGCATTGACCAGGCAATACAAACCTTGGATGATCGAAGTCAGACCTGTCAGCAATTCCGTGAAGTCGTGCAGAATGCCCTCGCCCTCAGTCGCCAAGGCGCATCCCTTAGCAAGACCCCTCACATCAGCCACGCTAAACTCAGTGGCCACACTGTCCTCGACACCTTGGTCCACAGCTTTTGCTCCCAACGACGCAAATGCATCCAACATCGAACCATGAGCATCTGTTACAGAGTAGCTAGGTCCCTGCAAAGAGGCTTGGATGCCCCCCTGATCACCATCGGAGACCTCCGCCCGCTCCAATAAGCTTGTTGCACGGGCCAATAACAAGCTCAAAGGACGAAGCGCCACGGTCACCATGGATTGCAGCTCAGCAACAAAAAGAGCAAGCATAGCGTCGGTGGACTTTGCCACAACATCAAAACCGTCACAACCTCCACCAAAATCTTCAGAAGACCTCATATACTCTGAACCTTGGACGTTCGTTGCTGGGGCAACAACAGAAGCCCAAAAGCGCCTGGCTGAGGAAGGAGAAGGCGGAGTTGGGTTGGCATGTGCACTGTGGCGAGCTCTGACGGCGGAAATGCGATGACGACAGTCCTTCTCACGATGCCCAGAGCGCAGGCAAGCGAGGCATCGAATCGGGCCGCGACAAGAAGCAGCCTTGTGGTCCGAAGCGAAGCAACGGAAACAAGGGCCGTGAGTTCTCAGTCTGAAAACAGCGGCTTGCACAAGTCTCGCACCGCGACTCGCCGAGACATCAGAAGCTTGGCTGTGCTCATGATCACAGGGACGACGCTTTCGCCCCACGAAGATCCAGGGACCATCCCCGTCCACCGCCGCTACTGGAATGCTGGGAAGCAGCACGGGATAGCTCGACGAGACGCGAGCAACACCATGGCAGGAGCCCTCCACAGCAGCCGTGGGCAACTGCGGCGCCATCTCTGTGGAGCAGACATTGCCAGCGCCACGAGCTGACAGATCTGTAGGCTGGGGAGCCGCACCAACTTCGGGCTCTTGTGCGACGGGAGGAGGCGGTTGCAGCGTCAGTTCCTCGACAACGTCCCCGCTGCGGCTGGAGACGGGTGGAGGTGACTGCAGGGTCGGTTCGTCACCCACCACGACAACAGGCTGAAGCAATGCATCGCCGGAGACAAGGCCCGCCGGCGGTGACGGCGGGGCGAACTCCCCATCCTCGGCCTCAACGTCAGGCAAGGGGATCTGGCCCGTCGGAGGCGGCAGATGCAGCGGGGAGGCGGGGGCCAGATCCGCCATGGCTGGGAGGAGCGGTGGGAGGCCCGAGGGGCTCGCCGCCGGGGGCTTCAGATGCTGAACGGAGCCAACGCCGGCAGAGGGAGCCGGGCGGCGAGCAGCGGGTCGGCCGCCGTCGCAACCAAGGAGGGTTGCGCACGTCGACGACCCCCATTCTCCACCCTGAACCTACAAGCGGGGGGCTGCGGTGGTGAGCGACGAGGGACGCGCGGTGCCGAGAGGGGGGCCGACGGTGCCGGGGCGGCAGCCGCCGGTGGGGGCTGGTGGGGTGGAGCCCCCATCAGTTTTTTGTGTGTGCAGAGATGTGTGGATAAAAATATGGAACTACCACATCGAAACTTGAGTGAAGTCTGAAATAAACACTGAGATTGTAGGGGTCGACGCAAATGAACCCTCATCTTTGAATCCCTGAAGTTGGCACCCTATATTTACAGATCCCGGTCAATCCCGACCCTGCACAAGTAAAATCTTGTTTGGTGTAATTGGAAAGGTGTGATCCCAGCCGGGATTGATTTCTACATTGACTTACTACATGGGCCCACTTATCATATGCATCTCCTCACGAGTTCACGCCCCAACCGATTAGGTGCAGTGGAGTGGCGCCGGCGCCGATGAGCTCCTCAAGAGTGTGTTGCACCTGGGCAAGTCCGACTCGATGGCGTGGTCAACCACATGAGCGATGGCTTGGGGAATCTTCTGACCAAGCTAAGACCACACACTGCAGGCGGAATCGTACGACCGACCTGATGAGTGTGCCGGGCGCGGTCGGCTCGGCCGTCGACGCCATTCGGGACGACCTAGAGGCGGCGGTCGTCAATGCCATCAAGCCTTGTCGTGCCAAGCCAACGTACTACAGGATGCACAACGTCTGTTTGTGCACACGCATCCATGCGTCCATCTCTCCGTTGGTCGCCGTGTTGCTCCTTGCTCGCTAACCACGCCGTCATTGCCTCGGCTTCTTTGGCGATCCGCGCGCCGTGCTTCGTTCGTGCTCGACGCCACCGCTTCATGCGATTTCTCCACGACTCTGCGCCGCGGCCGCCGAGCTTACTGCGCGCCGCCACTCTAGCGATCATCCATTGGGCGCCACAACCACGGCCCTTGATGGATGGCAAGCTCGCATGGCCGAGCTGTGTCGGTCCTCGCCGTCGCGCCAAGCCTCGACTGCGCCATGAGCCGCGCGTTCTGCGTAATAGGCCGGCCCGGCTAGCGCGTGCCTCAGCGGCTCGGCCCCACTAGTCACGCACGTCACCGGCCGGCGGCCCGCCCGTCGCCGTGTTTGCCGTGGTCAAGCCGCGTGCAGGCCGCCGCAATCCCCAGCCTCAGCCGCCGGGATCGACCCTTTTCCGAGTGCGCCAAACATATCTGACTTGTGGGCCAATCCGGTCAGTGAGATTGGTGAATGAACCCAGCTGGGATCGACCCTTTTCTCGGTGTGCCAAACATATCAAGGGTTAAAAATGACCGGGATCGAAGAGGTTAGGGTATCAACTTCAGGGATTTGAAGATGAGGGTTTATTTACGCCGGCCTGTACAAAGTCAGGGTTTAATTTAGACTTCACCCTCGAAACTTCCTGTGTCTGGTCGTGTGCAACCGATTAAAAAACCTCATCCTGACGGAGCGGAAGCTTTTGAGGAGGAGAATCGAACAAAAAGAGTTGGAGGTTTTGCCTCAACGTCACGAAGGCGAGGACCGACGGGCACAACCAAACGCCGGCGACTGCTGATCCATTCCAATATCTCCCGGCGACGAGGACGGCCATGACACGCAGCTCACCTGGCGTCGGTGCTCGCGGAGGTGCCGAGATTTGCACCCGCATCGCAGGTGATGCTGCGATTGAGGCACAACAGTCGTGGCCCGCATATGTTTTCAAGGGAAGGGACCCGTCGCTAAAAAAAAGCTGACCTTGACGGGACATGGAGAGGAAGAGGACAAACCAGGGGGTGGATGCTGCAATGGCGACCGCCAACACGACGACGATGTGGCAGGTGGTCTCCGAGGGGGTGGATGTTGCGTGGCAGCGGCGCTGCTAGCCAAGCCAGCGCTGCGACGACGAGCTCCCTGCTGGCGTTCGAGAGCGCTGCAAGCGGGACGGCGGGTTCGCAGCAGCTTCACCCGCCGCTCCGACGATGTGCTGGTGTGAGCTCTGGGGCCGCTGCTGCGGCGGGGGCATCACCGCCGTTGCAGAGGTCGTCGGTCATTTGCACCATCACCGGTGCTCGCTCCCGGAGGTACCAAGTTTTGCACCTGATGCTGCGCCCAGCGACATAAGATTGACTCAGCACATGTTTTCAAGGGACCTCGTACGTCGTGAAAGGAAAAAAGCTCACCTTGAAGGAGCTCGTAGTCGTCGGAAGCTAACGGAGGTAGCCAAGCCGGAGGGGAGGCGGGGAATACTGCAACCATGCACACCGACCGACGATTCCTTGGGTTTGTTCTCGTGAAATCGCGACAATGGCATCATTGGCATGCAGGATGATTGGAGGACGGCGGCGACGATACCCCGTTTTGGGCGCCGCTGAGCTTGGAGTCCGTGAAAGGCGGACGGGGAGGGCGAAATTGGAGCTCGTCCTTCCTCAAGCGGAAGCGAGGAGAGGAGTAGCGTCAGCGTTGGCTCTGTCATCAAAGATGCTGCCTTTGTTTGTTTTGCTGAGAAAATTAAAGAAGAAGAGTCGCCGGCGTCATGAGGCTTGGACGGCGGAGACCTGCACCCGGCCGGCCGGTCCTAGGGAGCGGCTGGATCGATGGAAGACCGTCCATGAATGAATATTAGTAGGAAGGAAGAGAAAGAAAAGAGATGGTGGCCTGCGCGTGCACCAACTATTTTGTCGTTTTGTGTTTGAGCTGGAGTAGTCGTGCACCAAGTCTTGTGTTGATATACTAACGAAGGAAAACTACTAGTCTGCTTATGCCTGCAAGTCTGCAACATTGAACGGCGCAACACGACAACTGACGTACTACTCCCTCCGTCCGAAAATACTTGTCATCAAAATAAATAAAAAGGGATGTATCTACATACATCCCTTTTTATTTATTTTGATGACAAGTATTTTCGGACGGAGGGAGTACTACTGATTCGTGGGAATGGAACTGGACCGGCGAAGCAGAGATGGTGGATCACGACGTCGTCTTCGCGACGCGGCCGTGGAGCCGATTGGGACCATGGTTCGGCCGCACCTATACTTGGTGCCGTAGATTTTCTTACATCATATTTGAAGATTTACGTCTAACTAGCAAAAGAGCCCGTGCGTTGCAACGGGTAATAAAATTATGTTTCGTCACTTATCACAATTGCTCCATCTCATAATTGACATTAACCAATTCATTCTTCCGCCTTTTTGCAAGTTTTATTATGTACACGGCCTTGTGATTTCCATCGTCATACTGAGCAAATGCCAGTTAGAAAGGAGAGGTGAAGGTCAAGGCCTACTCTGAGTGTCATCTTAATAACAGGAGCCTCGATCTGTTTTACTTTCTTTGTCAGCACAATTAATGATTTTGATTTGCTTGTATCTGGGTTATATAACCAAATGCTCCTCGTGGAGCTAGTGTCCACATCCCTTGATGGTAATAATTATAGCTGCAACAGAAGGCCGTGATGTTGCATCGAATATATTTGGGTGGGATGATGCACATGGAAATATTTGGTACTATCGACAATGAAGGGTAAGAAAGATGTAGGTTACCTACAAATATATTCAACTTAAAAAATAGTGCTTCCTCTATAAAGAAGTATAAGAGCATTTAATTCTTTACAGAGGGGGTACGTGTCAAATACTGTATGGTCTGGTAGAAATCATCAACCTAGCTTTTGCGACATCCGTTACTGCAAGTGTTGTTGTAGCTGATGTTCAGTTGGTCAACAGGCAAAGGCATGTACATCAGCTTGAGCTCTGAGTGAAAGAAGATATGTGAGTGACCGATTCAACGTTGATGACCGCGTCGGCCTCCCAGTGAGAGGGTTGTTTCTCCTGTGAGCTCCCACTCGAGGGAAGCGAGGCATGTGGAGCCAACCTGGTTCCCAACATCTGCGAGCTCCCTGTCTCGTTGTAAACTTGTATACTAATCAATGCCAAATCACAAGTATGTTTAGGGCGATCAAAAGTTGCGGCAGCAGTACTTTTTCTCCCGGTCTCTCCATGGAATGCATACACGAATAAATGGTATAGTTTGTGCCTGATTCGGACCAATGCGACGTAAAAAATTAGGCGACAAAAGGATTTTTTAGGTATGTATCTATGTATATTTAAAATGTATACACATTTTTCTCAGTTTTCTTTTCATATATAATATGTTATATTTTGAGTTAGTGTTTGAAAGATAAATATTTCAAAGACCATTTTAATCTGTTAGACGTAAAAAATTAGGCTGGCGAAAGAATCTTTCAGGTATGTATGTATGTATATTTAAAATTTATACACATTTCTCAGTTTTTTTTCATATATAACATGTTATATTTTGAGCTAGTGTTTTTTTTCTCATATATAGCATGTTATATTTTGAGTTAGTGTATGAAAGATAAATATTTTGAAGATCATTTTAATCTGTTAGGAAAAAGAAACAAAAAAGACGAGAGAGCCGGGGCTGTCTTGCGGATACAAGACAAACCCTCCAGCCAATGCACTACATGAATCATCTTGCCTTATTTTGGACACCGCATGTAGATGAACCATTGACCACCGCCGCGAAAAAAAACTGAATCGTTTTTCCTCACTTATAGGTGGCATTGGTGGGTAATATTTAACAATTTTAGAGGCAAATTACGTGACTTACCACCAGAAGCAATATATGCTTTATTTTTACTAGCAAAAGAGCCCGTGCGTTGCAACGGGACAGAAAAAAACACACGCTCTTAACCCAATAACCACGACTCGAGACCTTGATACGTAGACGTTCTTTGTTTTAAAATGGCATCACATTTGTGTTTCCGACGGTGGTCTCAATGCTCATACAACGAAACGCATTTGAATGGGCGTTTCTCTCTCTCTCTCTCACACACACACACACAAACACACACACGCGCGCTCGCACACACACAATCGCTGAGAATAAGATGAGAAAAATGATGTTTTTGCCCGCGAGGTTTTTCAGAGTTGTTCATGTGTGGTTATCAATGTTTTTTCTCTCTCAATCTGGTTTTTATGTGTGTTTATTTGCAATTTGGATCGCCGCCAGTGCGAAAAAAAAACAGACCGTGCACTATAGATTAAGTTTGCATCCAAATTAATAGTTTATAAATATTTAAAAGCTAAAATTAACAACATATTTGGATCCTACACATTTTTCTAATCAAATTTCATATATAATATGTTAAAATCGGAGTTACGATTTAAAAGATATAGATAATTTTGTTTTAGATAAACTGCGGATTGATTAATCAAAAGGTCAGGGGGTTTTCTGTTAAAACACAAAAAACGATTCGTATGACTTAAATATGGATGGCGGGTTGATTACCTAAAATCTCGGGGGGGGGGGGTTGAGAAAACTAAAAAACGGTTCGGTATGACTTAAAGATGGACCGCAGTTGATTTCAGTAAACTGCAGGGACTTTTTTGCAAATAAGGGTGACGGACGACAGAAACCCACCGTGCTTTATTATTAGGTAGAGAGGTAGAGATTATTATTATATTATCATTGTTACTAGCAAAAAGGCCCGTGCGTTGCAACAGGGGAAAAAAAAGCTTCTCATGTCTCTAGCTCAATAAATTTATTTTAAAACAATAAATTATATTGAATGATACATAAACGCTTTGAATAAACATTAGTCCAAACCCTTGATTTTGTGATTAAACAGGGCATTAATTGCATGTAGATTTAATATGTACTACATAGTACTCCCTCCGTCACGGTTTAGAAGGCGCTTTTGGAAATTCTCTGGGACCTAGATGGTTATCTATTGGTTGTGAGATGGGCTAAAAAATAGCATTCACACTACGCATGTATATAGAAATAGTACTCCGGAGTACTAATTAGCTACTAAAAATAAATGCAATGCGCCCTAAACCTTGTCTATTATGGAAACGCACGCAAATTTAACTGTGCCTTCTAAACTGTGACGGAGGGAGTAGTCATTTTCTAATGATCATCATGATGCCTATGGAATTTGGTGTCCTTATGGGAAAGAAAAGTGATGGAAACGAGTGACAATATGTGTAGAAGTACTATGGAGACATCACCGGCTTAAGTGTTGTTTGGTGGCACTCCAACTCCTTTAAAGCCGGTCGCGCATCATCCTAACTTCACAAAGCCAAGATCGAGAAAGCTGGCCTCCATCTCTGGTCCGGCCTCTTATCTCTAACTACAATGTTTTGCTTCATCCAATACCTTTTATGTCCGCGCAGTTGATATCTTTAACTGTAAAAGTTTAATCACAAAGAAAGGCTTAAAAAGTTAATATCTCTGTCTCGATTCCCACGAGCCTCTTATTTGTTTTTAGGATAATTCCTTTTCTTCCTTATTCCTCTCTCTTTATTCCTTATTTCACTGCCCAGTATAGAAATTAGCAATTTGTTCTATACGAACTCCATGTCAAATCTTTTTTTGTGAATCCATGTTAAATATATAAATGGCTAAATTTTGAATATATATGATATTGGTCAGATATCCATATGACGTGGATACAAAAAAAAAAATCATTTGTATACAAAACTATTCACATGAAATCCATGTAGAATCTATAAATAGCTGGATTTGGAAATACTGATTAATGGATACAGAATACAAACATTTACAAAACAAAGGTATTCTGTATTCACATGAACTCCATATAGGGTCAGTCTGCAAGTTTAGTTTGAACTGAAACTGAAGGCAAAATAAAGTTTCTGAAGATAATGGCAGAAAACATCATACATTTAGTTTGTGGAATGATAATGCCGAGTTCTAGGGGCATCATTTATTTTGCTGCAGTACCCACATAATGCTGTGAAAACTCGACGATCATATGCTTCAGGCCAGACAGATGCTCTCTGCCAGACACACCACTCGACTCCTCTGAAAGGCCTTCTTCAAACTTTAGCTCAAGCACTTCAACCTTCGATAGACCGCTGGTTACAAAGGTCACTGATGGCAAGCTGCACCTTATCAAAAGCTTCTTAATACTACGAAATCCATCGCTCGAAAATGCGAATTGATTCTTATTCCCAGACGTCTGAGTAACATTACAAAATATTTCCAGTTCGCTCAAGCTTACCATTTCACTGAGCTCTTGAATGATGTTCGCCTCAGCGCTCTTCCCGACATTGCTGCACGAAAGTATCAACAATGAATTCATCTTGGTTATCCCACTCGGCAACTTGGCGTTCCCGACGAGTAAATGCATTGACTTTTCCAGCTTGACAATTCTAGGAGGTAGATCTTTCACCTTTGTGGATCTCACGTCCAGTGTCTCCAGGCATCTTAGCTGTCCAATCTGTTCTGGGAGCTCGCTAACATCTGCTCCCTTGAGGTTCAAGTACCTCAAAAGCAGCAATTTGTAGAGACCATCAAGGCACAATGGACCTTGACAGCCTTCGAGGTCAAGAACCTGCAGTACACTGAGGTCATTCAGACGAGGCGTGCGACCAGTGTGAGAAAATACGGCAAAAGAGCGAGCACGAGATACTTTTGTGCCGTCGATTTGTGCAGCAGCCTGATCCGGCTTACCACTATTCAGCAAAGATAGCCGTTGTACAGTGCCATTGACAGGTGGACATCTTGCTGTTGAGCGTGTACCAGAGCAACAAAGTTGTCTTCCATGGACTTGCAAATGATGAAATCGTAACAAGATACCTATTTGATGACAAGAGGGAAATGAGTCAGAGCGTATACATGTATCATTTATCTCAACCAAGAGGGAGCGGGACTGAGTTTTATCGAAGATATGTGTAGCAAGTGGCACACAATATGGCACAGAAAGACAGTGTACTGAAGACAATTTTTCAGTATAAATGATGGTCGAGGATATGTGTAGCAAGTGACACACAATATGGCACAGAAAGACAGTATATTGAAGACAAATTTTCAGTATAAATGATGGTCGACAGAATAACAGGCTTGTTGAGCAAAATAAAATTTTCAGCAAAAATGGTGGAACTAACTGTTTTGGTTAAAACTCTTGTCAGTAACAATTGAAATGGATTGATGGAATTAGCAAATAGAGTACCTCTTATATTGCAGATGCTGCCTCAGCCTCCCAATCGATTGAGCCAGATCGCCCGCATCACCTCCTCCTCTGCTGTACTCGCTGTCCACTTGGGATATCATATTGCCGAGCACCTTGGCGACGTCCTAGCTCCGCCCGACTGAAACCGACGCGCGACACTTGAACCCCGTGTTGAGCAACCTATACACCTCCCTAGCAAGCGTCGTCTTCCCGGAGCCGGCCATCCCGACGATGAACACGACCTTGAGGCCGTCCGAGCCTGCTCTGATCACCATCCCCGCCACCTCGTCCCGCGGCCCGTCCGAGCCCGCTCTGGTCACCATCCCCGCCACCTCGTCCCGCGGCCCGTCCATGTCGCAGGCCGGCACTGTCGGCGTAGAGCGCGAAGAGCCGGGGGTCGACGGCGGGCGCGTGATGAGACAACATCTGCGGGTCGAGACTGTAGCGCTTCCGCAGCTTGCTCACCTCGACGACGCGCGCTCGGAGCACCTTCAGCTCGGTGGCGAAGATGTGGCGGTCGGGGATGGTGGTGAGCCGGCGGATCCAGCGGGAGAACCGGTGGGAGGTGCCGGCGTCGGCGTTGTTGGTGCCGGCGTCGACGCGGTGGGCGAAGAGGTCGACCCATTCCTCGATGTCGTAGGCGAGGTCGCGGACCTGGGCGGTCCAGCTGGTGGCCTGGACGTCGGGCTCCTCGAGGGCTTCGCACCGGAGGACGACGGCGTGCATGGTGCTCAGCTCGGCCTAGAAGAAGGTGACGTCCCCGCGGGCACCGGAGAGCGGCTCGTACTCCTGCTGCAGCAGCTCGCCCAGCTTGCCTGGCAGGGCCTCCACCATGCCCGACAGCGCGCCCACCGAGTTCTCCATCTCGCCGTCCGGTTGAGAACAACCTTCTCTAGCTCTCTGGATCTGGATTTGTGGGTGTCACCGGCGACCCCCACCTCACCGCCAACCTCCGTACCCGCCTCACCGCCAACCTCCGTATCCGCCTCCCCAGCCCCTCCCGCGCACGAATCTAGCCCCTGCAAGCTCTAATCGCCGCCGCCGCCATTCTGCATCGAGCCGCCGCGACAGCGTCGCTCGAGCCGCCGTGTGCTCACGTTGACCTGGTCCTTGGACATATGGACATATGTATCGTGGGTTGAATATATCAAACTACAGGGTCTTTTTGCAAAATCGAAACGTTTTCTCTCGATGCCACTAAAACAGAGACTGCGGGTTGATTTCCTGTAAACTTAGGGGCCTTTGTACAAAACAACCACGACGGACGACAGCTCCCCAGCTCCCGTAAATCCTCGAATCCCACTTCTCGTTTTCACCGCCAGCTTCTGATGGGAGCGCTAGCGATCGAAAATGCGTTCGGCTCGTCCGCTCCAGCTTTTCTGGTCGCTAGGCATGGGCTGACAGCCATTTCCGGTGGGATGCGACCCTAGTGGGAGGTTTAGACTGGCCCAATAGAGGCCCAAGTAGGAGCAGCACTCAGCCACGTGAAGGGAGCTTGTCTATCGAACCGGTAAGTTCACTTCGCGGTGGCATCTCAACGTAAATAAGGCCAACTCCAGCTTTCCATGATTCCTGGGATCGACAAAACGAGCTCCAAGTTTTTTTACGTGGATACTGCTTCGATCTGGGAAGCCAGCTTCGCTGGGCCGTTCGGGCCAGCTTCGCTCGTAGATTCGTGGAAGCTGGAGCTGGCGAGCTACCGAACAGGCCCTTAATAGGTAGGTAGATAGATAGATAGAGGTAGATAGATAGATAGATAGATTAGGGGAGATGTCTATCGTATTTTATGGCAAGAATCATCAATCACGGTTTAACAATCCTAGTGTTGCTAATAAACCTACTGCATGGCAAGTGCCATAGGAAATAAAATAGAAACTTTGCATCGGTGCATGTACTAGTTTTCTCACTGTTCAACATTTTGTATTGCCTCGTTATGTACAACAGTATTGTTATTTATTTTTTACATGTCTGTACATCAACATGGTTATTTGGGTCATCTATATCTTTTGAGTAATTTCTTGAAAAGTAAAATCGTAGCAACAACATGATAGAGATAGTTATGTGAAAGCACGTGAAATCTTTCTTTTGCACATGAGTTTTCTCTTCCAAGAACGCAAAAGTATCCTTTTTGCATGAAAAAATAACATGAACACACATACAAACATCGATGTACCATGCGTGCATTGTAGCGATTCTATAAATAAATATCCAAAAATATACTAATTGGTTTATTTGCATGGGACAACCAGGAGGGGAATCAGCATTGGGGTGCTGCTTGGGCCCACGTAGATTCATAAAAGAAAGGGCATAGCCCTGGTCCCCGATACTGTTCTGGAATTAGCTTAACCTTTGAAGTTTGAGTGATAAACTGGCTCGTATCCCCATGGAAGTAGTATTAATCGGACGGCACCGAGCGTGGGTGCGGGTGGACCATGGTCCAGAATCACACCTTTCTGTGGAGCCCCCACCATGAAGATCATGAACTCCAAAAGGGAAGGGCTGGTATTTGCACGCTACGACACCCCGTGGCGGCAGCTTCACAAGAGCTGCATCCTGGAGCTTCTCAGCACGCGCCGCGTGCAGTCGTTCCACCACATCAGGGAGGACAAGGTTGGTAGCCTCGTGGCCACCGTCGCGACGGTGCCGCCCGGGGAGGCCGTGAACTTGAGCGAGCGGATCGGCGTGCTCATCACCGACTCAGCGGTGCGCACCATGATCGGGGACAGGTTCAAGAGGCGGGAGTTCTTGCAGACACTCGAGGAAGGGATCAAGCTCGCAACCGGGTTCAACCTTAGCGACTTGTTCCCGTCGTTTTGGCTCGCCAACTTCATGAGCGGCACGACACGGCTGGCGAGGAAGAACCACCGCAAGAGCTTCGAGCTCATGGAGTACGCGATCAAGTAACATGAGGAGCAAAGGGCCGCCGCCTCGGCGAACGATGACATGGAGGAAGGAGAGGACCTAGTGGGCGCACTCTTGAGGATCCGCAAGGAAGGTGGCCTCGACGTGCCTCTTACCATGGGAATGGTCAAAGGAGTCATACTTGTAAGTGCACCAGCTCCTTAATTTGTTTCACAATACTTTGTCCTCTACTATGTGTTATACTTACTTAAAACATGTTGTATTAATTAAACAAACTAATTATACTACGTTTTAAAAGTACATTTCATGATAGATTTGGTATTATGGATGTGCTGTTGTCAGTGTTGAAATTATTTCTAAATTTATATCAAAACAAAAAGTTTGGACAACATAGATTCAAAAAGGTCAACCATTTTGAAACGAGAGAGTAGCTAGGAACACACTAGGTATCTTAATTTTTTTTTCTTCTTTGATCCAATCTGAATTCAAGAAATGGCATATGTTATATTCGCTATTATTCTAGGATTCACTACTTGTTGTCTCACTTTTTTAAGGGCAGACAAATCCTTGAATGCCAAGAAGAACTTGCAATTTCTAAATTGTGTAAATCGACATACTGTAGGATTTATTTGGCGCCGGGAGCGAGACATCAGCTACCACGCTTCAATGGGCCATGTCGGAACTCATGAGGAACCAAATGTGATACGGAAAGTACAAGCTGAAGTACGTGACAACCTCCAAGAAAAGCCTAAAGTGACCGAGGATGACTTGACCAATCTCAAGTACCTCAAACTCGTCATCAAGGAGACAATGAGGTTGCAGCCAGCCGCACCATTGCTTCTCCCTAGGGAGGCCAGGGAGCCTTGCAAAATCCTCGGGTACAATGTACCCAAAGGTACCACGGTGTTGGTGAATGCGTGGGTGATTGGCAGAGACCTAAGGCATTGGGAAGACTCCAAGGAGTTCAAACCAAAGAGGTTCGACTCTGGCACGGTTGACTTCAAAGGCACAGACTGTGAATACATACCGTTTGGGGAGGGCTGGAGGATGTGCCATAGAATGACGTTGCTCAAGCCAGCATGGAGATCGTGCTTGCCGCACTTGTCTACCACTTCGATTGGGTGATCCCGAGTGGGGTGAAGCCTGATGGGTTGGACATGACAGAGAAGATGGGCATTACTGTTCGGCGGAAGAACGATCTACATCTATACCCTTTGGTCCGCGTGCCTCCGATTTGATTTGCACTTGCATTAATATGCGAAGACAAAGACGAATTCTCATCTACTATGCCTTCTATATATGTGCCTTTCTTGAATGCGGAGGTTGTGTGAAGAAGTATTGTTAATTACATCACTACTAATTAAGAGTCAAGTTATGTGTGTCATGAGTGTGTGTGATTCCTATATTCATGTCTACTAGGAAGGCTCATCACACTACAAAAATCTGAGTAAATAATTTGCTTATAAAGCATATACGTCACTTCATCATAAAATTAGACGCTCAGGATATCTTGTAGACTTGTACCACTGACCACTCCATGCCATATTTATATCATATTAGATGTATCTAATTAGGGGGTACGAAGAATCGGGTGTTCGGTTCTGTTTGAGGCGAAGTGAAGAGGGAAGACAGTTTAATGGCGGCACGAGAGATTTGTGAGGATGAGGATCCTTCGGTTACATCTTTTGATTCAGCGTGATCGGGTTGACCATGATCTAGAGTTGTAAAAGGGGATGCGCATGCTGGAGGCCGTCATGGCCATTCCTCGGCAGCGCAAGGGGAATTCTGTATCACTGAAGCGGATCTGGTGGTCATGAACCTGGAGGCTGCCAGCCGTGCGATGGCAGATGGCTTGTCACGGATCGCCTCCTTTAAAGCACATCCTTTGCAACTTTAAAGTGAACTATTGCTAGTTTCTATCAACCAATTCCTTTTTCTACTCATTGGATTCGACACTCATACTTATATAAAAGGCTATGATAGTTCCCATATACTTGTGGTTTATCACGTATGTATGTGGCAAAATGCGCAAGGATGTTTGTTCTAGTGTTTTTGAACTTTAGATAAATTTAAAAGTTTTGCTCGCTTAGTATGAACGTTTATGTGCACTACAAAAAAAAGACACATCCGTGACATTTTGGGCCGAACGAATTTTTTTCTGTCATACATATGACACTTCTATGACGATAATTGTGACAAAACCCGGTATCATCATAGATGTGGTGGGCTCCTACTTCTATGACAAAAAATCATGGCAGAAAATGGGCTTTTCATCCTGGGCGGGCTGGAGACGCAGCTGCATGACATTCTTTGGGCCGTCCATGACGGAAAAAACCGTGGTAGAAGCGAGGGGGAGGAAAATTTCGGGGAGTTGCCGGTTATGGTGGGAGGTCGGGGGCGGAACGATGCGCGTTTCTCTTGTACGTACGCGCGTGTGTGCGAGGCGTTGGCTCTAACTGAACCCGAGTGAGGCGTTGGGCTCTAGCTGAACCCGAGTGATTGCCTTTGCAGCTATCGTTCTTGAACGCGAGCGATCGATCGATGGTCGTTAATCGAACCCGATGGGCGATTCCTTCACTCTGCCGCTAATCAAGCCGATCGATTGGATGAGCGATGGCGTTCTTTGGGGTTTGGATGAGCGATGGCGGTGGCGTTGCCTCTGGATGAACAGGAACCCATGGTGTGGAGGGTTGGATGAGCAGAGATGGTGGAGGAGTGGCCGTGGAGGGTGGTTGAACAGACCCGTGGTGTGGAGGGCTGGATGAGCAGTGAGACGGTGGAGGGGTGCCCGTGGAGGGTGGTTGAGCAGTGAGCGGTGGAGTAGCGCGCGTGGAGGCTGGATGAACATGAGCCCGTGGAGGCCGGAGGAGGTCGACGGTGGCCTGTGGAGGCCGGAGGAGGTCGACGGTGGAGATGAACAGATCCGTGGAGTCCGCTTTTGCGATGCGCCACACCCTCCCCTTTCGGTAGTAGCGCTCCAACACAAGTCTGTTTCGTCCGTTTTGCGATCGCCACACCCTCCCGATCAGCAGACCCCGTTTCGACCGTAGGAGGTCCGTTTAAATCCGTTTTGGCGACGCCACACCCCTCCCGATCAATAGGACCCCCGTTTCGACCGTAGGAGGTTCGTTTCCTCCGTTTTGCGGTACGCCAGGCCCCTCCGGATCAAGAGGACCCCGTTTTGAACGTGGCCGGTCGAACACAAGGCCGTTTCCTCCGTTGTGTGATACGCCAGGCCTCGTTTCCATCACTGTTCCGTCCAAGCCCTCCCGATGAACACGACCACGCATTCCGTTCCGACCCAGCCGGTTGGCTCCCCATGAACACGACGACGACGCTGTTTCTCCGTTCCGACCCAGCCATGTACGTATGCGTGATAGGCGTTAGAGACCCTGCCCGTATGTATGTACATGGCCGTATTTTCTTTCTTGCACCCTCGCAGACGACGTGCGTGTACATGCTACGTCGCGCGCCTCTACTACGACGCGTGCGGCGCCTCTACATCCACGACGCGCGCGCGCCTCTACATTGACCAAGGTATGTACGTACCGTTCGCGACGAATGACAACGCTTCGTGCGCTTCGACCGTGGGTCCCGACTATCGTGCACTTCCTTGCGTGCAAGATGTAGCTGGTGGGTCCCAGCGCTAATGGGGCGATTCTTTTTGCCGGACGCACTTCCTTGCGTGCGAAGATGTAGCCAGGGTCCCAGCAGTCGAAGCGAATCGTTTTTGCGGGACGCGCTTCCTTGCGTGCGAAGGTGTAGTGGTGGGTCCCAGCAATCGGGGAAACGGTTTTTCGCGAAATATGGTGGCCCGTCTGGTGGGTCCCCGCCGTCGTGGAGGAATAATTATTTTGCGCGTAATAAGGAGGCACTTCCTTGCGCGGCCGTGGACCAAATTGTCGGCCTCTCCACGTCTGATCCACGTCCGATGGAAGCCTCCTTGACCACGTTGACCACGCCACGCCGAGAGCACCGGGCGGTGGGCGACGGCGAGGCCTAGGAAGGGGCGACGCGGAGCCGGGAAGACGCGACGATGGATGCCCACGCCAGAGGAGTACGAGGTTCACCGTTCGTGGTGTGAAAGGCCGTCATTGCGCAGAATAACAGGGGTGTGGGTGAGTAGAGGGATGGCCTGGCCAGCAGTGGGAGTAGTAGGGGGCGGTGAGGCCTCCGCCGCATCGCAGCCGGCCACGGGAGGCAGGAGCACGAGGCACGACTGCTGGAGCAAGAAGACCAGAGGTTGAAGAAGCACTATGACCGTTGGATGGACATCGTACGGTCACTGGAGCTAGAATCGTGCATATTGACTAAGTTGACAAAGCCCTCCGTCCCCGTCAACTTAGTAGGCCCACAAGTCAGCCTGCCACTATACCGGATCTCAGCTAACAGGGGGAGTATTCATTTTTTTGTGCGTAATAAGGAGGCACTTCCTTGCGTGCGAAGATATAGCTGGTGGGTCCGAGCTGTCAGCGGCGGTAATGTTTTTTTCGTGAAATACTGAGGCCCTTTCGGTGGGTCCCCGATGTCTGGTGGAGGAATCGTTATTTTGCGCATAATAAGGAGGCATTTCCTTGCATGCGGCCGTGGACCCAGCTGTCGGCCTCTCCACGTACAGTCCACTTCAGATGGATGTCGGTCATTGACCACGTTGACCAAAGCAGCGCCGAGAGCACGAGTATGTGGGCGGCGGCGAGGCCTAGGAAGGAACGACACGGAGGCGTGGAAGACTCCACGCTTGTTTCCCGCGCGAGGGGAGTACGATCGAACGAGGGTTTATTGGTTAAATCGCCATCACGGAGAATAACGGCGGTGTGGGTGAGTAGAGGATGGCTAGGCCAACGATGTGAGTACATGGGGCGGTGAGGCTCACAAGGCAACACAGCCAGCCGTGGGGAGGAGGGAGCAGGCAGTCTCGCTGGCGCTTGTTTGAGCGGCTGGAGCAGGAAGAGCAGAGATTGAAGAAGCACGATGGCCGTTGGATGGCCATCCAACAGTCACTGCTTGTGCGTCAACCTTTTTTTGTAGGAAAGCCTCAAATTTGTGGAAAACAGCATACAACCCATCTGCCATTATTTCTAATAATTTACAGCCCATTTGCTAATTCTTAAGGTTTTGTTTGGAGCCTATATTCTTTTTGTTAGCATTACAACCCATATTGTGGCCACGGTTAAAAAATTATACGAAATTTTGCATATTTCGGTCCGGTCCAAACTGTTTTTAATCCCGAAATTTCGACTCACATTCGAACTGATTTTAAAAATAAATGTATATCAATATAAAATCCAACAAATTCTCCACGCATAAAAATTAATGTAATTTAAAATCTCAAAATGAAAAAAAGATATTTGAAACTAATTGCCGGTTTGATGTGTTTTAAAAATGTACAACCCATTTCTCATTACTGATAGGCCATTTTCTCGGCCAGCCGAATGAAGCTCTCCTCGTCTTGAAAGATTTGCAGCCCAACAGGCCTGACAAAGCGACTTACTTGGCAAATCACAAAAAAACTAGGCTGTGGCCTTGGACCTAGTTGTCAGCCTCTCCACATACAGTACTCTTCCGATGGAAGTCGGTCGTTGACCACATTGACCATGCCGCGCCGAGAGCACCAAGGCGGTGGACGACGACGAGGCCTAGGAAGGGGACGACGAGGAGCCGGGGAAAACGCGGCAGTGGATGCCCACGCGGAGAGGAGTATGAGGGTTCACTGGTTCGGCTGCGGCGTGAGGCTACTGTCACCGCAGAATAATAGGGGGTGTGGGTGAGTAGAGGGATACCCTGGGCCATCGGTGGGAGTAGTAGGGGGCGGTGAGGCCTCCGCGGCATCACAGCCGACCATGAGAGGTAGGAGCACGCGGCACGACCGACGCTGCTTTGGGCGGCTGGAGCAAGAAGACCAGAGGTTGAAGAAGCACTATGGCCGTTGGATGGACATCGTACGGTCACTGGAGCTAGAATCGTTCATATTGACTAAGTTGACAAAGCACTCCGTCCTCGTCAACTTAGTAGGCCCACAAGTCAGCCACCCACTATGGTGGGTCCCAGCTAGCAGGGGGTATTCATTTTTTGGTGCGTAACAAGGAGGCACTTCCTTGCATGCGAAGATATAGCTGGTGGGTCCGACCTGTCAGCGAGGGGGACGTTTTTTTCGCGAAATACAAAAGCCCTTCCCACGTACAGTGCACGTTCAGTGCGTAATAAGGAGGAACTTTCCTTGCGTGCGACCATGGACCTCGTGGGTCCCAGCCGTCAGGCTCTCCACGTACAGTCCTCTTCCGATGGCTCTCGTATGTTGACCACGCTGCGCCGAGCGCACCGAGGCGGTGGATGACAGCAAGGCCCCAGACTGGAACAACCCGGAGATGGGGAAGACGCGACAGTGGAGTCGCAGACGGAGAGGAGTGGGAAACTTGACTGGTTCGGGTGCGGGGTGGGCCTACACTCGGCAGAGAATAACAGGAGGTGCCGAGTGGAGGGATGGCCTGGCCATCGGCGGGGTAGCCTTCCGCTGAGGAGCGCAAAACAACGCTGCTGGACGACGAAAAGGCGGAGCAAAGCGTTCCGCGATCTTGCGGGAAGAAGACGAGATATTGAAGAAGAATGCCGGCCGTTGGATGTAAATCCAACGCCTTCTTAGGCTTCGACCTACTAGCCCACATGTCAGCCAGTCCATTTGTTTTTTTAGTCCATTTGGTGGGCTGGGTGAAACAACGATGTAGCATCTATGCAGCCCGTTTAAATCCCATTTGCATTTTTCTTGAAATCCGCGGACTTGCTGGGCCGGGTGAAAATATCATGTTGGGCTAGACGGAGAAATGTTATAAAAACATAAACACATGATTGCACGCCAGTAAAATCTTTGCAAGCTTATGTATGCAATCACTAGGAGTTAACTTGGCAAGTTATATATAAACAATTATTATTATTATTTTGTAAGAACTTTCAACTTACGAAATAAAATATCATTTTAATTTGATGAGTTAATAGTACGTGGGGTATTATTATTTTTTAGGCTAGACGTGGGACAGTTGAGTTGGTTCTAGGGGAAAGTACTGGGAGAAAATTCAGTTTACATCGAAAAAGAAAGCGGGAGAAAATTCGGAGACCTGCTGGGTCCACGTGAGGAGAGGAATATGTTGGGAGGAAGGAGATTCAAAGCACGGTAGCCGAGTGAACTAGTTTTTTTACGAACAAGTGAACTAGTTTACATACATTAGCAAATAGCCACTAAAAAAAGCAATCAGGTTAATGGGTTCTTAAAAGAAATATTTCAGACAAAACAGATAATTACGACACATAGGCTAACGCATGAAAGACTCAGATGATAAAGGTGCTTATAAACAGGTAAAGTACAACATCTAGACCTTCCTGGCACGCTTGATCATGACACTGCGGCTGTCTGTGTACTCGTCGGTTATGGGAAGCAGACACGCCCTCATGTCCAAGATCTGCCTGTACATGTCGTAGCATGCGTATGTGTCCTTGGCCGCGTAGGTTATGTAGGCTAGATTCAGAGGTACCTCCCACGTGTTCAGGTCGTCTTCTTTCATGTTGGCGTATCAGGGGTCGATGATGGTCTCAGCGAGGTCAACCACAGAGTCCTTCTCCTGCCCGTTGCTGATGATCTTGTATTGCTTCTAGATGTCGACAAGCTTGTTGCACCAGATGGCCGAATCATCGCGTTCTTCCTTCTCTCCACCGTAGCGAAGGTGCAGTCGGCGCTGCCAATGAAACGGGCGAATGCTCCAGAACTTGGTGCAGCCATAGGACTGAGGCGAGGCAGAGCTTCACCGAGTCCGTATCATTGATGTACATTACATTCAACTTGGTGCAGCCATAGGACTGAACGGTGAACTAACTCCTTGCTGAAATCCATATCCAGCAGGCTCACCCCTCGGATCGCCATTGGAGTCTCTTCGAGTGAACGAGTGTGTAGGCGGCAGCAGCAGTTCGTTTTTCAGCTCTTGGGGAACTGGATTCAACAGTAAGCTGAGTGTGTACAAACGACAACAGTTACTACCCCTCCCTCATTCGCTGCACGCCCGACAAAAGATGCACCCTCGGCGCATTCAAATGCCTCCATTAAGAAACCTACTCCGGCCACACGTCGGTTCATGAGCGGGTCTGTATTGGTACTGTAATAACAAGAGTTACTGGTCACTTTACTTAAATTTAATTAGCTTTAGTAGAAATTTATACTTAAAACGAGCAATGCATTGGCTCGTTCTATCAGTGCCACGGGATCAACATGCACAACAATTAGAATTATTATTCTTAGGACGCACACGATCATCACATTTGTCGCACTTTCACAAAGATAATACTACCAAGTTTGAATTGTTTGTTATGGTTGTTGTCCTTTGCATCATCATGCCGTGTTTCCCAGCTTGCAAGATTCAGAACCAACAAATAAGATCCAAATAATAAGTACAACAAAGATGCCTACACATCTCATTGATTCCCAGCTTGCAAGATTCAGAACCAACAAATAAGATCCAAATAATAAGTACAACAAAGATGCCTACACATCTCATTGATTCCCAGCTTGCAAGATTCAGAACCAACAAATAAGATTCAAATAATAAGTACAACAAAGATGCCTACACATCTCACTGATTCCCAGCTTAAAAGATTCAGAACCAACCCATTAGAGCCTTTTGATAAAGTGAATATCGGGATTAAATCCATCTTGGCTAGGCATGTCATACAATCGAAGAACTTGGTGAATGCCCTTGACCGTCACAACATCTGTAGTAGAGTATTCCTGTTTGCACAACATGTTTGCATAACACAAACAAGGAGACAGGAGAGCATGATTTCGCTTTAGTTGAACCATTTTGTGCAGTTCCACCAAAATTGAGAGATGTTGCTCTTGACCGTCACAACATCTGTAGTAGAGTATTCCTGTTTGCACAACATGTTTGCATAGCACAAACAAGGAGACAGGAGAGCATGCTTTCACTTTAGTTTAACCATTTTGTGCAGTTCCACCAAAATTGAGAGATGTTGCCCACGTGACATTTTAGTTGAACTGCACAAGACACTCATTCCAAAAATAGTGTTTTGTGCAGTTCACCAAAAGGTCACAATAGCAACAAGGTGAATGGATATCCCTATCTGCACAAAATGATAGAAAGTAAACAGTTGCTGGACAATAAGAATATATGAAACATATACAAAATGAAAAGAAGCATCTTAATTATGTTCATGGTAATCACGCAAGGACAGTAGAAATTTTAAAACGTCAGCAATGCTTCATGTTACCATAAGCATTACGATCAACAATGAGATTCCTCAGATATGGGATTACTTTAATGGTGGCATTGCTTGTTTACCAGACACAGTAAATCAACAGTAGCTAAAGAGTTGGTTTAAGGGCATGTGACCATGGGGACACCAGGACACTCAGCAGCGTAAAGGAGCAACTTACTTATCATACTAGGGAAAACAGCAGGAGTGCCATTTGTAACACAGTTTAATTGCATCTTATCACTGGAGGCATTAGATTAATAATAACACTGGTTAGACATGTCCCTAAGGTAACAATGTGATCGCTTCATTTTACATGCGCCCTTACAACAAAAGGTTGGTTTACCCGCAAAACCCCCCCAGCAAAAGGTTGGTATAAGGACATGCGACAGTGGACGCATCAGCACAATGTACCTACAAGGAGGCATAAAGTCGTGATGCCGAGCTTGTTCACGGTATGTGAGGGCAGCAAACCTAATCCTGGAGACCTTTTACTATGTGAGGGCAGCAAATCTAATCCTGGAGGCCTTTTACTATGTGAGGGCAGCAAATCTAATCCTGAGACCTTTTACTATGTGAGGGCAGCAAATCTAATCCTGAGACCTTTTACTATGTGAGGGCAAAAATCTAATCTGAGACCTTTTACTATGTGAGGGCAGCAAATCTAATCTTGGAGACCTTTTACTATGTGATGGCAGCAAATCTAATCCTGGACATACTCTGTTGACTTGTCCACCAGCCGCCACTTTCTATCCTTTTTTCAACCAATAATAGATCTGTTCCTTATCCAGTTTGTACCGCGTTTTCCCATTATTTCCCTTTTCAACCAAGAGACCGGTTGGGTATCCGGTCTCTACTACTTTCACCATATTATTTCCTCTTTGAATCAAGTCCTAGATTCATGCTACAACTTTCCCCCTTTCTTCGTTGTTTGAACAAAGCCCTAGATTCGAATGCATGAAGTAGCTTTACCTCTAATAATACTAAAAATTTAGGTGGCTTTGGAAGAGCTGATGGGAGTAGAAAAAGATGCACATGCAGACATGTGGGGAGCAGGGGCAGTAGAGCAAGTCCGCTTTCTAAGAACTTATACCTGAGGGTCGCTGGGATGTCGGTGACGGCAGGTCGGATCTGCGGACAATACGGCAGGGAGGAAGAAGAGTCGGAGGACCTCCCGAGCCGGCGCTGTGTCGGAGAGAACGACACGGGCAGAGGATCGGGCCCCTCCGGCAGCTGTTGGTTTCCTCCCTCGGCGGCGATGACCGCGTGAACAATGCACCTTTTAGTCGTCTACACACACCGGCCGAAGGGATCCGGCCGGATCTGTGACCAGCGGTGAGCAGAGAGAAAATGTCGCTACCGCTGTCTTGTTTATATCTGGAGAGGATGAGAGAATGAAGAGATCAACCCTAGTAAAGCAAGTGCTCAGGCCCCTGCGTCCATATATAGTGGAGTGATTATCTTGTTTCTCTCCACAACAAGCGTTTCAATTTGTGTACGTGGCATTAAAGAAAAGAAACTCTCTATTTAAGGTGACTACTCTACGACTCCTACTTACTACTACTACAAGACTACCTCCGTCTGGTTTATAGGCCCTTTTATAGTTTGTGCCAAATTTTGACTAAAGATTTAACTAACAAAATGTTAATGCATGTCAAGAAAAATTATCTCATTGGATTCGTATTTGAACATAGTTTTGAAAAATATAATGTTTGGTGACATGCGTGAACATTTTCTTAGTTTAATCTATGGTCAAAATTTGGCACGAAATACAATGGGGACCAATAAACCCGGACAGAGGTAGTATTGTTCACTTGTGCTCCCCGCCCCTCCATTCATTGAACAACCCCACGGGTGAGTAAACATACAGTAAGTAATGTATTTATATAGAACGAACAAGCTCGAACTATTTTCGCGTAGTTAGAAGTTGAGGGCGGGGCTTTTCCCGGGCAGTACCCGCGGCAATTTTCGGGTAGGTGGTTTGACAGAGAGGCAAGGAGGGTGAGTGAGTGGGGTTGTGCGATTTGACGGCGCGTTACTGTTGGAAAGACTTGTGATATGACCACTCACTATAGTCATGAATTACTGGCGCTCCGACCGGGGTGATGCCCCCCTTCCGTTCCGTGCTCTAACCTGGTGCATGACACGTCGACCTGGATGCTGGCTCTCCCACATGTCGGAGTAGTAAGAAGGAGCAAAGAATGATGCGGTATATACTAGTACTATACTTCTCCCTCTGTTCCTAAATATAAGTCTTTGGAGAGATTTCACTATGGACCACATACGGAGAAAAATGAGTGAATCTACACATAAAATGCATCTATATACATCCGTATGTGGTCCACAGTGAAATATCTATGAAGACTTATATTTAGGAACGGAGGGAGTACTACTCAGGTCGGAGGAATGCGAACCACGACAGTCCAGTGAACCAGCCGTGCGAACCACGGTAGCCTAGTGAACCAGCAGTGGAAAACAATAATGTGGTGATATGGCCATAAAAAACAATGTGCTACGGTCCACACTGTAGCATGTACAGTAACACTCCTCTTTGTTTGGATCCCTGAGTTAGAGCTAGTTTGGGTTGAAATAGCCTCATATTATCGAAACAAGAGGGGTTAGTTTGAGCTAGTTTGCTCTAACCCAGCTAAAAAAACTAGCCCGGTGGAGAGGTTCTAATTGGGTTAGTTATCCTGGGCCCACTAAAAGAGAACTAAAAAAATCTCACCTGCCCGCACCAGATCGCTCCCCTAAAAAAATCTCACCTGCCCACACCAGATCGCTCCCCCTCTTGCACAACTCCTCTCTATTCCCCATAGGGCCGCCCGCCCAAGCGCCGCTCGCCCTCTCTCTCCTCGGACGCCCTCTCCTTTCGGCCTCCGCCGCCCTACTCTAGCAGCCCTCTCCATCCAACCTTCGAAGGTCGCCCCGCTCCCCCTTCACCAGTCGTTTTTCTCCCTCTGTCGTGCGTGGCGGCGGCGCATCTACCAGGGAGGTCGCGAGAGGGGTGAGTTTGTTCGCTCCTTCTCTGTCTCACGGCCATATCATTGATCTTGCTTGCTCTAGCGCTAATTCTGATTTGGAAAAGTAGATCCTGATCAAACTTGCTATAGATTTGTGGTGCACGCATGGAATTGTTTGATGGTGCTTGAGGAGGTAATAAATCTTTCTAGAGGCCCAAAGATTCAGGTCACCTTTCTAGGTATTTCAATTTCAGGCTTGCATTATTTGTAGAGGCCCAAAGATTCAGTTCACCTTTCTTGGTATTTCAATTTCAGGCTTGCATTGTTTCTAGAGGCCCAAAGATTCAGTTCACCTTTCTAGGTATTTGAGTTTCAGGCTTGCATTATTTCTAGAGGCCCAAAGATTCAGTTCACCTTTCTAGGTATTTCATTTTCAGGCTTGCATTATTTCTAGAGGCCCAAAGATTCAGTTCACCTTTCTAGGTATTTCAGTTTAGAGCTTGCATTATTTCTAGAGGCCCAAAGATTGAGTTCACCTTTCTAGGTATTTAAGTTTCTGGCTTGCATTATTTCTATAGGCCCAAAGATTGAGTTCACCTTTCTAGGTATTTCAGTTTCAGGCTTGCATTATTTCTAGAGGCCCAAAGATTCAGTTCACCTTTCTAGGTATTTTAGTTACAGACTTGCATTATTTATAGAGGCTCAAAGATTAAGTTCCCAGTCGGCGGCAAGCGGCCCTGCTACCCATGCCGGTGTCGACCTCAACTCGCAAGGGCCGGCGTCGGAGGGGTTCCCGGGGCTTGGGCTCTACAGAGCCTTCCTCCAGAGTGACGATGGTGAGCTCCTCCCTCGGTGTGTGAGGGGCTCCGGGCTCCCTCCCTATCGTGAGCAACTTCCATGATGAGTTAGCTCATTCTTTGTTTCATGAAGTGTTTTTTTATTTTGTGAAGCTTGATTGACGACTTGTATGTTTAAGTGGGATATCTCATTTGTATGGACAAAGTAAAAATTATCATGTTTTGCATGCTTGATTGTATAGATGGTTCATTTATGTCAATTGTGAGCGGGAGGAGTCCACAGAAGAGCCGGCCACACCAAGTGGGTGCTTGGATCCAAGGGACTTATTTTAGTCTGACTAAAAATAGGGTCCAAAGTAGTCAAATGATTGAGATAGAGCATTTATTGTCAATCTAACCCTGCCATCCATACACCTATTTGGTTTAGAGTTAGTTCAGGGTTAGAATCTAACTCTAATCTCTAACTGAGTTAGAGTTCTCCACGTCTCGGTTCATCGCCATCATACTTTCCCCATTCCTGTGTTTTCAGTATCCTGCGAATCAAAGAGGCCCTTTTTTTCGGGAAAAATCAAAGAGGCCCTTAGACTGGTTTAGGTCCGGTCATTTTTTATAAACGTGTTATGTCCAAAATTTAATGAACGTGCTCCGGTTTCCATGAAAATAATCCGGTTTCATGTAGTAATTCATTGATTTATTTATTCTTCTGCGGGGGGTTTGCATGCAATTCGTGAGGTCTGAAATGTAAAGTACCCCGGCATATGCTCCGAGTCGTGCATGCACTACGACCCAGATGCTCTATGTCCCACATGTCGGCAAATGAGGGCACGTGGAAATAGCCTAGGAGTACATATAGGAGGATAAATGTGTGAAAAATATGTATTGTGAAGCGTAGCCGCGGTTCAAAAAGTAGACCTAAAGTGATGACAGCTATAGGTCGCACGCACCCAACTAGTGGTACTAGACATACGACTAATTTTTCCCTCAAAAAAGAGAGGCACGAGTGCTCAGTACTCCTATTCTATAAACACGAGTCCCATCTGACAACAACGTCTGTGCTACAGCTAGCCCTCCTCCCTCGTTTCTCTCTTCTACTCTCTAAGAGCATGGTTAATAATATAGCCAGCTGCTGGCTATATGATGTTGCCATGTCACATATAGTCAAGTTTATAGCCAACAAGTACAATAACTAGATATAAATATGTACTGTACTACTTTGTTGATACATGGCCCATTCCACTCTCTCACAAAGTGTTGCGTAGGGACTTGGGAGTAGATGGATTGGAGTGGTGGGGCGCCTTTATTATATGAGAGTCCAAACTCTGTTGCATTCACATCGTGCTGGCTCTAGTCTGCTTCTCCAATTAATTCCCTCTGCATGTAATTGAGGATGCATCATTGACCGTTCAACGTCTCGGGAACCGCTACCCTCTTCCTCCTTGGCATTCAAGCACCTATGGACCCGTCGACGACGAGGTGCCTATGGTGACTTCATAAATTTCAAGATGATAGTGCCGTGCGTGTGTGCGTTCATAGGGGTGAGTGTATGCGCGTGTATATGAGCACTTGCGTCTGTACTGTGTCAAAAAAAACGTAAATGTGTGTCAAAAAGAGACTAGTCAGTATACTCAATATTGTGCACCTCGGAGAGGAAAACGATAGAACTAGTACGTATTTATTTACAGTGCAGATTCACTCATTTTGCTCCATATGTACTCCGTCTCGGTGTAGTCTAGTCACTTGTTGAAATCTCTAGAAGGGCAAATACTCCTTTCTGGTTTACAAGGCTATACTAGTAAGTGGTTGTACGTACTAGTACAATAGTGGGCTCACATAGCAATTTTGTCTCATGCAAGAGCCTGGCTATATGCGTGCTCCAATGTTCGCAACTGCAATGTTCGGTTTGCGCTTGGCTCTTTGCCTCTTCGAGAAGACGAATAATGATGTTACTACTATCGCTTCTACGATTAGTCGAATCCATCTTTGCATGTCCGTCCACCGCGAAGCGGGACGGATAGCTTGTTGTGGAAGTACTACTACTAAGCAAAAGCTGTCCTCGTTTGCGAGCAACCAGCGCGCATGGGCGAGGGAGAAGGCGTAGTAAAATCAAGCTTCTCCTCGTTCTCGAGTTGACGCGACACATCATAGCACCGCCCCACATGCTTGCCTCTAAAAGCTGAAAGACTCGCGATGTACAATATATTTGCTGCAACCTCTAACATTTACCCACCACAAATTAAAATATATGTGGCCGTATGCATCGCTACGATGCGAGAGGGAGAGTCCCCTTTTCAAAAAAAACAAATTAAAATATATATTCTGTCTTGACCAGATGAGCGTGCAAACTACAATCACCGTGGTGACAGTAGGGCGAAGACTATTTTAATTTAAAAAAAACTTCGAGACGGCCACATAGCATGGAGCCGACCCCAACGATTTTAAGCTTACAGGCACGGTACACGCTATCTAGACTACTTTATACATGAAACTGCTACACGAGCGTCCGGGTTGCGCTTGGCTCTTCGCCTCTTCGGAAAGTTGAACAATGATGGTGTACTACTGCACTTGAGGAGTACTACAGTACGCTTCTGGCCATCTGGCACCGATTGAACTGCTGCATGTCCACCGCGTGCGGGAGGGAGAGCGTGTAACGAAAGCTTCTCCTAGTCTTGCCAGCCACCACGCTCATGGGCGAGTGAGGGACGCTCCTGTCTTTGCGTGTATGACAGGTGGGCCCGACAGGTCTGTAGCCAACTTGTCATACAGCCAAAGGCAGGTGCAGTTAAGTCCGCGAGGGAGAGGATAATCAAACTTCTCGTTGATGTACGAGTTGACGCAACACGTCAAAGCACTGCACTCGATATATTTCAATAATTTGCGTTTACCGATGCATTAATTACAACGCATGCATGCATGCCGTGACTCTTCTTTTGATAGTACTTGCATGTGTTGATTTAATGCACCTTGAAGGATGGTTGTGCACGAGGAGGCGAGATCATGCGCATCGAACAGAACAGACCCGACGATGGAGCTCTCTAAGGTCTCGATGGACCTCACCGTTCTCCATCGCCTTGTGCCTCCGCCCCTTACGCCTCCGGTGTATGAGGTTTGAATACACCTCGTCCGCTCGGCTGATTGAGCAAGGTGCAGTTTCTTGATTGATGTCTTTGTTGGATTGATTTCTGCGGTGCAAGGGAGGCACCTATCTGCGCGGATCGCCGCGAAAGCGCCCGGGAACTAGCGGCGGTGCGAAGTGCGAAGCTTGGCGGTGGCTTCGACGTCGGAACACGGCGATGGACTCCGTCCTTTGTAGGTGAGGGTGGAGTGCCCGCATGAAGGCTGTGGGCTCTCGTCACTTACCACAAGCTCGCCGATCACCGTATGCGTGTCGCTCGCGCCCGCAAATGCCCGTGCCGTCTGCGGCTACGAAGGCCCGCCACCGGCTCTCTACCACCACATTAGCACCGCGCATCCCATGCCCGTGCACAGGATCCAATATGGCAAGGTACTCCAGCTGTAAGTGCCACTGTCGGAGCCACGGCTCTTGCTGTTCGCGGAGGAGGACCGCCGCGCATTTTTCTTGGTCGGCGGCATGCTCGACATCGGCGTGCCTATTGCCGCGTCGGTCGTCTGCATTAGAGCGGGGCGTCCCCACTGCCGCACTACTTGGCCAAGCTGTGGGCGAACGGCCCGTCGGGGGAGCCCAAAGGCACGACGATGCCGTCAAGGTGGAAATGGAGGTGACAAGCAGCAAGGATCCCGACGATGTCGACGTGCAGGAGCTGACCTTCTTGACAGTTCCGCCCAAGCTGCTGGTCGGGGATAAGCTTGTGTCCCTCCACATTCAGATTGACAAGCTCATGTCCTAAATGTTTCGACAGTGCCTTCTGTTTATCTTAGTAATATGCTAATATAGGGATTACCTTGGTCTACTTTTGCTTAAGAAATGGTGGATTTTGGTGGCACTGCAGCAATTACTTCGACATTAGATCAGTAATTTCCAACAGTTGAACGGATATTTTGTGTCTGTTGGATATAAAGTTCCTTTGGGTAAGAGTACTACTTGTCATCAAAATGAATAAAAGGAGATGTATGTAGACGTATTTTAGTTCTAGACACGTCCCTTTTTATCCATTTTTGATGACAAGCACTCCCTCCGTTCCACAATAGACATGCCTTCCATTTGTCAAAATATAGATGTATCTAGACATGTTTTAGTATATAGGTACATTCATGATAGAGCCAATCAGATGGTTGAGAACACTACAATTCGTAGCTACAGATGCGTGTGTGACTCCCAGATGCAGAGGCCGGGAGTCATCATCCTCCTTTCCAAGAAAAAACAGACGCATGTGTGAGAGGACGAGTGCGTGCGTGCACCTCTTCTCTTCCTGTATAACGTACTACTAAACTCAAAGTACAAGTTTTTGAGCTTGCATCTTGTCACATTCCAAATTACTCCACGCTATATTGAATTGCAAACCTGTTCACACCGATCACAACCTAAACGGTTTCCCACTTAGGAGTGTATTAGTACCATGCTAGTATATTGAATTCCAAACCCGGTCACACCGATCACAACCTAAACGGTTTCCCACTTAGGAGCGTATTAGTACTTGGTTATAAATACTAGTATGCCAAGATGACTGCACATTCCTCCTCAACTCCTCATCCACAAAAACAAAAAGTCATTCAACATCCTTCCCTTGCGTCTGCCATGGCCAGCGTGAGTTCTGGATCGAGAGATTGCTACCAGGGAGAGGCAAGCATGGAAGCGGAAGCACGAGAGATGTCTCGCCTCGCTGCGAGAGCAGCCGACATGTCCCGCCGCACAGAAATAGCAGCACAGAGGTCCCGCCGCGCCGCTGAAGCAGCACAGAGGTCCCGCCGCACCGTCGATGCAGCAGACTGGTCCGGCCGCGCCGTGGAAGCAGCAGAGATGTCCCGCTGCGCCACGAATGCAGTAGAGATGTCCCGCCACGCGCGCTCGGGAAAATTTCTCGCGGGCGGTGGCGATTCATAAAAGCATGCATGTGATCGCCCATAGCCGATGGATCAGATCTCCGGCTTGGCGAGGTTGCAGGACGACGTCAAAGCCTCGTTTGAACAGGCTACCGGCGTCATCTGGCAACTAAGGGAGGGCAATGAGAGGCTCTGGGCCGAGCGCAACCTGCTGAGGGAGAAGATCGTCGAAAGTGCAGACCAGCAGGAGGAGACCAGTGCCTTGTTGAAGAGGACCGGCGTCATCGTCAAGAAACTTATGGACGAGAATGACATGCTCCACAAAGAGCGCCAAAGGCTGGTGGAGGAATCCATGGATGTTCTCAAGCAGCGTCTTGTGGACAAGAAAGAGCTCATCGCTGCTCGCCACGGAGACTAGTTCCCGCGGCCTGCAGCAACGCATCAAGAAAGTAGAGATCAGCGAGCCAGATCCTTGTCTTCCTTCTTTTTTGCCCTTGTGTATTTCAGGCGTAGCCGCATGTGGCTTTTTTAATTATCTTTCTAATTATGTAAGACAATTAATCGTCCCTATCTTTCTGTGGAAGATCAATGTTGCGAGGCTGGAATGAAGAAAACTCTTGCTGTGGCAACCCTGGCGTTGCTGTTCTTCTAGTTGCTGCTAGGCTTCCTTCAGTTTCCTGGTTTCTTTTGATGTAATAATCGGTTTAGGATGTCGATTGTGTCATCGGTTGTGAAATGTTGGGTTCTAGCGCGGATGTTTGGCCTTTGTTGGCCTCTTGGGATGTTGCGATTTCGATCTGGTACTTTTAGTCCTTCGTGTTAGGCTGGAGTTGTGCTGAACTTCTTGTGAATTGTGGTGGTTTTCAGTAATGAAAATTGGAAGGGGCAAGCCCTTCTTTGATCAAAAAAAATCGTCCTTATATATTCATCAGTCTTGCTATAAGTCGCAGTAGATGCTATATAGGTCCGTCAGATCTTACATCAAGATCCGTCTTTGTCGATTTTCTTTTTCTCTCTTAAATCGGTCAATGAGTGAGACATAGCCACGCCATTAAACAGAGTCTCAGGCACCATTAACGGAGACCTTGGGAGAGAGGTGGACGTCAGATGGAGGTCAAAGGGCTCTCCTCCCGATAAGCACGCGCAGGGGTCTGATCGCACGCCTCTCGTACTCAAATAGCTACCCTGCACGGCGCCTCCTAGCTAATAAAAAATGGGGACGCGTGGCAACACGTAAATGGTACTAGTAAGTAGAACGCCCACGGTTTCAATAATACTTGTGTTTCTAATTGTAATGTGACAGCACTTGTTCCAGAATGACTTTATTGATTGTTAATGTGTGCGCCTTCGCAAATCGGACTGCAAATTTACCACAGCATGTTGGTGCCATGTCATGGCACCAAGCCAAGTTTCATTATTTTCATGCGTGTTTTGGATTTACAGGAATTAAAAAACTAAGTTTCTCAATGTTTCCAACCCAGCCACGATGCCCAGAATTTTGAATTTCATTCCCATTTCTTGCATGGAACCTAGAAATTTACCCGAGGACACACATGTGATTTTTCAACCAACTTTGGTGCACTGGAACATGTGCTTGTATTTCAAATTTGAATTATGCACACAAAGGTGACACGTTCCCTCCCAGAACCACGAGCCTTCTTGAGAGAAGCTCCGATTTGCAAGAAGCTTATACCAAAATTTGTTCCTATTCAGCCAATTTTTTTACCACGGCATGGTACTACCATGACATGACACCATGCCAAGTTTCATGATTTTAAAACCAAGTTTCTCAATGTTCTTGACCGAGCCACGATGCCCAGATGTTTGAATCTTATTCTCATTTTTTGCATGGGAGTAGAAATTCACCCGAGGACACAAATGTGATTTTCAACCAACTTTGGTGCACGGGAGCACGTGCTTGCAGTTCAAATTTGAATTATGCACATTAAATGACCAAAAACTCAATTAATGTGTAAATAAGGCCAAACGAAGCTGAAATAATTCCAAAATTTAACAGGGCACTCATGTAGTTCTATGTTGCCTTTGTAAATAAACTCAAGGGGGACAACGTATATCGTTTAGCACTCAAAGGTGACACGTTCCTCTCGTAACCACGAGCCTTCTTGAGAGAAGCTTCGGTTTGCAAGAAGCTTATACCAAAATATGTTCCTATTCGCCATTTTTTACCACAACATGGTAGTACCATGACATGACATCCATACCAAGTTTCATGATTTTCAGGCGTGTTTTGGATTTACAAGAATTTTAAAACCAAGTTTCTCAATGTTCTGGCGAGCCACGATGCCCGATGTTTTAATTTTATTCTCATTTCTTGCATGGGACCTAGAAATTCACCCGAGGACACAAATGTGATTTTTCAACCAACTTTGGTGCACGAGAGCATGTGCTTGTAGTTCAAATTTGACTTATGCACATTAAATGACCGAAACTCAATTAATGTATAAAAATGACAAACGAACCTGAATAATTCCAAAATTTAACATGGCACTAATGTAGTTCTATGTTGCCTTTGTTAAGAAACTCAAGGGCGAGGTGGCACGTTCCTCTTAGAACCACGAGCTTCCAAATCGCCCAATTTTTTACCACAACATGTTAGTGCCATGACATGACACCATGCCAAGTTTTATTACATGAATTTAAAATCTAAGTTTCTCGATGTTCTCGGCGAGTCATGGCCTTGAGATGTTTGAATTTCATTCTCATTTCTTCCATGGGACCTAGAAGTTCAACCAAGGACACACATGTGATTTTTCAACCCACTTTGGTGCACCGAAGCATTTGCATGCAATTCATATTTAGATTATGCACATTAAAAGTCTAGAAACTCTATTAATGTATAAAAAGGCCAAATGAACTCGAAATAATTCCAAAATTTAACAGGGCACTCATATAGTTCTATGTTGCCTCTGTAAATAAAATCAGGGGGGACATAGCGTATATCGTTTCGCACACAAAGGTGACACGTTCCCTCTTGGAACCACGAGGCTTGTTGAGAGAATCTCCGGTTTTGCAAGAGGCTTATACCAAAACTTGTCCCAATTCAGCCAAAAATTATACGTATGAAAACAAGGTTTAGATTATCCCGAACATCTCGCTACCTAGACCAATAATGTACTATGATTTGAATTCAACATAAAATGGATACAGATATTTGAATTGGAGAGCGTATGGTACATGTAGTTCATAGTGAAATATGATTACTGCTATATGCATGTCTTTTTGTTATCAAGATAATATTTAAATTATTGTATAACTTGACAACAATCGTATTCAAATAAGGAAAATTGATTCAAATTTAGTCCATATGGTAGAGCGACAATATATATGTTCACATGGTGGAGTAAAATGTTCATATATGATGGAAGATCAAAATGTATGACTACATCAATTATAAACCGCAAGGTCACCTAATGATATATTCAATTCAACATAACGTGGATTCAAAATTGAAATTCGAGATCATGGCATCTGTAATCATATAAAAGGGACATTACTCTTTCTTTGGTGGGAATTGATTTGTTTTTGTTGTTGTTAAGGGAAGTGCGAATCGATTTGGTATTGTGTAGGGTAATCATGTTCTCCGATTTTTTACATTTTCTTGTAGTTTTTCAATGGCATCTATAGCAATATAGTAAAGGGACATGACTCTCTTGTGTCTTGTATGATTTTTTACGTTAAGTTTGTTCTCGCCGAACAAGGAATCCGCACCTTGTTATCTCGAAATTTTCAAGCTCGAGTATCTTTTGTCTCACCCGCTTTGAAACTCCCGCTTTTTCAACCCGCGCCGCCTTGTTATCCCGAAATTTGGGCGCTTGAGAACTCCCTCCTCATCCAAATCGCTCCCGCAGCCTGCACAAATCCCCTTCTACCCCTCAGCCGGAAATGAAGCTCCACGTCGCGGTGTCAAAACCGGTGGGGGTACGCTGGTAACTTACCCTACATTTCGGACAAGCGCGTCCCTAAGCTTGGCTCCCCCCCCCCTTCGCCCCCCATTTGTACACCAAGGACGGCAAAACCCGCGAAACCCCACGCTCCTCCATCGGCCTCCCGACCGCCGCCCACCCGGAGACTCTTCCCCGACTACGTCGTCCACCGCAACAGCTCGCCGTCCCTCATCCACCGCACCGGATAAGGATCCGTTGTCGATCTCGTCGTCCCACCGGATCAGCCGCCCCGTCCTCCACCTCCAAGGAGCTACCCCGACGTTCGCCTCGTCTATCGTGCAACCTCAATCCCCACAGCGCTGTCTTGACCTGCCCCACTGGAACCGCAACACCCTCACCAATTCCTCCGATGAAGTCGAGCCCAACTCGGCGCCACCAAGGAGGTTCTGCACTCACCGCTGCATTTTATCTTTTATTCGATCTCACGGGCTGCGGTGCTCGATCTGACCGAAAGCGAACATGGCGTCTCCATCGACGGCGCCGTCGCCGGCCACATCATCCACGGCGTCTCTCCCCCATGTCATTGCTTCCTCGGCGGCGACTTCCACAATGACACTAGCTGCAGCTGCTCTGGTTCTCGCTTCATGCTGCTCTGTTCTTCTTGTCGGTCGCGCTCTTGCCGCTCCTGCTTTTTGTTCGTCTTTGCTGCTGCTCTTGCTCTTGCTTGCGCTGCTCCTGCTACATGACCTCTAGCAGCTACAGGAGTTGCTGCTTTAGCACTTGCTCGCGGTGCTACTGCACGACTTGCTCTCTGCTAGTGTGTTCCCTGCTCGAGCGTCTGCTGATTTAGATCACTGCTTCTTTGCTACTAGTGCTCGAACGCCCTAAACATCTATTGCAATGCTCACACTAGTTCAATCAGTTTCGACAAGAAAATTCAGTTTCGATTGTGAAGTTCATTTTCTTGATTAAGTTCAGAGTGAACAGTACTTACAACATCTGTTGGAGCGGCCGTGGCGCCGGCTGATCGTTTACATCTAGCACTTTTGGTGATGTATTTTACATCATCTATTGCACATGATATTAGGGTCCCACTTCAGATTAAAGTTGTGCTGTCTTGTCATGCTTCACCTCGTCATTTGTACACCTTAGCGGAGCTGCTCCAACGATGGAACCGTCCATCACAATGAGCAAGACCCTCGGCGCCGCTTCCAGAGGCCTCGAATCTTCTTCCCGCCTCCGAGCAGTCACACCAAAGATCATCACCATCCTCCACGTCCAACCCAACGATGCTGAGGTCCACAAGGCTATGCCAAAGAGGTTGTACACTCGTCGCATCACTTTGTTTCTCCATTCCTCTGTTCTTCCAATTCATGTGAGCCAAACACCCAGGTTGACTCAAATCCTATGTTTCCAAATGCTCTATTTTGCACGTGCATTCCTATCCTATTCCTGTGTTTTTCCTGTCCCTGCGTTTATAGAATCCTCCAATTCTAAGGAGCCCTTACAGATTTACTTCATTTTCAGATTGGCGTCAAAGAAAACTCTGTGTGTTATGTCCTGCTCTGCCGTGCCATCATCCACCCCACCGAGGTGCACCATCGATGAAGCGTTCACATCGCAGCAGAGATCCCCTGCAGACTTTCTTTCGCCGCCTCGGATCATCTTCCCGTTCTTGGCAGCCACGCCAACCGCATTACCATCATCGGTGAAAGAGATGAACCTAAGGACTAGACAGTTCCTGAAGAGAGGTCGCAGTCTTTCGTGTTTGCTTACGTTATACATTGGTTATTATTACCTGCTACTTTATCGTTCAATCTTGAGTTTTGAATTGCCCATGGGTCTCATATTGAGCCAGCAACAAATAGTATCTGTCTACTATCTGGTTCATCTGGGGTCTTCTATGTGGTTCATGTTGGGTGGGCAACAAACAGTAGATGATCCATTGTCTATCTTTTTAAACTGAAGCTATAATCTACCTGCTATCATTAGTTTTGGATCCATCCACTCGTTTGCTACCATCAGTCTTGATTTTTGCATGCACCTCTTAAGCCTTACAAAATCTAAGTATTTTTTATTATGCATTTCAGATGTTGTACACAATCGTACTGAACATGTAGAGAAAAAGAGAAGACCGTTGCGTGCGAATATAATGTCATGCAGACGCTGCTCCATGGTGGGCGAAGTGCCCCCTCTCCTGCATTTCAGATTGTATTCCGAGGAAGATAACTGCTGAGATGGAGATTCGGAAGGAGCCGACCATGCTGTTTACCACCTAAGGTGTTTGCTCTAACTTTGGCATCTTGATGTTGGTCATATCATGCATATGGCGCCTTGCATTGTTTACATTATACATCTTATATGTCATCACTTAGTTTAGATTTGCTTTGTGTGAATGCCACTGTTTGGTTTCTATATCATACTCCACCATTCCTAAATATTTGTCTTTTTAGAGATTTCAACAAGTGACTACATACGGAACAAAATGAGTGAATCTACACTCTAAAATATGTCTATATACATCCGTATGTGGTAGTCCATTTGAAATCTCTAAAAAGACAAATATTTAGGAACGGAGGGAGTATATGGGAATCATGCAATGCCATCTTCTTTAGCTAGGCATCATATATGTGAATCATGCAATGCCATCCTGTTTATCCACTCATCGTATATGTGAATTGTATCGTGCCATATTTTTTCCATAATGTGTTCCATTTGTCAGCAATGTTTATACATTCATCTACTCTTCCCGTGCATCAGCCGTTTGAGTCGGTCATGGGAAAATCTGGAGAAAACAAGGTCTTCGAGCGGTCGATGCTACCGTCGATGCGATTTCTTCTTTGGTTACTGATAGCTCCTCGAGGAGGATTCAGAGAAAGATGACCAACGTATTCCCCGAGGTGCATGCTCTAACTTGGTGGGTTATATTGCTCATATCATGCATATGGTGTCTTGCATTGCCATGCCATCCGCTTAGATTAGACATGTTTGTGTGAATGCCTCTGTTTGCTTTCTATATTAGATATGTGAATTATGCAATGCCATGTTTTTCAGCCGCTTATCATATATGTGAATTATGCACCGCCATGGAGCAGGCATCATATATGTGAATTATCTCATGCCATCTTATTTTTCATTACGTATTCCATTTGTCGACAATCTGTGTATATTGAACTACTCTTCATGTGTATCAGCCATTTGAGCCGATTATGGAAAAATCTGGAGTGAAAACAAGGTCTTCAGAGTAGGCAATGGTACTGTTGAAGCATATATCTCGATGGTTCTGAGGAGCTCCTCGAGGGGATTCAGAGACATATGACCAGTCCTATATCCCACCTGAGGTGTATGCTCTAAGTTGCAATGTTTATATTTTTCATATGATTCATATGGTGTCTTGCATTGCTTAGTTTAGACATCATATGCACAATATTGAATTCTATCTGCTTAGTTTAGAGATCATACATGCGAGTGCCAACTGCTTAGTATATGAATCAATTATGTCCACTATATCATGCCATCCTGTATACTTAGACAACATGTATGTGAATTATTTCATCCCAACCTATTTTAGAAAGACATCATATAGTTTTGTCATGTCATCCTGTGTAGGTACTCATCATATGTTGAATTATGCCATTATATCCTGTTAAGTTATCCATCATATATCTGAAACTGTGTCATGCTATCCTGTTTACTTAGGCATCATATATGTGAAATTGTGTCATGCTGTCCTGTTTGGTTAGACAACATATATGTGAATTACCACATATGTCTATCATACAATGTCTGTACGTTCAATTTCTTTTCTTGTTTATCATCCATTTGAATTGGAGGGGGTGATGGCAGTATCTAAGGGAGCAAAAACCTGTTCTTCACAAAATACAGTGCTACCCGTCGATGCAGATAGAACCATGGTTATACTGGCCCACAAACTAGCCCCACCACACATAATCGAGACTCTTCCAGATTGCACACTTACACCGTTGGGCAGAGAACCAGCTACAACCCATCTAACCGCAACCCCAGCGGATAGTAACCCACTTATAGTTGACAAAGCACCATGTCCACCACAGAGTACCCCCACACGGGCAGTTTGCAAAGCTACTGTAGTGCCCAAAGCACGAAGACCACCACAGCTAACCAAACTCCATGTTTAAAGCAGAAGAGCAATAGTTCTCAGGTCAGATTCCGTGGCTATGGTCCATACTCCTTTGCTGTTGCATCACTGTATTTACTCATACCAACTACTTTTGAATTTGAAGGATCCAATTGAAACTCCAATGGCGCAACAGGTATGTTTTAAACCTATTTCTTTAACTGGATTGCTGTTCTAACTTCTTGCTCTATGTTGATTTCAGTTTAAGTTGTATAAACAGTTATGTTCTCATGTGATGCACATTACAAGTGTTGCCAATGCTGTGTAGTTTCTCACACTTATATTCTGTCTATGCTGTTGTGTCTTAAAAATATATGAGTTGAACTGTGTCTCTATCTTGATTAGGGAACATAAACTAGAATGATATGGACAATACAATGACCATAGTACATAGATATATGTTTGTTTCATGTTGTTATCCTGTCCACCTTACTCTTGAACGGTTTACCAAAATGAGTTTGGTATACTACAAGCTAAACTGTGATGTATGCGCTTGTTTCTCTTGTAGTATGCAAAGCAGAATATTGGAGAAGAGCACCCACTATGCAATGGTAGAGAAAGTAATGCGATAAGGTTCAAGATAGTAAGACAACCTGTTGGTCTCCAAGAAAGGTGATTAAAACGATCTTGTAGACGGTGAAAACCCCACGATCTGCGTTGATGTAGTGTTTGAGTTCTTGGCGAGATCACTGGCACAAGCTCTTCGAACTCATTGCTGAATCACTTGCTTCTTGGTCTCAGCTACAAGTGAAAGGCATCGATCATCTGTCTGCGGCAAGAAGTCAAGGACCGAGGAAGTCCTGCAGAATTGAGAACCGTACTTTCTTGTGCAATGAAGCAATGGGAGGATTTAAGCGCCAAACAAGAGAAAGTTAATAAGCTTGCTAAACATCTTGCCAACATTATGGGTACCTGGATATTGTTTCTTGAACTCTTGTGAAGTGGTTTGATTCTCGACTTGTTTTGTCTGCGCGTTTATATCTTCTTTGTGTTCCCTATATTTGCACTTTGGTGGTGAACTTTGATGCCCAGTGGATGTAATATGTGTAATAGCCGTTATAGCCTAGCATATGTTGCTTGCTTATTTATTTCCTTGTTGTCTTGTTTATTTGTTTGCTTGTAGTCAGTGCAGTTCTTTTTCCGCGGTTTGCTAGTGGCTGCAATAACCTATTTTTTAAAACTAGGCCACAATAACCATGGGCTAATATTTACTGTAGTGACACTGGGCCTCCTACGGGCCGTAGAAACAATGGGCCTTCTACGGGCCGTAGAAACAGTGGGCCTTCTACGGGCCGTAGAAACAGTAGGCCTTCTACGGGCCGTAGAAACATTGGGCCTTCTATAGGCCGTAGAAACAATGTGCCTTCTACGGGCCCTATCATCAATGGGCCTTATACGGGCCGTATGATCGATTGGCCAAACATGGGCCAATAACAGGCCGCATTATGGCCGTAAACGGGCTAGAGTTGGAATCGTCCGTTCATGGGCCGACCATAACGGGCCATCGTTAATAGGCTGTATTTGATGACGCTATGAAAACGGCCCAATGTATTAACGAACCACAAATGGGGCGACTGTAACCACGGGCTGAATTTGGCCCACAAGCAGAAAATTACAGTAACGGGCCGTAAGTAAACGAATGCTTGAAAGAGCCCAAGAATAAATGGGCTCTGAGAAGGCCGAAAGGTAACATGGGCTGGAAACGGCCCAACTAAATAACGGGCCATTAATGGGTATAAAGTGATACACTGTTCATTACGGGCGAGTTTCACCACGGGCCATTAATGGGTCTAAAGTGATACACTGTTCATTGTGGGCCAGTTTCACCACGGGCCGTTAATAGGCCAAGAGTTACATAGGGCCTCATATGGGCCGAAAGACGTCATGGGCCATACATGGGCCGGCGAAAAATTTGGAATCATATTGGATGGCCTAGATGACGCTCTCGGGCCTAATTCGGTAGGGCGAACGGGCCTTGGGTTAGCGGGTTGTAAATGGGCTATATGCTGAACAAGCCGTTAACAGGCTTTCCATGGGCCGGCCCATCACCTTTAACCAAGTCAAACGGGCTGGCCTTTTCATAGGAATGGGCCTCTGTTGGGCAGACCACGTGTCGACGTATCATAGGCGCTTACGTCCAATGAGTGGATGACATCATCCCAACGGTGAGCCGACATGTGTCTCCTCCAGCCAATGATGATTTTACACGTGGAAAATCCCCATTGGTCGGGGCTGTTAACGGCTTATCGTATCCAAAACCCGACCCGATAGCTTAACGGTGTTCCGTTACGGTGGATGCCACGTGTCGGTCACCCTTGACGAAAGCACTTCTGTGACGCACGATTTATCTTCATGGAAGTGGACACTTCCATGATGATAATTTTGGTAATGTCATGGAGCACTTCTCTGACAACGATGTATGACTATCTTGATTACATCATAAATTTGTCATGGATGTACATGCATGACAAAAAACGCGACCTACTGTGACAAACACGTATCATCACAGAAGTGTATTTTTTTGTAGTGGTGGTACATAGTGGCTATTGTGTAATCGGTTTCGTATCTTGAGATTAGTCCTTCTATTTGTAGTTGACCCCTTTTGTAATGAAGGAAACTCTGCAGCCTTTTAAATTGTAACATTTGGTGCTTTACGATATCCGTAAATAATTTTTGTGCTCATATTTGTCGAAAAACTGTTCGAAACAACAAAGTGTTAGCAATTGAACAAACAGTTTTAGTCTAAGTACATTACAAGCATTTCAGCATACAACTTATACCACAATAAACTCATACTACAATCTGAAAAAGGAATTGAACGACAAATTCTATAGGCAGCAGATTCGGTGGTCCACAGTTTTCCAAAATCATGATTCCCGAGAATCCTAGGCGAAAGAACTGGCCCTTAGAGAGGTAGATGTCCTTGAATAGTATCGACAAGGTGAACATGCACGCGTGTGAGCGGTCAATTCGGTATCGATGTACACTATTTTTTTCCTTTTATGAGAATCTTGATCGTTGTACATTGTTGTCCTAAGTACTAGTAGCAGTTCAATTAAAAAAGTACTACCATCAGTTGGGAAAATGCATGCTATGTGTGCCCATGAATGTGGGTGCAGCAGCAACATTTTATGTGGCGGCTGAAGCAAAATCTCATCCCCGGAGTCCTCGAAGGCTCGGACTGAGACCTTTGCCGGGATATGTATTAAACTGATGCGCTAGCCAAGTTTCTGAAAAGTACGAACTGATGAAAATGGCTAGGCAATGTATTTTAACACTCCCCCTCACGTCCGTGCTGTGGACGTACAGGAAGACCTTAGACCTAGGATCAAGATTAGATCGCAACTATTTCTTTTATTAAATAGTGCATTGGTCCCAAGGCCTTGTGGCTCTGATACCATATTAAACTGATGCGCTAGTCAAGTTTCTGAAAAGTACGAACTGATGAAAAAGGCTAGGCAATGTATCTTAAGAATCTGTGTACAATGACGGACAATCCAGTGAAATCCGATCTTTGCTACACCTACGTAAACATCTAACGTAATTTTACGTGCATGTTGGCTTGGCACATTTTAGTTGAAAGAAAAGCTCACGTTGGCCCCACCCCGTTAAAATCAGGGGAGCGTGATTAGTTTTTGTTGACTGGGGGGAGCGTGATTAGTTGAGGGAGGGAAGAACGTAAGTTTACGTTAGTAACTTAGGTAGATGTAGCATTATTGGCAAAAGCCAGCCCCCAGCCCCCCACGCAACCTGCTCTGTATAAACACCTTAGGGTGTGTTTGGTAGGGTGCATGGAGGGTAAAAGTTTGCAATCTGATCCACTTTTGCTTGTTTGGCAGGGTGCATGGGCTCGCATGAGCTATGCTCAACTGATGCAAAAAGGGGCCTCAGCTATGCCCATCTCATGCACCCTCCCCACCCACCGACCACGTCCAGATATGTTTAGATTTTAAAAATTGTTCATAATTTCAAATTCTGTTTAAATTTTCCAAAAATATTCAGAATTTCATTTTTCAAATTATTGAAAAATGTTCAGAATTTCAAATTTTGTTTAAATTTTTGAAAAATGTTCAGAATTTCAAAATAGTTTAAATTTTCAAATTCAGAATTTCAGAATTTGTTTAAATTTTCAAAAAATGTTTAGAATTTCAAATTTTGTTTAAATTTTCAAAAATCTTCAGAATTTCATAAATTGTTTAAATTTTAAAAAGTTCAGAGTTTCAAAAAATTTAAAAAATAAATCAAAATTCAACCTTTTAATAATTTTTTTAGAAAACTTCAGGCTTTCAAAATATTCAAAAAATGTTCAAAATTTTAATTTTTCAAAAAATGTTTAGAATTTCAAAAAAAAAAATTCTAAATAAAAGCTTAGAATTCAAAATATGTTCAATTTTGTTCACCATTTAAAATTTTATTCGGAATTTGAAATTGTTCAGCATGTCAAAGCATATGTAGGCTGCCAAATAAAGTCTCAGCTCGGCATGCCTCAGCGCATACACCGCTGCCAAACAACAACAAATGCATGGACTCAGCATGTATGAGAGCAGAACAACTAGGCTAGGTCCATACATGCAACCAAACACACCCTTACGGCTTAGCGCTTTCTGCTGAGGTGCGGAGCAAAGGTCACCACCACTCTGAGATTTCCATCCCCATCCCCGTTGGTCTCACACCAGCGAGAGCAAGGACGAGTTCAGTTGGCTACTCTACCATAATAGTAGTAGGATCAATAGACATCATTTTTTCTTGCTGTCTTCATCGGTAACATCAAGCCATATCCCCCCAAGATGCTCAACATCCACCACGTATATTTTCGCAGAAGCTGTGCACACGTATCTTTGTGCGGAAGGACTGCATGCACCGTCATGCACTCACGCCTCAGATTTACTCGCCCTTCGCAAGTATCTCGATCAACTGGTGCATGAGACACGGACCATCTTGCTCATACCTCAGATATGCAGATCTGATCGAAAGTTTCAATGCCATTATGCCAATCGCAATCTTAGTCAATTTTTCCACTTGTTAGTTGTTCCTACGTTAACAGCAACGACGACATGGCATCACTGTTGCATGCAACTGTGAGATACTACTTGTATTTCTCGAGTAGGGGATCAATTCGCCATGGATGGCCGTACAAGCTCACGCACACACGCACACGATCCTGGCCGAAGCCACCAAATACCTTCCCAGATCCACACACAACACACACTCAATGGTTATATGCCAGCGTACACCCTTAACGGGCCGAGTTCGGGCTTGCAAGCCACTGGGGAAGATGCCAGACACGAGCCTCAGGGAAGTCCACTTATCTTCAACAGGCAGAGGTCTATGGGTTTCAGCTGGTTTTTCTCTTCCACTGTCCTTGCCTTGTAAGGATAGGAACCTGATGGAGTTGTACTTCTTTTTGTTGTGGAAGTGTGTTGGGTATATTGCATTTCACCCAATTCCTCATGGAGCAAAGACAACTCGTAAGCACTGTCCAGATCCCGTGGCTTCTGCATAGCAATGGCCATCCGAACACCTGGTTTCAAACCATCAATGAAACGAGTGGTGTAATGCAGAGGATCAGGATTGGTCTCATATGCTGTGAGTTGGTCATACAGTTCTGCAAATTGTTCCACATACTCCTCCACTGGCCCAGTCTGGTTGATTCTGAACATCTTCCTCAAGAGATTCTGATGCTGATTACGGCCGAACCTTGTTTGCAGGAGGTTGCAAAATTCAGTCCAATGCAATTCTACAGTTCTCCTCTGCACTGACTCCAACCATTGGGCAGCTGCGCCTTCGAACTGGGCAGTGGCATAAGATATCCACCTGCTGTGGTGAGTGCCCCACAATTTGAATAATCCTCACACCTTGTTTTCCATAACCGTGGATTGGAACCATCAAATCACGACAATTCAACTCGCAGACCTGAACTGAACTGCTCACCTTGATTCAGAGCAACAAGTTCGCGGGGGACTGAATTTCCTGTGGTGATGACAGCTCACGCGTTCCTTGCGTCGGAGGTGGAACGTAGATGTTGTGGGTTCTCGCTTCTCTGCTAGAAGAAGAACCTCCAGCCCAGGCATAGTCGACCTTGTTAATTCGCTCCAGATCTAAGTGGATCTGCTCTATGTCGAGGTGGAGCTCGGAGCGGATGTCGTCGATGCAAGCAGTGATGAGCCCGTCCAGGGTCTTGGTCGAATCCTGGAGCAGCTTAGTCATGGATTTGAGGAGGTCGTCGTTGTGTACCTTGAGGCGCTGCTCGAGGTCATCGGTGATGGCCGACTTGACGAACTCGTGGACGTTGCAGCCTTCCGCCGATAAGTTCTCCATGGCTTCTCGCCTGCATAGATCGCTAAATCTGGTTCGATGCGGGTGGCGCGGAATCTCCAGGATGGAGCGGCTCTGATACCAGATGTGAGATACTAGTTGTATTCCTCAAGTAGGGGATCAATTCTCCATGGTTGGCCATACAAGCTCACGCACACATGCACGAGGTCCTGGCCGAAGCCACCAAATCCCTTCCCAGATCCACATGCAACACACTCTCAATGGTTATATGCCAGCGTACACCCTTAACAGGCCCAGTCCGGGCTTGGAAGCCATTGGGGAAGATGCCGGACGCGAGTGGGCCATGCAATTGGCCCACGAGTCGAATCATCGTCTTCGAGCTCTCCTGGTTGCTCTGCTCTGACGCTGGGCTCGTTGACATTCCCTCCTTCTTCAGAGCCGGCTTGACCCCAAGCCGGAGCTCGCGGGAACAACTGACGAAGTGAATCCTTATCTTCCCAGGTAGCTGAAGAAACATCTCCGCCACTCCACAGGACTAGAACTTGCGGCACCGATCGGTTGTCTGAACGGCAAATACGCTCATGTAGTATCTTAACAGGGAACTGGAGATGAACATCAATAGAAGGGAGCGAGTTGAGTACCTCGTGGTGTGGCTGCACACAACGTTTCAATTGTGAAACATGGAAAACTGGATGAATACGGCTAGCCGCTGGTAATTGCAGGCGATAAGCCACTTCACCAATCTTCTCTAGGATAATAAATGGGCCAAAGTACTTGAAGGCAAGCTTGTGATTAGCTCTGTGCGCCATTAACGACTGCACATATGGTTGAAGTTTGAGAAACACCCGATTGCCAACAACAAATGTTCTTTCTGTGCATTTCTTGTCAGCCTGGTGCTTCATTCTTTGTTGAACACGCGCGCAATGACTGTTAAACAACTGCCCGAGCATCCAACCACTGGTGCAAATCTGTGGGATCAGCTGAATCTGAAGCAGAAATTCCAAAGTGCCGGGGACCATGGCCATAAAGGACCTCAAATGGAGATTTGTTGAGTGCTGAATGCCAATTTGTATTGTACCAAAATTCGCAAAGTGAGAGCTAGCTAGCCCATTTCTTTGGATGAGCACTGATGAAACACCTCAAAAAGCACTCCACCTGTTGATTAACACGTTCAGTCGGCCCATCAGTCTCAGGGTGATATACCGTGCTCATATTAAGTACAACTCATGTCCTCTTTACTAGAGCTTGCCAAAAATTGCTGGTGAACACATGATCCTTGTCAGACACTATATAGAGACGCATGCCATGAAGCTTGTAGATATTGTCCAAGAAGAGATCAACAATTTTCTGGGCAGTATATGGGTGTTTGACAGGAATAAAATTCCCATATTTTCTAAACTTGTCAATGACCACCATGATGCAGTCATACTGATTAAAAGAAGGCAGCCCTGAAATGAAATCCATTGTCACGGTCTCCCAAGCTTTGGCAGGGACAGGTAATGGAGATAATAACCCAGGGTAAGCTACTCTGTCAGGTTTTGCTTGTTGACAAATAATACAAGATTGCACAAACTGCATGATCTTTTTCTTCATACCAACCCATTTAAACAATGCACAAATTCTTTTGTAGGTGACAGGAAACCCTGAATGAACCCCCAAGTGAGTGTCATGGAAAGCCTGGCAAATCTTAGTATGTAAACCAATGTCATTGCCGACCCAAATGCAACCCTTATATCTCAACACACCCTAGATCGGTTGGAAGTTGTGTTTGGATTTAGGATGCACTAACAACAGTTGCAATAGTTCTTGTGCCTTTGGGTCATTCCTGTAGCTGTCAACAACATCCTCAAGCCATCTAGGTTTAACACTAGAAATTTCTAGCACTTGTGTTTGTGGTCTTCTGGAGAGAGCATCAGCTGCAGAATTGTCAGACCGCTTTTTGTAAATAATCTTATAGTTAAGCCCCATCATTTTTGTAAGTGCCTTTTACTGCCAAGGTGTATGCAGTCTCTTATCAGAGAGATTAACCAAACTCTTTTGATCTATCCTGATGAGAAATTCCTGAAACTGCAAATATGGCCTCCACTGCTTAATAGCTAATAGTATAGCTAGGTATTCCTTTTCATAAACAGATAAACCTCTGTTCCTAGGACCTAAAGCTCTGCTAACAAAAGCAATGGGGTGGTCCTGCTGCATAAGAACAACACCAATACCAACATCACGGACATCAGTTTCCACCACAAACTATTTGGAAAAATCAGGCAGTGCCAAAAGAGGAGCATTAATAAGGGCTTGCGTTAGAGTTTGGAAGGACAGCTTTGTAGCTGGTGTCCACACAAAGGTAGTTCCCTTTTTCAGCAAATCAATTAATGGTCTACTGATCACACCATAATTTTTGATAAATTTCCTGTTCTATCCATTTAAGCCCAGAAATCCCCTGACTTGTTTCACATCAGCAGGGACTGGCCAATTCTTGACAGTTGTAATTTTGCTGGCATCTGTAGAAACCCCTTTACTACTAATGACATGGCCCAAATAAGCAATTTCCTATTTAGCAAAGTCACACTTGCTCAATTTAATTCTCCAATGTGTTTCCAACAAAATGCTCAACACCTTGTCTAGATGTATGAAATGCTCGTTTAAAGTTTTGTTGAAGGTGAGGATATCATCAAAGAAATATACTACACAATGGCCTTTTCCTCTCAAAACTGGAGCTAAATCTGTGTTCATTGCTCCTTAGAAGGTATTAGGTGCACCTGTCAGGCCCATAACTACCACAGTGAACTCATAGTGGCCAGTGTGTGTTTGGAAGGCAGTCTTAAATTCCTCTCCTGGTGCCAGTCTGATTTGATGGTAACCAGCTCTTAGGTCTAATTTGGAAAACCAGCAAGCTCCAGCAAGTTTGTCAAATAACTCATCTATGACAAGAATATGATACTTTCTTTTTACTGTGAGAGCATTGACATGTCTAAATCAATGGCCAGCCTCCAATCCCCTTCTTCCTTTTTCTTGACCATCAGAGCAGGAGAAGAAAATGGACTGTTGCTCACCTAAACTACCCCCCTTGTAGCATTTCCTGTACCTACTTTTCCATTTCAACATTCAGATGGGGAGGAATTCTATAAGGTCTGATGGACACTGGTTGAGCCCTAGGGATTAGTGGTATACTATGATCAAACTATCTTCTGGGAAGTAGACTAGTAGGAGGAGAGAAGACCACTGCATACCAGCAGAGCTTGGATTTCAGGTAACTGTTCCTTTTGTTCAGAAATAACATTTTGGAAAATGGCCATAACTGTAAAAGCACATTCCTCAGGCAGATCTCTTTGCAGAGTGACAGTAGCACCTTTGTACTGGAATGAAAGCCATTTTTGTTCCCACTCAATGTACATGGGACTGTGTTTGGCTAGCCAATCCAGGCCCAAGATGCCATCATAACCTCCTAAGGAAAGCAGTCTGAAATCATGTGCGAATTCTTGTCCTTGACAACCCACTGACATTGTTTCACTTGTTGTGAGCAAGTCAATCTTCCTCCACCTACTACCTTCACTATAACTTCTTTGATGTCAGTATTTCCTGAGAGTAGGTATTGCAGAGAACTGTCCAAAGATGAGTGAGTGCTACCTGAATCAACTAAGAATTTCAGCTCAATATTCTTCATAATTACTGGCAGGGATAAAGACAACACAGACACATTGTTGCTTGTAGCAGCTTGCTGACAGCAACATCAGATTATCAGTGTCACTCTGTGAGTCGACAAGAGAAGGAGTGAAGCTTTGCAACTGTTCAATAAGCTCTTGCACCACATGCAATTGAACTATAGATTTGCACATGTGATCCTTGGACCATTTCTCACCACAAATGAACCACAATCCCTTGGCCTTCCTAAAATTCCTCAGGGAAGTCCACTTATCTTCAACTGGCAGAGGTCTGTTGGTTTCAACTGGTTTTTCTCTTCCACTGTCCTTGCCTTGTAAGGATAGGAACCTGATGGAGTTGTACTTCTTTTTGTTGTGGAAGTGTGTTGGGTGTACTCCATTTCACCCAATTCCTCATGGAGGAAAGCCAACTCGTAAGCAGTGTCCAGATCCCGGGGCTTCTGCATAGCAATGGCCATTCGAACACCTGGTTTCAAACCATCAATGAAACGAGTGGTGTAATGCAGAGGATCAGGATTGGTCTCATATGCTGTGAGTTGGTCATACAGTTCTGCAAATTGTTCCACATACTCCTCCACTGACCCAGTCTGGTTGATTCTGAACATCTTCCTCAAGATATTCTGATGATTACGGCCGAACCTTGTTTGCAGGAGGTTGCAAAATTCAGTCCAATGCAATTCTGCAGTTCTCCTCTGCACTGAATACAACCATCGGGCGGCTGCGCCTTCGAACTGGGCAGTGACATAAGATATCCACCTGCTGTGGTGAGTGCCCCACAATTTGAAATAATCCTCACACCTTGTTTGCCATAACCATGGATTGGAACCATCAAATCGCGACAATTCAACTCACAGACCTGAACTGAACTTCTCACCTTGATTCAGAGCAACAAGTTCGCGGGGGACTGAATTTCCCGCGGTGATGACAGCTCACGCGTTCCTTGCATCGAAGGTGGAACGTAGATGTTGTGGGTTCTCACTTCTCTGCCAGAAGAAGAACCTCCAGCCCTGGCATCGCAGCCGACCTTGTTAATTCACTCCAAATCTGAGCGGATCTGCTCTATGTCGAGGTGGAGCTCGGAGCGGACGCTGTCGATGCAAGCAGTGATGAGCCCGTCCAGGGTCTTGGTCGAATCCTGGAGTAGCTTAGTCATGGATTTGAGGAGGTCGTCCCTGTGTACCTTAAGGTGCTGCTCGAGGTCGTCGGTGACGGCTGAATTGACGAACTCATGGATGTTGCGGCCTTCCGCCAACAGGTTCTCCATGGCTTCTTGCCGGCGTAGATCGCTGAATATGGTTCGATGCGAGTGGCGCGGGATCTCCAGGATGGAGCAGCTCTGATACCAGATGTGAGATATGTTGGGGAATGTAGTAATTTCAAAAAAATTCCAACGCACATGCAAGATCATGGTGATGCATAGCAACGATCGGGGAGAGTGAGTCCACGTACCCTCGTAGACCGAAAGCGGAAGCGTTAGCACAACGCGGTTGATGTAGTCATACGTCTTCACGATCCGACCGATCCAAGTACCGAACATACGGCACCTCCGAGTTCAGCACACGTTCAGCTCGATGACGTCCCATGAACTCCGATCCAGCAGAGCTTCACGGGAGAGTTTTGTCAGCACGACGGCGTGATGACGGTGTCGATGATGCTACCAACGCAGGGCTTCGCCTAAGCACCGCTATGATATTACCGAGGTGGAATATGGTGGAGGGGGGCACCACACACGGCTAAGAGATCAATGATAAATTGTTGTGTCTAGAGGTGCCCCCCCGCCCCCGTATATAAAGGAGCAAGGGGGGAGGCGGCCAACCAAGAGGAGGGCGCGCCAAGGGGGGGAGTCCTACTCCCACCAGGAGTAGGACTCCTCCTTTCCTTGTATGAGTAGGAGAAGGGAAGGAAAAAGGAGAAGGAAGGAAGGGGGCGCCCCCCTCCCTAGTCCAATTCGGACCAGTCCATGGGGAGGGATGCGGCCACCCTTTGAGGCCTTTCTCTCCTTTCCCGTATGGCCCATTAAGGCCCAATACGAATTCCCGTAACTCTCCGGTACTCCGAAAAATACCCGAATCACTCGAATCCTATACGATGTCCGAATATAATCGTCCAATATATCGATCTTTATGTCTCAACCATTTCGAGACTCCTCGTCATGTCCCCGATCTCATCCGGGACTCCGAACTACCTTCGGTACATCAAAACACATAACTCATAATATAAATCATCACCGAACGTTAAGCGTGCGGACCCTACGGGTTCGAGAACTATGTAGACATGACCGAGACACGTCTCCGGTCAATAACCAATACCGGAACCTGGATGCTCATATTGGCTCCCACATATTCTACGAAGATCTTTATCGGTCAAACCGCATAACAACATACGTTGTTCCTTTTGTCATTGGTATGTTACTTGCCCGAGATTCGATCGTCGGTATCTCAATACCTAGTTCAATCTCGTTACCGGCAAGTCTCTTTACTCGTTCCGTAATGCATCATCCTGCAACTAACTCATTAGTCACATTGCTTGCAAGGCTTATAGTGATGTGCATTACCGAGAGGGCCGAGAGATACCTCTCCGACAATCGGAGTGACAAATCCTAATCTCGAAATACGTCAACTCAACAAGTACCTTCGGAGACACCTGTAGAGCACCTTTATAATCACCCAATTTCGTTGTGACGTTTGGTAGCACACAAAGTGTTCCTCTGGTAAACGGGAGTTGCATAATCTCATAGTCATAGGAACATGTATAAGTCATGAAGAAAACAATAGCAACATACTAAATGGTCAAGTGCTAAGCTAACGGAATGGGTCAAGTCAATCACATCATTCTCCTAATGATGTGATACCGTTTAATCAAATGAAAACTCATGTCTATGGTTAGGAACTTAACCATCTTTTATTAACGAGCTAGTCAAGTAGAGGCATACTAGTGACACTATGTTTGTCTATGTATTCACACAAGTACTAAGTTTCCAGTTAATACAATTCTAGCATGAATAATAAACATTTATCATGAAATAAGGAAATAAATAATAACTTTATTATTGCCTCTAGGGCATATTTCCTTCAGTCTCCCACTTGCACTAGAGTCAATAATCTAGTTCACATCATCATGTGATTTAACGCCAATATTCACATCTGTATGTGATTAACATCCATAGTTCACATCGTCATGTGACCAACACCTAAAGGGTTTACTAGAGTCAATAATCTAGTTCACATCGCTATGTGATTAACACCAAAAGAGTACTAAGGTATGATCATGTTTTGCTCGTGAGAGAAGTTTAGTCAATGGGTCTGTCACATTCAGAGCCGTATGTATTTTGAAAATATTCTATGTCTACAATGCTCTGCGCGGAGCTACTCTAGCTAATTGCTCCCACTTTCAATATGTATCCAAATTGAGACTTAGAGTCATCTGGATCGGTGTAAAAGCTTGCACTAATGTAACTCTTTACGACGAACCCTTTTATCACCTCCATAATCGAGAAACATCTCCTTAGTCCTCACTAAGGATATTCTTGACCGCTAGCCAGTGATCTACTCCTAGATAAAAATTGTACTCCCTTGCCAAACTCAGAGCAAGGTATACAATAGGTCTGGTACACAACATAGCATACTTTATAGAACCTATGACTGAGGCATAGGGAATGACTTTTCATTCTATTTATATTTTCTGCCATGGTCGGGTTTTGAGTCTTAGTCAACTTTACACCTTGTAACATAGGCAAAAACTCCTTCTTTGACCGTTCCATTTTGAACTACTTCAAAATCTCATCAAGGTATGTACTCATTGAAAAACTTATCAAGCGTCTTGATCTATCTCTATAGATCATGATGCTCAATGTGTTAGCAGCTTCATCGAGGTCTTTTATTTGAAAAAACTCTTTTCAAATACTCCTTTATGCTTTCTAGAAAGATTCTACATTATTTCCGATCAACAATATGTCATTCACATATACTTATCAGAAATTCTATAGTACTCCCACTCACTTTCCTGTAAATAAAGGCTTCACCGCAAGTCTGTATAAAACTATATGCTTTGATCAACTCATCAAAGCGTATATTCCAACTCCGAGATGCTTGCACCAGTCCATAGATGGATCACTGAAGCTTGCACACTTTGTTAGCACTTTTCGGATCGACAAAACCTTCTGGTTGCATCATATACAACTCTTCTTCCAGAAATCCACTCAGGAATGCAGTTTTGACATCCATTTGCCAAATTTCATAATCGTAAAATGCGGCAATTGCTAACATGATTCAGACAGACTTAAGCATCGATACGATTGAGAAAATCTCATCGTATTCAACACCTTGAACTTGTCAAAAACTTTTTACAAGAATTCGAGCTTTGTAGATAGTAACGATACTATCAGCGTCCGTCTTCCTCTTGAAGATCCATTTATATTCTATGGCTTGCCGATCATCGGGCAAGTCCACCAAAGTCCACACTTTGTTCTCATACATGGATCCCATCTCAGATTTCATGGCCTCAAGCCATTTCATGGAATCTGGGCTCATCATCGCTTCCTCATAGTTCATAGGTTCATCATGGTCTAGTAACATGACGAATAGGATTACCGCATTCACTCAGTGCGGACTGCACTCTGAAGACCTACGAGTTTCTGTAATAACTTGATCTGAAGTTTCATTATCATCATCATTAGCTTCCTCACTAATTGGTGTAGGAATCGCTAGAACTGATTTCTGTGATGAGCTACTTTCCAATTCAGGAGAAGGTACAATTACCTTATCAAGCTCTACTTTCCTCCCACTCACTTTTTCGAGAGAAACTCCTTCTCTAGAAAGGATCCATCTTAGCAACGAATATCTTGCCTTCGGATCTGTGATAGAAGGTGTACCCGACAGTTTCCTTTGGGTATTCTATGAAGACGCACTTCTCTGATTTGGGTTCGAGCTTATCAGGTTGAAACTTTTTCACATAAGCATCGTGGCCCCAAACTTTAAGAAACGACAACTTTGGTTTGTTGCCAAACGACAGTTCATAAGGCGTCGTCTCAACGGATTTTGATGGTGCCCTATTTAAAGTGAATGCCGCCGTCTCTAATGCATAACCCCAAAGTGATAGTGGTAAACCGATAAGAGACATCATGGATCGCACCATATCCAATAAAGTGCGGTTACGATGTTCGGACACACCATAACGCTGTGGTGTTCCAGGTGGCGTGAGCTGTGAAACTATTCCACATTGTTTTATATGAAGGCAAAACTCGTAACTCAAATATTCTCCTCCATGAGCAGATCGTAGAAACTTTATTTTCTTGTTACGATGATTCTCCACTTCACTCTGAAATTCTTTGAACTTTTCAAATGTTTCAGACTTGTGTTTCATTAAGTAGATATACCCATATCTACTCAAATCATCTGTGAAGGTTAGAAAATAATGATACTCGCCACGAGCATCAACACTCATTGGATCGCATACATCAGTATGTATTATTTCCAATAAGTCAGTAGCTTGTTCAATCGTTCCGGAGAACGGAGTTTTAGTCATCTTGCCCATAAGGTACGGTTCGCAAGCATCAAATGATTCATAATCAAATGATTCCAAAAGTCCATCTTTATGGAGTTTCTCCATGCGCTTTACACCGATATGACCCAAACGGCCGTGCCACAAATATGTTGCACTATCATTATCAACTTTGCATCTTTTGGCATCAATATTATGAATATGTGTATCACTATGATCAAGATTCAATAAACCATCAACATTGGGTGTATGACCACAGAAGGTTTTATTCATGTAAACAGAACAACAATTTATTCTCTATCTTAGATGAATAATCGTATCGCAATAAACATGATCTAATCGTATTTATGCTCAACGCAAACACCAAATAACATTTATTTAGGTTCAACACTAATATCGAAAATATAGGGAGTGTGAGATGATGATCATATCAATCTTGGAACCACTTCCAACACACATCCTCACTTCACCCTCAACTAGTCTCTGTTTATTTTGTAACTCCTGTTTTGAGTTACTAATCTTAGCAACCGAACAAGTATCAAATACCTAGGGGTTATTATAAACACCAGTAAGCTACACATCAATAACCTATATATCAAATATACCCTTGTTGTCTTTGCCATCCTTCTTATCTACCAAATATTCAGGGTATTTCCGCTTCCAGTGACCATTTCCTTTGTAGTAGAAGCACTCAGTTTCAGGCTTTGGTCCAGCTTTGGGCTTCTTCACGGGAGTGACAACTTGCTTGCCATTCTACTTGAAGTTCCCTTTCTTTCCCTTTGCCCTTTTCTTGAAACTAGCGGTCTTGTCAATCATCAACATTTGATGCTCTTTCTTCACTTCTACCTTCGTCGATTTCAACATCACGAAGAACTCGGGAATCGTTTTTCTCATCCTTTGCATACTATAGTTCATCACGAAGTTCTAGCAACTTGGTGATGGTGACTAGAGAACTCTGTCAATCACTATCTTATCTGGAAGATTAACTCCCACTTGATTCAAGCAATTGTAGTACCCAGACAATCTGCGCACATGCTCACTATTTGAGCAATTCTCCTCCATCTTTTAGCTATAAAACTTGTTGGAGACTTCATATCTCTCAACTCGGGTTTTTGCTTGAAATATTAACTTCAACTCCTGGAACATCTCATATGGTCCATGATGTTCAAAACGTTTTTGAAGTCCCGATTCTAAGCCGTTAAGCATGGTGCACTAAACTATCAAGTAGTCATCATATTGAGCTAGCCAAACATTCATAACGCTCAGATCTGCTCCTGCAATAGGTCCGCTACCTAGCGTGCATCAAGGACATAATTCTTCCAGGCAAAGCAATGAGGATAAACCTCAGATCATGGACCCAGTCCGCATCATTGCTACTATCATCTTTCAGCTTAATTTTCTCTAGGAACACATATAAAACATAGGGAAGCAACAGCATGAGCTATTGATCTAGAACATTATTTCAAAAATACTATCAGGACTAAGTTCATGATAAATTAAAGTTCAATTAATCATATTACTTAAGAACTCCCACTTAGATAGACATCCCTCTAATCATCTAAGTGATCACGTGATCCAAATCAACTAAACCATGTCCGATCATCACGTGAGATGGAGTAGTTTTCAATGGTGAACATCACCATGTTGATCATATCTACTATATGATTCACGCTCGACCTTTCGGTCTCTAGTGTTCTGAGGCCATATCTGCATACGCTAGGCTCGTCAAGTTTAACCTGAGTATTCTGCGTGTGCAAAACTGGCTTGCACCCGTTGTAGATGAACGTAGAGCTTATCACACCCGATCATCACGTGGTGTCTCGGCACGAAGAACTTTCGCAATGGTGCATACTCAGGGAGAACACCTATACCTTGAAATTTAGTGAGAGATCATCTTATAATGCTACCGACAATCAAAGCAGAATAAGATGCATAAAAGATAAACATCATATGCAATCAAAATATGTGACATGATATGGCCATCATCATCTTGTGCCTTTGATCTCCATCTCCAAAGCATCGTCATGATCTCCATCGTCACTGACATGACACCATGATCTCCATCATCTTGATCTATATCAATGTGTCATCACACGGTCGTCTCGCCAATTATTGCTCTTGCAACTATTGCTATCGCATAGCGATAAAGTAAAGCAATTATTCGGCGCTTGCATCTTATGCAATAAAGAGACAACCATAAGGCTTCTGCCAGTTGCCAATAACTTCAACAAAACATGATCATCTCATACAACAACTTATATCTCATCACGTCTTGACCATATCACATCACAACATGCCCTGCAAAAACAAGTTAGATGTCCTCTACTTTGTTGTTGCAAGTTTTACGTGGCTGCTACGGGCTGAGCAAGAACTGTTCTTTCCTACGCATCAAAACCACAATGATATTTCGTCAAGTTAGTGCTATTTTAACCTTCGCAAGGACCGGGCGTAGCCACACTCGGTTCAACTAAAGTTGGAGAAACTGACACCCGCCAGCCACCTGTGAGCGAAGCACGTCGGTAGAACCAGTCTCGCGTAAGCGTACGCGTAATGTCGGTCTGGGCCGCTTCATCCAACAATACCGCTGAACCAAATTATGACATGCTGGTAAGCAGTATGACTTGTATCGCACAACTCACTTGTGTTCTACTCGTGCATATAACATCTACACATAAACCTGGCTCGGATGCCACTGTTGGGGAACGTAGTAATTTCAAAAAATTTCCTATGCACACGCAAGATCATGGTGATGCATAGCAACGAGCGGGGAGAGTGAGTCCACGTACCCTCGTAGACCGAAAGCGGAAGCTTAGCACAACGCGGTTGATGTAGTCGTACGTCTTCACGATCCGACCGATCCAAGTACAGAACGTACGACACCTTTGATTTCAGCACACGTTCAGCTCGATGACGTCCCGCGAACTCCGATCCAGCAGAGCTTCACGGGAGAGCTTCGTCAGCACGACGGCGTGATGACGGTGTCGATGATGCTACCAACGCAGGGCTTTGCCTAAGCACCGCTATGATATTACCGAGGTGGAATATGATGGAGGGGGGCACCACACAGGGCTAAGAGATCAATGATAAATTGTTGTGTCTAGAGGTGCCCCTACCCCCGTATATAAAGGAGCAAGGGGGGAGGCGGCCGGCCAAGAGGAGGGCGCGCCAAGGGGGGGAGTCCTACTCCCACCAGGAGTAGGACTCCTCCTTTCCTTGTAGGAGTAGGAGAAGGGAAGGAAAAAGGAGAAGGAAGGAAGGCGCGCCTCCCTAGTCCAATTCGGACCAGTTCATGGGGAGGTGCGCCACCCTTTGAGGCCTTTCTCCCTTTCCCGTATGGCCCATTAAGGCCCAATACGAATTCCGTAACTCTCCCAGACTCAAAAATACCCGAATTACTCGGAACCTTTTCGATGTCCGAATATAATCGTCCAATATATCAATCTTTATGTCTCGACCATTTCAAGACTCCTCGTCATGTCCCCAATCTCATCCGGGACTCCGAACTACCTTCGGTACATCAAAACACATAACTCATAATATAAACCATCACCGAACGTTAAGCGTGCGGACCCTACGGGTTCAAGAACTATGTAGACATGACCGAGACACGTCTCCGGTCAATAACCAATAGCGGAACCTGGATGCTCATATTGGCTCCCACATATTCTACGAAGATCTTTGTCGGTCAAATCGCATAACAACATCTGTTGTTCCTTTTGTCATCGATATGTTACTTGCCCGAGATTCGATCGTCGGTATCTCAATACCTAGTTCAATCTCGTTACCGGCAAGTATCTTTACTCGTTTCGTAATGCATGATCCCGCAACTAACTCATTAGTCACATTGCTTGCAAGGTTTATAGTGATGTGCATTACTGAGAGGGCCCAGAGATACCTCTCCGACAATCGGAGTGACAAATCCTAATCTTGAAATACACCAACTCAACAAGTATCTTTGGAGACACCTGTAAAGCACCTTTATAATCACCCAGTTACGTTGTGACGTTTGGTAGCACACAAAGTGTTCCACCGGTAAACGGGAGTTGCATAATCTCATAGTCATAGGAACATGTATAAGTCATGAAGAAAGCAATAGCAACATACTAAACGATCAAGTGCTAAGCTAACGGAATGGGTCAAGTCAATCACATCATTCTCCTAATGATGTGATCCTGTTTAATCAAATCACAACTCATGTCTATGGTTAGGAAACTTAACCATCTTTGATTAACGAGCTAGTCAAGTAGAGGCATACTAGCGACACTATGTTTGTCTATGTATTCACACAAGTACTAAGTTTCCGGTTAATACAATTCTAGCATGAATAATAAACATTTATCATGAAATAAGGAAATAAATAATAACTTTATTATTGCCTCTAGGGAATATTTCCTTCAAGATACTACTTGTATTTCTTGAGTAGGGGATCAATTCGCCATGGATGGCCATACAAGCTCACGCACACACGCACGCGGTCCTGGCCGAAGCCACCAAACCCCTTCCCAGATCCACACGCAACACACGCTCAATGGTTATATGCTAGCGTACACCCTTAATGGGCCCAGTTCGGGCTTGCAAGCCACTTGGGAAGACGCCGGATGCGAGTGGGCCGTGCAATCGGCCCACGAGTCGAATCATTGTCTTCGCGTGCTCCTGGTTGCTCTGCTCTGATGCTGGGCTCGCTGACAGCAACCCAAAAGGAAGGCATGTCGTACGTATCGATCGATCCCCAGCATTCGCTCTTGATCACATCAGAACATGCCTTGCTACAGCTAGACAACACTCATATTCTTCATTCTAATTACTACCTCTGCCTCTTCTTGGTTCTCCTCCTCCCTCTCCTACACCTCAAGCTCAAAACGAACCCTGGTGGCATGCGCCTGCCACCCGGCCCGTGGCGGCTGCCGGGCATCGGCAGCATGCTCCACCTTGCCGGCAACCCACTCATGCACCGTGTCATGGCCGATCTTGCGCACTGGCTAGATGCACTGCTCATGTACCTCAAGCTCGGCAAGGTGCCGGTCATGGTGGCCACGTCCCCGGAGGCCGCCTGCGAGATCATGCGGACGCACGACGTATAAGCACCTTACCGCTGACGCTAAGCGCTTTCTGCTAGTGAGGTGCGGAGCAAAGGTCGCCACCACTCTGAGATTTCCATCCCCGTCCCTGTTGGTCTCACACCGGCGAGGGCGACGATGAGCTCAGTTGGATCCTCTATCATAAATCATAATAGTAGGATCTATGATCAATAGACGTCAATTTTTTTGTTGTCTTCATCGGGAGCATCATGCCATTTCTCTAATGATGCCACCACCGTAGTGCGAGGGGAAGTCTGTGATCACCGAAGTGGAGTTGGTGGTCATGAACGTTGAGGCTGCCATGGGTGCAATGGGTAGTGGCTTGTCGTGGATTGTCTGCTCTCAGCATTTTTGGTTAGCTCGGACGCCATACTTCGTGAGATGGGGAGGGTGCAGTGGCCCGAGTTAAAATTCAATGGCTAGCGTGTGGCCAGTGCCGATGAATTCTTCATTCTTAGGTTCCAAGATGTAGTAAACATAAGTTTTGAATCGCGAGGGCTCCCTCGTATCGCTCCCTCCAGGGCGATCAAGGGGACAACCCCAACGCCCAGGCCACGGCCCCAGCCCCCTCTCCTCCACCTCGTCACCTAATAGGCATGCGCCTGGGTAGCTCGGGCGCTGCCGGTGATGGGCGGGCGGGGATCTAGGCTGCAAGCCCGCGGTTTCGAGGGACCAGCGGCGCGAGATCGCCCTTCGGTCTTCGTCTTTTCCGATGGTTTGGCACTGCTCGGGCGGCTTCGTGGGGAGGGCGGATCAGGAGGGGATGTGGCCACAGTTGATTGGTCGGCGGCGCCTCCGGTCAGATCTGATCTGTCCGGTGCCGCTGGCGGTGGTGGCCATCTCCTCCGTTGGGGGTGGTTGGCCTGAGGCTAGATGGTCAGATCTCGAGATCCGCCATCTAGTTCCGACTGCGAGTCGGGAAGACATAGTTGCCGATGAAAACCGAGCCAATGGCGGCATTTTACATCGTTTCCTTGATGAAGGCACCGTCGTGCAACTACTGTCGACGCACTCGTGCTGCTCCGGGGCAAACCTAGGATTTGGTCTTCCAGATCGGACGATGGAGGTACTGCGGTGTCGTTTTCTCTTTTGGGAGCATCATTTGTGGAGAAGAGCTGAAACAGAGAGGCAGGAGGTGGAGCGGCTTTGTCTTGCACGAAGCTTTCAGCGGAGAGATTAAGTCATGCCTGGCCGATAGGTGCGACATTGTGTCATAACTAGTCGACAGGTGCTACGCACAACAGATCTTCCAGAATCTTCGCATCTGGACGGATGAGCGCGGGGCGGTGGTGCTGTTGGGCGCCGTGATGGCGTTGACGGATGGATGGACTGGCAAGGATAATACATATCTCTCTCCTAAAGATGGGTCAGTGGTTCGAAGATGATGGCGGCGTCTACAACGTGTGCATGTGATGTATGCTTTAGGTCTGCTACACCGACTGTGAGTTCTGATATGTTATGTGGATGGATCGGCAATGTCACCGATATTAGATATGGGAGTGAGAGCACTCCACATTATCAAGTTTTGTAGATGTGAGTGGTGGCTTAGGGTGGTTTGATATATGTTCTTGTTAGATCTATGTTGAATAATAAATAAAGATGGCCGTATGCATCGATGGATGCATAGGCCAGGGGTCTTAACCTCCTTTAAAAAAACGATAAACATAAGTTTTGTGATGTAGCCGTAGTCGTGAAACTACATAAGTTTTAGGGACCTAACCTTCGAAGTCATCTATTGGAGTATCATTTCAATGTGAGATAAATATCCACCCGCCATATATAGCACCCACTCACGCTGATGCTCCCTGCCTCGCTGCCTTCCGCCGCCCGTCCCTAGGTGGTCGCATGTGCCCTGTTAGAGCATCTCCATTTGCGGCCCCAACACCCCCTAGGGTGAGTTTTTTCGTGCCGACACCGAAAAAAGCCACCAGTCGGGCCTCCAGAACACCAAAATCCGCCGGCTCGGTCCATATTTTGGCCCGGCGATCCCAGGCCGACCCTAGCGCCCTGGGGCAGTTGGAGCTCCGGCGGAAGGGAAAAAGCACGCCTGGGCCACCACTGTCAGGTGAAAAAGCATCTTGTGAAGGAAATATGCCCTAGAGGCAATAATAAAGTTGTTATTTTATATTTCCTTATTCATGCTGAAGGTTTATTAGTCATGCTAGAATTGTATTGATCAGAAACCTAAATACATGTGTGAATACATAGACAAACAATGTGTCCCTAGTGAGCCTCTACTTGACTAGCTCGTTAATCAAAGATGGTTAAGGTTTCCTAACCATGGACATGAGTTGTCATTTGATAACGGGAACACATCATTAGAAGAATGATGTGATGGACAAGACCCATCCGTTAGCTTAGCATAATGATCGTTCAGTTTTATTGCTATTGCTTTCTTCATGTCAAATACATATTCCTTCGACTATGAGATTATGCAACTCTCAAATATCAAAGTAATGCCTTGTGTGCTATCAAACGTCAAAACATGACTGGGTGATCATAAAGATGCTCTACAAGTATCTCCAAAGGTGTTTGTCGAGTTGGCATAGATCGAGATTAGGATTTGTCACTCCGAGTATCGGAGAGGTATCTCTGGGCCCTCTTGGTAATACACATCATAAGCTTGCAAGAAAATGACTAAGGAGTTGGTCATGAGGTGATGTATTACGAAATGAGTAAAGAGACTTGCCGGTAACTAGATTGACCTAGGTATGCAGATACTGGCGATCGAATCTCAGGCAAGTAACATACCGATGGACAAAGGAAATATGTATGTTGTCATAACAGTTCGATCGATAAAGATCTTCGTAGAATATGTAAGAGCCAATATGAGCATCCAGGTTCCGCTATTGGTTATTGATAGGAGAGGTGTCTCGGTCATGTCTACATAGTTCTCAAACCCGTAGGGTCCGCACACTTAACGTTCGATGATGGTATTGTATTATATGAGTTATGTAATTTGGTGACCAAATGTTGTTCGGAGTCACGGATGAGATCCCAGACATGACGAGGAGTCTCAAAATGGTTGAGAAGTAAAGATTGATATATAGGACGATAGTATTCGGACACCAAAAGTGTTTCGGGATGTATCAGGTATTTATCAGAGTACGGGGTACCGGAACCCTAGGGGAATATAAGGGCCATATGGGCCATGAGAGGAGATCACACCAGCCCACAAGGGGTGGCGCGCCCCCCTATGGCATGCGGCCAGATTAGAGAAGGAAAAAAGGGGGTTCGCCCCCTTCCTTTCTCTCTTCCCCCTTCCCTTTCTTCTCCGGTGAAAAAAAGAAAGGGGGGCGCCACTTGGGGAAACCCCAAGTAGGATTCGGATACTACTTGGGGCGCCCTCTGGCTTCCCCTCGTCCCCTCCCACCTGTATATATGTGGGGAGGGGGGCGCCTAGAACACACAACATCAATTGTTAGCCGTGTGTGGCGCCCCCCTCCACAGTTTACACCCCCGGTCATATTTTCACGGTGCTTACGCGAAGCTCTGCAAGGATCACTTCACCATCACCATCGCCACGCTGTTGTGCTGACGGAACTCATCTACTACCTCGACACCTTAATGGATCAAGAAGGTGAGGGACGTCACCAAGCTGAACGTGTGCAGAACTCGGAGGTGACGTTTGGTACTCGATCGGTGGAGCACGAAGGAAGTTCAACTACATCAACCGCGTTGTGAAACGCTTCCGCTTACGGTCTACGAGGGTACGTAGACACACTCTCCCCCTCATTTCTATGCATGTCCATGGATATATCATTGCGTTTGCGTAGAATTTTTTTGTTTTCCATGCAATGTTTCCCAACGGTGGCATCAGAGCCAGGCTATGCGTAGATGATATGCACGAGTAGAACACAAAGAGTTGTGGGTGGTGATAGTCATACTGCTTACCACCAATGTCTTATTTTGATTCGGCGGTATTTTGGTATGAAGTAGCCCGGACTAACCTTACACATCCATGCACATGAGACCGGTTCCACCGACAAGCATGCAACTAGTTTTGCATAAAGGTGGTTGGCGGGTGTCTGTTTCTCCTACTTTAGTTGAATCGAATTTGACTATGGCCGGTCCTTGAAGATGGGTAAAACAACAACTTGACGAAATACTGTTGTGGTTTGATGCGTAGGTAAGAACGATTCTTGCTAGAAGCCCGTAGCAGCCACGTAAAACTTGCAACAACAAAGTAGAGGACGTCTGACTTGTTTTTGCAGGGAATGTTGTGATGGGATATGGTCAAGACATGATGTGATATAAGTTATTCTATGAGATGATCATGTTTTGTAAAATTTATCGGCAACGGGCAGGAGCCTTTTGGTTGTCTCTTTATTGTATGAAATGCAAACGCCACATGTAATTGCTTTACTTTATCACCATGCATTAGCGATAGTTGTAGAAGCAATAGTTGGCGAGACAAACACGACGCAACGATGGAGATCAAGGTGTGAAGACGGTGATGATGGAGATCATGATGATGCTTTGGAGATGGAGATCAAAAGCACAAGATGATGATGGCCATATCATGTCACATATTTTGATTGCACATGATGTTTATCTTTTATGCATATTATTTTGCTTAGTACGTCGGTAACATTATAAGATGATCCCTTAACTAAAATTTCAAGGTATAATTGTTCTCCCTGAGTAAGCACCGTTGCGACAGTTCGTCATGTTGAGACACCACGTGATGATCGGGTGTGATAGACTCTACGTTCACATACAATGGGTGCAAGATAGTTTTGCACATGCAGAATATTCAGGTTAAACTTGACGAGCCTAGCATGTACAGACATGGCCTCGGAACATGATGACCCATAAGTATAGGGGATCAATTGTAGCTCTTTTCAATAAGTAAGAGTGTCGAACCCAACGAGGAACAGAAGGAAATGACAAGTGGTTTTCAGTAAGATAATGTCTGCAAGTGCTGAAATTATAAGTAACATAGTAGTTTGCTAGCAAGATAATTTGTAACGAGCAAGTAACGATAATAGTAGAAAAAGTGCAGCAAGGTGGCCCAATTCTTTTTAGGCCAAGGACAGGCCAAAACGGTCTCTTATAGTAAGCAAAGCGTTCTTGAGGGTACACGGGAATTTCATCTAGTCACTTTCATCATGTTGGTTTGATTTGCGTTCGCTGCTTTGATAATTTGATATGTGGGTGGATCGGTGCTTAGGTGCTATTCTTACTTGAGCAAACCTCCTACTTATGATTAACCCCCTCGCAAGCATCCGCAACTACGAGAAAAGTATTAAGAATAAATTCTAACCATAGCATTAAACTTTTGGATCCAATCGGTCCCTTACGGAATAACGCATAAACTGGGGTTTTAAGCTTCTGTCACTCTCGCAACCCATCATCTAATAACTACTCCACAATGCATTCCCTTAGTCCCAAATATGGTGAAGTGTCATGTAGTCGACGTTCACATGACACCACTAAGGGAATCACAACATACATACTATCAAAATATCGAACACATATCAAGTTCACATGATTACTTGCAACATGATTTCTCCCGTGACCTCAAGAACAATAGTAACTACTCACAAGTGATAAACATGTTTAAGATCAGAGGGGTATTAAAGAGCATAGTGGATCTGAACATACAATCTTCCACCAAATAAACCATATAGTAATCAACTACAAGATGTAATCAACAATACTAGTCACCCACAAGCACCAATCTATAGTTCCGGTACAAAGATTGAACTCAAGAGATGAACTAGGGTTTGGGAGGAGATGGTGCTGTTGAAGATGTTGATGGAGATTGCCTTCCCCAAGATGGGAGAGTTGTTGGTGACGATGATTATTAAAAGTGCTTTGACCATGACGGAAGGCAAAAGTGCTCCTGCCCAAGTTCCGCCTCGAGACGGTGGTGCTCCGTCCCGAAAGTCCTCTCCTTATTTTTTCTATCTCAAAATGACTTATATACCAGAAGATGGGCACCGGAGGTGGGCCTGGATGAGCACAACCAACCAGGGCGCACCTGGGCTCCATGGCGCGCCCAGGTGGGTTGTGCCCACCTGGTGGCCCCCCTATGGTACTTATTGGCTCCAATATTTCTCAAATATTCCATAAAAAATCTCCGCAAAGTTTCAGCTCATTTGGAGTTGTGTAGAATAGGTGGCCTGACGTAGCTTTTTCACGTCCAGATTTCCAACTGCCGGAATTCTCCCTCTTTGTGTGTACCTTGCATATTATGAGAGAAAAGGCAGTAGAATTACTCCAAAAAACCATTATTATGCATAAAAACATCATAAATAACAGTAGGATAACATGATGCAAAACAGACGTATCAAGTCCCCCAAGCTTAGACCTCGCTTGTCCTCAAGCGAAAACCAAAATCGAGAAACATGTCCACATGCTTAGAGAGAGAGAGAGAGGTGTCGCTAAAAACAAAATACGGACATAGAAGCATCATGTAGATTATTATAACAGCAACAAGCTTAAACATAAGACTTTGATCATAGAACTTACATCATAGACTTCTCATGAATAAGTAACAATTCATCACACTATCGAAGTATAAAGCGTAAACTCTATTAGAAACCAACAAACTATGTTCTCAGTCAACTTTGCAACTACAATTCGTCATATTTTCAGGAAGGGTCACGTATCGGAGCCTTTAGGCAAGTCCACATACTCAACAATCATATAGTCTTCTATGATTGCTAACACTCACCGCATACACATGAACAAAACGTTTCAACCGGACACATAGAAAGATAGGGGCTTATAATTTCGCCTCCCAACGTATTCACCTCAAGGGTGATGTCAACAATAATAACTCATGCTACCCATAGTCAACTGGACATATGTGCCTAGACCTTTCCTCACCACATGATGCTTGCCAAAGGAGAAAAATAAAAAGGAATAGAGAGAAAAACTTTGACTCTTGCATAAAAGTAAAAGATAGGCCCTTCACAGAGGGAAGCAGAGGTTGCCATGCGCTTATTTGTTTGTATGTTCAACCCCTTAGTGCAAAAGAACGTCACATTGTATTGCCCCTTGTGATGGCAACCTATATTATGCAGTCTGTCGCTTTTATTCTTCACCATCACAAGTTCGTACAACGCTCAATTTTCTTTTACACTAAATGATCTTACACTTTTATAAGCAATTTTTATTGCCGTATTGCATCGATGACAACTTACTTGAGGGATCTAGCTCAATCCCTAGGTAGGTATGGTGGACTCTTGAAAATAAGATTTAGGTTTAAGGGGTTTTGGATGCACAAGTAGTATCTCTACTTAGTGCGGAATTTTTGGCTAGCAAAGATAGGGGCAAGCACCACATGTTGAAGGATCTATGACAATATAACTTCTATGTGAATATGAACAAACATAAATCATTACGTTGTCTTCCTTGTCCAACGTCAACAATTTTGGCATAAATTTTGATGGGGGCTCACAATCACAAAAGATTTCCAGGAGAGTGTATTTATAAGTGAATCTTCTCTTCCCATATTAATTCTTTCATGAGTTGCATCATTGACCAATGCTATATTTGTCAATCTCTAACAAAATTTTCTACCTATACTTTTCCTTATGTGGTGTCATCACCTACCATAAGATTAGCATATGATATTTTTAATTTATTTCCTTTCTTTTTGTTGTAACATGAAAGTAAAGAAAGCAAAAACTCAAACTAAACTTTATTATATATCTCGCACACAATTACAAGGATAGATCACTAAGCAAACTCTCGAAAAGAGAGGATCGAACTAAACTTTTATTCATCTAGAGCAAAAGATAACTATGGATCGAACTAAAATAAGTAAATGCAAAAGATAGTGGGGTGATACGATACCGGGGCACCTCCCCCAAGCTTGGCGGAAGCCATGGGAAGTGCCCATACCGGATACTCAATTTTGTTTTGGTGATGAAGAAGGTGGCGGTGGTGATGAAGTAGAGGTATTGTCCTCGGGTTTCCATGGCAGAGGTCCACCATAAGAGGAGGAGTGAGTCTCACGGGTCCTGCAACCGGCAGCCAAACTCATACCTTTAAACCTTGCCTCATATTCAAAGACTTGGTTTTGGAGATCGTAGATCTGGCTTTGGAGGAAGTTGATTGCTCGTTGAGGGTGAAGACGATGTCCTTCATGGACTTGCCATCCACCTTGAGATCACGGGTAAGGTCCGTGATCATGAGGTGATTGGCGTTGAATTCACGCTCCACCATCCCCTTGCACCGGAAGAATTCCTGATCCAAAGCTTCAAGCCTGGCCTCCACGGTTCCCGTCCCCTTGGGACCTTGCACATCGCGGATGTGAAGCACCCCCTCATGCATCTAGATGACCTGAGGTGCTGCACCACCTCCTGCAAATAGGGGTTGATGTCGTTCTTGAAGAACTTGTCCTTGGAGGAGCTTGGAGCGGCCATGGTAGATGGGATCTGACAGAAAACAACAAGGAAAAGAAAACAAAAGATTTCTCCATGATACGGTGGTCAATAGGTTCGGGGGGTCTATAAAGATTTTTTTTATCTTGGGAGACAAGCAAACTGTATAAAAACGGAGTCCAGAAGGTACCCGAGGTGGGCACAACATACCTGGCAAGCCAGACGTGCCCTGGTGCCCTTCCTGGTTGTTTCTTATTTTCCTAATTTTCTAAATATTCCACAACTAACAAAAAATATTTTTGCGGATTTTTCGGAGTCCGTTTACTTACCGTATCACGTACCTCCTCCTTTTCACGATTCTGGAGTGTTCCGGAAGGACTCTTTTATGTGTTCTTCTGGTGTCAATGTTTGGTAATATTACTTTCAACATTAATGGGCGTACCTGAGATATAATGTTTTACCTGTTATCCATTATCAACCTTCGGGTTAGTACGTTCAACATTATTTATTTTGATAGCTCCCGATCGATAAACCTCATTGATAACATAGGGTCTTTCCCATTTAGAGAGGAGTTTTCCTGCAAAGAATCTGAAACGAGAGTTGTACAAAAGAAAATATGCTCTAGCTTTAAACTCACGCTTTTGAATTCTTTTATCATGCCATCTTTTAACATTTTCTTTAAAGAACTTGGTATTTTCATAAGCTTGAGTTCTCCATTCATCTAAAGAGCTAATACCAAATAGCCTCTTTTCACCGCAAGTTAGAAATCATAATTGAGTTCTTTAGTTGCCCAGTATGCTTTATGTTCTAACCCAGGAGCCAAATTAAAAGCTTTTCCATAAACCATTTTATAAGGAGACATACCCATAGGATTTTTATATGCTGTTCTATAATACCAAAGTGCATCATCGAAGTTCTTAGACCAATTCTTCCTGGACCTTTTGACAGTCTTTTGCAAAATTAATTTTATTTCTCTATTGCTAAGTTCGACTTAACCACTAGACTGAGGATGATAGGACGATGAAATTCTATGGTTAACATCATACTTGGCAAGCATTTTACGGAAAGCACCATGAATAAAGTGTGAACCACCATCAATCATTAAATATCTAAGGACTCCAAACCATGGGAAATTAACTTCCTTAAGCATTTTAATAGAGGTGTTGTGATCAACACTACTAGTTGGAATAGCTTCTACCCACTTAGTAACATAATCAATAGCAACCAAAATACGTGTATACCCATTAGAGGAAGGAAAAGGTCCCATGTAATCAAATCCCCAAACATCAAATGGTTCAACAACAAGGGAATAATTCATAGGCATTTCTTGACGCTTACCAATATTACCTATTCCTTGACATTCATCACAATATAAGAGGAACTTACATGCATCCTTGAATAGAGTAGGCCAATAAAATCCACATTGCAATACCTTGTGAGCAGTTCTGTCTCCAGCGTGATGCCCTCCATAAGCTTCGGAGTGACATTTCCGTAGGATTTGCCTGTTTATTGTTAGGTACACAACATCTAATAATACCATCTACTCCTTTATAAAGATGTGGGTCATCCCAAAAGTAATGCCTTAAATCGTAGAAGATTTTTTTATTTTGTTGGTATGTAAGGCTAGGTGGTAAATATTTAGCAACAATGTAATTAGCATAGTAAGCATACTAAGGAGTGTTATTAGAAACATTTATTGCAGCTATCTGCTCATCGGGAAAACTATCATAAATACGTAGTGTGTCATCAAGCACATTTTCAACCCTAGACAAGTTATCAGCTACGGGGTTCTCAGCTCCTTTCCTATCAGTAATATGTAAATCAAGTTCTTGTAGCAGGAGTACCCATCGAATAAGTCTAGGTTTAGCATCTTTCTTTTCCATAAGATATTTAACAGCAGCATGGTCGGTTTGAACGGTAACTTCAGAGTCATCAATGTAAGATCTAAATTTATCACAAGCAAACACCACTGCTAGAAATTCTTTTTCAGTAGTAGCATAATTCCATTGTGCACTGTCTAGAGTTTTACTAGCATAATGAATAACATTCAGTTTCTTATCAACTCTTTGTCCTAGAACAGCACCAACAGCATAATCACTAGCATCACATAATTTCAAAAGGCAAGTTCCAATCAGGTGGTTGAACAATAGGTGCAGAAACTAAGGCTTTCTTGAGTGTTTCGAAGGCTTGTAAACAATCATAACCAAAAACAAAAGGGGTATCCTTTTGCAAAAGATTCGTGAGAGGCCTAGAAATTTTAGAAAAGTCTTTGATAAATCTCCTATAGAAACCAGCATGACCTAGGAAACTACGAATACCTTTGATGTCCTTAGGACATGGAATTTTCTCAATTGCGTCAACCTTAGCCTTGTCCACTTCAATACCTCTTTCAGAAATTTTATGGCTCAAAACAATACCTCCATTAACCATAAAGTGGCACTTCTCCCAATTCAAGACAAGGTTTGTTTGCTCGCATCTTTGCAAAACTCGATCAAGATTACTTAAACAATCATCAAAAGACTTCCCATAAAAAGGGTAGTCATCCATGAAAACCTCAACAATCTTTTCATAGAAATTAGAGAATATAGCTGTCATACATCTTTGAAAGGTAGCAGGTGCATTGCACAAACCAAAAGGCAAACATCTATAAGCATAAGTTCCAAAGGGACAAGTGAAAGTGGTCTTTTCTTGATCGGGTGGAGAAATAGGTATTTGTGAAAAACCAGAGTATCCATCAAGGAAGCAAAAATGTGTGTGCTTAGATAGTCTTTCTAGCATTTGATCAATAAAAGGCAGAGGGTAATGATCTCTTCTAGTTGCTTTGTTTAATTTTCTAAAATCAATTACCATTCTATAGCTTGTAACAATTCTCTGTGGAATAAGTTCATTCTTATCATTAGGAACAACACTGATACCTCCTTTCTTGAACATGACTTACCCATCTACTATCAGCTATAGGATAGATTATACCTGCTTCCAGAAGTTTTTATATTTCCGTTCTTACCACCTCTTTCATCTTCGGATTTAACCGACGTTGGTGATCAACAACGGGTTTAGCATTGCTACTTCTTGAGCTTGCGTTGGTTTTCCCTTGAAGAGGAAAGGGTGATGCAGCAAAGTAGAGTAAGTATCTCCTCAGTTTGAGAACCAAGGTATCAATCCAGTAGGAGACAACGCACAAGTCACCGAATACTGCACAAACAATCAACAAACTTGCACCCAACGCGATAAAGGGGTTGTCAATCCCTTCATGGTTACTTGCAAAAGTCAGATACGACAGAAATAGATAAACAATAAAGTAAATATTTTTGGTATTTTTGATTTATAGACCA